>CM034157.1:14244389-14844389 GCA_019776745.2 Taxus chinensis
TAGGTTTGGAGCGCTGATGGAGGTAAGTTCCTATCCCCGCACAAATGGTATGTTATCATTCCCTGTTATTCTTAACATTTATTTTTCGAATTATTCTATCTATCTGCACTTGAGTTCTCTTTTCGTTTTACAGATAGCGGGAAATTTTTGATGGCATCATTTCAACACACAGACGTGTCAGGTAGAACTTCTAACTTCCCATTTCGGTACTGCCATACTCGGACCCACCATTTTACACCTCTTCATGGCTAAAATGCTTCTCCGAGGGGGCAATATGTACGTACCCAAAATTGTAAGGTACTGTACTACCAAAACAGTGTAACAAGTGCCCCAATGATGATATAGGTCTCCTCGCAAGGTGTTCGAGATCCGGTAAAGCCCTCAGAGTATGTGTTAACATCCCGCATGCCCTGCCTAACCCCCGCATCCTTTTTTTTTCCCTTTTTCCCTCTTTTCTTGGCCTTTTTCTCTTAAGTGACGAAACCGCCACCCTGCAGGGCGGCGGTCTCGTGACCGCCACCCTGATCAAGGCGACGGTCCTGTAACCGCCGCCCTACTCAAAGTGGCGGTCCTTTACATGTTTTCCAGAAAGCATTTTGACGTGACTCAAGTAAAAGATCAACGTTTCACCAGCTTTCCTTGCCGACTTGGGCATGCATTTATGTTTTTGGTCCCCTGGAATAGTGTTTGGCCATTGTTTATTGTTTAAGAGTTCAGTTTGGTTTTGATCTTTGGGTGAATGGAGAGCTATAAATAAGTGGCTTGTGCTCAAGCAAATGGTCTGATCTTTTGCTCTCATCTCCTCATTTTCAGTAGTTCAGCTTGTTATCTTGTTTAGAAGCCATAGTTTTAATTCATTTGCATGTTTAGTTAGTATTGTTCCGCTGTTGGTAAGCCACATATCCATCTTGTGCAGGCAGTGTTGTTATTTCACCCAGGCCCTGAAGTTTGTCTTTGAATTTCTCTTTGCATTAGACTTAGCTTTAATTTTTCTTAGAGTACTTGGTTTAGTTCGTTAGACATCTAGATAGCATTGATCAACTGTTGGTAAGCCACATATCCAGCTTGTGCAAACGGTCTTGTTGTTTTATCCAATCCATTGGAGTAGAATAGCTTAGGAAGCCATTAAAGTTGCAGGTTTTTCTCTTCAAATAGTATAGTTTCAGGTTCTGGTCACTTTATGTTGTATGACTTGCAGTAAAATCCCGCTAGGAATTACATAAGCCAAGCTCTGTACTCTTGCGCTATCCCTCTCCTACTCACATTTTCAGTCTGTATTCTGAGTTGTCCTTGTCCCAATATCTATTTCTGTCGATGCTAGCATTACACGCTTTTCTGGATCCACGTGAACATGAAAGAACGAGGAGATCACACTAAGGGGACAAGATCACACATACCATCGGATTCGCCACTGTTCTGCGGAATCCAGGTTTTAACTTTCAAATTTCTAGTTAGAATCATATCAAATAGAGTAGATAATTGTTGCATTTCAGTAAATTCTATTCTCGATATTGCCAGGGAAGCTGTGAGGATTGATAGTTTCTGAGAAACTATGATTCACTCCTCACTTCTGAGGAATGATTGAGAATCTTACAGATAGATTAGATGAGCTATTTTATTTGTTTAGAATAAATCTACAAATTGCACAGGCTAATAACTGCACTCGGTTATTTTATCTTTTTCAAATTATTATTTAGTTGTTATTCCTAGATACGTTTAAATAGCTGCTTTCCCTAAATTTTTAAAAGATTTCTTAGAAGAATAGAAGTTATATATGTTTTAAATTTATTCCACGTAGTTAGAATTTGCTTTGTTACAGTTAGATTTACATTTTGTTCTGTATGACAATCACGGAACCTAGAGAACCCAGGGAATACATATGACCCTGTCCAGAGAAATACACAAAACTATCCCAGGTCATTTTCAACGTATTCCACAACCCATAGATCGAATCATGCCAGAGCTCGATATTGATTGGAGCCTTCGAGTAGTCATCCTTACCGGTCGATCTATCACACCAGTCCAATTTAGAAGGGCCTTCTTTGCCTTAGATTCGCAAATTCCATCAGTGCGTATCGAAGACATTAGATTGCCTAACTAGTTTGTCTACATCCCACACATATTCCACTCCCACCAGCTGTCTCGGCATGACCTCGGGAGGTCGGGTACGCGGAAGAATTGCCTGTAGATTCCCATGCTCGCTTGTCACTTTTCCGGCATACAGTTACCTTTGAGTTTTGATGTAGATCAAGTTAAGGATGATCAATCTAAAGTGCCAGATCAGGAAAGGAAGCATCCAGAGGAATTAATGGTACAGATTGAAATTGACTTAGGGACAATTGGGATAAGTGGTCAAGAAAAAATAGAATTATTGGTGCAACATGAACAAGAGGTGTCCAAGTAAATAGTAGTTTTTCTTGAGAAACTCCAGCAAGGATCACAGGAAACAAAAATTGGAACAAGTTTGAAGAAGGGATGGATTAGTGAATTAATTTCAAATGAATAATTGGCCCTTCCTATACAAGTAGTTAACCTTACTACTTTATCCTTTCCAAAAATAGTGAGAGCCCCAAAAAGGGCCTGAACCATCACAAGGACTCTTACTGATTCATCGGGGTCAAGAACCTTAGAGATAGCAACTCCTTTCAAGGGTAAGACAAGAAAATACATAACCAGTGATGATTACAGAATTCAAATTATTCCCTTGGGAAAACATTCAAGGGAACAAATAAAGTAAGGAGTATCTGAAGCAGTGAATGGTCTTTTACAAAAGGTGGATGAAGATGGGATGACAAAGAAGCAACTTAAGGAACAAATTAAGGCCTTAAGTTCATGTTTGCAACAACTGACATGAAAAACTAGTCATGAACAAGAAGGTACTTATGTGAATACCCCTGAGGGAATGGATAAAATAAATAGTGCTGTCAAGAAGGTCCAAGCGGTGGATACTTGGGTTGAACAACTAACTGAGAAGGGAAAGGAAGTTATCACAGAAGAAAGGAAAAAATATGAGGACCTTAGAGGTTGATTAAATGAAATTGATGGAATAATTGAAGACTGTGACAATGATATTTTTTCACTTGGAGGGAACTCTCCCCAAGCTTGACTACATAACCTGGCTTAGTGAGGAGCTAGTTTAACAAGAAGGCATTGTACCAGTAGGATGCAAAGGGAGTCAATATGCCCTTGAAGAATTGAAAAAAATCAGGTTAGATACCTTAAATGGAATCAAGAAGAGGCTTGAAGTCAGAAGGAACTAGGTTGATGATCTACTTGATGCCATTGATCGAAGATTAGAAGACATGGTGGTGAACAAGTCCAAAAAGAGCTATGGGGACTTAAAACTTGATTTCTTACTCAATTCCTTTGAAAGTAATATCCAGCCAAATGACTTCTCCCATGAAGTTGTTAAAATTATGATGAAGATTGAGAATAGGATTGAGGAATTGAAAGCCAAGCCACTGGAATATAAGCAGAAAATGGCTCAATGTCTAGACTTAATATCAAGACAAACATTGATTTTCCAGCATCACCTTGGACCTGACGAGGATGAAGTAAATGAATTATTCCAGAGATATGATGCTTATGTGGCTAGATTACCAGAAGAGCAAGATGCAGAGGAAAAGGGTGAAGAGGAGGAGGATGTTGGCACAAAAGATGATGAACATGTTTAAGCACTTTCTTCCTCATTTTGTATTTTCTTTTCATACTCCATTGAACTGATATTGTGAATTGATATTTCTGATACATTAAATGTAATTATCTCTCTGAAATTTTACTATTTCTTTGTTTCAATTGTAATTTAAAAAGATGTAGTAGTTCATAGTGGATTAGATTAAAATTTCACATACATTTGAAACAGATATGTGAACTATTGACATCCTTGTATTGCTTGCAATATTGAACAAAAAACAAGATAGGGTTCTATAGGGGCCCTTTCCCATGACAAAAAGAGATGTACATACACCAGAGATTGAAACAATGAAAGGAGAATAACACCTAAGCATTATTTAGTCCTACTTCATAATTTCCCCTTGGCATGGGAAGTTTTTTCAAAAGTTTTTTCTTCCTCAGTACAAACTCATCTGAGTCTTGTGATGTTTTTATGAAGACATTCAACCCTTCCAAGTCCCTGGACATCCCCATGTCCATCAAAGACTCCAAAGTCATCCTAGGGTGGCCCATAATTTCCTCAAGCTCAATTCTCTTTTGGTTGGATGATACCCAATCCAAGAGGTCCAGACCACCTGAAAAGAAGGTTGTTTTCCCCTTCCCCTTGTGAAGGGTTGACTTGCCAGGATTACTTTGAAGAGGGATGTTTGGAGTGATAAGAGGGGTAGATATATCATGTTGGTGACTGGATGAAATGTGAGGCTTTGAACTAGTTCCTGCTTCCCATTTCCTAAGGTCCTTGAAATTCCCACTCAGAATGAGGGGCACAATGCATCAAACATGTGGATAGCCAAGTTGCAAACCTTCCTCTGCTATCTCAAGCTGAAGAAAGTGTTGACCTTGAGTGATAAGCATAAATAGATTGGTCTTCTTCTCCATTTGAGATGATGACTGTAGACTGAGTTTGTGTTTCTCCCTTCCTCTTGCTCGAAGGTAGTGTTGTTGCTAGACCTAGTGGTAGAGGCACATTTTCTTCCTATTTCTTTTCCAAGGAATGAATCCTCTTCTCCAACTCATTCACTTTGTTGGAAATGGAAGGCACTATATCAATGGAGGTTTTGTCATACAATATGTATGATTCCTTAGGAATTTATTTTGATACAAATTCCTCGTTAGCATTAAAAACTAGTTTTCCTGGAGACCTGAGGCCTCCTCTCAACCCAATATCTTTTTAAATCCTCAAGTGTTTTCATATGCTCCCATCTAAAAAGATGGAAATACATAAACTTGGAAAGATGTAAATATAAGATTGATTCTGATCATCCTCGTTAAAAGCACTAAGTGGACTCGTTGATATGTTAGAGGTTTTTTTGTGTCTCCTACACATTCTACTTCAAACAAGGCCCTAAAAAATGCCTCATATAAGCCACTCAGATCAAAGATTTGATTCAGATATTCCAAAGAGATTTCTTTCAGGCTGTGTGCCACAAGTGTCTTTTCCATTTTTCTGGTAAATATTCTACTATACCCAGAATTAGGAAAGAGATACATAATTACAAGGGGGTAGGGTTGAGATTTATAGCCCGAAGGTGACACATATCTCTAGTCTGGAAAAATATTCCCCCTGAGATGAGAAGGATCTTGCTCAGTTCACACAAGGGAAAATTAAAAACTGAAAGGAAAGTATAGATGAGCATAACTAGTAAATTATGATGATTTGACAAACATCATGCATGGCATTTAAACCAGTAAAATGTGAAGTGAAGTGTGCTGAGCCCAAGAAGGATTTCAAGAAATGATTGTAGGTGCACATCATGTCAAAAATCATATGGAGATTCTCGGTGATCAATTTGAAATGATTGTTAATCAAAATCAGAAGGGAACATTTCAAATAACTTGCCAAAAGTGAAGACCAGACGTCCCAGTCAGACACAGATTGAATACATTGAAAATACTCATGTTTTGTACACCTAGCAGTATGGGATGAAGTTCATAAATATCATTTTCTAGAACATTTTTTTAAAAAACAAATTATTCCTTGTAATATTCTTGTTTTTGGGGGGAAAATATTTGAAGTAAAGTGAGTGATATAAAAGTATGTAAAATCCATGCCAAGAAGGGGGGTTAAAATTTTCTAAGAATTGTTAAAGAAAAGAATAGGAGAGAACGAGAAAAGAATCCATTTTCCTTAGGAACCCATCTGAGAAACCTATTTTCCTATGTGTCTTGAATTCCAGTCATGTCAAGATGGTTGCTTTTGTCTAGCCATTGACAAGCTTTGAGATTGTGAATAAACTTTCCCTTGCTGACGAATTTCAATGAACCCTGAGTAAATTGTGTCAATCATGAGCAGAGCTGTTTTCACTTTTATTTTGAAATATTTTCAAGTAATTGTCAATGTTTTTTTTACAACCTTATGTTATTAGTTCCTTTGAATTACATAAGATCAGATATCTGTGAGAGTATTGTTGCATTTTCAATTTCACCATAAAGAGATCTTTCATTTTATGATGCAAATAAACAATTTAAATTCACTTTACTTTCATTTGAATGATCTAGATTTTTTGTAATTCTATGAGTGCATTTTAGGTGTAATAGATCAGGGATTTATATGTTTAATTGAGCCTTTAAAATGATATTTTGTGTTAAAACCTTGAAGGATTTATGAAACTATTCGTAACTGATCTTTCATAAATGCATATTTTCTGGTTGAAATTTCATTCTTAACTACTTAATGACATGTATGCCATTTTTCTAAGTGAAGTCATCATCATTTGTTAAAAGTTCTCCAGATCTTGTTATAATCAACTTTATCCTATTTAACTTCCCAATAACAAACTACAAATTGAGTAATGAATCCTACAGGAACTACCCATGTTTGCACTGTCTGTTCATAAATGCTGAGGGAATTCATCGATTTACCCATTCCTTACCTCAATATGCAGGAGCAATTAGTTTTTACCATTTGCTTTAGTAACCTAGATTTTGTTTAGAAGGTTTCTTCGTCCTCTAAAGTGAAAAATCGTGAGAGTTAGACTATGCTATATTGACCATACCTTCTCAAGATCTCCTCTTAATTTTGTAAAAGGAAAGAAAAATACTATAAATCTTCGGATTTTATTCACCAATACGGGTTACAAAATGGGTCCTCTCACCCTGGCTGAAGGCACAACCTAAAGTAGTCAGGGTAGTTCAAACCCTGTACACGGTGTTATCCATTTCTTCTAGGCCTGAGTGAATGAATAGTCAGCTAAATCCTTCCCTAGCTAAAAAACAACTTACACTCTGATTTATCTGTCTCCAAGCATCTTGCTTGAACTATGGCGGTACTTAGTCATAAAGGGAGAATCAATTTTGGTACCAACAGGCCATATCAAAAAGTCTCGAGTTTATTAGATTTTCCTTGTAGCCTATCCTGGCTCAAATACAGCCATACCTTGTCTCTTAAAAATAAGGAATTCTTAGTCCTATGTTGATCATGTTGTTCTTTGTACCTACCCTATGACTCTCTTAACCTCTTCTGTACCTAAAGGTGTTTCTGCTAAATTTTCTCAATGAAATTCTCAGCCTTGTTGACCTCCAGTTCCACTTTCTCACAGTCTCTATATGATAATCTAAAAACAACATCAAAATAATTCATATACAAATAACCAAAACATATTTCAAAAGAGGTTTTACTAGTCGAAGCATAAACTTCCCTATTATAAGAATGTTGGATATACACCAAAATTTCATCCCAAGTCCTTAGATGTTTCCTATTGTATCCTTTCAAGAGTTATACCAATGTATGGTTCGTAACCTATATTTTCCCATTTGTCTGTGGATGAAAGGTGGTAGACCTCTTCAACTTTGTATCCATCTTCTCCCATAAAGTAGACCAAAACTTTCCTACAAACTGTGAGTCCCTATCTAACACAATAGAATCAGGAAAATAAAAGTGTAGCCACACATTAGCAAAAAATAATTCAACTGCATCATTGTCCTTAATAGTCTTCTTACAAGGAATTATAATACACATATTTCTAAATCAGTCTACTATCATAAAAATATAATAATGACCTTTTTTGGAGGTAGGAAAACCACCCACAAAATACATGGAGATACTCTCCCATTATTGGAAAGGAACTGGAAATGACATATATAACCCCAAATTCTTGTTATTAGGTTTTTTTTTACTACATAAAACATAACCCCTAATGAATTTAACAACTTATACTTGCATTTTTGGCCAATACACATACCTCTGCAAGTGTATTATAGTCTTTGTCACACCAAAGTGACCAACTACCCTAGAATTTTGTGTTTCTTTCATCAACTGCACTCTTTCCCCCTTAGGTACACAAAGTTTCTTGTTCTTGTAGATTAAACCATCCTAGAAATAGTATTCTCCTCTAGGTGCAAATCCCTCACTTGGAGTTTTCTGCTAAAAAATCTTTGTAAAATATGGATCCTGCTCATAACCTTCCTAATATACTTCAGACAAAAAAAGGCTCAAGAAGAGTTAACGAGCCCATAACTAAAAGAAAAGGAGGTCTAGATAACATATCATCTAACTTTCTAGTCACACTTTTTTTATATTTAATAATCAAATGAAATTTTTGTACGAAACCCATCCATTTATAGTGTCTAGCCTACTAAATTTTGTTTTGAGCTTATAGATATTAGAGAAGTTGATGACCTGTGTGAATGATAGTTTCTTTACCAATTAAATAATGTTTCCATTTCTTAACTACCTAAACATGCAGTTCTTTTTCATATGTATAATAATTTAGAACTGCATCGTGAATTAATTCAAAGTGATAACATATGGGTTTTCCCCCTAAAGAAGGATAGCCCCCATAGCATAGTCACTGGCATTGGTTTCCACCTCGAATGGTAGTTGTAATTTAGGTAGTGCCAAAAATAGAGCATGACTAATCTTATATTTAAATGACTCAAAATAAAAAATGTGTTTCTTACCCCAATCAAAATCCTTACCCCCTACTATCATTGAATGTAGTGGTGTTGTTGTGGATGAAAAATTCTTAATGAACTTCCTCAAATATTGAACTGCACCCACAAAGCTCTTGGTCTTAGTCAAATTGGATGGTGTAGGCCAATTATGAATGCCCTCTATCTTTATTGGATCAATCCTCAACATTCCATCTCTAACCATGTGTCCCAAAAATGCAAGTGACTATTGTGTAAACTTACACTTATTTTCATTCAACAGAAGTCGATTCTCCTTAAGAACTTGCAAAACTTGACCCAAATGATCAATATACTCCTCATAAGTTTTGATAAAAAATAGAATGTCATCCAAGTACACAATAACAAAGGAATTAATAAATGGCCTCATTACCTCATTCATCAACCTCATGAAGGTATATGGTGCATTGAATATCCCAAATGGTAAAACCAACCATTCATATAACCCTTTCCTGCTCTTGAACATTGTTTTCCAGATGTCCTCCTCATTGATCCACACATGATGATACCCAAACTTCAAATCAAGATTAGTAAAATATTTAGCATGTTGTAAATTATCTAATAAATCATCAATGCAAGGAAAATGGTACCTATTATTGATAGTTATTTTATTTAAATATATGTAATCAACACAAATTCTCCATGAACCATATTTTTTAGGTACTAAAACAATATGAGAACTGTTAACGTGAAATCACAGCACCCCCAAATGAGTTCTATAGGTCTACTTTTCTAAGGTAGAGTCATTTGGTGTGATTGTGTAACATTGAACTTTCCCCAAGGTGTGGGACCTTGCAAAATGGGAAAGCTCTCCAGATTGAAAGTTGGTTCCTTATTCCTTTATTTAGGTGTATACGTAGAAACTTGTAGGTTTGCAGAGGATCTATTCTTAATCCTAATCTAAAATTTATCAAGGAGATAGGGATAGAAGGAATACAGAAATTAAAACAAAGATAAACTACGAGGTGATGCACTAAAGGAATGATGAAAAATTATTTTTATAATAGACACAAACCAAACAAATGCATAAAATGAACAAGAATAGATAGCCAGATATATAATGGAAGACCAGATGAAATCAAAAGAGATAAGAGAGGATCTAAAATTGATCACAGATGTGTTTTATTTCTCTGTAGATTGATACAGTCCATTACAAAGTATCCAAGAGGTAGAAACATAATGTAATTTTAATAGAAGTCCTAAACCCCACAGATCCCTTTGCTAGAAGGAGGAGGGAGCCTACAAAACAAAGAATGTCCAACCCTTTACAATGAATCCACTTCCGTATTTATAGATTCAACCTGAAATAAGAAAAGAGAGAGAAGTGGGAAAAGTAGGTTGAAGTTCAACCACCATTGTTAATGCCTCTGATGAAATCTCTTCCCCAAATCTGTCTTTATTGCATCAATCCTTAGTTCGGTGCCTTGAAGGAAGAGTAAATGGCAGAAACAGATCGAATCTGATCTGGTTATTGAGACAGATGGATCCTACATTAAAATCCTGAAGATGTTTCCTCCATTTTACTTCACCTAACCTCCTCAAAATTAAAGTTTCAGACCCCATGGCATGGGTGAGGCCGAGATATTTCCAATGGCATTAGATTTGCAATATTTTGATCCTTGAGTTGAAAGATATGCCCCTTCAAAATTTGTATCAAGTCTGTATAGGAGGGTGGGAAAACATCTTGAAAAAAGGGTCCCCTTTTGATATCAGACATGTGGCAGCCAGATTAGAACAAAGTCAGGCCTATGGGTCTATAATTTATCTTTTTCCCTTTCCTTTGATTCCCACTTTGGCTTTGACTCGGGCCCAGATGCTGACTTTTTCCTTGGGCGGAGTTACGGGCCATTTTGCAAATTTTACCCCTTGAAATAGCGCCATACTGACACTTGGCATTCTCTACTTAAACCTAATATACATAAAATTTTGAAGCCCTTCTGTCTTCCTTTTGACTTTTTTTCCTCTTATGCGGGATCATGGTCGATCCAATATTTGGCACAGGGGAGAAATATGGATAACAAGAACCACATGGATAAGTGCTAGGATGGATTATACCTTACTTAATAAATGACTACAAATTTTGTTTTACCTCATTAGCATATTTCAAAGATTTCTTGTATAATCCTAATTTTAGAAGAAGACTATCGGGTAGTAAGTGGATCTCGTGCTCAATTTCCCTAACTGGGGAAACCCTGTAGTTTCCTATAAGACCTCTCTTAACTATTGAATCAAATCTTTTATATGTGTTTTCTCTTTGTTATAAAACATGTTATATGTAACAACCTCATCCTCTAGCATATCTAGCATTAATAAGCCAAATAAGTGATGAAAATTTAAAACTATCATTAATAAGCTTTCAGGATTTGCTGGCACTTACCAAAGAGATATTTGAATCTCCTGAATAGGATAACACTATGTAGCTCTTACCATCCTTCACCAAGTGGTACTGGTTGGCTCTCCTCATGAAGATAGCTTCCTAGATATATAAATATGGACTACCAAATACTACACAACACACATCAAGGGGAACAACATCCATGGTAACTTCATCAATAAACTTTTTGTCAATACCAAAAGTTATCGTACACTACTTAGCAACCTTGATTTCTACACCTTTCTTTACCCAACCCAAAGAATATGGATTTGGGTGATTGTAATTTTCCAAATTTAGCCTATCCACTAACTCTTTCCTAATCAAATTAGCTTGAGAACATGTATCAAAAAGAGCATCCCTCTTAGTTTTCTTCACTTGAATTTTTAAATGAAAGAGTTTCATTAGTTCAATTTCCTAAACAACACTGTTACTACTCAAACATACCTCTCTACAGATGGAGGAATAACACATAGTCTCATCCACCTCTTCATTGTAAAAAACTTCCTCTCCCTAGAGGGAATTCATGGCCTCGTTATTATTTTTCTTGTTCTTGAAGGGATGTAATTCCAAGTGGAGCTTCCAACATTTTTCCTCACAATGAGTGTCAACATCACAATGCCCATAATGAACTTTAGTATCCTTTTTATAAATAGAAATAGCTTTTTTCTTATCCTGTCCTTTTCCTTTATCCTTATGTTTGGTGTCACCTTATTTTTTCGATGCATGTTGAGAGTTATATGAACTCTTTTTTTGTCCATATCTAAGTAGTGAGTTTTCATACAAGCATCATCTACAACTATTGGCTTGGCCAAGATAATTGGTCTCCTCAAGTGGTTATGGAGTCCACTGATGTACTTCAACAATAGGTATTAGTCATCTACATCTTTTCTTATTTGAATAGATTTCTTCTAGAACTCACTAGTATATTCTTACACATTCTAGACTTATTTTTTCTTGAGATATTACCAATACATGGACCTCTCTTCCTCATAAAAAATTAGATAAAATTTCTTCTTGATAAGTTTCTTAAATTCATCTCACTTAGTAGATGGAGGAATATTCTTAACAACTAACGAATGAACATAAATTTTAAACCAAGTTAAAGCATGATTGGTCGATTTTAACAAAACAAAGGAAATACATTGACTTTCATTAATTTGATGCAAACTGAAATATACCTCTAGTTGAGCTATCCAATGGTCTAGCTTCTCAACATTCACGTCTCCATCATAAGGTTGAATTTCTATCTTGGCCTCTACTTTAAAAGCTGGAGGTATGGGAATGACACAGGGTTTCTCTTCTTCATATTCATGACCATCTTCTTCACAGGATTCTGGTGTATCATTTGGAACACCAAGTTTCTCCATTAGTAATCCTATGATGGAATCCAATTTCCCTATGGACAAGGAGATACTACCCTATCTGATCATTGAATTTGGAAACTTACAAGATCAATCCTCATGTGGTGACTATAAAAAATAAAATAATCAATAGAGGATCTCCCCTTCCACCTTCCATGGAGTCTGAAAATGAGAATCTGGATATCGTGACAAGTAATAAACTATCTATTATTCCAAGTAATTATCCCGATACTCCTCCTAGTTCTAATTTTGTTTCTATAAGAGCTATTCCTTCAAAAGCTTCTATTTTTCCTATAAAATCATCCACTACTCCCCAAACATCTACTATAGTTGTTAAATCTATTCCAACTCCAAAGGCAATACCTCCTTCATCCCCCAAAGTACCCATTGTCCTGAGGGTACATACCTCATCTCCATCCACCCCCTTTGACATCATAAAACATGTAAACAAATCTAAAGTTCAGATTTCAAAATCTGAACTCTTACAAACTCATCTAGGATAATTTAATACACTTTTCCATTATATTAAAGGTAGTCACTCAAATCCCAATACTATGGTTCCTAGTTCCAAAGTACTACTACCAACTCCACCTACTCCTCCATCTCATAATATGTGTTCTTTTAGTGTATCCAAGACCAATAAAGTTGAGTCATTCTATCTCTCACTTCTTATTAAAGGTCATTAGTTGAATAACTGCATAATAAATTCGGGAGCTTCTGATAATGTGATGCCTATAAAAGTTGTTAATACTATTAGAATTAGCTTGACATGGGTGAATGCCCCTTTTTACTCCATGGATTCCAACAAATTCCCATTTATGGGGTGGATCAAGGATGCATAGGTGTCTCTCGTTGAATTTTTGGACAAGAAGGTATTGTTGACTATTTTGGTAGCAAATATCTAGGAATCATTTGAAATGTTGCTAAGTAGGATTTTTTTTAGGAATTAGGAGGTGAAATCCAAATGGATTGGTCTTCTACAACCATTTTGGTAAAGGGAGAAATGAAGAAATTTATGCTTATGAGAAAGATGAAATACACTATTCAAAAATCAGAGGATCCAAGGGCTAATGTATTATTTTAGGCATCCGACATGGTAATTATTTCTTGACTTCAAAAAGAGATGAAAATATACCCTTTCTTACAAAAAATAATGAGAATCAACTATGGACAATGGATTTTTATGGAATCCATTCCAGTGTTGGCTCAAGGGATGGTTTTGTTCTAAGTGTAGACACAAAACTATGCACATGGGTACATTTATAGGTTCATAAACACATACTAGCATTCATATGATTCGTAAGCAAGAAAACTAGTAATTAACCATTGTATTTATTTATTGTTTTCTATATGGTCTTTCACACCCTACATCTCAGTTGGTAATTTACTTGTTTATATTTTATGACTTTGGACACTAGCGCCTAGCCAAGATGTCAGTGCCTAGGTTCCCTCATCCCCTCTGGGTGCCCTTGACCTCTTTCCACCTTACTCACTCTTTTTGGGCCTCTTTCATCTTTTGGGAATATTATTTTGTTATTGTTTGGCCTTCCAGTTGTCAATTATGAAATTTAAACAAGGGAATCATATAAATACATAGCTATGTCTTCAAAATAAGGGACCAAGCACTAAGCATTACATTACTATCACCTAAGCTTGCATCTAAATTCATAAGAGCATTAAATGCATCCATCTAGCACATTCATTTAAGGGACAAAAAGTTACATTCTTCTACATACACAACATAGGAGGGAAAGTTTATTCTATTCCATCCACACATACTATTATACATTGTTACATTCTAGCTAGCATGTTATCATTGTGTAACTTGCACAAGGGCATCCTAGGGGAACAATTATATTACACACTCAAACAGAACTACATGGAGTCTAAGATGTAGTGCAAGTGCTCAGTCGTAAGTTCACTCTTTGGGTGACTATCGGGGATTAGTCTTGACTCCCCATTCTATATCTTTTTTTTTAGGATTTGATGTGGTTTGTGGGTTGTGCATGTGAATCATTTTTGTAATAGGTTACAGGTTACCCTAGGTGATCATTCAAGATCAGACATACAAATGATCAGAGCAACAGACAGATTAGGATAGTGAACATCTGTGTGACATTAAAAGAACTAGTTCTACAGCATTTTACCAGGACACTAGCAGTCCAAATCTTAGACACCAGCACCAGACGCTATTGTCCCTTCCTAGGTCTCCTACCCTGTGTAGTTTCGATGAGTTCCATAATTTACAATCGAGCAGTGTTGATGATATATTCCCACCCTAGTTGTTTCAATATTTTTTCCAGCTCAGATCACTTCCATATTACTCGTGTAAATCAACTAAGTATCCTATCTCTCTCTCTCTTGCTTAGGGTTTCACATTTATATGCTTATTTTCTTGTGTCTTCTCTATACTATTAGTTTTTCATTTATTACAGTATTTACTACTGAATATTTAATTAATTTAGCATTAAATTCTAATTTTGTTAAACCACTTCTCTTCTTCAGGTGTATTTTCCCAATAGTTTTTACCATTTCAATCGTATCTAAGTCAAATAATACCTTCTAGATGAAACTATTTTGAATGTGAACTCAAGTTCATGTGTATTATGTGTACAATTTTTCAAGATCTAGATGATCCAAATTAATCTAACATTTGATGAGAATCAGAAATAGTATCACCTCAATAATCCCAGGCTTATGGAGACACTATCAAGAACCTCCATATATGGGACCTTATCGAGTCTTAAAATGTCATTTCTCTATTCAAGCTCACATGTCCTTGTGATTTTATCACAATGATTAAGGCTAATTTCACAGATACCTTATGGACTTCTCTAAGACTTAGGGTAAATTTCATTTTATATAAAGATAAATTGCTTGTTAGTCAGAGGAATTTATCATACCTCTGTGTTGATTATTTTAATAAATGTTTTAAAATAATAATATTTCATCCCCAACTCTTATTTATAATCATGGTTGACCCTCAAGATTCGTTTCAATAATATATTTATGATCCAAGGATTAGATCCAATGCTCTAACCCAATGAGGTCCATTTTAGTTGAGGACATTCCTATGAGATTGATGGAGTTGATAGAAATGGGGTTATTCCTCATAATGTATAAAATTCCAATAAATTCTAGTTTCTCTTAAATTTGTTTGACCCAATCATTACCTTGATTTCATTCAGAAAAATCCCTTAGATCCATATGGTTGCACATTTCTTTGAAAAAGGAATCAACATTACATCCATAAGTATCCAAGAATAGTAACATTGGAAAGAGGTTTTCTAGTTTACCACTCAAGAGAAAGACTCAATCACTTTTAAATGACATCTCTTAGCATACTCTGATAAAATGAGAGATATACTATATGTAATTAGGGAGATTCAATCAAAGACTTGTATGTCCAAAGTTGCAATGACATATCATTCCATGATAAAATCTCATAACCTGAATTGTGGAACCTCAATGTTAGTAATGATCAAGCACCATACACCTCCAAAATGTGTTAGCATGTGGTCATATTTGAAGAGTTCTAGAAAAATGATGCATATTCCTATGAATTATATTTCCCAGTTATCATCTCTCTTGGATGGTATCCATGAAATTTTCCGGATCCATGGTGAGACTAAGTATTTGTGTTGACTTTTTCAAACATTTTAATGTATGTCTTCATTAAGCCTAAAATGCCCTAATTTGAACCCACTTGTCTATATACATAAGGACCCTAGTTCACCTAGGATATGAAATGTTTGAACTTAGAAACTTGATGTATTTTCTAGGCATTTAATAAGATCCATGTTGAATGTTAGAGTAGGAAATTATTGAACATTTACAAAAAATTGATTTCACCTCTCCATGAGGCACTTTTCACCAATGGAGTGATCCACTTCTAGAGGGTCTCTAAATGTTGCAGAACATGTAACAGAAAATTTCAATCTTTCTAAAAAAATTCAAGTATAAAAATCAATGACATTGTAAGTTTCAACTATTTAATGAAAAATCTCAGAAGGTCTGTTTCTAAAATCCCTTCAGACATCTGAACATACTCATCAGCTAAAACATTTAATGACCCGGCAACAGCCAATCACTAAATCCCAAAAAGTGTACTTTGAATTAATAAAAATATTGTCATCATGTTATACATAAATTCACATCTGAACGATTGAAAGTCAAAATTACTAATAAGCCATTTTTGAAACAACGTAGTAAATGATGCATGGAGGATTCATATGCCACAACTTTGTGGATCTAGTGCATATAAGACAATGTCATGGAGTTACAAACAAGATACTATCTGTAAAATTGAAATAGATCAATATTAGACCTACACAATATACCAGTACATTCCTAGATAATCCTATGCCTAATAGTTCATTTCCAACTCCCTTGGGGGTGGTAGATGTCAGTCTCCGTTGTTATTCTATATAGTTTGTGCTCGATAGCAATAAATGATGAAGAGTAGATATCATGTAACAATAATGAAATACAAAATAAAAAGTAATTGAAATGATGAGGGGACTTAGCTTGTGCTCTGATATGGAGGTGAACTCGGCATCAAGATGGCAAGATGATGAATAATCATCTAAATATTTATCCCTCAAACTTACAGAACTTAATTAAGCTCTTTCTTCTTCTTTTTTTATTTTGGTCTTAGGTCTCTCGTTCTCAATTTTCCGGGTCTAGTGCTCTTTTGAAAGATGGGGTAAAAACCCATATTTAAGCTTATTGGTGACATTATATTGGGGTTAACGAGTAACCTGAGTTAAGAGGTATGATGTGATCATGTGTGGCCCACAGTTTGACTTTATTAGGTGAGTGGGGAGCATGATTGACATGGTAGGTAAGATTCCCATAAATTCCATCTTTTAAATTTAAGGGGTGTTATAATGGGTATATTAATACCTCATTTACTGAATACAAATTAAGACATGGGACCCCTATATGCCATAAATTTGAATTATGGGCTCCATGGGTCCACATGGAGCCCATTTGATAATTAATTGAATAAGGTGAGAAAATGGATGAGATTTATTTAAATTTAGAAAAGAGAAATGTGAGAGGGGAGTTTGAATGAACGTGAGATGAAGGAAGGGTGCTCTACCAAAAATTGGTGTCTACATTTTCCCCTTCTTCTGAGTGGTTTGCGATAGCAAGCCACAAATAAAAATTCAAAAAGGGTTATAGGGAATCATGTGTCTGAGGATGGATGAAGACATGACCAAAGGCAAGATTCCCTAGGTAAAAAAATATCGCAATAATAATGAAAAATATGCCGATGACTTCAATATCACATCGGTAGAGGATAATTGTGGTCTCAACGGAGGTAGACGAAAAATGTTCTACAGACGAGTGAGTGGGTGAAGACCATTGTAGTATGGATGTAAACCATGATGACCAATGGGTCATATGAAAACATCAAAATAGGTGAAACTGAATGTAAAAAGTATGTGTGATCCTTTGTATGTGAGGAATCATGTGAAAAATCATGTGTCTGCTAAAGGGAGGAGGATGAAGATAATGATGTCCCAGCATGGGGCACAAGGAGAACAAAAAGGTGAGTTATATGCATCGATAAGTACAAGGACAAAAGGTTCATGTAAACATAGGATATGTTTACCAAATTTTATCACATAATGGAAGATGGATGTGTAAATAAAAATTCCCCAATGTATAATAATCATAAATGTGGATATATGCAGAACTAATAGGATAGATAGGATGAGATAAATGTATTCCCTAAAATCTTTGATAAATATGATGGTAATCATGTTTCATAAGAAATACGTATAAGAGTTTGTTTCACCTGATTCTTAGACATTTCTTTGAAATATTGACGAAACAGATAGGGTAATGGGCATAGGAGGAATACCTGTTGAGATGCTGGTTGATGGGTTGTTGCACGCGTATGACTTCTGAATCCACAGCTGATCGTGAGAGCTTCCTTTTGGCTAGGAGGAACTACCTGTAATGGAAAACAAGACCACCAGAAAGAAGTTAAACAATATGTGCAGTGAACTGCCTAGCGTGTGCTAGATCCGGGAAGTGTGATACTTCCTAGATGGCTGTCAGTCCACTATTTAAAACAATTTAATGCTGGGTAATAAAGTAAATCCTATTGTAATTTGAAATGATTTAGGTATCTCACTTAAAACACAATAAGAAAGATCTAATCTAACAGGATAGGTTAGAATAGGATCCAAAGGTCAAATAACTGGTTCTGGGTCTCTGCAGGTCTGACAGAGGTCTCAGGTAGATCATAGGTGAATAAGGGTGGTGTGGAATTAGGTGGATAGGTCATTGTTCTGGGTTGTATGGGAAAATACAGAGACCGATGTTGGTTAAGGGTGACCGATGGTGGTTGGGTGTAACAGGTGTCGGTTACTGTGGAAAACTGGGAATGCCACAGAATGAGTTTTGGGTCTCCTTTATGATTGCACAAAGGATTTTGGTTGGTCAGAATGAGGTATTTGGTAGTTTGGGTGGGATTTGGTGAGGTTTTAATGGGTATATGGAGGGGTGAGTATTGAAGGAGGTCAATGGGTGGCTAGGTAAACAAAGGGTGATAATATAATGATGAAATGAAATGAACCAGAGAAGTATAACATTTTACTTACTTGGATTTTGGTTGTGGATGCCTGTGAGTGATGGATGAGGTGTTGCTAGTGAGAGGTTGAAGACTGTTAAGGATCACCTAACACTAGAAATCTTCTGCATGTGTTGCATGTGTATTCCTTTCTGCTTGATTGACTCAAATCAGTGTTGGAGTGAGTGTTGGATGGCTGTGTAGGAGAAAATGCTTGATCTCCTTCCTTGCATGTGTGTTCTCGTTGACGAATTGCTCTCAAAAGATGTGATATCTCTCGGGGATGTGCTAATGTTTGCCAACCCTTTCCAACCTTCTGCTTCATACTTCCAACCTTGAAAATAAGGTTGTTTTGGGGTTAAAAGGGTAACCGATGGCGGTTCTGGCTTAACCGGCGATGGTTAGGGGTAACTGATGTCGGTCAAGGTGGGATTTCCTAGGTTTACTAAACTAGGGAGATCCTCTTGATTTTCTCAGGATCTTGTGTCATTAACCCGCGGATTAGACTGGAAGCTTCTTGTAAGCATGCGGGAATGTGGTTAGAGGGAATGTAGGCATTGATTTTTAGGGTTTGGGTAAGTCTTAGTTAGTTATGACAACTTACTAAGAATAGGTCTTAGGGTGAGTTGGCTTGATGAGGTGTCTAGGTGAGGTGTATGTGTGGATATTATCTAAATTAAGATATTTAAATAATAAATATGGTGAGGATAATGAATTAATTTAATTAAATTAATATAATATTAGTGGGGTGAAGGGGGCCATGGCTAGGTGAATGTGATGAAGGGTGTTTATTTGTCAAGGGACCAACGGGGAGTGTGACCTAATTTTAGTGTCTACATTTTGCCCCTTTTTGTTGCGTAGCTTGTATTGGTAAGCGACGCTAACAAAAATAAGATGTGGTTGCCCCATGTGTGGGTGAAGGTGATCCCCCTCAAACCAGGAACTGACGAGGCAGAAGGCAGAATTGGTGAGTGGTTTGATAAAAGGTAAATGTGGTGAAAAGGAAAAGGTGGGGAGCATGAGGGAAAAAGGAGTAAGGTCTACTCGGGTAATCTAGGTAATGGGTCAGGGTCAAAGGTAGCAACAGTCAAATGCACGCACATGTATAAACTGCAGCATGCTACCAGGTTGAAGAGCAGGAAAACTCTACATTGTCTAAGGTCGATAGGTTTATCCAAACAAGGTTGAAGTGATTCCGGTATCCAAGGTATAGGATATGGTTAGGAAACACAACGTAGGTTAGGTACAGGAATGTTTAGGTATGTTCTGGTACACCAAAGGTAGGGTTGGGATAAATGGTCACGACAAGAGGCAAGCTAAGGTCACTAGGTCAATCAACACAGGTAATAGTGCCACAAGGTATAATGAACACATGAGGTCAAAGGTCACTAGCGATGGTCCAGGTCCAAATATCTAGGTCATGGCATGGGTAAGGCCAAGGTAGGGGTAAAATAAGGAGTCCCCAAAGGAGCACAAAGGGAGGTAGTAAATGATGAGGGGAAGGTGAGGTAAATGGTTTGGGTAAAGGTGGGGTGGGGTAAATGGTCAGGGTAAAGGTTGGGTAGGCAAAAAAAAGGAGGTAGGGGTAGGGTAAGAGGGTAAAATTTATGGCAATGTGTAGGTGAGGGTGACCGATGCCAGTCAAGGGTAACCGATGTCGGTATAGGTCAATCGACTGCGGTAAGGTAGGGCATGCCACCAATGCCAGTGAAGGGTAAATCGACATCGGTTAGGTCAGGTTTGTTACAAAAATAAAAAATCTGCATTTTTTGTTAAACATTTATCATTTAGCTAAGTGAGAAAATGACAAAAGAGAGAGAAAAGAGAGAAAAGTGTTTAGATAGAACGGAGCATTGAGTTGGTGGTGTGAATGATGGGTGATTGGTTGGTGAGAAGTGGGTCCACAGGATCAGTGTGAGGGATTTGATTGGGTAGAGGTTGTGGGTAGCGATTTGGTGATGGTGGAGGCCGGAGAGGGATCGGGCAGGCCACTGGTGTAGTGGCCAGACGTGCCACCGAGACGTCAGCAACGTGATGAGGTAAGCGTCCAACTATTGTTATAGTTAATTAGATAGGTTAGATGATGTACATATTGTTTTTTTTTGTTTGGTTTTTTTTTGTGGGTGGGGAAAAGATTAAAATTGGAAAATGGGGGGAAAATTGGGTAAAAATGAGGAATGGGGAGGGTAATAAATGGGATAGGGGGGGTGGGTGGAGGTGTATAAGGTAGTTTAGGTCATTTTAGGTGGGTAAAAGGGGCAAGGTGGGAGGTTTTTTAGAAAAAAGGGGGGGTTTAGGGAATCACGGATTTTTACCCATGATAGTGACTGCGTTGGTCAAGTGTGGCTATCTTTGGTGGTGTGTAACCAGTATCAATCACTAAACAGGTGACCGATGCTGGTAAAGGGGTGACCGTGGTCGGTTAAAGAGAACCAACACCGGTCAGTTTATGGGGGATAAGGGGTCAAAAAGTGATGTGGGCTGGGGGTCAAGATGGGTAGGGTGAAAATAGGTTGTTGGAAATGATAGTAGGTGAAAGTATGGGTATGGTAAATGTAGATTAATGTTTTGTTTGTATTGGATTCAGGGGAGAGATCAACTGCATATGCAGGACAAGGTTCCACCTCTATTAGTGACAATATGTAGCTCAACGACCCCAGAGGAGCTATAACATGTGGAGGTGGTGGGCTTGAGTGGGGTTCATTGCTATCGGCATGTAGTCTGGCAACCCAGTTAGATGGTTAGACTCATCAATAGATGGGATTCCACAACCAACATGTTCCACTTACTAACAAGTGAGATCACTGTCACCCTGGAGGACATGTTCCAAATTCTATGGTTACCCATATTGGGTACACAGGTTTATTTTGTCTCCTCTGAGGCCTCAGAGGAGCTGATTGTGAATTTTTTGGAGAGGGGATGGCCGAGCTGACATTCCACAGTGCCAACTTGAGCTATGGAGAGATGTACCTAGCCTATCCAGAGGAGACGAGGCTAGTGGTTCTTTTGATGGAGGTAGTGTGCTGCTTTGCACTACCAGATGCAGAGGGTGGATGTTTTCCCCAATCACTGATGGGGGTACTCCATGACATGATGGTAGATAAGACCCACTTTTCCTAGGCACCAACATTCTTGGTGTAGCTCTACAGGGAGTTGTGGGCATATGGGTGGTTGTGCAGGTTTAGCCTGTGCTGTACATTTTTACTACACTATTGGGTGTATGAGCACATAGTTTGTGTGCTGGCCTATAGGGATGCCCCGAGTAGATGCATTCCCACCAAGATTTGTGTGGGTGGGGTATAGGAGATGGGTACCGGCTATTGGAGAGCAGAGATCTAAGAGGCCCACACATGATGTGGCCTATTTCTAGTGGTTACTGGAGGGGTTGTCTAGAGTGGACATTATCTGGAGGCCGTATGTGGGATTCCCCTCATATAGGCATATGCATGAGGAGTTAGCTGAGCTCTAGCTGGTGAGATGGATACAGGTTCACCATGCTAGGGAGCACAAGATGATCCTGGTGGACAGAGTCCAGTTGTAGTTTGAGATTTTATAGGACATACCTCTGCCCTTCCCACAGTACCAAAGAGACTACGTGGAGAGGCCCTTACCTCTACCATAGCCTATAGTGCCCACAAGGCAGGAGGAACAGGTAGTGGATAGGCAGATAGATGATGTCAGGTCATAGATAGGTACAGACAGTGGTGGGTGGCTCACTTATGAGCCATACCACCCAGACCAGAGTAGCCAGATTTAGCCACCCTTATGGTGTAAAGAGACACCCTACAGGGGTAGGTGGCTACGTTGATTACATAGTTTGGTATACTGTAGACATAGCTAGAGATCTCTGAGGTAGAGCTAGCAGAGCTACATGTACAAGTGGCCAATCTGTAGGCTCAGATGGCTAGTGGAGGAGATGGAGATGGAGATGAGGGTGATGGTAAGGTAGCAGCCTTACAGGCTTAGGTGGTAGTTTTACAGGGATAGTTGGCTATAGTCCAGGCATAGTTTGGGGTCTTATAGGACCATATACAAGAACAGGGGCAGGGGGCACCACCACAAGCACCTGGACCGGGTCCCAGTTCACAGATAGGAGTGAGGCAGGGTCCCGCAGGACAGGTATAGGGGCCGAGACCTATGGGACCACCACAAACCATGTCTATATCTAGGTTATGGAATGGCCTAGGTGAGGCTAGATACTACTAGGACCAGTTAATGGTGGCTGAGATAGACTTGATATCATATGTTAAGTATAGGGCACAACAGGTTTCCAGTGAGAGGACGAGATCCCGCACTCACAGTGTGGAGAGCACAGGGGGTTAGCAAGCTCTGAGTCTAGATCAGGTAGATGCTACCAGCATAAGGAGACCAGCTCCAGTTGAGGTGCCAATAGGGACCCAGGAGGCTGAGGGTACAAGTGATATAGAGATGGAGGACATCTGCTGAGATGCCTGATATGTGGTGCCTTGTTTTTGATGTATGATAGTCATTTTTGTGATATATACTGGCCTACGTGCCGAGAGATAGTTGTATTTTTTATCACATACTGGCCTACGTGCCAAAGACAGTGAGGATGTATGAGAGGTTTTGTATATTTTGAGCATATACCGGCCTACGTGCCGAAGAGATTTTGTATTGATTCATTATTTTATTGTATATATGAGACCAGCCTACATGTCGATGACATTTTGTATTGTGTATCGGCCTATGTGTCACCGATTTTAAGATGATGGACATGAGGAGATAGCCATGTATATTTTATTGAGATACACATTTATTTATATGATGAGATACATGATATTTTTTTGATTTGTTGATGTGGTGATGAGATTTTTGATTTATTGGTGCATTGATGAGATTTTTGATTTGTTGTTTTGATATGGATGGAAATTAGGTGAGTTAGGCATGATGGAGTTAGGTTGGTTTAGGCATGGATCGAGTCAGGTCATAGGTATGGTTGAGTTAGGTTTGTTAGGCATGGTGGAGTTAGTTTTAGGCATGGTGGAGTCAGGTTTAGGCATGGTTGAGTTGGGTCTTAGGCATGGTTGAGTCAGGTTGGTTTAGGCATGGATCAAGTCAGGTTTTTTAGGCATGGATCGAGTCAGGTTGTAGGCATGGATTGAGTCAGGTCATAGGTATGGTTGAGTTAGAAAGTAGATGAAGTTATGATGTATTATTTTATGCAATGAATGATAATATGGGTCATATGTGAGATATGGTATAATCTATGCATAGTGATGATAAAGAAATGGTAGGCGTAATACATGTATGTTGTGATAAGGATTAAAATATGAAGCAACTTGTTATGTATATGGTTTAATTTCCAATTTTGGGTATAAAAGGGAAACTAAGTGAGGTGTGATGTAATGTGAGGAACATGGAAGATGAATTGTTTAGGGTAGAGAATGGCCGAGCTAACCTCCAAGGGCCCCATGCCCTCAGAGTGCTACCTACATAGTCCTAGCAAAAAGGGACCTCAGGTTGATGTAGTTCTCCCATGAGCTAGGGAAGAATATGAGGAGGTATGAAAATGAGTTAGTAGGTTTTAGGCATGGTGTGGGTTTTAGATCTGTTAGGTGTGGGTGGATTATAGGTAAAGTGATGTAGGTGGGGTCGATTGTGGTGAAAGAAGAAGATTACCCCAAAGGTAAGCGTCGAGGACCAAGTCCTGTATAAGGTAATCAAAACGTAAACAAAGACGGTTAAAAGATAAGAGGGGGAAATAAAGCCACCTGATTGGGTAGGATCATACCGAGTAGATCATACCTTGGAGGAGGTGATGAACGTAAGACCCTAAAGACATTGCATGATTGATTGTTCTACGGTGAAAAGTAGTCACATGATCACCAAATGTCTAAGTTCTAAGAAGTCCCTTGAGGAAGTAGGAAATGGGAGTGGGAATGGTAAGAAGGGTGAAAGGTAGTTAATTTTTTATAAGGTATAGGTAGCATGCACTTCGGGCAAGAGAACCTAGGTCACAATGGGCAAGTCCATGACTAAAAGGTTTTTTGTGTTGACTTGTATTTGAGATAGACTGATCGATGCGGGAAGTCTATATGGGATGAAGGAATTTAACTCCTTGAGGTCTTCGTGAAGCTGATCGATGTGGGAAGCTTCGGTTGCTCTTTTTTTTTTGGAAGAGCTTTACATAGTTGTCCTTCGAGGGAGCAATCTATTTATAATAGAAATTGTCGAGAGGAAGATGTCCTTTTGAGGGAGACATATTTTTATTGGAAGTTTGACTCAAGGAGTTATATCCCATGTGAGGAATTTGAAGTCATGGACAAGACCAGAGTGGAGAATAGGACTCTTATGAAAAAGGCAGGGTAAAACGATCATGGGATCTCATCTAAAGGTAGAAAAAAAGTATCCATGAGAATCATGCTATGTGCAGTGTCATGGTACACATATTCAAGAGAAGATAACAAGTGACAGGTACTCACATGATTCTTGTTTAATCGTTGGTGAGGTGTATGAAGTGGATAGCACTCAAGGGAAGAGCATGGAAAGAGACAAAAGGTGAGGTAGGAATACAAGTTAACAATAGAATGGTCAAATATGAAAGTTGTTAAGGGGCTCAGGTTCAGGTTTACCATCAAGTGAAGATAAATGATAAGCACCTAATCCATAAGTATGAGTCACGATGTATGGTCCAAGCCAATTAGGAGCAAATTTTCCCGTTTACTTTTTTCTACTTTAGTTACATGTTGATTTTCTTTCAGGACAAGGTCACCAACTTGGAAGGTTCGTGCATGGACACATTTTTCATAGGCACGTTTGATACGTTTTTGGTAAACTTGAAGGTGATCCAGAGCGTTAAGATGACGTTTGTCTAATAACTCTAGTTTTGTTAAACATTCCTTATGAAAGTTATCATCATTGAGCATGTCATGGAGAGAAATGTAGAGTGAGGGAATCTAGACTTTGAGAGGTAGAACTGCCTCTATATTGTACCCCAGAGAAAAGGGTGTGGCCACAGTGGAAGTGCAAATACTAGTGTGGTATGCCCATAGGGAAAAAGGAATGTGCATATGCCAATCCTTCCCAGTATCATTAACCACTTTCATAAGAATTTTGTTGAGGGTTTTGTTAGTGGATTCAGCTTGGCCATTGGTTTGTGGGTAATAAGGTGATGAGAAACTAAGCTGAATGCCAAAGGCATCGCAAATTTTTTGCAATGTTTTGTTTTTGAATTGTTTTCCATTGTCAGTGATGAGGTGATGAGGAACACCAAAGTGACAAATGATGTGGTGGTTAATAAACTCACATATTTTCTCAGCTTTCATGGAGATGAGTGGTATGGCTTCCACCCATTTTGTATAGTATTCGGTAGCAGTGATGATCCATTGATGGTGTTGGGAAGAATGGGGATTGATTTCTCTGACAAGATCCAAACCCCATTGAGAGAAGGCCAAAGGTCACATGTGACCTGTAAGGCATGAACGTGTGCATGATGAAGACTGGAATGTTGTTGGAATTTTATACAACATTTTATGTAGTTGCAACAATCATGGTTAAGGGTCGGCCAGTAATAGCCCAGGAGAAGAATACGCTTAGCAACAGCAAGGCCACTGAAGTGACCTCCACATATGCCATCATGAACTTCCTTAATGGTATAAAGAATTTTATAACTTGTGAGGCATCATAAGAGAATACCATCAAATCCATGCTTATAGAGGAGTCCCCCTAGGATGACATAACGAGAGACCTTTTTAAGGAAGGCACGTTGTCTGTTATGGGTGAGATCAGGAGGTAAGATGGAGAGAGAAAGATAGTCAGAGTATTGTTTGTACCAAAGGTCACTCGGGTTAGAGGTGACAGTTCTGATGGAGTAAACATCGTGAGGTAAATAAGAAGGTGATTGGAGGAATTGTACGGTGACAAATATTTTAGAATCGGTGGGCGAAGTGGGTATTTGGGAAGCTAAGCAGGCCATGGTATCTGTAAATTTGTTGGTTGAACGTGGGATGGTTTGAAGGGTGTAACGGTCAAAGGTGGTCAAAAGTACATCTACATGATGTTTATACTTTTGAAGTATCTTGTTACGACATTGGTATATACCATTGACTTGGTTTATGACCAATTGAGAATCACCAAAGATGTTGATGGATTTGACATCTAGGGCGTAGGTGGCTTGGAGACCTAGTACGAGCACTTCGTATTCGGCAATATTGTTGGTGCATTCAAAATATAGTTTGAAAGACAAAGGCATGGGTTCACCATCAAGAGGAATGAGGATAATACCAGCCCCACCCCCACGCTGACACTTGGAACCATTGAAGAAGAGTGTCATTTGGTAAGGGGGTTCATCCAAGGAAAGGGTAGCAATTGACTCATCTAGAAAGTCAAAATTAGAGGGTTGATCCCCAGTAAATAGGTAGTCGGCCAATTGGTCGGCAATAGCTTGGCCCTTGATGGAATTTTGATGAATGAATTCAAGGTCAAGATCAGCTAAAAGCATAAGCCATCGTGCGACACATTGATTTTGATAAGGTTTGGCATACATGAAGTGTAAGGGGTCGGTGTTGGTCACAACATAGGTTTTTTGGTTGAGTAGGTAATGACGGAGTTTGGTGGCAATGAAAACTAAGGCTAAGAAAAGTTTTTCAAGGTGGGTGTATTGGGTTTCATAGTCCAAAAGAGTATGGCTTATGTAATAAACCTCCTACTCCCTGTGTTGTTCATCACGATGAGTGATCATGGCTCCTAAGGAATGATCGGTAGCTAACATATATAGGTAAAAAGGTTGATTATATTTAGGTGGAATGAGTATGGGTGGTTGGAGAAGGTATTATTTTAAGGCCTCAAAAGCTTTGTGACAGTCATCATCCCATTTAAAGGAGACATCCTTCTTGAGCAGATGATGAAATGGTTGACATTGATCAGATAATTGTGAAATGAAATGGTGAATAGACTGTAATTTACCTTGCAGGCTACGGAGTTTTCTAAGGTTAGTAGGCAGAGGCATTTCGAGAATGGCCTATAATTTAGTAGGGTCAACTTCTATACCACATAGGGAAATGATAAATCCCAGGAGCTTGCCTGAGAGGACCGCGAAGATGCACTTCTTAGGTTGAAGGCGGATGTAATATTTAATGAGATGGTCAAAAATGGTTTTGAGGATGGCAAGGTGCTCGGAGTGGTGTTTAGATTTGGCCAAGAGATCATCCATGTAATCTTCCAATATGTGATGCATGATGTCATGAAAGATGTAAGTCATAGCCCACTGATATGTGGCACCAGCATTTTTAAGGCCAAAAGGCATGACTCAATAGCAGAAGGTCCCCCAAGGGGTGATGAATGAGGTTTTGTGTTGATCTTATGGGGCAAAAAAATTTGGTTATAACCCGAGAAGCCATCCATGAGTGATAGCATCTTGTGTCCAGTGGTAAGGTCAACTAGTTGGTCAATACTGGGTAAGGGAAAGTCATCTTTCAGACATGCTAGGTTGAGGTCACGGAAGTCTGTGCAAATGCAGAGTCCCCGATAGGGACAATATTAGAAATCCAGTGAGGATAATCAATGGGTAAGATGAAGGAAACAGAAAGAAGGTGCTGAAGTTCTTCTTTGATGAGAAGGGCAATGCGAGGGTGCATTTTCCTCAGCTTTTGTTTGATGGGTTTGGCATCGGGAATAGTTACGATATTGTGGACCACTATGGTAGGGTCAATACCGGGCATGTCTACATAAGACCAAGTGAAAGCATGGTTATGATCTCTGAGAAAAGAAGTGATGGCTTCCTGTTCAGCAGCATCTAAAGATTGATTGATCTTTAGGATGTGCGGGTCATCCTGAGTATGAATGTTGATCTCAATAGTTGATTCATTCAACATGGTTTGTGTCTCAGAGGGTAACAACTGATGAATATATGAGTCTTCTGCACCAAGGTAGGTGAGTATAGATTCATCATCCTAACATTGAATGACATTAATTGAAGGTGTGTCGTCATCAATCATTTCAGGATATAGGAAGGGAAGAGCAGAAGGGGCCTCGCCCTCACGTTGATAAGTCAGAGGCCCCAAGGAAATGGTGTGTATGGAAAAAAAAATTAGTAGGGATAGATTCAGAATCAATCGAATCTATCGGTGAGGGTGGTGATGAAGGTGGAGTGGGTGAAGAAGGTGGAGAAGGGCTAGTGTCCTTAATGAGTTCAATGTGGGCATGTTTGGTAGGTGGTTTGGGAAATTCGATACCACTACGGTCGTTATGTTTTTGGGTGGTACATGGAATAATGGTATGGTGGCCTTGCTCATAAAATCCAAAACCAAAACCCTTCCACGCACATCAGTGTAGGAAGGTGTGGGAAAAATGGTGATTGGTAAGTGATTGGAAGTCAGTGGAAAATGGGCAGGTTTGTGATGGTGGTTCGGGTGTGTAAGTGGTAGTATCAAGTCCCCCATAGGTGAGACTAGTACAAAGGTGAGGAGGACCATATAAGAGACATTCTCCTATATGGTGATCATAACGTGGGTGTTGGTGAAGGATTTTGTACTCTTTTGGAGTAAGGAATGTGTTAACACTATATAGGCGGTATTTCCCCAGAGTGAAGCATTGAAAATATATTCTAAGGGATTGGTGGTTGATATGTAGGTAACTGGAATAGATGAAATGTTAGAGGTTGATGTGGAGGTAGAGTTAACAGATTGGAAAGTTGATGGGTCATCCATGGAGATTGCAGAAGAGGTAGGAATGGAGGAGGTATGTGCAGTTAAGCGGCATGTACTGGTAAGTGGAGGTGTAGGTGAAGAAGTAGCAGTTGCAGAGGTATATGGCTTAATAGGTATGAGCACATCATTGGGTTAGTAAAGCATTTTTCATGTTTTAAAAAGTGATGGGTCAGCTAGAATGATGTAGGTATTTCCTTCATATTAAAACTTTACAAAATGATGCAAAGTAGAAGGAACACAACCCATGATATGAATCCAGGGTCTTCCAAGCAATAGGTTATTTTGGAATTCCCCCTCCAAGATGTAAAATAATTATGGAATAGTACGGGGGCCCACGTGCAAATGTAGAGGATGAGGGGATCATTAAATGAATGTGGTGACATGAGTGGTATGCAATTGTCAAGTATGCACATTTGATGAATGCATGGGATGAAATGATGTTAATGCTAGCACCCCCATCAATCATCACATGGCGTACCCATATTTCATCGATGTGGATAGAGATGAAGAGGGCTGGGGGTGGCTCTAGGAGCTGTGAGGGTGAATATCATGGTTGTTGAGTGGGTAGTGTGGGAATGGGTGTTAGTGAAGTAGGGTTCTCATCGAGAAGGTCGTCATCATCAAAGTTGACTTTCGGAGGACATAACTGGATAAGGACAGTTTTCAAGGCCTTGTAGTTTTCCACATCGTGCCCTGGCACATGATGGTAGGCATAAATTTTAGTAGCATCAAACCCTTTTGGCTTGGGTTTGAGAGGATCGTAAGGTCTGAGCGGTGGTAATGTGATGACAGAAGTCTCAAGGACGTTGGTTAAAATTTTGGCATAAGACCCTGCTAATGGATCGCAATGGGAAGTGAACATGGGTTTGGGTGTCGGTACAGTTGATTATTGAGGAACGGTCTTTGGAAGAGGAGGAGAAAATTGAGCTATGGTTTTGGGTGTTGGCGTGGTTTTGGGTGTCGGTCATGTCTATTTGGGTAGGGGTATGGTGGATGAACTGGTAGGAGGGTGTGTGGTTGTTTTGACTACCTTGTTGTGCGGTAGTAGAGTTTTGTCTTTGGGTTGCACCTTCTTGGGTAAAGGTGATATGGGTGTACGAGGTCTAGAAGGAAAATTAGATGGGGGAAGAGGATGAGTTACCCATGGGGATAATGGAGGTGCTATGAAGGTAGAGGATGTGGGTCGTGCAGGAGGTGTAAGGGATAGAGATTGAAGTGTAGTGGGTAGTGAAGGAATTGTTGAAGGTATTGGAGGTATGGGTGGTAAAGATGTTGTGGGTGTGGGTGTAAGTTGTGTCAAGCACCTAGGTACATTAGAGGTTTGCGAGGAAGGAATGGGCTGTTATGTTTTTGGTTTATTCATGGGTGGAGGTTGTTTGAACATGTTGGGAAGATGAGGTCCTAAGATAGATGAGACATGTGTAGGTGTGATTGGCATGGCCAGGGTATGAGTTCGATGGGTTTGGTTCTTTGGTTTAGGTGTTGGACTAGGTGCAGTGTTTACTTTGGAGTATGTAACTAAGTCTAGTTTGATACGTGGATGAGTAAGGCTAGTGGTTGGGGTGACCCCTAAGGTGGTAATAGGTTTAGTTGAGGTAGATGTTGTAGGTGTGGGTTTGGGTTTAGATGTAGTTTGGGTTATGGGTAAGGGTGTATGTTAAGTTATGATGGGTGTCATGGAGGGAATGGTGATAGAGGTGGTTATTTTTAGTTTGATTGGTTGAAATATTTTTGGGTAGATAGTGGAAGTGTCAGCAAGTGACATCAGCATCTGCGTTGAGACATGAAGAAAAAGGAGCCCCCATAGTAAGGCCCTATCCACATAGTCTAAGCCATCTGAAAAATGTGAGAACGGTACATCTATCGGTGGAATTGATGAGGACCTAATGGAAATTCTCATAAAATGTGTCTTAGAGATGGGGAATTGGCTAGCTTCAGCTTCCATGGGTAAGAGAGCTGAAAGTAGGTCTGCAGGGTCTTGGGTAGCTAATGGAGAATGCTCACCAAGAGGTAAGGGTATCTCAACTGGGTCTGTGATAGGGTTTGGAGATGATGGGAGCTTCCTTGTGGGTGGAGGAGATAATGGGTGCTCCTTTGTGGGTGGAGGAGGTAATGATAGGTGATGATAGGTGCTCCTCTATGGGCTAAAGAAGTACTATGGGTATCAGTTCTCTAAGTGGAGAAGCCAAAGGTGAAATGGTCTCGATGTTAGTGGAAGACTCCTCCATAGGTGATGAAGGAGATGAAAGGTGTTCCTCTGTAGGTGGAGGAATAGGTGTGATGGGTTTCAATGCGAAAGGAGGATTTCAGGATAGGATTTCCTCTATGGAAGGAATGTGAGGTAATTAGGAGGTGATAGGTATGTCATTAAAAATAGCGTGAACCTCGCGGGTATGGGTATCATGAGTTGAGGTCTCATCGGTTTGATCAGAAAAAGAGGCATGATTAGGAAATGGTTTCTTGAAGATGTGTAGGTTTTGGTTGGCAGGTGCGTAAGGATTATCCATAGTTAACTTGCCTTTCTTGAGAATTTCTTGGAAAATATTTTTGAAAGAGATGCAATTGTCATCACTATGACCATTTACTTGATGGTAGTTACAAAAGTCATGTTCTTTATACCATGTGGGCATGGGGTGAGAAGGGTCAAAACCATTGTGTGGTTTGATAGGTGGAAGGGTGATGGCCCCAGCTTTAATAATCTTTTCTAAGACATAAGAGTAAGGCTCCCCAATTGGGGTGTATTTCTGTTGTTCTCATCTAAATTGAAAATTCTAGACAAGCAAGAGATAAAATGAGGGGGTAGCTTGATTTGACAGATGAGCTAGACCAGCCTTGAGTACCACTGCATTAGCGGTGCCCTTAGATTTTGAATAATTATTTTTTGGTCTGGAAGAAGAGGTATCATTCGACTTGAATGCTGAATTCTTATTACGTAATTGGATTTTCTTCTCTTCAATGGCCTGAATCTCTAGCTTTCATGCCATAGTGAATGCTTCATCGAATGTTCAGAAGGTTTAGACCTACAAGGTCAGTGAGATATGTCTAGCATAAGCCTGTGTGAAGAGCTTGATGAGTTTTGTTTGTGGTAGTTGGAAGGTGAGTTGGTTGATCAGGCTACGCCAGCGAGCAACAAAATCTGTGACAGATTCATCTTCATACTAACATGTGGAGTGTAGGTTATTCATGGTAACCTTCTTGATGATATCAATGGAGAAGTGATCCAAGAAGGCTTGGGCTACCAGATTAAATGAAAATATAGAGTGTCTAGGTAAACCACTATACCAATCTAACGCAAGCCCTGTCAGAGACATGGGGAAGGTCCTTAATAACAAAGTGTCATCATGAGCGATTAGGTAACACCCATGTTTAAAAGACCACAAATGCTATTTACGGGTCTTCCTTGCTATTGAAATGATTGAATTTAGGCATCTCCCAATGCACGGGGTATGTACGAATAGGAATGGATGGGTGGATGGGTTCATTACAAATCTCGTCGTAGGTGAGAGTGTTGCTGGAGCCGGAAACCAATGCCTCCAATGTTTGCATCTTGTCCAACATCAATTTTATTAGGTCATTGGTAGGCTACGATGATTGGGGGCCTCCTATAGCATGAGAGGGTTGGTTTTAGGCATATAATAGGGGTGGCACTCCAATGTATGGTGCTTCCATGTAGGTTAATTAAGAAGAAGGTAGTGAAATAGGGGGTACATACCCGGTGTGAATAATGGATGAAACAGGAGGCTATTGATAGTGTGTATATGGATGTGGAAGGGTTGTGGTGACCCTAGTGGCAATGGGGGATAATAATTGTGGAATGGAAAGTACCATTTTCTAAAAAGGGGTAATGGTCACCGACACCGAAGGTGGTAGTGTAGCTACAAGTATGTGTGAGACATTAGGGGAGGATGAGGTTTCATTTAGGGTAGTTGTCAAGGGTATGGTGGATGTGGAAGGTGCCACGGAGGTGGTAGATGTAGTAGTCATAGCGGGTATAGGACCTAGCTGCAAAACAACTGGGGGTAAGGTAGATTTCGGTAGTACAGATCCAGATGGGGCTGATGCAGGAGTGGGAGTGATATTCGGGGGGATAGATATGGGCATGCGGTATATCAATTAACCCAAGTCATCTTGAGTGGACGAGTGGGAAAGGTAAAACTACAAAGAGAAAGGGTTTTGGTCAAGGAGTCATGTGAACACCTCATCTCCGGTAGTGATAGTGATAGGTTGGATAGGATCAATGGCTGGTGATAAAATGGAAGGTGGTGAAGGACTAGATGGTAGTGGTTGATAAATGGCATGAAATACGAGTGCACTTGGTTGTCTTTGGGTCAGCACCATGTGAACCAGTATTGATTAGGTAGGGCTTCTTCTCTGTAAATGACACAGAAAATAGCAGGAACATGTGAATCTGACAGTAAAAGGTGGATTAGGTACAAAATGTTGGTTGGAAAGTGAAATAGGATAGCCTATGCCAGTTAGGGCAAACCAATGTCGGTTAGGGGTAACCACTACCGGTCACTATAGAAAATGGATAGTGAGTGAAAAAAAAGTTATAAGGTCAAATCTGACAGGTATGCCAAATTTGATGAGGTTTACAACATCAATGGGAATGATAGCAATGACAGGGACTATGAAAAGTGGAAGAAGATGAAAAAATGTCCCTTTGAATAAGTTAACAAAAATACTTGTAACCAACGCTGGTTGGGTATAACTGACGATGGTAAGAGGGTAACCTACGATGGTCATTGGACTGACACCGGTCACTGTGAAATTGAAATAGTGATGAAATAATAGTGGTTGTGAATTAAAATCTGATGTGGAATTAGACCCAGAATTCTAAGAATGATGAGAATATGGTCCAGGCACACTTAGGTGAAGCCAAAATACACAAGCTATGATGAGGAGCGTGTAAGGATGAACAAGAAAAATGAAGAACGTGATCTCTCACCTTAAAACGCAAGCCAAGCAGAAACACTAAGAAAAATGTGATCCTAGGAGTTCTTTTTCTATTATGTTTATTTAGCTTATGCTATTTAAGGATTGACTCATGTACTGTAGAATAGACTTTTTTGGTGAGGATGGCTTCCTACGAAGAAGGAGATCTAAAAGGAAAGGTTTCAGGTATGTTATGGTGGGGGCGTGCTTCACTCTGAAGTATGACTCAACAGAGTAACGAGCTGGGGAGTACCTACCAATCCTCATATCAGTGCTATCATTGATAGGCATTCCTAGGAAAGATGTTGTTTAAGAATATGTATTTATTTTGAATTTTTGTAATTTGCTATGACTCAGAGAGAGAGATGTGCTTTCTACGATTCGTTTGTCAACCATCAGCTGGGCCTAACTTCCAATGTATAGATTGCCCTTAATTAATGTGAGCTAATGCGATAAACCAGAATGCAATGCACTTATTTTTAAGCCCAAATCAAAGTGTGAAGTTGGATGACACAAAAATATGAAGAGGAAGAGGGATGCTCTTTGACTATAATGCAGAAAATACTAAGAAATGGTTCTTTTTAATTACACCAAAAGAAAGGTTTCTTTTAGAGAAAATAGAAAGAAAAGGTAGGTTATCGAGGAAGAAAATTAATGTGTATGTTTTTCTGAAGGGAAATAAACACAAAAATTTTCCTAGGAATGATAAAATGCAAGGAACCCTAGATGGGTCCCACTGGGCATGCTAAAATGTTTCACCTGATTCTTAGACGTTTCTTTAAAATATTGACGAAACAGATAGGGTAACGAGCGTAGGAGGAATACCTGTTGGGATGTTGGTTGATACGTTTTTACATGCATATGAATTCTAAATCCATAGCTGATTTTGATAGCTTCCTTTTGGCTAGGTAGAACTACCTGTAATGGAAAACAAGACCACCAGAAAGAATTAAACAATATGTGCAGTGAACTGCCTAGCATATGCTAGATCCGGGAAGTGTGATACTCCCTAGATGGATGTCAGTCCATTGTTTAAAACAATTTAATGTGGGTAATAAATTAAATCCTATTGTAATTTGAAATGATTTAGGTATCTCACTTAAAACACAATAAGAAATATCTGATCTAACAGGCTAGGTTTGAATAGGATCCGAAGGTCAAATAATTGGTTCTGGATCTTTGCAGGTCTGACAAAGATCTCAGGTAGATCACGGGTGAATGGGGGTGGTGTAGAATTAGGTAGATAAGTCATTGTTCTGGGTTGTATGGGAAAATACATAGACCAATGCCTGTTAGGGGTGACTGATGGCGGTTGGGTGTAACCGGTGTCGATTACCATGGAAAACTAGGAATGTCACCGAATGAGTTTTGGGTCACCTTTATGATTGCACAAAGGATTTTGGTTGGTCAGAATGAGGTATTTGGTAGTTTGGGTGGGATTTGGAGAGGTTTTAATAGGTATATGGGGGCTGATTATTAAAGGAGGTCAATGGGTGGTTAGGTAAACAAAGGGTGATAATATAATGATGAAATGAAATGAACCAGAGGGTAATAACATTTTACTTACTTGGATTCTGGTCCTAGATATCTGTGAGTGATGGATGAAGGTGCTACTGAGAGGTTGAAGACTGCTAAGGATCACCTAACACTGGAAATCTTTTGTATGTGCTTCATGTGTATTATTTTCTACTTGATTGACTCAAATTAGTGTTGGAGTGAGTGTTGGATGGTTGTGCAGGATAAATTGCTTGATCTCCTTCCTTGCATGCATGTTCTTGTTGGAATTCTATCTCATAAGATGTGATGTCTCTTAGGGATGTGCTAATGTTTTCCAACCTTTGCCAACCTTTTCCAACCTTGAAAATAAGGTTGTTTTGGGGGTTAAAAGGGTAATTGACAGTAGTTCTGGCTTAACCGGCGACGTTTAGGGCTAACCGGTGTTAGTCAAGATGGGATTTCCTAGGTTTACAAAACTAGGGAGATCCTCTTGATTTTCTCAAATCTTTTGTTGTTAACCCACAGATTAGACATGAAGCCTCTTGTAAGCATGTAGGAATGGGGTTAGAGGGAATGTAGGCATTGATTTTTAGGGTTTGGGTAAGTCTTAGTTAGTTATGGCAACTTCCTAAGAATAGGTCTTATGGTGAGTTGGCTTGATGAGGTGTCTAGGTGAGGTGCATGTGTGGATATTATCCAAATTAAGATATTTAAATAATAAATATGGTGAGGATAATGAATTAATTTAATTAAATTAATATTAATGGGGTGAAGGGGGCCATGGCTAGGTGAATGTGATGAAGGGTGTTTATTTTTCGAGGGACCAAAGGGGAGTGTGACCTAATTTTAGTGTCTACAGTGTTAGTAGATTAGAAGGTAAAAAAATAAAAAATAATTCCTACTTGTTCGATAAGTAGGATAAGAATTCAAGATAATTTTGCATAAAAGTAAGGAAAATATTCTTGGAAGAGAACAAGATCAGATAGGTGATGGTATTTATGGTATCCTCCAAGAATATAGTGTCAAAGGAAGGTGGGAAGAGATTCTTAGAAACAGATATGATGATGCCCCTACTAGAGGACTGACGAAGATAAAACATGTGACATGGTTCTCAAAAAGAGAAGAGGTCAATGCTATAAAGAGAAGAATGAGATGGTATGTAATGAATTGAAGGTGGTACATAAACAGAGAAACATTAGCATTGACTATGAATACCAGGTGTGAGGGATGTGGTGAAGGATGTAATGAGAAAGAGAAAAGGGAATGGACAGGAGGACTGGTTGATTATGAGAAGATTAAGAAAGACCAACTATGAAGGTGATAGGTGTAATGAATAGAGGGACAGAGATGGAGGAGGAGAAAAGAAGGAATAAAAGGGGAGGAAGAAGATAATAACGAAGGATTATAGAGAAAGTGGGAAATAAAGGACACGCAAAGGAAAGAGCAGAGGGTCAAATTATGAAAAATGGAGAGATTTATTTAAAATGAAAGGTGTGAAGGAGGATGAAGCAAAGAAGGTAGAGAAGTAATGGAAAACAAAAGAGATGATAGAGAAAAGAAAATTGAAGGAACCAGATCATAATGAGGAAATCCAAGGCAAAGAATATGGAACTGACCGCATGGAAGTGCATGTGGATGGTGAGATGATAAAGGATATGGGACAATGCTAAAGATTCGGGTTATCGAAGGGGAAGTAAGGAAGAAGTGGAAGGTAAAACGAGGAGAAGGATGATATAGAGAAAGTGAAATAAGATGAGGATAAGAAAGGAAAAGTAGACAATGGAGAAAATTATGCAGAAGGAAGGGAACCAAGAATGGAGATATTTGATAAAGAGTGAGAAGCATAAGGAACATAAAGAGAAGCTTGAGGGGAGGAATGATACAGATTGGAAAAGAAGTAGAGATGCATGAGATGAGGATAAGTTGATGACCATAAAATAGAGAGAGGGTGCATGATTAAGATAGTGAAGAAATAGGAGATGCAATGCCAGCGAATGGATGTTAGGATATATCCACCGATAATGATCAATAGGAAATGAGGGGACAAAATAAAGACAAGGAAGAAATTAAAAGAGGAATGGAAGGGGGAACGCCAATGAAGAGACGTTAGAATAAGTCTCCTGATAATGATCAGAGGGTACAAAGGGAGGAAGGAAAGAAGATATAATGGGGAAGATAAAAGAGAAGGATCCATGCTATATAGAATGGGGATGAGTGATTTTTAGGAGAAGTACTCTGATAATAAATAACACTGAAATAGAAGATCAATGACAATGATGGGTAAGTATGGGGGTAGATATATGGGATAAATCTAGAATATGGAGTGGAAAGAGTAAAGAAAGGAGGGATAATAATGTGTAGGAAGATGAAGGTGAGGAAAGGATGCATTAGATGAGAATGAATGAGAGAAAAATGAAGAAAAAAGAAACGAAATGAATGGAGAAGCAATGGTTCAGTAATATTACCTAGCGATGGATGATAGAGATGAAAACATGGCAAGGAGGAAGTGGTGTTTGTGAGGATGGAAGATGAGGTGAGAGGATGTGATGATGGGGAATGATGAGAAAATATAGATGGAGAGAATGTGGAGTGATGGGTGAGTGTAGGATGATAGATCATGCTTAAGAGGGAATTTTAAGTAATATTGTCATGCTGTAACAGGAGTTAAGTCAGATCACCAAACTGGCAGGAAGGAGAAAGACAACATTGTATTAGATACAGGTGTGGAATGGTTGGTTGGAGTGTACAATTATGACAAGAAGCAAGAGATAGAAGATGAGGAAGATATGATGGGAGGTGGAAGAGTTAGATGTCAAACCATTCTTAAAATAAACTCTTAAGTAAGATTTCCCTGCAATGGGGATGGTAAAGTAGGATTTCCAAGCCGAAGAAGAAGAAGAATGATGAAAATACCGAGTGGTGTATACCAAAAGGGAACAAGAGATGAAATGAGGTGATATCAAGGTCATAACAAGGAAACAAAGAAGTGTGTCATGAGTGGATGAATAAATACATGTAGTGTAGATGGAGATTTAAGGGAAATCCTTAATTGGGATGCCCATGTGGTGGGCGTGATTATGTAAAAATGTTAAGTGGAAAAGGAGGATCGGAAATAAATTTGTGATGGTGATTGTCGTCTGCTGAATGAGGAAATGGTGGAAAAGCTTATACAGTGGGGGGATCTAAGGAATAAGATATACCTTAAATAAGATTCTTTTGTATGGATGGTTAGGTAAGAAGAGTAAAAGGTAAACTCGAGAGGAAAGACAAGTAATATATTTGGCATGGCGCAAGGGGATAGAAAGGAGAGAAGGATGATGTGGAGACAAATGGGGATGAGTGGAAATGTGGAGCGAGGAACAATGGATCAAAGAAATTTTTGAACATGTTGGGAGATAAGGAGCTGCAAGATAATGAACTTACCTTGAGAAGGATCCTCAAGTAGGATTCGTAAACTACAATGAAAATCAAGTAGAATTCGTAAACAAAAAAGTTTATTTGTGTGTGCATTCATGAATATTATGGATAGATATAGAATCCATAGTGTGAAATTTGATGTGATTTTGATAAGATTTTACCTTGATGATATGAATGGAACACAGTTGTAGTAGGGGCATATAGGGAAAATATGTTTCAAAATGGATTGGAGATAAATAAGAAAGGTTACCACTTAAGGAATTACACTTACAGCCAATATCAAGTGTTAATACATAACCAAGGATAGTTAGTTATACCAGAAGACCGTGAGGGAATTATGGATGAAAGATGCTCGTAATCCTAATGTTGACATGAAAATGGGATTTGAGATGTAACTTGTATGTGGAAAGAAGGTTCTCCAAAGGTGGTGTGCCTTAAGTCTATGCCCCAACTCTACGAAAGGGAAAGAACAATAGCATAAATCTTATCAACGCGGGAATCTTTTGGAAAATGTTTATAAAATGAAGGTTGATCAATTGGGGAAACATTTCAGATGTCATAATAATAGAGTATCCATCCTTCAAGGGTATGGTCTACTATATACATAATATGGATGGTAAGATTAATATATATGATAGCCATCCTTCAAGGGATCCTTCTATTTCTTTTGATTTTGCTTTTATTTTGATTTGTATGCTTTTCTTTTCTACATGAATAGTTGTCCTTCGAGGGATCAGACTATTTTTTATGACTTTGATTTTACCTTTTACATACATGAATTTTAGGTTTGCATGGGAGAGAGATGGGAATAGCTAAGTAAACCACTTAGGAGGGGATAATGAATTTACCAGAAACATCCCTAGACAATTTTCATGGCTGCAATAGGAGAATGAGAGGGTGATGGATGTAATGGTTACGGGGTCATATCAAAGTAGTGAAGGTAGACCACATAATTCAGATCATTGCAATGAAAAATGAAAGGGGCTATGGAAGGGGATAATGATGGAGGGATGATCTAAGGATATGACTAAGTGCTCGCTTGTAGATATACTAATAGTAGACTGGTCGCAAGTGCAATGCATTAAGAGGTTCTATCTCTGGTTTACCACTAACAGTAGAATGGTCGCAAGTGCAATGCATTAAGAGGTTCTATCTCTGGTCTACCACCATGAGAGGAAAGACAATGAATTTGTAATAAGATGAGATGATAGAAAAGTAGGAAATAAAACTATTCCCTGAAGGAAATGAACATATGACCACAGTGGTAGATTTTGGTGAACATAAATGGTGCCCCATGAGAGACAAAAATATGGCCATAATGGTTGACTTGATGAAATAGATGGTGCCCTAAAAGAGACACAAATATGGCCATAATGGTGGACTTCAAGAAAAATTTCCATCAATGGAGAGACAAACATGGCCTCAAAGGAGGACTTTGATGAAATATATGGTGCCTCAATAGAGGCATAAACATGGCCACAATGGTGGACTCAAAATGAGATGAGAATTGGGATAGAATTAGTATATATTATATGAATATGAATAAGGTAGACAAAACAATGTCAATGAGTGAAGTCTCCTAGTGACAAGGGATTTGTATGGATTATGTGCTCAAGGGAAGGATGATGATGACAACCATTTCCAAACCATACACCCACATCAATAAGTCAAACCACCACTTCTTCTACATCACAAGTTCCTAATGCCCACACCATAAATACTATACATACTGCAGGTATAAATTAAGTTCCATCCACAAATTTACCTTCTTCATCAACCAAACATATCCACCTCATCAGAAGCTCCCCCTTTCTTGAATACATTAACCCTCACCCCCATACTAACCTCAATCTTTTCTACGTTCACCTCAACACCTCTTCCCACAACCACCATTGATTCCACATCTGAATATACCTCACAAACTACATCATTCGAATCTATCCCATCTTTACCCATAATTCCAACCATAGACCCAATATTAGTTCTTACACCTACTACATAAGTCATTGAGACCACATCCACATTGTCCTCCCCTCCTACATTGTTTTAAGAACCTTTAAAAGAAATTCAAATGGATTCAAATTCAAATAATCTTTCTACCTCATCAGCATAATCTAATCAATTTTTACCTTCCTTAGATTCAAATGAACAAATATTCCTTCCCACACCTCTATCAGTACCACCTCTAGATTCTCTGGTATAAATTATTGTCATTCCTCCCAAGGACGAAACGTCTCAAATATTTTTGTTTGTGTAAAATCACAACACCCCCAAATGAGTTATAGACTTCTGGGCTCTTCTTCTTGGTTGTTGATGTGCTATCCTGATCAGCCTAAGCACCCTTCTTGATTGAAAGAATGGCCTACTAGGAGGAGGTGTTGATAAGGCTCTATTTGGTGGAGTTATAGACTTCTGGGCTCTTCTTCTTCTCCTTCTATTTGGAGACAAGTGTATGTGTACAAACTGTCCTTCCTCTCTTGTTCTAGACCTTATTTGTATCCTTATCATGAACTTGGGAAACTTGGACTACTGGAACCAGTGGATTCTGTCCCTTTTAGAGTCGTCAAATGTGCAGTTTTTAAGAGCTTCTTAAAAGCTATAATCATAGCAAGTGCACATCAACCTTACTGTAATAAATATGGAGACTTCTTAGTCCCACTAGGCATGCCAAAATTGTTAGTGCAAAATCACAGCACCCCCAAATGAGTCATCAGATCCATTCTTCTAAGGAAGATTCATTTGGTGTGATTGCACAACATTGAACTTTTCCCAAAGTGTGGGACTTTATAGAATTGGAAAAGCTCTCCATATTAAAGGTTGGTTCCTATTCCCCTATTTAGGTGCATGTGCGAAAACTTAAAGAGGGCCTATTCCTAAATCTACTCTAAGTTATACCAAAGAGGCATGGATACAAGGGATGTGAGGAATTAAACTAAGATATAAGGTGATGCACCAAAGGAATGATGAACGTTTTTTTAATAATAGACACAAACCAGCAAAATGCATATAATAACCAAACACAGATAACCATATGCGTAATGAAAGACCAAATGAAAGAAAAAGAGATAGGAAAGGATCTAAAATCGATCACAAACGTGTTTTATTACTCTGCAGATTGATAGAAAGCATCACAAATGGACAGGAGGTAGGAAACGTGTTAAAATTTTGAAGGAGGGTCTGAAACTCCATGAGTTCCTTTCCCAGAAGAAAAGGGGAGCCTACAAAACAGAAGAATGTCCAACCCTTTACAATGATTCTTGACCTAGAATTTATAGATTCAATTAGAGAGAAGCAGGAAAAGCAGGTCAAAGCTCAACCACTGCTATTAATGTCTCCTACAAAATCTTCCCCCAAATCTTCCTTGACTGCATCAATCTCTGTTTTGGCACCTCAAAGAAGGAGGAAATGACGGAGCAGATTGAATTTGATCTAGTTGTTAGGCCAGATGGATCCTGTATTAATGGCCCTATAGATGTTTTCTCCATTTTCCTTTATCTAACCTCCCCAAACTTAAATTTTCATATCTACATGGCATGGGAAAAGTTGAGATCTTTCCAACGGTGTCAAATTTGTAATATTTTGAGCCCTAAGTCAAAAGATATGCCCCTTTGAAGTTTGTATCGGGCCCGTACAAAAGGGCAAAAAAACTAGTTTGAAAAATGGGCCCCCTTTTTTAATATGGGACACGTGGTTGGCTGGTGCATGTCTGAAGGCTGCCTTTCTATTTTTCTCTTGGAATGGCGTGGGGTTAACACGTGGCTTCATCCACCAACGCACTTAATTTATTTGTTTCTCGGCTAAGTTATTTTCTTAGCGGGGTCATATTCCTTGACCGGGGACACGCGACAGTCTGGCACTTGTTTGAGAACCCTCTCTCTATTCATCCCCTGAGTTAGCATCTATTTGGACACTCGGCACTCTCTGTCCAGCCTACCATTATGCATTGACTATTCAACTTCGACTCTTTCCCCCTCTTGAAGAGACTGGACATGCATGGAGGCTCTGTGCTTGTTTGAGATTCCTGATCAAGATTTTTCCTTTGAAGGAGCGTCGGGTTGACACTTGGAAGCCTCCACAGGTCTTTTGGATTTCTCAACGATCTTTACCTTAATTTTTTGAACCCTAGGCTATGTGGTGAGACTAGCACTTCTTTGAGCCTCCGTATTTGGATTCAACTTTGGAGATGCGGGCACTTCGACATGTGGCTCTCTACGCCAGTATTTTTATACTTAACCCCTTTTTTAGGCCCGCCCTGTCTGCCTTTTGGCCTCTATTGACCATTTTCTACGTGGAGGGTTGGTGTGAGTTTAAGTCTTCCGCCTTTGGCTCCAGTCTTGGGGTTTGCATTGAGAAGACACCTTGCACCTTCATGTTTATTGCCGAAGAATTTTCAACGGCCACACAAATTTTGGGGTTCTAGATGCATGTGGAGGTGTGATGCTCGTTTGAGATTCCTGATCAATGGATTTTACCCTTGGAGAAGGAGTGTCGTTCCGACACGTGGCTCTTTCCGCAACATCCTCCATACTTAGCCAATTTTTGGACTCATTTTGAACTACTTTGAGCCTAAGGACCCTCGGATCTTTGTTGTTTCTACCTTTAATTGCTCTTGGCTTCTTTGACACTTCTTCCTCCTCCTCTGACCCTACCGTTCTATTTCTAAGCCTACCTGAAACCTGTAAAATGGATTTAAGGCCCAGATCCGCTCGATAGAGTCATCTTCTGGATTTCTCCCACACATGGTTGTTTGACCTTCGGAGCCCTGCCACTTCCATTATAGAGTCCCTCTACAATATGTTTGTAGGTTCTAAATGTGATTGCTTAGGTTCTTTCAGTGTGGGATCGTTTTGATCCAATATTTTACCTCATGGGAAAAATATGGATAAAAATTTGATGACTCATAGGGGTATCTTCTTGCTAGAGGAAAAGACAAATTTCCTTGTCGTATCTGTTGGGCATGGAGTTGAGAATGATGGTCTGGTACTGATTCTTCCCCTTATTCACGAGCTTGATTTTTTGCACTCTCAATCTTCATAATAAATCTTGAAACAATTGTTTATGAGAGTATAAAATTGTTTTGACCTTGGGCTTCATTTGTTGCTTAATAAGCTATGTAATAGAAACAAAATATAACCTCAACTATATACAAAATTTGAAATCATACATGCTCTAAGTAGAACATGTAGAGTGTGCGAAGCACTTAAGAGAAAAGAAACCTAAAATACAACAAGAAAATGTGCACAAGCACTTAGAGGAATGAGAAACTAAACTAATATATATAAGGTAAGAACTTCCCTTCTAGTAGTAGTGTTTAAGATAGATTCCATTCACTGGAATCTGCAAATCTTCACCATCCAATGTAGACAATTAGAAGGCATTGTTATTTTTAGATTTTGTGACCATGTAAGGGCCACTCCAAATGGCATCAAACTTGGAATGCCCTCCTGGTTTTTCCCAATCTGCATTCCAGTTTAAAACTAGGTCTCCCTCCTATAAGGTCCTTGCTCTTGCCTTCTTTTCAAATCATCTCTTGATTGAATCCTGATCTTTTTCTATTGTTTGAAGTGCATGTTCTCTGGTCTCTTCCAATTCCATCAACTCTACATACCTGGTCTCCATTGGTTCAAACTCTCTCCAGCTACTTTATGAGTTCCAATGCTGGCAACTCTAGTGATATAGGAAACACTGCCTCTTTCCCACATACGAGTTTGAATGGAGAGCTACCTGTATACCTTTTGGGTGTTGTCCTATCAGCCCATAAGGCTGATTTGAGTTTTGTATGCCAAGTTCTCTTATTTTCATCTAGAGTTCTTTTGATGATCCTCAGCAGGTTCTTGTTTGTAGACTCTTCTTGGCCATTACCCTGAGGGTAATAATTTGATGAGGTTCTCAAGTAAATCCTATTCTTAATAGCCCATCCTATGATTTTGGAACCTATGAATGCCAATGCATTGTCTGATATAATGGTGGTTGGCACTCCTAATCTGGTCACTATCCCCTCATAAAAATATAGTATACTAGATTCATTAGCTTCTTTAAGTGCCACTATCTCGGTCCACTTGGTGAAATAGTTTGTTGCCATCAGAATCCATTTGTGGCCTTGGCTCGAATTTGGATTGATGACCCTAATGAAGTCCAACCCCCATTACATGAATGGATGATCTACTGAACATCCCGACTTTTGGAACTCAATATCAATAATAATCTGTTTGGTTGTTTCTTCTTGGTTTCTGTTTGTGTTTTCATTAGTCATTCATCAAAGGTATGAGTATACAACACAAAGGAATGGACATTCGTCCATATACCCATATGGGTATGATCATAGGTATGCGAGCATATATACTTATTTATATAAGCTAGCATAGTTGTGTGCATACACATGTGAGTATACGCACAAGTGCCCACTCTTCCGTGAGTTAGCACTCACCCTTTTGATTCGGTGACAACGTTTTGGTAGCTTTCGGTGTGATATTATTTAATATCATTTGCTAGCCTAACTAACCTAAGATATAGGTTACGTGATCTAACCTAAGCCTAATTTATGATGGTATGTTAGCAACATAACCGAGTGTCAAAAGATTATCTAGATGTTTTTGACTCAACCGTAATAAATGCATGACATTTTAATTTGCTTGGTTAATGAGCTCGACATTTAAATGATGCTTGATTAAAATGATATTTTTTATGGAATTCGACTTATGAGTTATTTTGGCATTAACTTATGTGTTAATTATTCCTTTTGGAATGTGGCACATAGTTTCATTTAAAATAAATAAATAAAATTAAACTTAGCCTAAAGCTAAGTGGAGGCATTTTTGAAGTTTAATTATGTTTAAATGGATTTTGGAATCCATGGAATAAAGGAGAGTTAGGTTTTGATTTTTACCATTTAGCATGGCGTGAAGAGAGGAGGAAGTAGAGGAGAGACCATGTCAAAAAAAAATCTGGAGGATTTCATGGAAGTTTTACGGCCATCTGGAGCTGATTTTGGGCCTGTATTTTGGGATCTTGCCATTCTTTATTGCAGCAATGTTGGGGAGAAATTTTCTAGAAAAATAAATAAGGTTTTGGAGTTTTATTTTGTGTGGTGTGGAGCTAAGAAGCTGGAGGAAGAAAAATAGAGAAGGAAAGAGGAAAGCACAAAGGGTTTTTTATCTTCTTCATCTCGAATCTTTCAGGCAAGGGTTTCTTATTTTTGTCTATGCAATATTTTACAAATAAATGCATATTCAGTTTATTCCTCTTCTGGGTAATGAGAAATATGGATTATCTTTTGTGGGTATTAATAATTTCAAATCAATCCTTTATGGGTATTTGGAAAATGTGTTTAGTTTATTATGGATAATATATTAGATTTCAGATCTCTCAAGTATGAGAGCCAGAGATTTCGTTTTTAATCCTTACTTGATATCTGAAATTAAATAAGGTTATTTACTTGGGTGTTGAGAGAAGATTTCTTGACATTTTTCTATGGGTTTGGACTGGTCTCTAGGCTACATTTTTAAATGTTGGAATTGCATTTTTGTTGATTCATTGTTTAGTTGATTTGCTAACAGCTGTTATAAGCTTTCTTTATTGATTTATTGCTTGTAACAGCTGCTGGAAGTGCTATTTTTTTTAATTAAATTATTGTTGCATTTCTTGATTTGCTTGCAGTGTTGGCTGTTATTATAATTTTTGGGTAATTCCTTACTACATGTAGTTAATATTTGATGTGTTATTTTGTTGTAACACTAGCTGTCAAAACACAGTGCTTTGGGGTGATTTCTATGCTCCATGCTGCTATTTTCTTTACTGCAGTGTTTGCTGCTAGTATGCTGCATTTTGTCAAATGGTTAATGTGAAATAATTTACATAGCATTTGAAAGAATGTTTTTCTATGAAATTTTTTCAAATGATTAGTGTGTAATCATTTGGATAGAATATTTAAAGAATCATGTGTTGTGACATTACGTCAAACATTTGATATGCTAATCTTTTATTGTTGATTTGTGCAATCATTTGGCTAGAATATTTAAAGAATCATACGTTTGATATGCAATCTTTTGAGTATTTGCTGCAGTGTTTGCTGTTAATATGCATTTTTTCAAATTATTAGTGTGTAATCATTTGGCTAGAATATTTAAAGAATCATGTGTTGTGGCATTACGTCAAACATTTGTTATGTAATATTTTGATTGTTGTTTTATTTGCTGCAATGTTTGCTGCTAAAATAAATTCGTTGGAATTGAAGTGAATATCTTTATGGCATTTTATTATGCTGTTGGATTGGATTCATTGGAATTTATGTGAAATTATTTTATGACACTTTGTCATGCTACTGAAATGCATTCTTGGATTATATTGGAAGTTTATATTATGACATTTGGTCATATGGATCTCATGCATTCTTTGAGTATAAAGGATTTGTTGTGCCTTTTGAAAATGCATTATGTTGCTGATCTGATTTGGCATGTTGTTCATTCTGAGCTTGTGAAGTGAAGTTCATGACATGAAATTTTGTCATACAATTGGTATGCATTCCTTGGATATATGTGAAGTTCATTATATGACATTTTGTCATATGGTTGGCATGCATTCTTGGGTATAAAGGATCTTTTGTTCCTCTTGGAAATTATGTTATGTCGCTGATCTGTTTTGGCATAAAGTTCATTGTAAGAATTGTAAAGTGAAGTTCATGTTGATGCTTTGACAATTGCTTATCATGCCTTCTCCTTTTTATATGGAGCCTATATGTGACATTTCTTCAAACAGTTGGTATGCTGATTTGATTTGGCATGAAATAATATTATGAAATGCATTATGTAATCAGCCTTACGTGAGGTAAGTTTTATGCATTTTCATGTAAGATGGTTAAAGACACCACTCTTGAAAGATATTCTGAACTTGGTTAGTTCATGCATGTATACATGCTTTTTGAAATCATTATTATAATAATGAATGAATTAGTATGTTGATGCATGACTGTATATTCTGAATACGTTTTCATTTGTAGAATACTACATATATGAAAATGGAAATCCTTGCCAGTTCAGTTTGAGCTGACCCCTTTGTGGAAAATACAGGCCATTCTGGAGATAAGGGAAAGGAAAGAATCTGAAGGGATTCAAGCTGATTTCAGATCTTGATTAGTTACTTTTATATTTCAGTTATGGAATAAATTGTACTTGATGTACTGCTGGAATAATCAGTATATTATATAAGCTTATGAGGCTCTTTGCCATTGCATGTAACCTTATAAGATTGTACTGAGATATTGAAAATAATGAAATGTCCTTTGGACTCAAAGCTGATTTTTAGCAATATGTTTAGCACATATGATTTGTTTGTATAATTTTATGATTTGATTATGTGAGAAATCAACATATCAATTTAATAACGGGAATAATGGGAGTTAGAAAAAAAATTGGACCTCGGTTCTCGAGGTCCTTACATTTCTGGAGGACACAGGCCTATTTGTAGGAAGTGCATCACATTCTGAGTCCAACAAAAAGTGGGCACATCCTCATCCTCTTCCTCCTGACTATCATGTAGGACCAAAATAGCTTCTTTTTCATCAGTTGCTTCTTCTCGTTGACTTGAGGCCAGCTGCTCACACAATCCCTTCCCATGGACCAACTTAGTGACCTTAATCTCAATGTCATACTCCATGACATGAGTGATCCATCCTGCATGTTTTTCATTTAGATCCTTGTTGAGAAGTAAGTCTTCAACTCCTACATGGGAGACTAACAGTTGGATTTTATTGTTTGAAACCAAATGATCAAACTTCTTCAATCCTCTAATCATTTTCAGGACCTACTTTTTGATGAAAGAGTATTTAACTTCATAATCTTCCAGACCCTGGCTGAAGAAAGCAATTGGTTATTTTGTATCTTCTTTGTTATGTTGTACTAGGATTGTTGAAATTGTGTCACTACCACCAAAGGTATATAGTATAAAATCCTTAGAAAAATATGGATTCACGAGAGTTGGGGCTTGTGATATAGCTTCCTTGATGGCCTAAAAACTTGATTTTTATTTAGTTGTCCACCTAAACACCAAACTTTTCTTCAACATCAATGTGATTGTCTTGATAAGGGTGGACAATTTAGCACAAACCTGCAAACAAAGTTGATTTTTCCTAAGAATATTTGAAGATCCTTCTTATGGCTTAGCAATGGCAATGCTCTTATAGCTTTCAACTCTTTCTGGGTCAATTTCTAAACCTTCCTTTGACACAATGTGGCCTAGAAGCCTGCCATCATGGGCCAAGAATATGAATTTTTTGGGGTTTAATGATACCCCAAATGTCCTACACCTTTGGAACACCTGCCTTAGGTGAAAAATATGGTCTGCTGCATCTTTAGAAAGTATAGTAATGTCATCCAGGTAGATCAACACTATTTTATTGATCAACCCTTTGAATGCCATATCCATTTCCCTTTGGAAAGTGGCTATGGCATTAAACAATCCAAATGGAATTTTTCTGTAGGCATAAGTACCCCATTTGGTGGTGAAATTTTTCTTGAATTGATCATCTTCTTTCACTATGATCTAGTTGTACCCTAAGTAGCCATCTAGGAGGGAGAATCTTTCCGATCTAGAAACCATCTACAAGATTTGCTCCATTAAGGGGAGTGGGTAGTGGTCCTTGGGGGACACTTTGTTTAAGTCACAAAATTCAACACACAACCTAATCTCTCCATTCTTCTTCCTGACTGGGACCAATTTTGTATCCTAGCTTGAGTGTTTGATTGGGAATATGATATTTACCTCTATCAGTTTGTTCAGCTCTTTCTTCATCAGAGGCTCAATATGTGGGTTGACTGGTCTCTTCTTTTGCCTTATGGGCTTAGCAGCTAGATCTAATTTGATTGTGTGTTGTGCTAGCTTTGGATTGAAACCTCTGAGGTCCTCATAGATCCAAGAAAACACATTTGGAAAATCTTGGAAAAGTTACACGAATTCATACCTTTCTTGCTTGGTGGCCACTTTGCCAATTTGAACCACTTTGCCTTCTCTAACTAGAATTGACTCTAAATATTCTCCTTTGATCTATATATTAGCCTTTTATTTTTGAAATTGATCATTCTGATTGAAGATAGACTCCAATGTCACTAAGCCTTTAGGAAGCTTGTTCGTATGTAGTTGCACTACTTGATCTCCATAATGTTGGTCTAGTCTGCTTTGATTTCTAGCTGATAATTTAGCCTCTTGCAAAAAAATTATGATCTACTAATCATTATTGAACACCTCCCAGCATGTGTTATTATCTAGAACTGCTGGCCTCATAATCACATGGATATGTAGTTATTTCTCCCTCTTGATGTTGTCAACCACATCAAATGTTGCTTCAACTGCCACAAGCCTATCAGAAACTTCATTATCCTTTATAGGTATGGACACAATGTTGAAGGCTTTGAAATCCTTGATGAGATACCATACCCTAATCTTGTAGCTTTTGAGTAGGTCATTCTTGACAAAAAAAATTCCTTTGACTTGATTGGCAACCAGCTCACTATCACCAAACACTTGTAGGTTCTTGATTCCTCATCTTCTGACCCAATGAAATCCATGGACCAAAGACTCATATTCTGCAGTGTTATTTGAGTAGTAAAACTAAAATCTAAAGGTCGAATAATACTTCATACTTTGCGGGGACATGATCATAGCTCCTTCTCTGGCTCCTTGTCTGCTCGTCGAGCCATTAGAGAATAATTACCATACTTCATTATCATCCTTGTGTTCTAGCTTGAGGATTTCAAGAAGAGGATGATTCTCCTCATGTAGGTAGTAGACTCCTAGTTCAGATTCTTCCATCTCTTTATAAGCATCAAAAGCATGCCTTTTGACTACCCATTAGTTAAGAGTCGGGTCCGGGATACACCCTACTTTGGTATCTACCTCAGAAGTGTTTAGGAGGTCTTCCTAATCAAAAGCCAAATAATTTTCATTTATTGGGCTAGGCACATAGGACTTAATGTGATAATCTGTTATGGGCTTGGATCTAATTATGGCCTTCACTCCATACCTTTTTCTAAACAGCATATGCGACTAGTCAACAATAAAATATCCTCCAATTTTGGCAATGAATTCCCTAGATAAACACAATGCAAAATGTGGTGGCAAGTCTATAACTGATACATATTGCAATACAGTCACATTAGGGTAGGCACGCAGAGTGAGGCTCAGATCCTTGATGACCTCAATAGTGGTCACTACCATCCCATCTATCTGTACTAATCCTTTAGAGATGAATTCATACTGGAGGGTCAGTTGATCAGCTATTTGTTTGGGCATTATAGAACTACTTGCCCCTGAATCAATCATGTAATTGTGAACCAATTTATCTCCAATGATAAAATAAAACATAAAATGGAGGAGGATTCAAATTCTTACCTCATCTTTCTCCATGGTTTCTGTCGGGTTGAGCCGTATTGGTAAGTACTTTCTCTTTTTGGCTAGAGGGTTGATTTGATCTTGACCAATTTTGCATGATAGTATGCAATAGATCCCTCTACCTTGGGATGGCCAGTGACTCCCATAGTTTAATGTTCACACTTTTCTTCTTCATTTGATCAATTATATTAAATGAATTATCTTTCTGCTACCCCTTCCCTGGTACATTTTTTTCTTTCACATGGTCTGTTACAACCGGTGCTTGAGTAGGTCTGGAAGGTGGCTTGGATTGAATTTACACATTGGGATTTGTATTTTAAATGCCAATACCTTGTGGAGTAATGGAGGGTTGAGGATCACCTGAGCTTGGTGAATTTCCTTCTCCAATATTTCTCTTTTTGGACCATGTATTAGCAGCTATACTTTGAGAAGGGGTCTGATTCATTCCACAAAATTCCTCAGTCTGCCAATTAACAAGCATAGTTTCACTTGGGGGTCCCTCTTACTGAGATCCTTGCTACTGATTTTCTTACTGGCTAGGTTCTTGTGACACACCAATGGTTTTCACCATCAAATCCTGATTTAGTGCACCATTGAAACACATCGACTGATTATGTGGCTGATTGCATGGGAAACACCAATCGTATTCTTGTGCCATGTTATTCTATGTTGGAACCAATGCTCTTGATTTTGAAGCTATATTTGGATCATATGACCTAAAAGGTCTAGCGGCTTAAGGTTTCCCTTGGTGTTGACTCTGATTTATAGCCTGGGCTGGTGGTCTATTTTACTGATACGTGGGTATAGCCTGATACTGATCCTGGGTCTGATATGGGATAGAACTATGATCTTGTTGTCCTTATATGGTTACTAGCTCATTTCCCAGGTTTTACAGTTTTGTTATAACTTCCTAAAGCTCCTTTGAGGTGTTAGATGATGAAGTGGAGGCTTCAGCTGAACTTTGACTCCTAGGGGTGGGTATATGAGCAAATGTGGGTGTTTAGCTGGTACCTTGGTTTCTTAACTTGGGGTAAAGAGGCATGGATGGCCTAAGAGAAAGTTTTCCATCCTAAATCAAATGGTTCTCAGCTCCTATGGAAAGGCTATAGGTTGTAAGCAAGGTTGTTCCCCCCATTAACTGAATCATCAAAGAAATATTAGAATTTAAAGCTCTATGGAAGTATAAGAAGCCACCTTCATTAGTGGGTTTTACTGCTATTGGAATCATATCCTAGGTTCTTTGAAATCTGAGATTGAAATCCATCAATTATCCATTCGGATCTCTCTTGATCATTGTCATTTGCTCCAGCAAGCATAGGTTATCCCCCTTTTCTCCAAACTAGTTGTGAAGAGTTGTGCACAGCTTGTCCCAATTTTGAATAGAGCCTACTTCAAGGCTCATGATCCATTTTGAAGCTTTACCTTTGAGTGAAGAGGCTAGCCACTTGACTGTAATATCCATATCATTGATCTCATGGATTGTACAGACATTTGTAATGTCTTAGATGTGGTCACTGGGACAAGTCCTATTTTCTCTAGTGAAATATGGGATGCTCTTCAATGCTGCCACCGGGACTGGGTTTTGTGCATTCAAAAGCAAGTGGGTTGCTGTCAGTGAATTTGACGTAAGGATTTGGTTATTGACGTGACATCCTGATCAGCCTAAGCACCCGTCTTGATTAAAACAATGGCCTACTAGGAAGAGGTGTTGATAAGGCTCTATTTGGTGGAGTTATAGACTTATGGGCTTCTTCTTCTCCTTTTTTCTAGAGATAAGTGTATGTGTACAAACTATCCTTCCTCTCTTGTTCTATAACTTGTTTTTATCCTTCTCATGAACTTGGGAAACTTGGACTACTAGAACCAGTGGATTTTGTCCCTTTTGGAGTCATTAGATGTGCAGTTTTTAAGAGCTTATTAAAAGCTATAATCATAGCAAGTGCACATCAACCTTACTTTAATAAAGATGGAGACTTATTATTCCCACCGGGTGTGCCAAAATTATTAGTGCAAAATCACAGCACCCCCAAATGAGTCATCAAATCCATTCTTCTAAGGCAGATTCATTTGGTGTGATTACACAACATTGAGCTTTTCCCAAAGTGTGGGACTTTGCAGAATCAGAAAAGCTCTCCAAATTAAAGGCTAGTTCCTATTCCCCTATTTAGATACATGTGCAAAAACTTGCAGAGGGCCTATTCCTAAATCTACTCTAAGTTTTACCAAAGATACATTGATAAAAGCGATGTGATGAATCAAACTAAGCTATAAGGTGATGCACCAAAGGAATGATGAACATTTTTTCTACTGATAGAAACAAACCAAAAAAATGCATACAATAACATAACACAAATAACCAGGTGCGTAATGAAAGACTAGATGAAAGCAAAAGAGATAGGAAAGGATCTAAAATTGATCACAAATGTGTTTTATTGTTCTATAGATTGATATAATGCATCACAAATGGCTAGGAGGTAGGAAACATGTTATAATTCTGAAGGGGGGTCTGAAAATCCATGAGTTCCTTTTTTAGAAGAAATGAGGAGCCTGCAAAATAGAAGAATGTCCAACCCTTTACAATGAGTCTCAACCCATAATTTATAGATTCAATCAGAGAGAAGAAAAAAGAGAGAGAAGTAGGAAAAGCAAGTCAAAGCTCAACCATTACTATTAATGTCTCTTACAAAATCTACTCCCAAATCTACCTTGACTGCATCAGTCTCTAGTTCGACACCTCAAAGAAGGACGAAATGACAGAGCATATTAAATTAGATCTAGTTTTTGGGCTATATGGATCCCATATTAATGGCCTTGAATATGTTTTCTCCATTTTCCTTTATCTAACCTCTCCAAAATTAAAGTTTCAGATCTCCATGGTGTGGGCGAAGCTGAGATCTTTCCACCAGTGTTAGATTCGTAATATTTCGAGCCCTGAGTTGAAATATATGCCCCTTCAAAAATTTTATCGGGCTCATACAAAAATGGGGGAAAACTTGTTTAAAAAACGGGCCCCCTTTTTAATATGGGACACGTGGTTGGATGGTGCATGTCTAAAGGTGACATCTATATTTTTCTCTTGGAATGGCATGGGTTTGACAAGTGGCTTCCTCCACCGGTCCACTCAATTTCATTATTTCTCAACTTTTCTCAGCTAAGTTCTTTACTTGGTGGGGTCATGTTCCTTGACTGGGGACACATAGTAGTCTAGCGCATGTTTGAAAACCCTTTCTCTATTCATCCCCTTAGTTAGTGTCATTTGGACACTTGGCACTCTCCACTGGCCTACCATTATGCATTGAATATTCAACCTGACTTTGTCCCCTTTGAATAGAATGGACGCATAGTGGCTCCACACTCATTTGAAAGCCTGATCAAGATTTTACCTTTAAAGAAGTGGCGGGTTGACACTTCGAAGCCTCCATGGGTGTTTGGACTTCTCAATGATCTTTACCTTACTTTTTCAAACCCTGGGTTACATGGTGGACTAGTGCTTATTTGAGCCTCCGCATTTGGATTCAAATTTGGAGATGAGCCACTCTGACACATGGCTCTCTCTCTACCGGTAATTCTATACTTAACCCTTTTTAAGGCCCACATTGTCCACCTTTTTACCTCTATTGACCATTTGCTACGTGGAGGCCTGACATGAGTATGAGTCTCTGCCTTGGGCTCCCATCTTGGATTTGCACTGATCTGACACTTGGTACCTTCCTATCTAGCTAAAGACAAGGTGGAATGACCATGGGATCTCATCTAAAGGTAGATGAAAAGTATCCATGAGAATCATGCTATGTGTAGTGCCGTGGTACACATATTCAAGAGAAGATAACAAATGACGGGTACTCACATGATTCTTATTTAATCATTAGGGACGTGTATGAAGTGGATAGCGCTCAAGGGACAAGCCTGTAAAGAGACAAAGGGTGAGGTAGGACAATGATTCAATAATAGAATGGTTGAAGATGCAATGCGTTAAGGGACTTAGGTTTAGGTTTACCCTCAAGTGAGGACAAATGATAGGCACCCAATCGATAGGTATGAGTTACAATGTATGCTCCAAGCCGATTAAGAGTGAATTTTCCCCATTTAATTTTTTGTGCTTTAGTTACGTGTTAATTTTATTTCAAGACAAGGTCACCAACTTGGAAGGTGTGTTCATGAACACATTTATCATAAGCACATTTGATACATTGTTGGTAAACTTGAAGGTTATCTAGAGCATTAAGATGACATTTGTCTAATAATTATAGTTGTACTAAGTGGTCCTAGTGAAATTCATCATTAGTAAGCATGTCATGGAGAGAAATGTGGAGTGAGGGGATATGGACTTCGAGAGGTAGAATAGCCTATATACCATAGACCATTGAAAAGGGTGTGGCTGCAGTGGAAGTGTGAATACTAGTGTGGTATGCTTATAGGGAAAAAGGAATGTGCGTATGCTAATCCCTCCCAGTATCGTCAACCAATTTCATGAGAATTTTGTTGAGGGTTTTGTTAGTGGATTCAGCTTGGCCATTGGTTTGTGGGTAATAAGGTGATGAGAAGCTAAGCTGAATGTTGAAGGCATCGTAAATTTTTTACAGTGTTTTGTTTGTGAATTGTTTTCCATTGTCAGTGATGAGGTGTTGAGGGACACCAAAGCAACAAATGATGTGATGATTAATGAACTCACATATCTTCTTAGATTTCATGGAGATGAGCAGTATGGCTTCCACCCATTTTGTGTAGTATTCGGTAGCAGTTATGATCCATTGATGACATTGGGAAGAATGAGGATTGATTTCTCCAGCAAGATCCAAACCCCATTGAGAGAAGGGCCAAAGGTCTTGAGTGACCTATAAGGCATGACTGGGTGTATGATGAATTTTGGAATTTTGTTGATATTTCACACAACATTTGACATAGTAACAATCATGGTTAAGGGTTGGCCAGTAATAGCCTAGGAAAAGAATATGCTTATCAATAGCAAGGCCACTAAAGTGACCTCCACATATGCCATCATGAACCTCCTTAATGGTACAAGGAATTTCATAACTTGTGAGGCATCATAAGAGAATACCATCAAAGCCACACTTATAGAGGATTCCCCCCAGGATAATGAAATGGGATACCTTTTTAAGGAAGGAATGTTTTCCGTTACGGGTGAGATCAAGAGGTAAGATGGAGAGGGAAAGGTAGTCGGAGTATTGTTTATACCAAAGGTCACTCAGGTTAGGGGTGTCATTTTCGATTGAGTAAACATCATGAGGTAAATAAGAAGGTGAAGGGAGGCATTTTACGGTGACAAATATTTTTGAATCAGAAAGGGAAGCAGGTATTTGGGAAGCTATGCAGGCCATGGTATCCGTAAATTTGTTGGTTGAATGTGGGATGGTTTGAAGGGTGTAACGATCAAAGGTGGTCAAAACTATGTCTATATGATGTTTATACTTTTGCAGTATCTCATTACGACATTGGTACATACCATTGACTTAGTTTATGACCAATTTTGAATCACGAAAGATGTGGATTGATTTGACATCTAAGGCATAGGTGGCCTGGAGACCTCGTACGAGTGCTTCATACTCAACAATATTTTTGGTGCATTCAAAGTCTAGTTTGAAAGACAAAGACATGGATTCTCCATCTAGAGGAATGAGGATAACACCAGCCCCACCCCCACACTAACACTTGGAACCATCGAAGAACAATGTCATTTGATAAGGGGGTTCGTCTAAGGAAAGGGTAGTAATGGTTCATCAAGAAAGTCAAAATTAGATGGTTGGTCCTCGGCAATAGGTGCATCATCCAGTTGGTCGGCGATAGCTTGCCCTTAATGGAATTTTGGTGAATGAACTCGAGGTCAAGATCAGCTAGAAGCATAAGCCATCGTACGACATGCTGATTTTGAAAAGGTTTAGCATACATGAAGTGTAAAGGATCAGTTTTGGTCATGACATAGGTTTTGTGGTTGAGTAGGTAATGGCGAAGTTTGGTGGCAACAAAAACTAAGGCTAAGCAAAGCTTTTATGGATGGTTATATCAGGTTTCATAGTCCAAAAGAGTATGGATTATGTAATAAACCACTTGCTCCCTGTGTTGTTCATCATGATGAGCAAGCATGGCTCCTAAGGAATGATTGGTAGCTGATATGTATAGGTAAAAAGGTTGATCGTCTTTAGGTGGAATGAGTACGGGTGGTTGGAGAAGGTATTGTTTTAGGGCCTCAAAATTTTTGTGAAAAACATCATCCCATTTAAAGGAGACATACTTCCTAAGCAGATGAAATGTTTGACACCGATCAGATAATTGTGAAATGAAACGGAAAATGGATTGTAATTTACCTTGCAAGCTATAGATTTGTTTAAGGTTAGTGGGTGGAGGCATTTCTAAAATGGCCTTGTCTTTAGCTGGGTCAATTTCTATACCACGAAGGGAAACAATAAATCCTAGGAGCTTTCTTGAGGGAACCGCGAAGATGCACTTTTTAGGTTGAAGGTGGACGTAATATTTAATGAGGTCATCAAAGATGGTTCCGAGGGAAGTGAGGTATTCGGTGTGACATTTAGATTTGGCCAAGAGATCATTCATGTAATCTTCCAATATGCAATGCATGATATCATGGAAGATGTAATTCATAGCACGTTGATATGTAGCACTAGCATTTTTAAGGCCAAAAGGCATGACTTGATAGCAAAAGATTCCCCAAGGGGTAATGAATGCGATCTTGTGTTGATCTTTTGAGGCAAGAAAAAAAAAATTATAACTTGAGAAACCATCCATGACTGAGAGCATCTCATGACCAGCGGTGAGGTCAACCAGTTGATCAATACCGAGTAAGGGAAAGTCATCTTTCGAGTAGGTGAGGTTGAGGTCATGGAAGTCTATGTAAATGCAGAGTCCCCCTATTGCTTTAGTAACAGGGACAATGTTAGAAATCCAATGAGGATAATGAATGGGTAAGATGAAGGAAATGGAAAGAAGGTGCTAAAGTTCTTCTTTGACGAGGAGAGCAATGCGAGGGTGCATTTTCCTTAGTTATTGTTTGATAGGTTTGGCATCGGGAACGGTTACGATATTATGGACCACTATGGTGGGGTCAATACTGGGCATGTCTGCGTAAGACCAAGTGAAAGTGTGGTTATGATCTCGGAGAAAAGAAGTGATGGCTTCCTGCTCAGCAGCATCTAAAGATTGTCTGATCTTTAGGATGTGCGGGTCATCCTGAGTGTGAATTTTGATCTCGATAGTCAATTCATTCAACATGGTTTGTGTCTCAAAAGGAAACGACCGATGAATATATGAGTCTTCTGCACCAAGGTAGGTGAGTATGGATTCATCATCCTTACATTGAACAACGTTAATGGTAGGTGTTTCATTGTCGATCAGCTCAGGATACAGGAATGGGAGAGTGGAAGGGGCCTCTCCTTCACATTCATAAGTCAAAGTCCCTAAGGAAATGGTGTTTATGAAAAAAAAAATTAGGAGGGATAGAATCAAGATCCATCGACTTTATCGGTGAGGGTGGTGATGAAGGTGGAGAAGGGCTAGGGTCTACAATGAGTTCAATGTGGGCCTATTTGGTAGGAGGTTCAGGGAAGCCGATACCACTACGGTCATTATGTTTGCAGGTGGTACATGGAATAATGGTATGGTATCCTTGCTCATAAAAACCAAAACCAAAACCCTTCCACGCACATCAGTGCATGAAGGTGTGGGTGAAACAGTGATTGGAAGTTAGTGGAAAATGGGTGGGGTTGCGATGGTGGTTCAAGTGTGTAAGTGTTAGTATCAAGTCCCCCATAGGTGAGAATAGTATGAAGATGAGGAGGACCATAAAGGAGGAATTATCCTATATGGTGATCATAGCAGGGGTGTTGGTGAAAGATTCCATACTCGTTTGGAGTAAGGAATGTCTTGACACTATATAGGCGGTACTCCCCCAGAGTGAGGCGCTGAAAAAACACCTTCCGAGGGATCAGTGTTTGGTATGTGGGTAGCTGGTATGGATGATGTGTCAGAGGTCGATGCAGAGGTGGAGTTAACGGATTGGGTAGATAATGGGTCAGCCATGGAGGTTATAGCAGCGGTAGAAATAGAGGAGGTATGTGTGGTGAAAGCAACGGCTGTACTAGTAGGTGGAGGTGTAGGTGAAGTGATGGTGGTTGCAGAGGTAGATGGCTTGGTGGGTATGAGCACATCATTTGGTTGGTAAAGCATGTTGCATGTTTTGAAAGGTGATGGGTCAGCTGGAATGGTATAAGTGTGTCCCTCATGTTCAAACTTTACACAACAATGCAAATTGGAAGGAAAATAACCCATGACACGGATCCAGGGTCTACCAAACAAAAAGTTATATTAGAATTCCCCCTCCAAAACATAAAACAATTCTGGAACAGTACAAGGTCCCACGTGAATGTGAAGGATGACAGTGCCTAGTGTGGAGGTGATAGCGTCATTGAATAAATGCAACATGACCGGATGTTTATGCATGCAATTGTTAGGTATGCGCATTTGAGAAAATGCATGGGATGAAATGATGTTAATGCTAGCACCTCCATCAATCATCACATGGCGTACCTGTATGTCATCAATGTGGAGACAAATGAAGAGGGCTAGGTTTGGGTCATCATTTTGGTGTGGTGCAATCTCCTCCTTTAAGAAGCTAAGGGAGGCCACTTGGTGAATAAGGTGAGGTGAGGATGAAGGTGGTAATTTGGTGAGAGAGGCTACATGATGGGGTGTGATAATGGAGGCTATGGGTGTAGGGTCATTGGGTAAACCCTCAATATATTGAAGAACCTACATGAGGGCTTGACGATGGGATTTTGAGGTTTGGATGAGGTCGTATAAGGACATTTTGAGAGGAGATTGGTGTATTTTTTAAGCATGGTGTGATGTGTGACACCATTAGAAATGGGGTATGCGGGGCCGCAGATAGTTATCTTAGGTATGGGTGCAGATGGTATGTTGGGTATAGGATTGGTTGGTGGGTCTGTTGCCTTTACTTTACAATTCTGTACATGTGTAGTGACGTGTACCATGTTGATTTGAGGGAAGTTATCAAATGGAGAAGGTGTAGGGTAAGTGGTATCATGACATGAAGGGGAAAAACCTACTAGAGGAGAAAATCCCTGTGAGGTCAGTTAGGCACAACAAAATTTGGGTAGTGGCGTGGCAATTTCTCTGATGCAAACCATGTTAATTTCAAATTTTGTGTGTGGTTCTAGGAGCTGTGAGGGTGGAGGTTGTGGTTGTGGAATGGGTAGTGTGGGAATGGGTATTGGTGAAGTAGGATCCTCATCAAGAAGTTTTTCATCATCAAAGTTGGTTTCAGGTGGACACAATTGGATAAGGATGGTTTTGAAGGCCTTGCAGCTCTCCACGTCGTGCCCTAGCACATGATGATATGCACAAAATTTAGTATCATAAAACCCTATTAGCTTGGGTTTGAGGGGGTCGTAAGGTCGGAGTGGAGGTAATGTGATAACAGATGTCTCGAGGAGGTTGGTTACAATTTTTACATAAGACCCTGCTAGTGGATCACAATGGGAAGTGAATGTGGGTTTGGGTGTTTTAAGACTTTAGAAACAAGGAATTTTTTTTTTTTTTGCATGATCAATGTTCTCTATTCTAAATACATAATTTAGAACACACATATCATAACAATCATTCTTATAACAGATAACCATATGCAGCTGTAATGACTCGGTGTGCCACCGATCTATTCATTCCATGACTCGGTGAACTACCGATCTATTCATGCGTAACATTGAGTTGAAGTGTTCTACTGAATACTTCATATTCTTGGTTCTCTTACCCTATTCAGGTTCTGAGTGATCTATCCAAGGAACCTAACTGAATAATTTTTACCAATATTCATCGGCATCACGATCCTTAGACTAGGTGACATAGGACAATGCAATCAACAGCTTATGATACTTTGGCCAAAGATTTAGAACATATTGTTTGTATTACTTATTCCTTGATGGCATACTCGTCAATCCAGAATACATCCTTCACCCCACTCTATTGTTATATAGAATGTCTTACACTGACTTCCGTCAGTCCCCTTACCCAAGGTCTCACTCTAGTTCAGATTAACATCATAAGTCATGATATGAAGAAGCTCTTAAGACTAAGGGTAAATTGGCATACTGGGTCAACCTGAGTTAACCCCATGTGCCAAGGTACCCTGAATCTTCAAAGGGATACCTCATAACCTGATTATGGTCCTAACCAGTCCCGGAGAGAAATCTTGATCAAATTCAAAGTGTGTAAATCTCAACGATCAGTGCAGAAGGGTGTTACCACATGTCATCTGCATTGTTGTATCCTCGAGAAGATCCTAATCTTCTCAAAGGTACAACCTTGCAGTTGACGTGTGTCAACATCCCACGGAACAACCTTGAAAAGATGTACATACCTCCAAGAATTTACTTACGTTAAGTTATGTTTGGGTTGAAAGACTACATACTATGACAGCCCCACTCAAACTCCGAGTCCCACACTCTTTTAAGTTCCCTTTTGAATTAAGATTTAGTTATTCAAAAATATATTAATTAACTTAAGGTTACTTCCAGGTTGTTAGTTGGGACCTAACAACCCATTATCCAAAAATAGGACAACAACCATTTATGTTCCGTTATTTTAAATAACTTATCCAATGAAGGAAATGTATCAACCTGTTAGGCTGATAATGATCAGACTTAGTACCATTAAGTCTTAGTGATTTATAATCATATATTCCTCTTATAATTAGTGCATTACAAGAGAGGAAATTCCTCTTCTTCTTATAGTTACATTTTAGGGTTTAACCCACCTTCAATGTTCCTTTTAATTGCAGTGATATTTATCACAGTTTTTTTTTTTTTAAATCACAACATAAGTTATAATGAATCACTAATCAAGAATGTAGTATTCAGCCACTTAATCAGCTATGGCTTACTTAAGAAATTCATCTATGTTCCATTGTATATTAACAATAAGAATGCACACTCATTCAAGTAGACAATAAGAAGATCATCCCAACAAGATAAGTTACACAATCCCTTATAAGTAATTTTCTCACTTTTCCCATTCATTTCAAAACCCATATAATTACAACTTATGCATTTTAAGCATACTTTAGGGTAATATCCTTCAGACAAAAGATATAACTTTTCTTTACACAATACAATTTAGAAATCAAATCAGAATTCTTTATAAGAATCAACTTAGAGCAGTCAATGCATCATTTAAGATTTTTCCTTTACCACTTAAGAAGTCCATTTGCAAAAATTACTACCACATGTTAGTTCAATGAACTGAGCATGATAAGCACTAATCCTTAAAACAAGTGCATTCCACTAATTGTTTCCATTAAACAACCCTGTTATAATGACAACAATTACTTCATACTCTCTAAGCTATAAGAAATGTCAATATAAGAAAAGTCTTAGTACATTATTTACACAAAAGAGGTCAGGATATACTTTATATTACCTGCCCTAAAACTTAAGGTATAAATGATTCCAGCAATTACCTTTGCATATTATAACTCTGATTTATCTTCCTAACAATTATAATTCCATTCATATCATAACTTAAGTTACAGAAGTAATTTCAACTTAATCTATCTCGGATGTTTCATCTCATTCCTGCAAGAAGTAAGAAGGAAACATTCTGTTTATTAAGTACCTAACCATCCGAAAAAGTTGAAACAGTGTATATCATGATTTGATCATCTTCCATTTAAACACTAAACCATTTGAAGTATTCATCCAAACAGGTTCATACAAAAGTAATTCAAACAGAAGGGATGGATTAACTGCCACCGGCAATTTTTCCTACCAATCTACCCTCTATCACATTCTACTTGATTTTCAATCAATGAAAAGTTTGCAAAACAATAAATATTGATTCCCTTTTTACCAAAAGGAATAACAAACAGTAAGTCCAAAACAAGATCTTAATACTGCTATAAAATGAAAGGAGTGTTCCAGGTTTAGATCCCGCACCCTAATATTTCTTTCATCTTAATATAATAGTCTTGCCATCCCATACCCTTACTGTTTGAGCTCCTTAAATAATTCTAAGAAAGAGTACATTAACATTCAAGAAGAGAGCATTAAAACTTTCATTCTTTTAAATCCCTTCCACAACTTTCCTTTTTAGCCCAAAGATAAAACAGAGAAGATCAAAACACTGTTATAATCAAGTTTAGAATGAAATCCAACTTCCAAGAAATAATAACCATTTAATAAATCATATCCAAAAAGAAGTAGTTGTTTAGTTCCAACACTTAAGTATACCCAATAATTCGGTTCAGGTGGAGCCATATTATTGGTTTACCATTGGATCCCTACAGGATCTATAAACTATACAAAAAAATAGTCAATATCAACTTTTATCATAGCACGTTACGAACCAACCATAACTCAGACTATAATCCCAATCAAAATGAAACAGTCTACATTTCTTCAAACACTCAAACCATTCGAGTTTGAAATCAAGTTAGGGTAACTTCACATTCCCCTCATTTATCAATAATCGAAGACTGAATCAAGTGAACTGATGCAACGTTCGGTTGCTAATTCATTACAAGACACTAAACAACAAAGCATATACAGTATTAATATTCATATTTGAAATATAGATCCCTCAATACCCATAAGCCAAAATATCCATAACATAGTAATGATTTATACATTATTAGTCAGAATAAAATAGGTCTTTAGTTGCATTCAACATTACAACCTTAATTCCAACTCCAAAAGATCACAATAACTCGACATCGTTAAACTTAACGATTTTTAAAGTTGGTTCGAAAAGAGTTTCCAACACCGTTAATACGGTCTTAGGAATTAAATTCACAATCATGTCCAAAGGTAATACAAGTCACAGTATTGTCTACCGCCATAACAACACATTGTCTATGCACTTCACACCATCCACTAAGTCTTCACAGGGAGAAGCACAAACTCAATCAAAGACCATTTTTACCATTACATGTCGGTCCTAACATCATTCACTGTTACCCACAAGAGAAAGAATACTAAACCACGTACTGGCTTACCCAAAGAGCTTATCTATTTTTAAAATAGTAAAGACCCTTCACAGGAAGAGAAACAGACTTAAACCATTCAATGTTTCCAAAACACACAACTTAAAACAGTCAAGTTTCACAGGGTAATACCAACAACCCATTGAAATCATTCTCAGAATAACAACCCAAAGTAAACATTTAATATTTCAACAAGTAATCTTAAATAGAACAGTTTTGTTTCCTGAAAACACGTTTTCAACTGTAGAAATTTAAACCAGTTTAAGTACTTTAAAGATTGCTAAAAGCTTACCCGAATGGGGTAACAAACACTACTATTCATAATACCCAGATCGATATGATTCTAGATCACATTCAACAAAATAAGGATCTTAAGAAGTCGAAACCATTCACAAATTTTATCACTGGGAAACCCTAAATGAAAACAGGTAGATCATAATTCAATAATAAAGACTTCTACTGAAATTGGTATCAATAACAAATTTTCAACCATTATGAGTCCTATGAAGTAACCAGATTTGTCCATTTAATCTCAAAACCACCACGAAAGGAAAGTAAATGCAAACAAGTTTCCACAGAATCAAGAAAACTCCAGATTTAACCCAGAAACCCAAGTTACACAAAACCCATAAGTCATTTTTACCAGACAAGCAAAAATGCACATAAACTCATCAGAACAAAGTTCATTTAATAAAAACATTTAAAGGAAAGCAAGATTTTAACAGTTAGGGCCTATCATGCCTGATAGTGTCGCTAAAAAAAATCGATGAAGACCTCTGAATGAGCCCGCCCTTTTACTTCTTTTCCATGAAAGATTAAACCACCAAAATATTGCTTCCTCCATGCTTTATATATTCCCCACGAACAGAAGTAGGTTTGAAACTTTCAAAATTGCCATGCAACGAAGAGTATACTACTGGTTCGAAAAACCAGTACTCATGCAGAGTGAAAAAGGGAAGGCATGTAAAATGAAACAACCAAGCCAAATTTCATTTGCATGTCTCCCAAATTGGTCTGGGCTCGAGAACCCATAAACATTAATTGCATTAATTCCAATTCTCTCACCTATTCTCCATTGCCACCACCCGCCAAAGTTGGCAAGCCTCAAATTAAAATAAACAAGAGTCTCCATTTTGAGAGGTGTTACCACGTAAGCCTTTACCAACCAAATTAACCTCTGTAAAAATTGGTAGTACTCCCTGTCCTCTCAACCTTATCCCTATCTTAAATGCCATAGAAACCACCTGCCAACACTTGCGACCCCTTAGGTTCCCATTCATAGCAATAGTTTAGGATAGGTTAGTGACTTAGGTTAGATCATAAGTATTTAAAATTTAATACCTTAGGATATAACATTAGTCAATTACCTTAGTTTAAGGTTTAGATAAACCCTTAGGTAATATCAAATACATAGTTTAGGAACTAGGTTAGATTGACCAACCTTTGCGAATAATAGGTTATAGTTTAGATTTAAAACTAGTAACCTTTCAGATTCTAGCTTAGACCCACCTAGATTAGGTTAAAATCATCATCCAGAAATTCAAACAGAATAATACGTTTCCAGCTCAGATCCTAGATTTTCATCCAATAAAAGAAATAGCTTAAGATAGGAAACTCATATATCTTACCTGACTTAAGGTCTTGGTTCTTTCCGATGACAAAATGACTTAAAAAAAAAATCGATTGTAATGATCCGCCAGAATCAATTTCTAGAATCCAACAAAACTTCCCACAACAGAAATATTTTCATATGAAGGAGAATTAAAAGAACTTATATATTCTAAGTTCAGTCCAGACTTAATGATTCATGAAATGTCAATACATATTTGTTCATTCTGAATATATTTAAAACATTCCTTGGATCAATATAATTGATCCAAGGATGAGTCATAGAGATAGATAAGTTTACAATCTTCAGAAATCAGATTGCACTCATATGCGAGAAATGAAAGAAAATGAATCCAAGCATTTTCCAGTTCAATCAAAGATCTCAAGAGCAGAAAAGACATAACCAAATCAAGCATGACTTCCCGAAATCAAAAGAACATATCCTCATAAGGGAAAATCACATATCAACACTTGAATACAAAGGAGAAAGTAACAACAGTTCAAGGTGTTACATGCTTCCCTCCTACAAGAATCATCGTCCCGATGATTACAATCTTTAAATCCCTTATGGTTAGTCAATTCTTTTACTTATCAAAATCAACTATTTCAAACTTTATAGTTCCAGAAATTAGTATCATATTACTGTTTACTCAAACTGAATAAGTGTTTGCCCAAAACTGGCTTACTTAATGTCATGTAAAAGATAAAATCTCTTTTTTTTTTATCAGTCAACAGATTTAGTTCTATTCAAAAAGAAAAGGAAAAGCAATTTTCATATCTTCCAGATTTTCCCAAGTTGCACTTTCTTCATTAAACTGGTCCCACTGGACCTTACATTGTCTTATTTCATGATTTCTCAAATGCAACTGGTGAGTTTCCAGCACTCGAGTGGGTTTAACCATGATTATTCCTGGGTCTTGGACCTGCAAGGAATTCCAATTTAACACATGTGATAAATCTGAAACGTATTTCTTAAGCAAAGAAATATGGAAAACATCATGCATTCGTGACAAAGCAGGTGGTAATGCTAATCGATAAGCTACGGGGTTGATTACTTCAACAATTTCAAAAGGTCCCACAAAATGAGGTGATAACTTGGCAGCCTTGCCAAAAGTTATAGAACTCTTTCTTGGTTTGACATGAAGAAAAACCTTTTCACCAAGTTCAAATTTTTGATCAACCCACTTTAAATCAGCATAACTCTTCTGTCTATCTACTGCTTCTTTCAAGCGTTCACGAATCATTTTAACTTGTTGTTCCATTTCCGTAAGGATTTCAGGTCCAATTACTTCTCTATCCTCAATGTTGTCCCAACTAACAGGGGTTCTGCATTTTCTTCCATAAAGTGCCTCGAAAGGTGCCATCTTAAGAGAAGCATGATATGTATTGTTGTATGCAAATTCAACTAATGGGAGATACTCTTCCCACTTATACTGCTGATCCATGCAATACATCCGTAACATATCTTCTAACACTTGATTTACTCTTTCAGTCTGTCCATCCGTTTCTGGATGATACGCAGAACTGAAGTTCAGTTTAGTTCCAAGAGCTGCATTAAGCATTTGCCAAAATCTTGATGTCATTCTAGGATCTCTATCTGATATAATCAATTCAGGTACTCCATGTAATCTGAAAATTTCATGTACAAATCTTTTAGCTAAAACAGGAGAATCATCCTTTAGATTTCCAGCAATAAAATGAGCTACTTTTGTTAGTTTATCAACAACTACTAAAATAACATCATGTTTATTTCTTGACATAGGCAACCCTTGTATGAAATCCATGCTTATTACTTGTCATTTGTACTGCGGTATGCTATGGGGATATAATAAACCAGCCGGGTGCATATGTTCCGCTTTCACATGCTGACATTCAAGACAATGAGTCACAAAATTAACAACATATTTTTTCATCCCCTTCCAGAAATATTGTTGTTTTATATCAGCAAGCATTTTAGTAATCCCTGGGTGTTCAGAAAAGGGTGAATTGTGAAATTCAGCTAACAATTTCTTTCTCAAATCATTAAGCAAAGGTATGTATACTCTATTTTCATATCGTAAGATTCCTTCATTGTCGAAATGAAAACCTTTATACCTTTCATCTTTTGGATCTATAGCAAGCACTGTTTTTACTTGCTGAAAGTATGAATCAGATTCCATTGCACTTTTTACTTCATCTTTAAACTGAGTTCTTAATGTTATAAGAGCATAAATGTGCTTCCTACGACTTAGAGCATCTGCTACTCTATTCTCTTTTCCTTTGATGTAACTTATATCAAAATCATATTGAGACAAAAACTCTAACCACCTTCGTTGTCTTGCATTCAGATTTGGCTGAGTGAAAATGTACTTCAGCCCAAGATGATCAGTTTTCAACTCAAAAGGTTTACCAAGTAAATAATGCCTCCAAACTTGAAGTGCATGAACTATGGCAGCAAGCTCTAAATCATGTGGAGCATAATTCAACTCATGTAACTTAAGTTTTCTACTTTCATAAGCTATAACATGATCATTTTGTAACAAAATACCTCCAAGGCCTTCCCCAGATGCATCCGTCACAACAGTAAAGTCTCCATTAGGATCAGGTATAGCCAAAATAGGTGCTGAAGTCAACTGACTTTTCAGATTTATAAAAGCAGATTCACATTTATCATTCCAAACAAATTTCTTATCCTTTTTCTGCAATGAAGTTATTGGTGCAGCCACCTTAGAAAAATCTTTAACAAATTTTCTATAATAACCAGCAAGGCCCATGAAGCTTCTTACTTCATGTACATTCTTTGGTGCAGGCCACTCGGTTATAGCCACTATTTTAGATGGATCTACAACAATCCCATTCTTACTTATAACATGACCCAAATAATGAACTTCGGTATCAAAGAAAGAACATTTGGACAACTTACCATATAACCTTCTCTTTCTCAGAATTTCCAAAACTATTTTCAAGTGCTCCTGATGTTCCTCAATGCTTTTAGAATATATGAGAATGTCATCCAAGAATACAAGCACAAACTTGTCCAAGTATTCTTGAAATATATTGTTCATTAAGTTCATAAAAGTTGCAGGTGCATTAGTTAATCCAAAGGGTAAGACCGTGAACTCATAATGTCCATACCTTGTCCTGAAAGTTGTTTTATGAATATCTTCATCCTTAATTCTTAATTGATGATATCCAGATCGAAGATCTATCTTGGAATATACCGATGCTCCACGCATCTGATCAAATAAATCATCAATTCTAGGAAGTGGGTATCTATTTTTGACTGTTGCTTTGTTTAACATTCTATAATCAATACACAATCTAAGTGTTCCATCTTTCTTTTTCACAAATATCACTGGTGCTCCCCAAGGTGAAACACTTGGTCTAATCAAGCCTTTAGACAAAATTTCTTGCAACTGAGCCTTAAGCTCAACTAATTCTGTGGTAGTCATTCGATAAGGTGCTTTAGAAATAGGTTCTGTACCCGGTTTGATTTCAATGGTGAAGTCAAACTCCCTTTTGGGTGGTAAACCCTGGTAATTCTTCCAGAAATACGTCACTGAAATTCTGTAACAATGGGTAACGTTCCATGAAATCATTGTTTTCTTCTGCAGATTCAGATATTTTTACCGCATACAAGGTACAACCTTTATTTTTGGCCTTTTTAAGTTGCATAGCTGACAATTTCCTAACTGAAATTTCTCATTTTACACCTTGAATCTCTGTTATTTTCTGCAGATCATCCAAACATCTTATATGTTTTTCAAAACAGTCCACTTTTGCTTTATGCTCAGCTAACCAATTAACACCAATGACAATGTCATAAGATCCCAAAGGTGCAACATAGAGATCAACTTCAGTGGAAAAGCTAGGTAAGTCAAGGACTGCCCCAAAAAGACACATACTAACTGTATGAACAGAATTATTACCATAATGTACAGTCCATGATTTATCCATTTTTCCAGCTTTTCTTTTAAGTTTTGAAGCAAGTTTACTAGAAATAAAACATTCAGTAGCTCCCGTATCAAAAAGAACAGTTACAGGTATGCCAAATAACTTACCAGGAACTTCAATAGGTGTAACTTACTTTTCAGCTTGCTTGTCAGCTACTGCAGCATGTATCTTGTGCTGCTGATTATGGTCATCCTTCTTCAAAGGACATTGATTTGCGTAATGATCTTTGCCACAATTATAGCAGCCTCCTACAGGTCCCTTTTTAGGCTCAGAATTATTTCCAACCTTAAAATTATCATGTTGACCTCCATAAGACTTCTGCCCTTTATTATTATTCTTGGCAAAATTATTTCTTGCATTTCCAGCAGGCTTGTTGTTGTTGTTTTCTTATTATTATCAGCTGAAAACTTATTTTTGTTACCAAAATTTTTCCATGGTCCCTTCTTGGGTGCAAGAGAAGCTGAAGAAGAGTTTGGAATTTTCTTCCGCACTTCCTCTTTATGAGCAGAAATAAATTTTAATTTCTGTTCCTGCCTTATGGATTTTTCAACAACCCCTTCCATAGTGGTTGGGCTGTGAACATCAACCTCTCCCCCAATAATGGGATTCAACCCCATGATAAATTTTCATATTCTGAACTTCTCATCAGTTTGATACTGAGGTACATACTTGAGGAGTTTCGTAAATCACTCCCAATACTCAGTTACAGTTAGCTTTCCTTGGGATAAGTTCTGAAATTCTGTCATTTTCTGATCATAATAAAGTTGTGGCAGCCAACGTTGCCTAAAATAACCTTTAAATTGATCCCAAGTGATGTTAGTTTCATCAATATTTAACTCAGCCTTACGGCTGTCCCACCATGAAGATGCTTCATGGGAGAGCTGATATGCTCCCCAAATAGCTTTGGTTTCCTCTGAGAAGTTTCTTATTGCAAAGTACTTCTCCATTTCACTGAGCCAATTCTCAGCTCCATCTCCTAATGTGGTGCCATCAAATTTAGGTGGACTTATCCTTTTTATATCATTAGTGAGTTCCACTGCCAACCTTGCCTTTTTTTTTCTAGTTGGACAGGTACATTACCATTTTTATTACCAACACCTGCATCAGGGTTGTCCTCAGGAGGGGGCTGATTGTTATTACCAGCTTCTTCTTCCTCCTCATTTCCCATCACTTGTTGTTCAAGTACAGCCAAATGATCTCTTGTGTCCAACAGGGCAGCAAGGATCTCATCAAGTTTTTGGATTGTTGCTGCTCCTTCATCAGGTGGAGCATTATTCACAATGTTCCCCCTTGTTCTAACCATTTTCTGTTACAAGAAAATCCAAGTTTTTATCAGATTATGGACACAATAGGTCCAAGAGCTGCAACCTTCAGCTCTGATACCAAGATGTAACATTCCCATTTTTAAGACTTTAGAAACAAGGAATTTTTTTTTGCATGATCAATGTTCTCTGTTCTAAATACATAATTTAGAACACACATATCATAACAATCATTCTTATAACAGATAACCATATGCAGCTGTAATGACTCGGTGTGCCACCGATCTATTCATTCCATGACTCGGTGAACTACCGATCTATTCATGTGTAACATTGAGTTGAAGTGTTCTACTGAATACTTCATATTCTTGGTTCTCTTACCCTATTCCAGGTTCTGAGTGATCTGTCCAAGGAACCTAACTGAATAATTGTTACCAATATTCATCGGCATCATGATCCTTAGACTAGGTGACATAGGACAACGCAATCAGCAGCTTGCGATACTTTGGCCAAAGATTTAGAACATACTGTTCGTATTACTTATTCCTTGATGGCATACTCGTCAATCTGGAATACATCCTTCACCCCACTCTATTGTTATATAGAATGTCTTACACTGACTTCCGTCAGTCCCCTTACCCAAGGTCTCACTCTAGTTCGGATTAACATCATAAGTCATGATATGAAGAAGCTCTTAAGACTAAGGGTAAATTGGCATACTGGGTCAACCTGAGTTAACCCCATGTGCCAAGGTACCCTGAATCTTCAAAGGGCTACCTCATAACCTGATTATGGTCCTAACCAGTCCAAGAGATAAATCTTGATCAAATTCAAAGTGTGTAAATCTCAACAATCAATGTAAAAGGGTGTTACCACATGTCATCTGCATTGTTGTATCCTCGAGAAGATCCTAATCTTCTCGAAGGTACAACCTTGCAGTTGACGTGTGTCAACATCCCATGGAACAACCTTGAAAAGATGTACATACCTCCAAGAATTTACTTGCGTTAAGTTATGTTTGGGTTGAAAGACTACATACTATGACAGCCCCACTCAAACTCTGAGTCCCACACTCTTTTAAGTTCCCTTTTGAATTAGGATTTAGTTATTCAAAAATATCTTAATTAACTTAAGGTTACTTCTAGGTTGTTAGTTGGGACCTAACAACCCATTATCTGAAAACAGGACAACAACCATTTATGTTCTATTATTTTAAATAACTTATCTAATGAAGGAAATGTATCAACCTGTTAGGCTGATATATATATCAGACTTAGTACCATTAAGTCTTAGTGATTTATAATCATATATTCCTCTTATAATTAGTGCATTACAAGAGAGGAAAGTCCTCTTCTTCTTATAGTTACATTTTAGGGTTTAACCCACCTTCAATGTTCCTTTTAATTGCAGTGATATTTATCACAGTTTTTTTTTTTAAATCACAACATAAGTTATAATGAATCACTAATCAAGAATGTAGTATTCAGCCACTTAATCAGCTATGGCTTACTTAAGAAATTCATCTATGTTCCATTGTATATTAACAATAAGAATGCACACTCATTCAAGTAGACAATAAGAAGATCATCCCAACAAGATAAGTTACACAATCCCTTATAAGTAATTTTCTCACTTTTCCCATTCATTTCAAAACCCATATAATTACAACTTATGCATTTTAAGCATACTTTAGGGTAATATCCTTCAGACAAAAGAGATAACTTTTCTTTACACAATACAATTTAGAAATCAAATCAGAATTCTTCATAAGAATCAGCTTAGAGCAGTCAATGCATCATATAAGATTTTTCCTTCCTTTACCACTTAAGAAGTCCATTTGCAAAAATTACTACCACATGTTAGTTCAATGAACTGAGCATGATAAGCACTAATCCTTAAAACAAGTGCATTCCACTAATTGTTTCCATTAAACAACCCTGTTATAATGACAACAATTACTTCATACTCTCTAAGCTATAAGAAATGTCAATATAAGAAAAGTCTTAGTACACTGTTTACACAAAAGAGGTCAGGATATACTTTATATTACCTGCCCTAAAACTTAAGGTATAAATGATTCCAGCAATTACCTTTGCATATTATAACTCTGATTTATCTTCCTAACAATTATAATTCCATTCATATCATAACTTAAGTTACAAATTAATTTCAACTTAATCTATCTCAGATGTTTCATCTCATTCCTGCAAGAAGTAAGAAGGAAACATTCTATTTATTAAGTACCTAACCATCTGAAAAAGCTGAACAGTGTATATCATGATTTGATCATCTTCCATTTAAACACTAAACCATTTGAAGTATTCATCTAAACAGGTTCATACAAAATTAATTCAAACAGAAGGGATGGATTAACTGCCACTGGTAATTTTTCCTACCAATCTACCCTCTATCACATTCTACTTGATTTTCAATCAATGAAAAGTTTGCAAAACAATAAATACTGATTCCCTTTTTACCAAAAGGAATAACAAACAGTAAGTCCAAAACAAGATCTTAATACTGCTATAAAATGAAAGGAGTGTTCCAGGTTTAGATCCTACACCCTAATATTTCTTTCATCTTAATATAACAGTCCTGTCATCCCATACCCTTACTGTTTGAGCTCCTTAAATAATTCTAAGAAAGAGTACATTACCATTCAAGAAGAGAGCATTAAAACTTTCATTCTTTTAAATCCCTTCCAAAACTTTCCTTTTTAGCCCAACGATAAAACAGAGAATATAAAAACACTGTTATAATCAAGTTTAGAATGAAATCCAACTTCCAAGAAATAATAACCATTTAATAAATCATATCCAAAAGGAAGTAGTTGTTTAGTTCTAGCACTTAAGTATACCCAATAATTCGGTTCAGGTGGAGCCATATTATTGGTTTACCATTGGATCCCTACAGGATCTATAAACTATACAAAAAAATAGTCAATATCAACTTTTATCATAGCACGTTACGAACCAATCGTAACTCAGACTATAATCCCAATCAAAATGAAACAGTCTACATTTCTTCAAACACTCAAACCATTCGAGTTTGAAATCAAGTTAGGGTAACTTCACATTCCCCTCATTTATCAATAATCGAAGACTGAATCAAGTGAACCGATGCAATGTTTGGTTGCTAATTCATTACAAGACACTAAACAACAAAGCATATATAGTATTAATAGTCATATTCAAAATATAGATCCCTCAATACCCATAAGCCGAAATATCCATAACATAGTAATGATTTATACATTATTAGTCAGAATAAAATAGGTCTTTAGTTGCATGCAACATTACAACCTTAATTCCAACTCCAAACAGATCACAATAACTCGACATCGTTAAAACTTAACGATTTTTAAAGTTGGTTCGAAAAGAGTTTCCAACACCGTTAATACGGTCTTAGGAATTAAATTCACAATCATGTCCAAAAGAATACAAGTCACAGTCTTGTCTACCGCCATAACAACACATTGTCTATGCACTTCACACCATCCACTAAGTCTTCGCAGGGAGAAACAAAAACTCAATCAAAGACCATTTTTACCATTACATAACCGGTCCTAACATCATTCACTGTTACCCACAAGAGAAAGAATACTAAACCATATACTGGCTTACCCAAAGAGCTTATCTATTTTTAAATTAGTAAAGACCCTTCGCAGGAAGAGAAACAGACTTAAACCATTCAATGTTTCCAAAACACGGAACTTAAAATAGTCAAGTTTCACAGGGTAATACCAACAACCCATCCACGAAATCATTCTCAGAATAACAACCACGAAGTAAACATTTAATATCTCAACAAGTAATCTTAAATAGAATGGTTCTGTTTCCTGAAAACACGTTTTCAACTCTAGAAATTTAAACCAATTTAAGTACTTTAAAGATTGCTAAAAGCTTACCCGAATGGGTTAACAAACACTAGTTTTCGTAATACCTAGCTCGATGATCACAAACATATCACATTCAACAAAATAAGGATCTTAAGAAGTCGAAACCATTCACAAATTTTATCACCGGGAAACCCTAAATGAAAATAGGTAGATCATAATGCAATAATAAAGACTTCTACTAAGTATCAATAAAAAATTTCAACCATTATGAGTCCTATGAAGTAACCAGATTTTCCCATTTAATCTCAAAACCACCACGAAAGGAAAGTAAATGCAAACAAGTTTCCACATAATCAAGCAAACTCCAGATTCAACCCAGAAACCCAAGTTACACAAAACCCATAAGTCATTTTTACTAGACAAACAAAAATGCACAGAACTCATCAGAACAGAGTTCATTTAATAAAAACATTTAAAGGAAAGCAAGATTTTAACAGTTAGGGCCTATCATGCCTGATAGTGTCGCTAAAAAAAATCGATGAAGACCTCTGAATGAGCCCGCCCTTTTACTTCTTTTCCACGAAAGATTAAACCACCAAATATTGCTTTCTCCATGCTTTATATATTCCCCACGTCATAGAATTAGGTTTGAAACTTTTAAAATTTCCATGCAACGAAGAGTATACTGCTGGTTTGAAAAAACAGTACTCATGCAGAGTGAAAAATGGAAGGCATGCAAAATGAAACAACCAAGCCAAATTTCATTTGCATGTCTCCCAAAGCGGTCTGGGCTCAAGAACCCATAAACATTAATTGCATTAATTCCAATTCTCCCACCTATTCTCCATTGCCACCGCCTGCCAAAGTTGGAAAGCCTCAAATTAAAATAAACAAGAGTCTCCATTTTTTTAGAGGTGCTGCCACGTAAGCCTTTACCAACCAAATTAACCTCCACCAAAATTGGCAGTACTCCCTGTCCTCTCAACCTTATCCCTATCTTAAATTCCATAGAAACCACCACCAACACTTGCGACCCCTTAGGTTCCCATTCATAGCAATAGTTTAGGATAGGTTAATGACTTAGGTTAGATCATAAGTAATTAAAATTTAACACCTTAGGATATAACATTAGTCAATTACCTTAGCTTAAGGTTTAGATAAACCCTTAGGTAATATCAAATACATAGTTTAGGACTAGGTTAGATTGACCAACCTTTGCGACAATAGATTATAGTTTAGATTTAAAAACTAGTAACCTTTCAAATTCTAGCTTAGACCCACCTAGATTAGGTTAAAATCATCATCCAAAAATTCAAACAGAATAATACGTTTCCAGCTTAGATCCTAGATTTGCATCCAATAAAAGAAATAGCTTAAGATAGGAAACTCACATATCTTACCTGACTTAAGGTCCTGGTTCTTTCCGATGACAAAATGACTTAAACCAAATTTCGATTGTAATGACCTGCCAGAATCAATTTCCAGAATCCAACAAAACTTCCCACAACAGAAATATTTTCATATGAAGGAGAGTTAAAAGAACTTATATATTCTAAGTTCAGTCCAGACTTAATGATTCATGAAATGTCAATACATATTTGTTCATTCCGAATATATTTAAAACATTCCTTGGATCAATATAATTGATCCAAGGATGAGTCATAGAGATAGATAAGTTTACAATCTTCAGAAATCAGATTGCACTCATATGTGAGAAATGAAAGAAAATGAATCCAAGCATTTTCTAGTTCAATCAAAGATCTCAAGAGCAAAAAAGACAACCAAATCAAGAATGACTTCCTGAAATCAAAAGAACATATCCTCATATGGGAAAATCACATATCAACACTTGAATGCAAAGGAGATGGGAAACTGAGGTCTTAAGGTAGATGGGACAAGTGCGGGTGTGATTAGTACGATCAGGGTATGAGGTTGATGAGTTTGTTTCTTTTGTTTGGGTGTCAGAGTAGGTGTTGTTTTGGCATTAGAGAATGTAGCTAAATCCAGTTTAATAGGTGGATGAGTAAGGCTGGTGGTCGGGGTGATCCCTAAAGTTGTAATAGGTTTAGTGGAGGTAAATGTTGTGGGTATGGGTATGGGTTTGGGTTTAGGCATAGGTCAGGTTATGGGTAAGGGTGTGGTGTGAGTGTTAATGGGTATTATGGAAGGGGTTGCGACAGTAGTGGTTGTAGTTGGTTTGATGGGTGGAAATGTGTTCAGGTAGATAGTGGAAGTGTCATCAAGGGATCTCTGCATATGTGTTGAGATAGGGAGTAAGAGGTTCCCCCATAATAAAGGCCTATTCACATAATCTAAGTGATTGGCCAAACGTGAGAATGGTAAGTTTGTGGGTGGAGTTGGTGAGGACCTAATGGGAATTCCTGTAAAATGCATCTTAGAGACAAGGAATTGGCCAGCTTTAGCTTCCATTGGTAAGAGAGCTGAAAGTAGGTCTGTTGGATGTTGGGTAGTTGATGGAGAATAATTGGTTAGTGGTTTGGAAGAGGTAAGAGGTTTTATCTCCACTAAATTTCAAATTCTGGAAGAATGATGGGATTTTCCTCTCGTGGGTTGGCCCAAGATCTCTAACTGTTTGTGCCAGGAGTGAATGCCTCTATGGGTAGGGGAATGGTCAGGAAAGGCTCTTTAGAGTTGAGAAGGTCAGGGGTGAGATGTCAATGGCAGAAGACCCCTCCGTATGATGTAAGAGATTGAAAGGTGTTCTTCTGTTGGATGAAGGAACAGGTGGAGGTTGGTTCAGGATGTGGAAGAAGGATTACTAAGATAGATTCATCCTCATATAGACGGAATATGGAAGGTAATTGAGAGGTGATAGGTACACGTTAAATATTGCATGTGATACCTTGATGGGTATGGGTATCCATGAGCTGGAGGCTTCACCTAGTTTTGATTGGATGAAGGGGCATGATTGGGTAAATGGTTTCTTAAAGATTGTGTAGATTTTGGTTGTAGGGTGGCATTGGGAGGTTATCCATAGCTAGCTCACCTTTCTCATGAGAAATTAGATAAATCATTTTTGAAAGTGATGCAGTTTGGGTCTTTCACTATAACCCTTCACTCGATGATAGTTATAGAATTTCAGTTCTTTATACCAAGCAGGCATGGATTTCAAAACCCATGTGTGGTTTTATGGGTGGAAGGGTGATGGCCGCGAACTTTGATAAGATTTTCTAAGTTTAGAAGAGTAAGGTTCCCCAATTCGGGTAATATTTCATTGCACTTCATCTGAATTGTTAGAGTGTAGATTAGATGAGGGGGTAGCCTGATTTGATAGATGATTGGAGACTAGATCGTGAGTACCACTGCATTAGCAGTACCTTTAGACTTTGAATAATTGGTTGGTGGTTTGGAAGAAGAAGAGGTTTTATTCATCTTAAATTTCAAATTCTTATTTCACAATTGGATTTTCTTCTCTTTAATGGCCCAAATCTCTAACTTTTGTGCCATAGTGAATGCCTCATAGAATGTTCAAAAATTTTGGACTTGCAAGGTCAGGGATATATGTCTGGCACAAGCTCATGTGAAGAGATTGATGAGTTCAGTTTGTGGCAGTTGGAAGGTAAGTTGATTGATCAGGCTGCACCAGTGAGTGAAAAAATCTACGATAGATTCATCCACATACTGACGTGTGGAATATAGATCGGTCATGGTAACCTTCTTGGTGATATTGATAGATAAATGATCCAAGAAGGCTTGGGCTACCTGATTGAGTGAAAATATAGAGTGTTTGGATAACCCACTATACCAATATAATGTCGGTCTAGTGAGGGACATGGGAAAGGTTCTCAAAAGCAAGGCATCATCATGAGAAATCAGATAAAACTCATGTTTGAATGAGTGAAAATGTTGTTGTGGGTCTTGTTGTGGCAAATCAGCAGCACCCCCTGGATGTTGATCAAATTTCTAGTTTGATCATACTACCATCCAATGTGATTTCACAACATTGAATCCTTTCCCCAAGTGTGGGACTTGCAAAATGAGAAAGGAATCTCTAGTTTAGAGGCTGGTTCCTCAATTCCTCTGGTCAGATTTATCACTTACAAGTTGCAGAGGTCTATATTCCTAGTTCCTACCCTAAATTCCAAAGGAGACAGAGATAGAGAATGCAAGAAAAGCTAAAGTTAATGCAATGACAGTGATGCACCAAAGGAGTTGGCGGGATAGCTAATACTGTCATACAGCTCTTTTGCAATCCTTTAAGAGAACATAGTGGAAAATTTTGCAAAATTGCTCAAAATGCTAATGACCCATCCCCCAGATCTAGGAAAACACGTGGTACGTCATATCATTGGGCGAAAGCCTTTCAGGGGAAAATTTTCCCAAAAAACTCACAGAGCCATATACTTCAAAATTTCATGGAGTTAGGAGTGGCGGCAATTGGCCGCGGGCCTTTACCTTTCTAGAAAGTTGAGAAAGAGCTCTATCCAATGGTGTCATTTCCAAAAGGTTTTGAGTGCTTGAAAAGAAAAATATTATTTCTGAGGCACAAGAGAAGGAATGATGAAAGGGAGTTAGCCATAAAATGAGCAAGGGGCACATTTTGGATAACAATTTTGGTGACTCAAAGGGGTCATCTACCTGCTAGATGAAGTTACCAATTACATGAAGTAATCCATTGGGCATGGAGTTACCTGATTTTCTGTCTGATACCCCAACTGACTAGAACGTTGCAAGGAGGAACATGGAATATCACCTAATGGAGCAAGGCCTGCAAACACATTCCCAGGAATAGCAAGCCATGTGCCAAAGCACTTAGGGAAAGAAAAACTAATGTACAACAAAACAATGTGCACAAGCACTTGGAGGAATGAAAACCTAAGCTAATATTTACAAGGTGGAAAATTTCCCTTTAGTAGCAATGCTTTAGATGGATCCCATTGACTGGAATCTGCAGTTCTTTGCCATCCAATGAAGACAATTGGAAGGAATTGTTATCCTTACACTTTGTGACCATGTATGGGCCACTCTAAATGGCATTAAATTTTGAATGCCTTCCTGGTTTTGCTCTATCTGCATCCCATTTTAACACTAGATCTCCAACTTGGAAGGATCTATTCTTGGCCTTTCTATCAAAGGTATTCTTTATCAAAGTGGCGATCCTTCTCCATTGCTTGGGATTCCTGATGGGCCTGATTTCTTGGAGCTCCATCAATTGGACACATATCTAACTTCCATGGGTTCAAACTCCAACAACTCCAACTATTTCATGAGTTCCAATGTTGGCAACTCAAGAGACATGGTTAAAATTTCCTCTCTCCCATAAACAAGCTTGAATGGAGAGTTACATTGTAGATCTCTTGGGAGTTATCCTATGGGCCCATAAAGCTGATTTCAATTTAGTATGCCAAGACCTCTGATTTTCATCAAGAGTCCTCCTAATGATCTTCAACAAGTTCTTATTTATAGACTCATCCTAGCCATTACCTTGAGGGTAATAGTTTGATGAAGTACTTAGGTAAATCCCGTTCTTGACAACCCATTCAGTCACCTTAGAACCAATGAATGCTAATACATTATCTGATATTATTGTAGCTGGTATGCCAAACCTAGTTACTATTCCCTCATAGAAGTCTAGGATACTAGCTTCATTTTCTTCCTTGAGTGCTACTGCTTCAGTCCATTTGGTGAAGTAATCTGTGGCTGTTAAAATCCACTTGTGCCCTTGGGCTTGAATTGGGATTAATAACTCCAATGAAGTCTAAACCCCATTGCATGAATGGCTGGTCAATTGAAATTGGATGCAATGGAAGGGCAGCTAGCCTCTCTTTACCTGTGAAAAATGCACAATTCTTGCACCTCTTGATCCATGCATAAAAATCATTGAAAATCTTGGGCCAATAATAACCAGCCCTCATGATCTTTAGAGCTGTCACTCTTGGTGCAAAATGACCACTAGCTGGTCCACCATGGAACTCTTCCAACATCCTATGAATCTGATTTGTACCAATGCATCTCAGCAGTACTCCATTCACATCTCTTTTGAACAAGACACCATCAACAAGGGCATATGGGACAGCCTGTAATCTGAAGTGTCTTCTTTGGGTCTTGTTCATCTCTAGAGGGCATAGGCCCGTGCTTAGGAAGTGCATTATACTTTGGGTCCAGCAAGGCATGGGGACACCATTATTTTCCTCTTGAGTGCTTCCTTACCTCATGGCTGTCTTGCAACACTGCAAAACAGTCTCTTTCTCATTGCATGCTTCCTCTTTTTGCTCAAAATCAGCTACTCACAATCCTTTTCCTCTGACCAACTTGGTGACCTTGATCTCTATGTCATACTCCATGACACGAGTAATCCAACCTGCTCTCTTTTCATTCAAGTCTTTGTTGAGGAGGAAGTCCTTAACTCCCGCATGAGAAACCAACAATTGAACCTTATTGTTTGAGACTAAATTCTTGAACTTCTTCAAGCTTCTGATTACTGCAAGAACATGCTTCTCAATGAAAGAATATCTCACCTCATAGTCCTCCAGGATTTGGCTGAAGAAAGCAATTGGCTTCTCATCATTGTCTTTATTCTGCTGTACCAAAATTGTAGAAATAGTATCATCACCTCCAAACGCATAGAGGATGAAATCCTTGGAGAAATTCGGGTTGATGAGAGTTGGGGCTTGAGAGATGGCTTCTTTGATTGCTTCAAAACTTTCCTTGCCTTCTGCTATCCATTTGAAAGCCATGCTTTTCTTTAACATTTTGGTAATAGGTCTGACAAGGGCTGCAATATTTGGGACAAACCTCTGAACAAAATTTATTCTCCCCAAGAAACTTTGAAGGGAATTCTTGTGGCTTGGCAATGGCAGTGCTCTTATGGCTTCAACTCTTTCCAAATCAATTGCTAATCCCTCTTTGGAGACAATGTGACCAAGGAGTTTTCCTTCATGGGCTAAGAAAAATACATTTTTTAGGATTCAAAGAGACTCCAAATCTTCTGCACCTTTGGAACACTTGTCTCAAATGAGAGAGGTGGTCTGCCACATTTTTTGAAAAACCTTAGTGATATCATCAAGATATATCACCACAATGTTGTTAATCAAACCCTTGAACGCCATGTCCATTAATCTTTGGAAGGTAGCTCCAGCGTTGGACAGCCCAAATGGCATTTTATTGTATGCATAAGTTCCCCATTTGGTTGTAAAGGTTGTCTTAAACTGATCCTCTTCCTTCACCATAATCTGATTGTACCCTGAATAGCCATCAAGTAGTGAAAACCTTTCGGAGCCAGCAACAACTTGCAAAATCTGCTCCATGGAAGGTAGTGGGTAATGATCCTTGAGAGATGCTCTATTCAAATCTCTGAATTCAACACACAATCTGATTTCCCCACTCTTCTTTCTGACTAGAACCAAGTTGGCAACCCAACTAGAATGCTTGATAGGGAATATGATTCTTGATTCTATCAACTTATTCAATTCCTTTTCTCATGAGAGGCTCCATGTGTGGATTGACTGGCCTTTGTTTTTTCCTGATGGGTTTAGTACTTGGATCCAATTCAATGGTGTGTTGAGCTAACTTGGGATTGAAACCCTTCAAATCTTCATAGCTCCAAGCAAACACAACAGGGAATTCTTGACAAAGTTGTATGAACTCATACCTTTCTTGCTCAGTTGTCATCTTGCCAACTTGGAGTGATTTTCCTTCTTCCACCGAGATGGATAGTGAATCTTCTCTCTTCACTTGGATGTTTGCTTTCTCCTTCCTAAAATGATCATTAGGATTGAAAATGGACTCCAAAGTAATAAGCCCCTTTGGTAGTTTATTGGTTCTCAGCTGTACCACTTGGTCACCATACTGCTGTTCCAACTTTTCCTGATTTTTAGCTGAGAACTCAGCCTCTTCTTGCAAGAAATGGATGATTTGCTGATCATTTTCAAACACTTGCCAACTTACATTGTTTTCTGGCACTGAAGGCCTTACAATCACATGGATGTTTGGCTGTACCTTGTCCTTTTGAATGCTCTCCACAATGTCAAAGGCTGCCCCAACTGCTGCAAGCCTGTCAACAGCTTGGTTCTCTTTCCTAGGAATGGATTTGATGCCAAAACCCTCAAAATCTTCAATGAGGTCCCACACCCTGTTCTTGTAGCACTTGAGTAGATCATTCTTGACAGCATGCTGCCCCTTGACTTGGTTGACAATCAACTCACTGTCACCAAAGACTTGCAAGTTCTTTATTCCTCTCTTGATTGCCCAATGTAGTCCTTGCACCAAGGCTTCATATTCAGCAGTGTTATTAGAGCATGCAAACTGAAATCTAAAAGCTGAATAATACTTAACTCCTTGAGGTGAAACTAGCATGGCTCCCCCTCCTGCACCTTGTCTACTCCTTGATCCATCAAAAAACAACTGCCATACCTCATTGTCATCCTTGTGGTCTGGCTTGGTGATGCTAGGAATAGGCTGATTTTCTTCATGCATGTAATAGACTCCTAACTCAGATTCTTCTATTTCTTGATAAGGATCAAAATCATGCACCTTGTTTTCCCATTCATCAAGAGTTGGATCTGGGATACTTCCTACCTTGGTGTCAGCTTCATCAGTGCTTGGGTGATCTTCTTGATCAAACGCTGAACAATTGGCATTGATCTGACTTGGAGTGTAAGGCTCAATGTGAAAGTTTGCAATAGGTTCAGACCTGATTGTGGCTTTGGTTCCATATCTTGTTCTGAACAACATGTGTGACCAATCAGTAGATAAGTAACCTCCAATCTTAGCTGTGAAATCCCTTGACAAACATAGGGCAAAGAGTGGTGGAAGGTCTATTACTGAAACATCTTGCAAAACAACCACATTGGGACAGGCATGCAAAGTAAGACTCAAGTTTTTAATCACTCCAACTGTTGTTACTACTGTCCCATCCAATTGGACCACCCCTTTGGATATGGTTTCATACTGAATTCCCAACTGATCAGCTATTTACTTGGGCATTACTGAACTACTTGCCCCAGAATTCAATCATGCAATTGTGTACTAATTGGTTCCCAATGATCAATGAAACATAGAATGGAGGGGGCTTCAACATCTTACCTTCACTGTCCTCCATGATTCCCCTTAGGCTGGGCAGCATTTGTGAGCACCTTCTCTTGCATTTGGACTTGCTGATTTGAAGTTGACCAGTCCTTCACAGCAGCTTGTAGCAAATCTCTTTGGCCTGGGATAAATAGTGATTCCCACATTGATATGTTTACATTTGTCTTCTTCATTTGATCAATGATATTGAATGGAGATGAAGTATCCTTTCGCTATCCCTTGGCCTACACATTCATCCCTTGTACATGGGCAACAACAACTGGCATTTGAGTTGGCCTAGGAACTGTTTTAGGCAGTCCTTGTGTGCTTGGGATTGCATTTTGCTTGCTAATAGTTTGTGGAGTGACAGAAGGTCATGAATTACTTGGGGCCAATGGATGTTCTTCACCCAAATTTCTCCTCTTTGACCTTGTGTTGGCTGCAACACTTTGGGAAATTGTCTGGTTCATGCCACAAAAATCTTCTGCCTACCATTTTACAAGTGTGGTATCATTTGGAGCTGATTGCTGCTGGAATGTTTCTTGTTGCTGGTCATTTCTTTGACTACCTTCACCCTCCACACCAGTTGTTGTCACCATTAATGCTTGATTCAAGGCATCGTTGAAGCACATGGACTGGTTATGAGGTTCATTGCATGGGAAACACCAATCATACTCTTGAGCCATATTGTTTTGTACTGGCACTAATGCTTTAGATGCAGATGTAGCATTGGGATTATAGGGCTGAAATGGTCTGTTGGCAGGAGGCCTTGCTTGATTTAGATTTGCAGCTAGATTGGGTGGTCTTTGGGGTTGATATGGCTGTCTGTTAGGCTGAGCTTGGGGTTAGAAAGAAGGTCTAAAACCTTGAGCTTGCTACCTTTTGAGTGTAACCAGCTCATTACCTAGATTTTGCAATTGCTTCATGACTTCTTGAAGTTCATTTGAGGCACTAGAAGATGAAGTGGAAGCTTCACTTGAATTCTGATTTCTAGGAGTGGGAATAGAAGCTAAATTAGGCACTTGACTAGTACTTGGGCTCTCTAAACTTGGAAATAATGGCATTGGAGGCCTAGGAGCTAGCTTGCCAGCTTGAATCAAACAATTTTCAGCTCTAATGGCAATGCTATAAGCAATGGGGATAGTTGTGCCTCCCATGGACTGAATTAACATAGAAATATCAGAATTTAAAGCTTTAAGGTAATAAAGAAAAGCACCTTCTGCTGTTGGCCTGACTACCACTGGAATTCTCTCCCAAGTCCTTTGAAATCTGAAATTAAAATCAGTCAGCTGCTCATTGGGAGCTCTTTTGATAGTTGTCAGCTATTCCAAAAGGGACAAGTTGTCTCCCTTTTCCCCAAACTGCTCATGGAGGGCTATACATAGCTGATTCTAATTTTGAATAGAACCTGAGGCAAGACTCCTGAACCATTGCAAAGCTTTCCCTTTGAATGAAGATGCCAGCAGTTTGACAGCAACTTGCATCTCATTGATCTCATGGATTGCACAAATGTTAGCAATATCCTTAACATGATCACCAGGAGTGGTCTGATTTTCTCTAGTGAAGTATGGAATGTTCTTCAATGCTGCAACTGGGATTGGATTTTGTGCATTGAGAGCAAGTGGGCTGCTGCCAGTGAAATTGACATAGGGGTTGTTTTGTGCCATTCTGATTGGCCTTAGAACCCTTGTTGATTGAATGAAAGGCCTACCAGGTGGAGGAGTTGAGAGAGTTCTGTTTGGTGGAGATGGAGACCTTTGGATTCTCCTCCCACTTTGCCTTCTTCTTGGAGATAATTGCAGATATTCAAACAATCACCTCTTCTTCTCCAGCTCTTGACCTTGTAGTGATTCTTCTCATGAGTTTTCAGGTCTGCACTGCTAAAACCAACTGATTCTTCTTCCTTGGAGTCGCCAGATGTGCAATTTATAGCTCTTTTAAAGCAAGAAACTTGCAACAAATGCACATCAATTTTTTTGCAATGAAGATGAAGACCTCTAAGGTCCCACTGGGCATGCCAAAACTGTTGTTGCAAATCAGCAGCACCCCCTGGATGTTGATCAGGTTTCTAGTTTGATCATACTAGCATCCAGTGTGATTGCACAACATTGAATCCTTTCCCCAAGTGTGGGACTTGCAAAATGAGAAAGGAATCTCCAGTTTAGAGGCTGGTTCCTCAATTCCTCTGGTCAAATTTATCACTTACAAGTTGCAGAGGTCTATATTCCTAGTTCCTACCCTAAATTCCAAAGGAGACAGAGATAGAGAATGCAATAAACTAAAACTAATGCTAATAGGTGATACACCAAAGGAGTGGTAGAGCACCTTACTTCTGCAGATTGACACAATTCATAAAATGCAACAAAACATCATGCATAAACTGATAAATGTAATGAAGAATCAGGAAAATTAGTCAAACAACACTAGCAAAGGATTGAAAATTAATCACAGGGCCTGTATTGTTATTTTAACATCAAAATCACTTGCATTACAACACCTAAGAGACAAAAATGAGTTGCATATTCATAGAAAAGGTCTGATATTCCACCAAAATCACTTCCAAGGTGAGAAAGGGGACCTGCAATACACAAAAAATGTTCAACCCTTTGAAAATGAGCCAAATCTGGCTTTTACAGTGCAAGGGACGAGCCCAGGAGAGAGAAACACAGGAAAACATGGGAGAGATTCAATCATTGACCAAAATGCATTCAAAATAACATGGGCATCCTTACAGACCCATCCCCTAACATTTTTAGACCATGCTGGGAGAGAATGCGAGCCATTCTTCATTAAAAACGGTGGTTGAAACGTCATTTCTACCCATGACCACGTCCCAGAGTACATTTTTCAATTTTATCTCTCCAAAATCCATCAAAATGCAAAAATGACCTTGGAATCTTGTATAGAATTTCACCATATTTCCATTGATATAAAGAACGTGAAAAACTGAGCTCTGGATCGAAAGTTATGGCCATTTGAAAATTTAGGGCAAAACAGGGCCAAACCGGGCGGCAGGCAAAAAATTTGAATTTTTACCTTTTTTGGTCATTTGGAAAATTTTCCAAAATTCCCTTGCACCCCACCCTCTAGATGCCAAGTGGCACATTGGGTGCGGGCCCATCTTGCTTCGTTTTCCTTTGTTTCCGCCTTTGGAAAATTTTCCCAAAATTCCCCCGTAGGGCCGATGAGGTATGGCGAGCGCTGATTGGACGTGGGGGCAGTGGGCTAAAATGTTTCCATTTGAAATTTTTCCAAACACCTGGTGAAAATTCCAAATCTTCCTCTAACACTGCCACTTCCATGAATGTGGCGGCATCTTATTGGCTGCGGGTCTTTCAGGGTAAAATTTCCCCAAAAAACTCCGCCGAGCCATAACTTCAAAAATTCATGGAGTTAGGAGGAAAAATTTACCTTTCTGGAAAGCTGAGAAAGTGCTCTATCCAATGGTTCCATTTCTAGAAGGTTTTGAGTTCCTAAAAAGCAAAAAATTCATGACTGAGGCACAAGAGAGGGGAGAATGAAAGGAGTTAGCCACAAAAAATGAGCAGGGCCACATTTTGGATAACAGGTATATAGTATGACCTAGTAGAAACATTGTGTTGTATCTAGATATGAAGAAGTAATGGTATAGGAAGAAAGTGAGAGGGATCAAAGATGAATTCGTCCCCAAATGTGTATATGAGAAGATTTTCCTTTCAATTAATGTAGCACAAATTCTAAACCAACTCAAATAATCCAAATAATATGAACTCCAAATGAAAATAGATCACCCTCTTTGTTAGAATCATGAATTAAAATGTTTCCTAAATCATGAAAAAAGGTCCTAACTCAAGTTTCTAAGTAAAATCAAACTTTGAATAAATATACTCTAGGCAGTGGAAATTACATATTTTTAACAATTTACTAGAACCTACTACTCTTAGTAAGTTCACATGCCTTATTCATATGGGCACTCAGAAATTTTCCATGTATCTCTAAGACATGCCTAAATTAGAGGAATTGCCAACTGAGGTTACTAATAATTCAGCTAAGAGACTAAAATAAACTAATGCCCTAAAATAGGAAAAACTCAAATTACAACTTAAATATTAATTTTCAGTTAGTCAAGATGGCGGATTTAGGGCCACGAAACTATGTTGACCTAACGTGCTTCAAGGGCAGGGAAGGTTGACTAAATCTTCCCTCATCTCATTAAAAAATTTGGTTTTAAAAAATGGACTCAAACAGACACCCGGAGCACAAGTTTGGAACTTTTCAATTTCTTGCTAATTTAGGGTGCATCAAAAATAAATGTGATCATGGAGAGTTCAGAATAACCAGATTATGTATAATGATCATATGTGTACCATATGTGTATCATGATTTAGAAGAATCTAAATGTAAACATTAGGAGAAAAGTGTGTATGGAGTGGAATATGAGTCGGAAAGGAAATACATAAACATATATAATGTCTTCAAGTAACATGTGCTCCATAGGTAGATCAAAATAAAGTGCTGCTAGAAACTATAAATTTGAATTACAAAGTAAGATGATGTGTATGTTAGTAGCATGGATATGAATCTACTAATTAGAATGCGTGACTATGGGGGGAATGTTTTGATGACCCCTAGAAAATGCAAGAGTGATGGAGATTTATGTGATGATGTGAGAGATACCATGCCATGGGGGTAGATGTGGAAATGTTTAGGTTGACGGGAAATTTTATGGTCATCACAATAATGACATAGAATTACAGGGTTTGAATAGATCATATTTAGAGTAAACAACAGTTGATAGGATTGAAATATAATGTGACTCGAATGCTCATTCTGATATATCAAATTGTTCAATCGGCATCAGAATCTTTTTCTAAGTCTGAATTATCAACATATTCATTTTATGACGATCAAAAGGAACTATAATATTAAAATTGAGAAGCTTGCTGAGTGAAAGTAATCTTGAAATCGTAAGGTATTTTTTTGTTCTTCCTTTAATGGTTGTCACATCAATGTGTGATTACTGTAACACTGCAGATGACAATTAGAAATATGAAAGTTAATAGTGGTTTAGGCAATTCTAAAGGTGTTATGATACTAGGTTGGAAGGTGGATCTCGAATTACCAGAGACGGAACATTAGTAATGATGATGATGGGGCTCACTAACACTAGAGGGATCAAACTTGGAATACTCCATTGGCCATTGGGAGTTTGGCAATTGGAGAACAAAAATGAGTGATGCAACAAAATGTCTTTGTAGAAAAAAAACACAATCCTTGATGATCAAATTTCCTAAGAAAGGTAATCGTTCTAAAGTAGAACAATCATTTTCATTATGTCCATTAATTAGCTATGCTATTTAATGATACAAATAGGTGAAATTTGTAGTTTTAAGCCGGTAAGGAGGGTAGTAATGACTACAAATAAATGTAATTAAAATTAGTGATTCAGGTATGTTCATGGAGAATATCATGTACTTCCTATAATTTTGATCAAACTTGAGAGGTACTCCAAGGTTGATGTGGTAAGACCATGACCTTCGCGGATATGAGCACATGTAGTAGACATGTATGGATTTTAAAATTATGTGTAGAAGTTTGGAACTAACATGGGCCAGAGAAGCATCCTGGAGATGTTGGATTTCAACTGTGAGGGATTTGTACCATCATGGTTTCAATAGTTTGAAAGTTATCTTGAAATAAACAGTTTAAATATTTAATTTACTTGAAAATAGATTGATTATGTGTGTTATTAGGACTAAGAGGATGGTTAGAGATACGATTGACCCAATTACACTTATTTGTGAAGGTGGTGCTATGCACTGAGGGAGGTACATTATGTGTATGTCCTCGTTATGAGATAATATTTACAAATTGGGTTCTTTTGAAGTACATTTAAGTAAGGATAGTTGAGGAACTTTAGAGGCCATGATATGAATTAGTGTGAAAAATTAAGAATGTGAAATAAGAGCATTAGAAAGTGATCCCAAAGGATAAGACTAGGGATGCAGGGAACCCTAGAAGTCCCAAATATTTAGAACAGTGTTTCATCTATTTCTTAGATTGTTTCTTTGAATTGTTGACAAAACAGATAGGGTAATGGGCATACGAGGAATACATGTTCAAATTTCAGTTGATGGGTTGTTGCGCGCGTATGAATTCTGAGTCCATAGTTGATTGTGAGAGCTTCCTTTTGGCTAGGAGGAACTACCTGTAATGAAAGCAAGACCACTAAAAAGAATTAAACAATATAGGTAGTGAACTGCCTAGCATGAGCTAGATCCGGGAAGCGTGATACTTCCTAGATGGCTGTCAGTCCATTGTTTTAAACAAATCAATGCTGAAAACAAGGTAAATCCTATTGTTATTTTGAAATGATTCGGGTATCTCACTTAAAAACATAATAAGAAAATAGATCTAATCTAACAGGGTAAGCTAGAATAGAATCCATAGGTCAAATGGTTAGTTCTGGGCTCTGTAGGTTTGATAAAGGTCTCAGGTACGTCACAAGTGAGTGAGGGTGAGGTAAAATTAGGTGTATAGGTCTCTGTTTAAGGCTGTGTGGGAAAACACAGAGACCGGTGTCGGTCAGGGATGACCAACCGTGGTTAGGTATAACCGGCGCCGGTTACTGTGAGATCTGGAAACGTCACAAAATGGGGTTTTGGTCTCCTTTGTGATTACACAAAGGATTTGGTTGGTCGGGATGAGGTATTGGGTGACTAGAATAGGTTTTTGCGAGGTTTTGATGGGTCTATGGAGGTAAAAAATGTTGGAGATGGTCAATAGGGAGTAATATGAACAATGGATGATAAAATAATGATAAAATGAAATAAACTAGGAAAGTATGATATTATACTTACTCATATTTTGTTCCTGAAATTCTATGTGTGAAGGATGGAGGTGTTGATGATGGGTTTGAAGGCTGAAAGTGATCACCAACTGAATAAAAGATTTTGCATGGGCTACATGCACACTCCTCTTTTACTTGGATAGATCAGAATGTGGCTGAGAATATTGTGCAAGAGAAGATCCTCAATATCCTTCCTTGGATGTCAGTTCTTGCTGGAATTGGCTCTCTGAAGATGCATCATCTCTTTGAGATTTCGTTCTTTGCTTGTCAACGTTTTCTCTTGATGTTTACCAACTTGTAAATTCCAAGTTCCAACCAATATAATAAGGTTGTTTTGGGTTAAAAGGGGTAACTGACGGTGTCCAACTTAACCGGCGACGTTTAGGGATAATTGACGTTGGTCAAGGTGAGATTTCCTAGGTTTACCAAAATTAGGGAGATCCTCCTGATTTTCTCAGATCTCGTGTCATTATCTCATGGATTAGACTAGGAGCTTCTTGTGAGCATGTGGGAATGTGGTTAGAGGGAATGTAGGCATTGATTTTTAGGGTTTGGGTAAGTCTTAGTTAGTTATGGGAACTTGCTAAGAATAGGTCTTAGGTTGAGTTAGCTTGGTGAGCTGTCTAAGTGAACTATATGTGTAGATATTATTTAAATGAGATATTTAAATAATAAATATAGTGAGGATAATGCTTTAATTTAATTAAATTAATTAAATTAATATTAGTGGGGTGAAGGGAGTCATCGCTAGGTAAATATAATAAAGGGTGCTTATATGTCGAGGGATAAAAGGGGAGTGTGACCCACTCTTCACACACTTCTAGAACCATGTCACTTCCAAATGAATAATCTTCCAAAGAGGATCCTTCATTATCCATCAAAGTTATTCACGTACCTCCTCAATTATGTTCACGTGACCCTAAATCATCAACTAACATTAAAAATGAAACCAAAACACTTAAACTGTAATGCAACCCATCCCCATCCTCAACATCTATATCGTTTCATACATCAACATCCCAGACTTCCATGTTCAAATCCAAGCCAAAGAATCATCTTAAAACCCATAAGAGTTATCTACTTTTTGACACCTCAATTGGGTCCTACGTAGACATCCTTCAACATCTAGTTCAAAATTCTATGATCATGCTTCCTCCCATTAGACATTGAGATCCTTATAGAAGTAAACATCCATGGTTCAATCCCAAGTGCATTTGCACCTATCATCGTGTTCTGAGCCATGACATTGAGCAGTGTAGGACCTTTCAAACCATCGTCCATGACCTCATTCAGGAAGATGATTTCCTCACTCAAGGGGAGCATACTTCCCCATCCACAACGAGTACAACTCATCTTTATGCACCCTCATCCATCGGGTTTCTGAACATTCCCCCATCCATGTCTATTTTTCCTTTACCTATGGTACCATCTATTGATTCTCTCTCAATTCATCTTTCCACACTTCTAATCATGCCAAATACATCATCCTCTTCTTCCACATCATTTTAAGAATCTTGGGAAGCATGTCAACTTACAACAACTTCAAATAACTCTCTCATCTCATTTGCAGATGCTTCCACAAAAAACCAACCTTCATCAGACATCACCATGAAAACACTAATCTTTTCACCCGTATCAACTACGACAAAACCTTTAGACCCTTGGACTAAAATCAGTATCACCCCTTCTAAGAATGCTCCTTCGCCATCCAAATATAGGATCTTTGGTACACTTCCAAAAATGATCTCTTTTGTGTCCCCGAAATAATATATACATTTTACCAATGAATACCAAATATGCATCATCTGTTTTGGGGAAACATCAATCTAACACATCACAATCACTCCACCAACCAAAATCAAAAACATCTAGCATTCCCTCGAGATTTGAATCAAAATTGTGGAGCGACATGATGCAATCCTCTAAGACAGCTCATACAACCACATCCCAAGAAATTTCATCAAGATCTAAGTCAAAGGATTCCTAAGAAAGTAGACATACTAATGTATCAATTGAATCGTATGCAGAAACCCTTCGACACTTATTACAAATTCCTACCATTACGCTTCCACCTGTCAAGGCATTTACCCCAAGTAGTAAGAATCCATCATGGTTTTATCCACACCTTAGTTGTGCCTACCATCATACCCTGGGTCATAACACTGAGTGTTGTAAGGCCCTTCAGACTATCATCCATGATCTCATTAAAAGAGACGACCTTTTTGAGGATTATCCCTCTATCATTTTATTTGCAACTAATTCCACGTCTATCAAAGTCTCTAAGTATTCTCCTCCATCCTTCATTAACATATCTCCTTCGCATGTTATTACTCATACAAAAGGTCCTCCCTTATTCATCAACACTATTTTCCTATGATCCCCAACGCATTTACTGAATCCAAATCTAAGGTTATCATCATCTAATCTCTTTCACCTTTCTAGATCTAATTTTCCTATAGTGATATAATCTCTTTCACTGGGGGAGTAGCCTCCCCTCGTCCTTGAGCATATCATATATATTAATGCATTTCCTATCTAAACAAATCTCCTTTCATGTTGAGAGGCTTTAGTCCTTGACCTTGTTTTATTTTCCTCATTTAAATTCATCCAATCTAAACTAACCCCATCCAAATATTCATCTCATTTGAAGCCCACATTTGTGGCCTTATGCATCTATCCCTTAGGGGACCATTACTTTCATCTTAAGCCCACTGTGTTGGCCATGTTTTTCTCTCCGTTAAGGGACCATATTTCTATCTTTTTCATTGAATTCCACCTTTATGGCCATGATTGTGTCATTAAAGTCCTCCTTTGAGGCCATGTTTTTCATTCTAATAAAGGACCATATTGTTTTACCAAAGTCCACCTTTGTGGCCATGATTGTGTACCTCTTAAGCCCACCCTTTTGATCATATGTTCATCTTGTTAGGGATGCATATTTTCTCTTCCTAAGAGGATAGCGCATCTTTTTACCTTCACTCATCCTCCCAAAGTTCTTATATTATCTCAGATGCAACATTAATCAAGGATTCGGTAGGAAAAATTTTCTCCCAATTAGATCGGACCATATATTATCTGTCATTGGTTATGTACTAACACCTAATATTGGTTGCAAGCACAATGCTTTGAGTAGTGCATTTTCTTGTTTACATCATATCCGGTTGAAAACATAAATTTCTTACATGGCCCTTACTATGGTTATGTGATACTCATCTCGTCAAAATCATCTTTCATCACGATTATGTTTTTAGAAATCAAATTTCATATCATAAAATATGCATCTATATTTTTTACTCTTAAGGATGTCTCCTATTAACATCATCCATAAATCCATGAAATATTTATTATTTTTAAACACTCTCTTTGATATGCTATTCAGTTTGGGAATTCGAATTGATCTCCATTGCAGTTTTTGAATTCTACTTGAGAATATCTCTCAAGTAGCATTCATTTTCCAGCAGCTTCTCATCCCCCACCATGACCAATGTGACCTCTCTCCATCCATCCTCTTGCATCGTCCTTCTCTTCTCTCTAATCATCCACCCATTACCCTTCTCATCGCTCTTATTCTTGTCTATCACCTAACACAGACATCATCTTCTTCACCATTCCAGGATTTTCATCCCTAGCTTGGCACGTCTACGTCACTACCCATGCGACACAAAAACCCTACTTGAAGTAGACTTGTCATTCTAGACAAGGTCTCATTCATAATCACATCTGTTGACCATTCCTTCCTCCTAGTCTCCTTTTTCAACCCAATTTTCTCCTAATATTCACCCCATCTCATTCTTCGTTGCTCTCCTCACCCACTTCATCCCTCTCCATTGTTTCTTTGATCCTCCACCCAGATAATTATTTTTGTGTTTTTCTCTTAATATCCTTTTAGTGACATCTATTTTATCATTTCGTTTCCATTTCATTATTATTTCAGCTTGACAATATTACTTAACCACCCACTTCACGTAGGCTTCTTAATCACAATACATCTCTTTCCTAAGATCATACCGCTATAGAAACTCTTCTACCGTTTTCTATTCCATTTAACACTAGAAATGTCTTCCTACTCCATAACTTTTACTTAACACTCTGGCATCATCACTCACACAACATGGGAAACCTAACTAAGAATTCCCCTTACACTCTCCATCCTACACTGCATACATTCCTCCATCCACTCATGTCACACTCTTTTGTTTCCTTGTTATCACCTCCTTTCATCTCTTGTTCCATTTTGGTATACACCGCTCAGTCTTTTCATCATTCTTCTTCTTCTTCGGTTTGGCGATCCCCCTTAACCATTCCTATGGCATGGCGATCTTACTTAAGAGTCTCTCTTAAGAATGATATGTCTCCTTGCCTTTCCCCTTCGCTCCACCTTCCCATCATCTATATTTTCTCTTGATTCCCCATAAACACGTCCTCTTCCATCCTCTTCCGTCCTCGCACAAAATATCTTAGGCTTCCTCAAATATCGTCCCCATCATCCCTCATTTAGAAATCTAACTTAACCATTTCATACCATTTCTTGTTATGTCTCATACCTTTATCTTTACTTCCTTCATCTTCATCCACATCCTCATCCATTACATCCTCTCCTCATCATCATCTTCACACCAATCATTATCCCTCCTTTCTTTAATCTTTCCACTCCATTTTCCAGAATACTCCCACATATCTACCAACCGTACGTCACTCATCATTATCATTATTCATCTCCTAACATTATGACATCTTCATCTTCCACTTTTAGTGCTAATAATTATCGGTGGACTTATCCTAAAATTCATTTATCCCTATTCTACAGGTACCGGTTCACTCCTTTTTACCTCCTCCATTTTCTCTTCATTCATTTTTTCTTTTGTACCCTCTAATAATTATCGAAGTATTTATCCTAACATCCCTCCGTTGGCATTTCCTTTCCATCTTCCCTTCACCTTCATCAATATAGTCTACTAGTCTTCATCATACACTCCCTTTGCATCATTTTCTCTGTTGTCCTCTCCTCCTTTCTACCCTTGGTTTTCTTTCATTTCCTCTATATCATCTTCATCCCCTCTTCTCCTTACACTTTCATCCTACTTATTCATTGATAACTTGACTCATCGGCATTTTCCCATCTTTTTAATCATCCCACCATCCACATGCATTTCCATGCATTCTATTTCATATTCTTTACCTGGGTCTTATCCCTAACAATGGGATTTAATTCCCTTCCTGTTTTGGCTCTATCATCTCTTCTTTCCATCCTATTTCCATTTCCCCATTATTGAACTTCTTTCTCTACCACCCCTATCTTATTCCATCTCTATACATCAGTTTCTTTTCCATTCTTTCATCTACTCTGCGGTCTCCTAGCTCCTCATTGTTCCTTTCTTTCTCTCTTATATTCTACTTCCTCTCCCATCTTCTTTAACTTCTTCATCTCCTTCATCTTTCAATCCTATTAGTATTATTCATCTCTCCTATCATCCTTCTCTAATATTCCTCACCTCTTCTCCTTCTCAACTATGTTGTCTCTTTCATGATCCATTCTTTCCCCCCCTTTGTTTGTGATCTCCATCTCCATTTCATCCCTTCTTCTTTCATTTTATTTTCTTATTCTTTGTCCTTCATCATTTATTTCTTCCACCATCTCTCCTATTTATTATATATGTTGCTTCTTTGCTATGGTACATATCTATACATTCACCTTCCCCTCTAATCTCCTTTCCCTTCTCATCTCATCTTCTTCTTAGTTAAACTTCCTCCTTCCCTTATTCTCTTGCTCTCTTTCTCTATTTTATTTTTCTCCAGGTCCATCACACCTTCCCTATTTATTTCCCCCTTATCTTTTCCCATTACCTTCTTATTAACTATCATTCTGTCTCTTTTGTGCTTTCATCTATCTTCTCACCTCTCTTATCGTCCTTCTCTACTATTTTCTTCCTCTCCTCCACCACGTCTGCTCTACTCCAACCATGTCTGCTTTCCCTTATCTCTATCATCTATCATCTACATCTTTCATCCCATCTTCCTATGACATTTTTGTCTTTGAGGATACCATAATGGCCATCACCTATCTGATCTTGTTCTCTTCCATGAATATTTTCTCTACTTTTGTTTTATCACAAAAGTATCTTGACTTCTTATCCTACTTATCAAACAATTGGGACTACTTTTTCTTTTTCACTTTCTAATTTTCTAACACTTATGCATATTTCTTATGAAACATTATTACCATAATATTTATCACCCTTTTTCAGGTATTTTATCTCACCCTTCTATCCTATTTTCTCATCATTTCCACATTTATAAGTATTCCCCCTGGGGAATTTTATTTACACATCCATCTTCCATTATGTCGTCTGCATATCCTATGTTGGGGCACCTTTTCATCCTTGTACTTTTCGATGTATATAATTCACTTTTTTTTCCTTCTTGTGCTCCATGTTGGGGCATCATTATCTTAATCCTCGTCCCTTTTGCGGACGCTTGATTTTTTGCATGATTACTTGTAGACAAAGGATTTCACACATTTTTCACATTCAGTTGCACATATTTTGATGTCTTCCTATGATTCATTGGTCATATTGGTTTACATCCATACTGAAGTGGTCTTCACCCACTTACTAGTCTGTAGAACATTGTCATTTGTCTCATTTGAGACCACAATTGTCCTCTAATGTTGTGATATTAGAGTCACCACCATAGTTTTTGTTCATTGTTATTGTGATACTTTTTTTCCTAGGGAATATTTCCTTTGGTCATGTCTTCATCCATTCTCAGACAAATATTTCATCTAACCCTTTTTGTTTTTGTCTCATGGCTTGCTATCGCAAACCACTCAACAAAAAGGGGAAAACGTAGACACCGATTTTTGGGTGTAACCCATCTCTGTCATCCCACATTTACATCTCATCCTGCTTTTCTTTTGTTCTAAATCCCATTCATCTAAGTTTTAATTAATTAATGGGCTCTACATAACCCATTTAATATTCCCAATATTGTCATATCTCAAAAAATAATGCAAAACATGAGCAATAATGCACCCATCCGACATCCCACTCTTAAAATTCAAAAAGAGAATACATTATTTCACCTAATACCCCCAACCTCATATCAGATCCATCTCATAAGCCAATTGGTGAGTCCCACATAATCACATCACCTCCTTTAATTAGGGTTACTTTACCTAACCCTGATTACATATTAACCCATGGTTTAGCCATACCTTAGGCTATAAATATGGGCTTTCCCCCTTCGGAGAGGGAAGTTAGAAAATTTAGGAAAATGTTGTTTTAAATTCTTAGCTTCTTGTTTATGATTTATATCCTCATGATGTCCTTGTAACGACATTGTAATCCCCATGATACTTTTCTCATGATTCGTTAGTTCACGTAGCATGTTTTTTGTTGCACGTTGTGTTTAGATCAGATCAATAACACCATCTACATACCCACAGCTTCAAGTTCCTTTGTTTATCATCTTGCATGTTATTTGTTTATCTTGTATTTTATCATTATTCTTTATCACATGAGGGTTGATAGCCACTAAGGAAGTTAACACTTCCTGGATCTGTTTTGTCAGGTAGCCCTTGCATAAAATCTCTAATCAATATTTCTTGCGTGTTTATGAGCTACAAGTTTTCTAAGATCGCAATAAGGAGTTTGACATCAACTTTACACCCGTATCATCCATCACCATATCCAAGGTACTAAGCCCTTACATACTCGATGTTGTTTTGTGTTTATTGATTTCTCGTACACTAATCTCGATAGGAAGGAGTTAAAGGATGTCAAAATAGTTTAGATGAGATTGTTTTAGATTTGGATGGGATAAATGGTTGGAGACCACAAGTGTGTTTGGACAAGATAAGCGGTATTGATTAACTATGAAGGACCTTCCTTAGGAGGAATTTCATGTACATGAGGGATATTAAGGGATGATATAGATGGAGGAATCATGGGAAACTCTGACAGATGGGATATGAATTGGATTCAATGTAGATGGAGAAGGAACTCTCCCTTGAATGAGGAAATCGTCTTTCTCAATAAGATTGTGGACGATTGTCTGAAATGCCTTACAATGTTTGTCATGGCCTGGGGTACGATGATAAGTGCAATTGCAATTAGGATTGAAACCATGATGGCTTTGGACCATAGGGATTAAAGGCTTTAATGGGAGGAAGTTTTGATGGAAGATATTCTAGTTAAATGTCGAAGGATATCTGTGTAAGACCCCATTGAAGTGTCATGGGGAAGGTAACTCTTGTGGGTTTTAATAGGATATCTCAGCTTGGAGTTAGGAGAAAAAGTGGATGTAGATTAAACAGGTGAATTGTGTGTTTTGGAAGACAATCAAATTTAGTCTAAGGAGTGTATTGTTTGGATTCATATTTAGGTGAGGATGTACATTGGATGGGTAGATTATATGTCTTAGATGACAAATGAATTGGATTGGAGGATTGGATTTTTAGCTATAAATTTATCAGTTGCGAGATGTCGTAGATGGAGACTGATCCTAAAATATATGTTGTGGCATTGGATTGTTAAGAAGAGGGAAAATCTGAATATTTTCAAGGATGCGTATGGGATTTTTAGGGATGTTTGCCATAAGCCTTAGACTTCAACTGAGAATATTTACCTCTAGCAGGGATGATAATAATCTCAACTAGAGGATCTGACAGTGGTGGTGTGGTTATTAATGGAGAAAATGTCCTAAAACAAGATGAGGATGTTAATGGAGAGATAAGTGTTTGTATGATGTGATTAATGATATCTATGTGAGATGTGGATTGTTTCAGTTTTGGCATGGAAAGAGTTGATTTTGTAGAGGGAGAATTTAAACCATCTTTATTTGATTTAGCTGGATGTGTTGGTTCAGTAGATGTTTCAAAGGGTATCTTTGATAGGGTTGCAGATCGAGAGGATTTGGTTGGTGTGATAGAAGGATTAGGTAAAGAGTATTGGGGTAGACTGGGTGATGTGGCCATGGGAAAGGATATAGGTAAATATGTCAAGGTAGGGATAGGTGGATTTGTTGATATGATAGATATAGGGGTAGGTGGGATAGATAGAGATGTAGGCATATTTGGGATATTTGGAGATGTGGGTGATGTGATAGCTGATGGAGTAGACATTATGGGTAATGCAACAAATGTAGGAGTATTCTCAGGTGTAGAAGTAGGTGGGACTGGTTGTTTCATAAATGTTTCGAGGGGTAAGAATGATATGTTTGCTAAAGGGGTTGACATCAAAGGTGGGGGTGTAAGGGTTCATGTAGTAGAACTGAGTTTAGTTAGGATGGTTGTGAGTAATGTAGGTGTAGTAATAGGTGTGTTTGAGGAAGATGTGGGTGAAGGAATAGATGTGAGAGATGTAGGGATATGTGTGGATATCAGTGGGGCTAAAATAGGTGCTAAGGATGAATCTAATGTGGTAGATTGGGGTGTGTTTTAAGTGGATGAAGTGGATGGTATATTCAAATTTGATGTGGATGTGATAAGGATAGGAGAAGGTGCAGGTTCAACACAAGTAGTAAAAGTTGATGTAGGTGTGACAGGTTCCACATAAGGGATGGGAATAATGTCCACTGTAGGAACATGCGGAGTTAGTGATAAGATGGGATCTTGATTGACAGTGTTAATCATATAAGAATTTGATAATTGAGATGTAAAGGGTGTGGCTTGATTTTTTGGTGGTTGATTAGGTAAAGTTTGAATGGTGGAGCTATCAATTTGGATATCCCCTTGATTTATGAGTTGTTGGACACGATCTTTGAAGGAACGACATCTCTCAATGTCGTGACCTTTGACTCGATGATATTTACAATAGTGGGCTTCATGATACCAAATAGGCTTGGCTTGCGAGTTGTCCATGGGTGTATGGGAGGAAGTTGGATGGAGTTTATAGTCATCAATTTGTCAAACATGGAGCTATATGATTCTCCCAAGGGGGTGTAGTTGGCTATTGATTGAGGGGATCATTGTTGAGACCATGTGCTTGATGTAGATGTTGATGAGGGTTTAATGACCACAGTGTTGGTTACACCCTTAAATGTGTTGTTATGTGTGAATGGTTTAGTAGATTCAATTTTAGGTTTGGTCAATCTGAGTTTAAGATGACCCTACTCAATGGCACGGGTTTCAAGTTTGCAAGCCATTGTGAAAGCTTCATCAAAGGTTTAGAATGATTGGATTTGTAAAGTAGATGATATATGTTTTACACATGAATGCGAGAATAATTCGATGAGTTTCAGTTTGCGGAAGAGTGAAGGATAGTTGGTTTATAACACCATGCCATCGTGCGATGAAGTCGATGATGGGATTGTCTTCAAACTGTTGAATGGTGTATAGATCAACAATAGTGGTTTTACATGTGATATTGATAGAAAAGTGTTCTAAGAACAACTATGCAAGTTGGGTGAAAGAGAATATGGAATGTTGTGGGATACTGTTGTACCAGTCCAACAAGGGACTGGAAAAAGACATGGGGAAAGTGTGAAGAAGTAGATCATGATCATGCGCAATAAGACAACATGCGTGTTTGAATGCGAGGAGATGTTGTTGGGGATCTTCCTTGTTGTTGAACTTAGTAAACATGGGAAGTTTCCAATGAGGAGGGTAGGGTTTGATTGGAATCGACGGATGAATCAGTTCATTACAGCTGTGTTCATAGGATAAGGTGTTCTTGGGTGCCAAGGTAACGGTTTCTAAATTGGCCAACCGATTCATTAAGGTGTGAATTGGATCACTCAAGGTGTTGTTAGGCTGAGATTGGATTGGTTGTGTGATTTAAAAAGTAGTTTGATAAGGTGAATGATGTGTTTGTGAATGTATGGGTGTTTGGTGAATTGTTTGATAAGGTGGTTGATAAATTTTTGGATAGGATGTTTGCGGAATGGTTTGATAAGACAATTGATTAATTTGTGGGTGTGTGGGTGTGTGGGGAACTGTTTGGTAAGGATTAACATGTGTCATGGGTTGAGATTGTTGCATAGGCTGAATTTGAACACTAGGGACATGATGTGTTTGTTGAAGTTAGGTAGGTTGTTGTGGTAAATGATAAGCGGGGATATGTGTGTTAAGAGTTTGAGATGGTTGGAGCATATGATGGGTAAGAATGTAAGTGTGAAGAGTTTGAGATGGGTGGAGATGTCTATTAATAGTGGATGAAATAAAATTGTCAAAATGGGATGTGGGTGGAATGCGATCCACCAATTTAGGAGATTGGGAGGATTGAGAGATTGTAGGAGATTTTTGGAGTAAGAAGTCATATATGGGGTTAGGAGGAGGCCCGAGTGTCTCTAGAGGAGTGGGAGATGGATGTGTGGTTAGTTTAGGAAGATTGGCTTGATGAGGGATATGAGGATTAGTTTTAAGGTGGGAATGATTGTGGATGACATGGTTCTCAGGAAGCAAGGTCATGGAGACTGGAGGTTGGGTAGCTAAAGGTTTGGTTTTGAGTTTAGAATCTTGTTGGGTGATATCATAAGGAGAAGTAATGTCATTGGGTGGAGACATTGTTATTTTGTTTGATTTGAGAGAGAGTGACAATAGGTGTGAAATAGAGAAACATTTGTTTATGTATTTTGTTGACAAACAAATCAAGCAGCATATTTTTTATCATCATGATTAATTACGAGATGTGAAAAGAAAAGTAAAATGGATAATGAAGGTGCCTAAAGAATGGAAGTCTAAGGCTAGTTTCAGGTAGTTTTGGCTTGGGAGATGTCTGAGATGGTTTCCTGTTGGTTGTTCAAGTCCCAATCAACTAACCAGGTGGGAGGAATGTTTCGATGTGTTGATTTTTTTCATGAAGTCTTAGGCAGTGTGTGATAAGTGAGATGCAGAAGGTTAGACCCCTTATTTAGGCTATGTGATCAAGGCAAAAAGCAAAGGTTCATTTTAGACCAAAATGAAATGTCACATTCGATGTAGACAATCACTCAGAAAAGGGAAATTCAATGCAAAAAAGAGAAAATAGAGAAAAATGAGTGAACCCTGAGAATGCTTTTCCTTGTTATTTGATTGCATGTGATAATGGCATACTTGAAGGCGACAGTCAGTGCCAGGGAAATTCTTGGTACCCTAAAATTGCACCATTCATGATTTCAGATGGAGTCAGTGAAAGGAGATTTGCAGTGTGTTTATGGTTTAAAAATAATGGTCTTTGACAACGTTATAATTAGATGGTCACAAGGTCATAGATGCTACCCTGTAAAATCTAATAACACAATTAGCCACTTAGTCTGAAATGGTGTCATGGAAAATGGAAGGACCATAAAATAATTATACGATATGTAAAACAAATGGAATAGAAAAATAAGTAATCAGAATACGACAATGTACAAATTAAAATCAAACTACTTAGGATTAAATATTAAAGGGAAAAATGAAGCTTATTTAAATGAAACAAACTCAAAATGGCTTAAATAATGATAACAATGATTGTTGATTTAATAGAATCTATTAAGGAATGGATAATGGTAGAGCTCAAAGATGTTTGGATAATTGATTTAATGTATAGAGTTGAATTTAAGCTTATGAAGGTGAATTGGAGTAATTAAAAAAATGCTCCCAATGAGAAAGGCTTTTTTCCAGAGTGGAGTTTAATCAATAGCTCATTTGTGACAAAGAATGGATAACCAACATTGCACATAGCCATTCTCCTCACAGCTGTTAGATGACAAATAAAAATCAATCTAGGAGACACGTTTTGATAAAAAGGACATATGTGGTCCAAGCCAGAGGTCAATACATCGATTATGCCTTTTAAAAAGTTTATTCAATCACTATGGCCTATGCATGTGGGAAAAACTAACTAGACCTCCACCGACAGAGGCGCCAATCGGGAGTATATCTTTATCAATGGTAAATCGGTTCAAATCAATGTCAGATTATTTTGAATGCCACATTATGTAAAGTGAATGCATGGGGGGTGTAAATGGTGAGCTCGACTAGTTTGTTGTTAGGTGGGGACTCTAGCCGAGTGGTTGTGTGATAGGGTCCTCAGATAATAGCAATATGGGGGGTTTAGGTGAGCTCAAGAGAGCTCAGGGGAGCTGTGAAGATTCAGAGACTGGGAAACTAATTATATTATTAGATTACCCTCATCTTTTGAATTGGTATGGTCCATAAATACTTATGTTTTTACCTCTGATTCTGGGTTAGTATACATACAACTAGAATTAGGAATACATAGAAAAGGGAATCAGGCTTCTAAACAAGTAGGAATTGGATGGAGGATCTGAGTGGCTTGGAAAAGGGAAATCACAATGTATGCGAGGTAGTTGGATACCAGGAAGTGGGAGAGTTATGGTTGAGGTTGGGAGTAGAGGTTTGGTAAGGAAGGTGAGGTTAATGAGGTGATAGCTTGGGAAGTGGGATATTGGGATACAGATGAAGCTTGGAGATGGGAGTTTGGTATTGTAGTGAGGAGAAACGTGGTAGAGAAGAGATTAGTTGGATGGCTAGGAGTTTGGGAGATGGGTCAATCATGGTGAGTTGCAAGGATTGGAGATCAGTGAGGTAAGCTCAGGGAGTAGGCGGAGCTTGAGCTAAGAGGTTGAGGGAGATTCGAGGTTGGATGGAGAGTGGGCTAAATGAATGGTGGGAGTGGAGTCAGAAAGGATTAGGTAGGAAGGGGTATATGAGGTAAGAATATTTTATCTGGGAGATGGGTAGGATGGTTGGGAGGTGCAGAGGAGTTGCTTGGTGTAAGCCAAGTCAGTGGGAAGGATAGGATAGAGTGGGGAGGATGTGAGGAAGTGATTGAGTGGGAGTTGGGGAGAAGGATTAGAGGTGAGACTTGAGTGGAGAGGGGTAAATATGAGTCGTGGGATAGGCGTAACATGGGAATTCAAGTAAAGAGTCATGCTAGATCCATGTATGGGGTGGAATGGATCAGTATTGATTGAAACGAGTTGGGATGTTCAGAGTTGCTCGGGTATGTGGGGATGGGGTAGATCAGGAGTGGATGAGTTGTGTAGTGGTGAGTTTGAGGGGAGTTGGGAGCTCATTGAGAGCTCGATGGTGATGGAGAAGATAGGATTATGGAGTGAGGAAAGTGGCTCGAGGGAGGAGGAAGAGGTGTTGGGTTGGATAGGGGATAGGAGATGGGTAGTTAGGATAGCTAGGAGTTGTTTTAATTTTTTTCTTTTTTGTTTAATAATTTAATTTCATAATTGTTTGAATAATAATTATTTGTTTTTTTTTAATTTTCCTTTAATTTATTATTAATCTAAAATGCATACTAAATGAGAATGTATAATACCGATACATCCAAAAAAACCAAAACAGTACATTACCTAGATGGAATGACAACCAAAATTAATCAAAGATGACACCTAAATAAATGGTATCCTCAAATACTAATCCTTTAAATTAATTGTGAGTATTACAAATGAATTTATCCAAAAAATAAAGCAAGTGAACCAATAGCAAGAATATATATCATTGATCAATCAAACTTTAAAACATACATCAAGTAATAAGGTTAATTTCTGGATTCATTTCCCATGCGGGTAGATCTCAATAGAAAACAAGAAGAGCATGTACCTCCGAGGTGATTTCAACAATGATTGTACTAAACTGAAATCAACGAATATTAAGATGTTGCAAACAAGCAAGTTAGACAAGACGAGTAAAATAACAAACAAAATGACCAGATCTAGGATCTGGTCCCACCGGGTGCCCAAATGTTGTACAAGAAACTTCATTCTCACGTAGGTGAAAGCCAATACTGGAAGCCACCAGAAACTTCAAATGATGGAGGGCTTAGGACCTCAGATGCAGATGTGGATCTACGGGCACAAAGAAGATAGATGTGTGATACAAAGAAGATAGATCTGCAAAACTAAAATAGATGGGATTAGATAACAATATGTGGGGGTTTCCCAGATGATTCCGGTTCCAAGAGGATGTTAACTCCCTTGGAGGATGTCAACCCCCATGTCTAGAAAGATAGCAATAAATGATGAACAATAGATATCATGCAGAAATAATGAAATACAAAATGACAAGTAACTGAAATGATGAGGGGACTTAGCTTGTGCTCTGATATGGAGGTGAACTGGGCATCAAGATGGAAAGATGATGAAAAATGGCAAATATTTATCCCTCAAACTTGTAGAACTTAATTAAGCTCTTTATTCTTCTTTTTTATTCTAGTCTTAGGTATCTCCTTCCAAGTTTTTTGGGTCTAGTGCTCTTTTGAAATATGGGGGAAAACCCATATTTATAGCTTAGAGGTGAGGTTAGATTGGGGTTAAGTAACCGAGGTTGGGTAGAGTAACCTGAGTTAAGAGGTATGATGTGATCATGTGTGGCCCACAGTTTGACTTTATTAGGTGAGTGGGGAGCATGATTGACATGGTAGGTGAGATGATAGATTCCATCTTTTGAATTTAAAAAAGGGGTGCTAGATGGGTATATTAATACCCATAAATTGAATAAAATTGAGACATGGGAGATAGTGCCAAAATTTGAATTATCAAATGGGTCCACATGGAGCCCATTTGATAATTAATTAAAAAAGGTGAGAAAATGGATGAGATTTATTTAAATTTAGAAAAGAGAAAGGCGAGAGGGGAAATTGCATGAACGTGAGATGATGGAGGGGCATTATAGAAAAAATTTGTGTCTATAGTCACATCATAAATAAAGGAGCTAAGATTTATCCCAAAGAATAAAAGAAATTCAGGGACTCTCCTTGCCCACAAGTAAGTTGGGATTTCACTAATTCTTTGACAAGGCTAACTTTCTCCACCACTTTTTTCCATATTTTACTGAAATAACGAAGTATATTACTAGTATGATGAAACCAACATAAAGATTCATGTGGAGTAAAGAAGGAAAAGAGGCATTCGAAGGAATCAAATAAGTAATTGCAAAATATCCCACCTTGGTATGCTCAAATTTTGATAAATATTTTATTCTATATTGTTATACTTTTGAACATACTCTTTCAAGTATCCTATTTTAGAAAAATGGAGAATATATTGAAGCTCCAATTGCCTTCATGAGATGTCTTTTGAAAGATCATGAATTGAAGTACACTCACATAGAGAATCATGTGTATGACATTGTCAAGGCAATCAAGAACTTCAGGTTCTATATCCTCAACTCTCACACTATAGTTATGGTTATAGGATCAGAAATAAAGTCAAATTTAACTCAACAGAATCTAGGGGCTAAAAGAGGCATGGGTTGCTAAGATTCGAGAGTATGATTTGGACATCAGACAATCAAATTTGGTCTGACGTAATGGTTTATGTAGATTGGTGGTTGAGAATGTTGATCAGGGGATTAAATTCATTCTCAAATGTTCCCTAAACTTCCTTAAACCATGCTAATTTAGTAGAACCTTCAGATATCTTTCTGATGACTATAAGAATGTGAAAAATGGACACTCCGAGCTCAAGATATGTCCAGTCAAATTTTGGTCAACCAGAAGGTCAAAATTGGTCAACAGGTACATGGTGATGTGGACACATGCATAATTGGTTCAGTAAACAACAAGTGGAAAAAGGAGAAAAGGGGGGAAATGAACGTTGTTTGAGTTTTTTACAACCTCCAGTCTTCGATACGTGTAAAAGCGGGCCAGAACAAGAGGCTCAATTTTTATAACAAAAGGGAACTCAGCCACTGTGAGGATGATTATATCATCACTAACATGGTGGGTCCTCAAGCCACCATGTGGCTTGCCACCACGAGTTCAATTTGCCTATTGAGGATAGACAAGTGGTATTTATTGTCATATTTCATTAGTGGAATATCATATCATGTCGTATGGTCGAATTTTATATTACTTGTGTAATTCTTCACCATGTAAATCCATGTCACTATATGGTTACACCTCCACCTTGGTTGTTTAAGAATTATCTCTTTGCATTTTATACTAATTTATTTGGATGATATTATTAGCCACACATTATATTCTAATGCCTTTGCCACGCATTATTAGCAAACAACCACACATTATATTCTAGCCATTTCCATTCTACGCCTAAACCTGAATCTAAGTGCAAAGGAAGCAAATTCCAGTGGCTTGTGGTTAGTCCTTCCTACTAAAATTGATCTCAAGATCCAGTGGCAGCGATACGACAATACCCTGGTTGCAATTAAATGGAAACATATCCCCTCGAGCGCTAAATATGGTATTAAGTCCCAAATGTGAAATAATCAAGTTCACTGTAAGCATGATTGAACTCTTGTGTCAATTTTGTAATAAGTGAGTAAGTGATTCCTATATACTTCGCTTGATGTACAACCATAGTGAGCTCGAACAAAAGCACCAGAGTAAGATCAGTTCATGGATCTTGTACAAGGGTTTGTGGGAGAGATTGTGTAAAAACCACACGAGGTGGATAGTATGATGAAAATTTGTTAACGTCAAGGCACTTCTGTGGTCACAGTCCATGTTTAAAATCATGGCATGAAAGTGACCCTTTCTTTTGATCAAGATCATGAGTCGCATTGTAGTGATCATGTTTCACAGGGGTGATCATATTGTAACTAAGAGTGTGTATGTTTTTTTCTACCATGTTCACACTAAGGGGGGTAGATGCAAAGGGAGACACCGTTATTATTAGTGCGTACATTATTGTGAAGTTGATTGAGGTTGAGTTTCATTAACATACTCACGTAGGAATAGAAATAGGTGAGTAATGTTGGTAGTTTGATTCAATATTGGTTAGATGCTCAAGGTTATAGGATTTACAGGTATTTAACTATATATTAATGTATCGGTTGACCATACATCTGGGAATGTAATGAAGTTTATTTTCTAATTGTGCAAATCTACATTGTTTCGCTTATATTTTCAAGATGGGATCCTAAATGTAAGAATATGAATATGGACCTAGCTATAATCAGTAATTGGACCCATGAGAATATGTTGCATCATCAGGTAATGACCTAGTAAAGAACAATGATTTTTGAGAGAATGTCGAAACAATAGATAGTTAATTGATTTGTGTAAATGTGCAAACTTTGTTATGCACAAAGTAGTGAATGCAGTACTAACTAAGATGTGTAGATCAATGGATGATCTTTATCAATAGGTGAAGTGGCTATGTCATAAGTTTATTAAAATTGACTATATCATATTGCCATCAACGATCAGAAAAGTAATAGACTGTACTATAGTAACAAGTTTTTGGATCAATAGTAATGAGTTATAAATGACTACAAAGTCATAAGTAGTAGTAATTGTCAGGGTCCTAGTGAATGACCTATGCAAAGAGTTGCATCAAGTATCTCTATAAGGGTCACAATCGTCAATGAGTGGTACTGTGAAACTATAATACTGTCGCACAAAAAATTGTAGTGCATAGATTGTTGATAATCCCAACATTATAGATAAAAGGTGGATATAATCAGATGGTAGTATCAGGTAGTTATGCTAAGACTATACTCCCTTAGATGATCATTGTTATGAGATATGAGAGGAGTAAGGTATCTGTGAAGTCTATTCTGAGGTGTGTTGATAATCTAATAACACTATGAAGTATGATGTTTGGGCGAGGATGGTGTCTATATGATCGAACAAGCCTACAAATACACATGTCTACCATGATTACTACACATATTGTAAATCCTTAGAGATCATGTTGTGCACATGCTGGCACATCCCATGTCGATATTCATATGCTGAAAAATGGGTTTCTAGATGTGAAGGAAAGTCAATGAACTCATGGGAAGTACCCCACATGTGTGCAATATATGCATTCGTATAAGGATTTATCTTACCAAGGGATTATGCAACCAATGGGGCTTTCCCCCCACTAAAGATATGATATGAATAAGATCAATAAAAAATGTAGGCCATAAATTAGGTGTGTAATGCTCATAGGTATTTGTTTGATTACTTCTACCAAATTACTAAAGGCTAATGATTGTCAAGGAATTCAGAGATGATACTCACATGGTGGTAAGATCAAACTCTAAGAAATGAAGATCAACATTGATTAGTTACTAAAGGTTCTTGTGTAATGTGAGTTGACAATGATCTAAGATACATATCTCTATGGAATGAGAAATGAGCATGTTAGTGTTTGGATTAGGTGTGGTAGAATATCTCTGTACCAAGAATGCAGTGTAGGATATTATCCACAAGGGAAATGTCAGGTTGTAATCTAGGGTAATGCATGTAACATTGTGACATTCTAGTTGGTGAAGTGCCATGTGTGTAACACCAAACTCAATAGATAATTGACAAGAATCTGATCTATAGGTCTTGGAATTTCCTATGTAAGGAAAATAAGATCAATCTCCAAAGAAGGAATGTCTAAGACATTGTATGTAAGTACAAGATGCTTTATGGGATTGAATATTGGGATTCATGTCATGATTGAATTATGCCTACTCTTTAGTTGGTCATGGAAGTTGATAGACTAGATTAGATTATTCATGAGGAGCACTTGATAAGAATCAGTCTAGGAGTTATTGGTAAGTAATGGAATTTCATGGTAGGGGATATCAAAGGTTGAGGATGTATGGTGATGGTGGAGGTATAGATTCATAGGATCACCATTTTAAAGCTAGGTATATAACAATAATCATATTAATTAAGATACATGAAGGTAAGAGAATTTTAGGTTGGTGATCTTATCTTGCTATGGGATAAAAGAAGAGAGCTCAAGGGTAGCCATGGAAAATTTGAATCATTTTGGCTCAAGCCATTTCAGATTCAGGAATTTTGTGTAGAAAAATGTTTCTATCTTCATTGTATAGATCTTGGCCATTGTACTTAAGTGTAAAGGACTCGCAATGAGTAAATTAAGGTTTAAAGAAACCCTAAAGGAAATATAGAACTGATCAAATTTGATCAGAATTTGAACCCTACAGGGAAAAATACGATGCCTTTAGGATATGTGTTTCCAGGTTCACCAAAATGTAATATTAAAATTGTTGTGTGTAATATGATTAATGATGTGATGTAATTTGAATAAAAATGAATTGGATTTTAAGTTGTTATGAAACTATAGCCCATTGGATAGATGTGCACCGGTCCTAAATCAGTGTCATAGATAAATACGACACATGCACAAACTTAGGTGAACTATCCTCAAATTATGGGTCAGGGTTAGAAAATAATTCACCAATAAAAGTTCAATTGTTTTCATGTTAAATGTTAGCATAAAAAATTCAAAAAAAATCCATGACAATGTAAGACACATTTGAAAATCCTTCTCTCGGTCAATTTAAACTTGTCCTCCAGCAAACTCAGTCACTATGTTACCCTCATAATGTCTAGGAGGAATGTGTTAATGTGATTTTCAAGTGTTTTTCATGTGTAGGGCATCTTTTTCAATCTAATTCATGAATATATTTGGACCCTAGAGAATAAGAGTGCTCATGGAGGATTCAAAAGGGCTATTTTTGGCCTTTTGCACTTGGTTAGCACCCTTTGAGAGCATACAGGGAAATTTTAAAGAATCCAAGAAGTGTGTGGAAGAGATAAGTAATCATCTAAGGCAATTTAGGAAATTTCTGCAAGAAAAATCAGGTTTAAGAACAAGTTATGTAACATCGAGCTAGTTGTAGCATGATATAAGGAAATGAAAGAAGTGAAAAGGCTAGTTGGATTGTTTTAGACATATCAAGTTCCTTAAGAAGCATTGTAAAGAAATAAAAGACTCATTAAGATGAGGAAACAAGTTCTATAAAGGTGAAACTATCACTATTGTTGTGTGATTTGTTATAATTCACATAACAACACCCAAATTTAATTAAAAAGCTACAATAAACAACTCACCCATGCTAGTAATAACAACCTTATTTCTAACATATAATATATATGGCATCCATTTAAATGGTGAGATACATTGGAAAACATACATATCATGACACTCTTGATCAGTCTCATTAGTCCTCCATCAATTTATTTAGGAACAAAAAAATGATTGGTTTGGTAAGTATCTATGTTTTTTTTTTCATTTCCATGCACATTTCTATTCCTCTTTATTAATTTTTTGTTTTTTAATTCCATTTTTTGAAAATGTAATTCATAGCCAGGACATATCAAAATGCATAAGGGATTCAAAAATATGCAAGATTCCTTATATATGAATTAAGGAGAACCTAAGAAAACTCTATAATGAAACATCCACACTAATTACTCATATGAGATGAAGAGATTCACCAACAAAAGAACACTATATTAAACTAAAATGAAATATACAATGTATATGTGTTTGTAACCAACAATGGTTGCACTATAAAAAATATCCCTAAGAGACTACATTTCTGGAAACTTTGGAGATGACTCTAAGCTCCAATCTAACTTTTTAAAAGGACACAAATTCTCCATATATAATAATATTAAGAGGTGAGTGAGATATTTTTATTGGTTGAGTGAAATGTGGGATATGAGCATTCCCCAAGTTACACCTCATCCTTCTCACACATGTGAGGATAACTACCACCTAAATGTGTATTTACTAATGTTATGGATATAATAAATGTCACCCTACTAACAACACTACCTAAGGTGGAATTCACAACAAATGTAAATATGACACACAAAAACACCTTAGTTGCAGGTGGTAGTAAAGGATACTTTAGGAATGTATCCACTTGGTCCAAACCACTACATCATTTCCACTGGATTCCCCATCTACAATATCTCATAGATTTCATATCCGATTCATGTTGTTCCCTTGCAAGGGTGTCACTCATATCATAATTATCAGTTCTAAGGAAAGTATAAATTCTTAGGGTGGTTAATATGTGTACACATCATATATTTTATATTTTTATTCCATTATATACTAAAATCTAGGTTCGTTTTTTTTTAATTTTTCTCTCTATTTTCTACTTTCATTATTTTTGGTTGGGAGTTATTTCTTGTTCATGGTTGTGCAAGAAGAAGGTGTGGGACAAGTTGGATGGCATGATGGGAAAGGGAAGAAGTGGATGAATGATTCATACATATGCAAGCTTCCCTATCTTCAAGAAAATTTATTTGGGTGGCTTTATGGTTAGCTAGATGGTGGTGGAACTTCATATGTCAGTTCTTAACACTATTGGTCATCATCATAGAATTGTAGACTTGTGGTGGTGGGTAAGAAGTTCACCCATGGAATCCACCTACCCTTATCCTTGTTATTACTGAACTTGATCTTCAAATCACTCGATTTTGTTCGAGGGCATTGCTTTTAAATAGGTTGTCATGTTACTTAATACTATATTTTTGTACATTGCCTAAAATATTTTTTTCTATATATATTCTCTTCTAAGTCTGCCTTATAAATACATTTCTTTAATTGAAATAAAATCCCCCTTTAAAGTAGTAGGTAGTAATGTTAAGTTGATTCCATTCCATGAAATATTTATTTATTTTATTATTTCCATGTAAGTTCTTCATAAAATGACTATGTGTACCACTGTAAACACTCAAATTCGGCAATCTATCCTTTTAAATTGGTGGTCTTGACATCTCACACTTGCATGGAAAAATGCATTCTCCTCACTCTTTCTTAACACACCCTTATAACACTTCATAAATTTTCTTCTCTTTACATGCCTCTCTATCATTAGTATCTGAATTTTAACTACATAAAACACATATGGAAACATCCATACTTAAACGTAGAAAGTAAAAATATCATTTTCCCTCATGTTCAAAATTGTAGGTTTAAGTTCGAATTAGAGAATCTCAATCCTGACCCTATTGTATGGTTTTGGACAGAGATGTGTTAATCCAATTATTTTGATTCCATCACATTCTTCTGAGAAAATATATCCCCTTGGTTAGACTTTCATGGCATAATAACCTTTAGAGGCATATATATAAGCAAGTAAATCATACCTCATTTAGGAACATGGAACTTTGAGAACTCCTCATGTAAAATAAAACACAAAAGGCACTCCAATCACCCTAAAATATAAAATAACTCATGCACGTTCATTAAGTAAGCACCCTCTAAAGGTCTGAAGTCTCCTTCTAAGTCTAGGATTCTCCATATCCATTCTACAAGCATACAAAGTGACCCTTCCCAAATATTGAGATCAAGTGTCAAACTCAAGTGAAGGCATTATCAAAGCATGCTTGTCAATTCTAATTACACTATGGTAGATATCACATGATAGGATAATGACATGCAGTTTGATCAATTTTTAGAATAGTGGAAAGACCAGTGTTGCATAAGGGGACCACAACCAACCTAAATTTGTTTTGCAAGAACTCTATCTTACACCACAAGGGTTCTAGGATTTTGAGCAAATTTTATAGATCCATTTGGAAGGTGAGTGAAGAAGATCGATACATGACACACATTTCTAGGAAGGAAAATCACTCAAGAAGTTGTGGACCTAGGTTCCAAGTAGGTCCAAGACCATTTAGGAGGTTCAATACTATACATATGATTTTGACCAAGTTGTATACAGTTTCGACCATGATCTAGTTTCAGGTGTTAGTTTTAACAATGAAACATTTCTCAGCCCTATCATATCATCCTACTCCTACATTCAATATCACTTATACTCTTCCATACCCACATAGAATCATCTAAGTGTAAGTTTTCCCTTGTCTTTTCATAGTTTCTAGATCAATGGTCACTTTGAAAATCATTATTTTGATTTTACAGTTAATTTTGGAACTTAATTAAATCATAATATCCACTTGTAACATTATTCATCCTTTTTTGTGTGTTAGTTAGAAACATTCTAAAAACTTAAAAAGGTTGAGATATTCACAATAAAAAGTGAAATCTTTTGGTGAACCTAACATTTCTTAATCAAACACCATAGCCCTAACCCTAGTGGCCTTATGGTTTCATCTAAAATTTAGGTCTGATTTGTTTATCAACATTATGCTTTATTACTATAAGGTTTCTCTCTTATATTTTATTGTGTTCGATTCTTGCGTTTCATCATGTTGACTCTCCAAGATCATTGTCACACACTTATTCCCAGTATTATCCTAGTACACCTTGTTATGTATCCCTTTATGATTGATTGATTAAATTGATTAATCATGCACATTACATCTTGTTGGGATTAATTAAATTAGTTTATAACCCACTTTATCTAGCTTAATTGTCATTTATTAAATGAATGATTAATTAATTATATTGCACAATGTAGCTAATTAAATTAGTTACTTAATTAGGAAAATACACTTATTTTCCTATTCAATTTCCATTCAGACTCCACTTTGGTCCCCACTTCATCCCAGTCAACTCCACTTCACTTCAACAGTCTATTCAACTACACTTCTAGAATCCTAGAAAGGTGGGGGAAATTGAATTGCACGTACAACCACCTTTTCGGATGTAACTTTTGCAAACTGAATCCCTTTACTGCCCCTCAATGGGAATACCTTTCACTTGAATTGCTGCAACTTTCTCAACTATTATTTTTAGCATGTGCATTCAACCACATGTAACCACTACTTAGCCTCTATAAAAGAACATGCATATCCCTTTAAAAATCCTCTTGGATTGAAGTAACAAAACTCTGTCAAATTTTTTATTCAATATCTACATATTGGAAGCTATATCTAAGCCAAACATATGCTCATAGCATTGTCAAATCCCTATTTGAAGATCACTTTCAAGAACACTCACAGTCAAGTATTTGCAGGGTTACACCATGAAAGAGGGTGCAAAAACCCGAAGCACGAGGATCACAAAGGACAACATGAGCATCTATGGACATGCAAACAAAAGCATGATGAGATCTCGAGAGGAGTGAGCATCAACTGAATGTGCATGTAAAGAATCAGTAAATAGGCAGAACCTTGTTAAGGAAAAAAACTCTCTAATCTCATAGATCTGATGGGGTGTACATATCGGAGTGGTGTTGTGTAACCCCCAGTGCTTAGGAATCATGACAACTCGCATGTCAAGATATGGGAAAAAGTTACAGTTAGGCCATAATAGGAAGTAAGGAAGTAACTCCCAATGTTGCACTGACGTACAATGCACTGATTTCTGATGCAAATAAAGGAATCCAATAATGATCCCTAAATGACACGCAAACCTACGATCTCACCTAAGTGAGATGACTCACCCGCTAATGTGAAAAAGTGACTCGCACCAACACACAAGCTCAAAATATTCTTATAACCCTATCATAGAGGTTTACAAGGAATAACTAACTAGAAGGTTTGCATATGTATTTTGCTTGTCTCTCATTTTAGTTAGATTTTCCATGCTCATATTTTGGCGCATCCGGTGGGACTTACCCACATTTTATTTCATTTTATTTTATTTTTCAATCATATTGCAATGTAGAGTGTTAATATGTTACTAACATTTTTGTGAATGTCATTTTTAATTAATTATTGTTACTTTTGGTGTGTTTAACATTTGTGTGAATGTGATTTTAATTAATTAATATTGTTTTTTGGTGTCCATATAAATTTGTGGTCCTACAAACTGGGGTTGGAATTGACCTAAGGTAAAGTTTAGCAATCCCAATTTTATAGGAATCATACACAAAACTCAAACTATTTTTGATGTTGTTTTAAGCCTCACTTACTCTTGTAGGAAGTAGGTTTGACCCCCCAAGATATGTAGGAATGGAGCAAAACTCATCGTTAATGAATTATTAAAATGTGCATTTAGGTGTTTCCACTGCTTGTGTGGGTGATGTATGTTTAATATATATGCAACTTTTTAACCAGTGTTAGTATATTTTTGCAACTCTTATTTCACTAATTTAGAAAGAAGTAAACCCCTCCCTACTAAATTTGGTTCCCTCACGAGGTTTGGACTCTCGGATTAGAATTTTTTCTTAGCTTTGGATTATTAAACCTTGGATAAAATTATCACCGTATGTTACTCCCTAGGTTGAATAACCTTACCCCCAATCTCAGCAATTTCTTGTGGATCATCTCATTTGTACTAGTTGCATACAACATCCCTCACATCCCTGAACAGCCCCTATTGTGGTAAGCTAACTCATCAAGATAACCTCACACACCATGACCAAGAGCTCCTTACCCCTACCCTACCCTAGCCCGACTCAACTATGACATATGTTGTCTGATAAAACCCCACCAAGAATATAGACAATCCTCTCCCATGAATAGGTAGAAAATACCAATCCCTCATATTCTCATAAATATATATGCTTATGAAAAATGATCCTTCTAACCCTTCCTGTAGTTGATGTTGTTCTCTCCATCTTTCATGTTACCACGGTTTTGATGCACTTTTTCTGAAACGTTGAATTTATCTATCAATGCAGACCTCCACACCCTAAAAACTGCAATGACATCCTGAGCCCTAATCCACCAATTTGTAGTGGAGCCCTCCATGCCTACATATCATTGATTCTTCGGTGATATTCACAGCTGCATTTCCTTCATGATTGAACATGCGAGCCTTGGCCACACGCTACAAACCGCTCTGCACCATCAGAGGCATTGCATAGTCTACATACAATAAAATGTGACTTCACCATAACACAAAACTTTATTGCACATTTTAAAGTGTCACAAGAAGCATTATTTTCATATACTGCTTTAGATGGCCATTGCAGTATGCTTGGTGAAACATAGTGTTTCCACGCCTCGTGGATTAGGAATTTATGTTAATTTCTTTGAAACTAACTTAAGTTTAGAACTAGTATGCGAAGGAGGATTTTCCGGGATACAAACAAAAGAGAAGTTGCAACAATGCAACAACAAATCTAAAATACATTAGCTTCCAAATATTATCCCGGGAAGCACATAAATTGTTATAATAATTATAACAATTATCCCTGTGAAACAAAAAGACAAATATGGTTTTAAAACCATATAACAACATACAATAACCATATAATATTATTATTTAATTAATAAGATTAATTAAATAATTAATCATATAATGCATAATTAATTTATCCTAACATTCCCCCCCTTAATTGTGCATTGTCTCAAGGGATGAGGAGAGGAACTCTCTGAACAACTCGAACTTGTCACGTGCAAGTGACTTCGTGAAGATATCTGCTCGTTGTTCAGCTGTTGGACAATATTGAAGCTGGATGTTGTGCTTCAACACATGTTCACGTATGAAATGAACTTGTACCTCAATGTGCTTTGTTCTCTCATGAAAAACTGGATTGTGAACAAGTTTGAGAACACCTTCATTGTCAACATACATGGTGGTTGGTTTGTCCTGTGGTATTCCAAGTCCTTCTAGTATGCGACGTAGCCAAATCACTTCACAGACAGCTTCTCCTACAGAACGATACTCGGCTTCTGTGGAAGAGTGAGAAATGAAGTGTTGTTTCTTGCTTCCCCATGATATTGGTCTAGATCCCATAAAGAATACAAATCCAGAAGTGGATTTTCTATCATCAATGTTACCTGCATGATCTGAATCTGAATATCCAGTCAAGAAGAAGTTTTCGTTCTTCTTGTATTCTAGACCAAGATCCACTGATCCTTTGAGATATCTCAAAATGTGCCTTGCTGCTTTCCAATGACAAACTTTGGGTTCCTGCATGAACCTGGATAAATAGCTCACTGCAAAGCTGATATCTGGTCTAGTGTAGGTCAGGTAAATGAGACTCCCGATCAGCTGCCGATAGAGAGTGGCACTTACCTCAGGAGATGGATCTGAACGAGATAACTGTAATATGTTCTCCATAGGTGTAACAATTGGTGTTTAATCCATCATCCTAAATTTCTCAAGCGTAGTCTTGGTATATTTCATATGAGAAACAAAAATGTGATTCTCTTTCTGCCATACTTCCAATCCAAGACAATAGTGCATCAGCCCGAGATCAGTCATGTCGAACGATCGATTAAGATCTTTCTTTGTTGCATCGATCATCCTCACTGAACTGCCAGTGATGACTAGATCGTCGACATAGACAACAACAATCACAATCTCCCCCCTTGATTTTTGAGGTAAAGATTGGGATCGTATGGATTTCTAACAAATCCATGTTGTATGAGATGCTCATCAATCTTGATGTACCATGCCTGGGGTGCCTGTTTGAGGCCATACAGAGATTTCCTGAGTCTGCATACCTTTGCTTCTTGACCAGGTACTACATATCCCTCAGGTTGAGTCATGTAGACTTCTTCTTGTAAATCTCCATTTAGGAAGGCACTTTTTACGTCCATTTGGTGGACTTTCCATCCAAACTGAGTAGCTAGAGAAAAGATCATCCTGATCATTTTGATCTTAGCTATGGGAGAAAATGTCTCCTCATAGTCAATGCCTTCTTTTTGTGCATACCCCTTTGCTACAAGTCTTGCTTTATACTTGTCCACTGTCCCATCTGCTTTGTACTTTGTTTTAAATATCCATCTGCATCCAATGGGTTTCTTCCCTGGTGGAAGATCGACAAGTTGCCAAGTGTTATTCTTCATCACTGATTGATATTCAGAATCCATGGCATCTTTCCAAGATTTTGACTGTAGGGCTTCCTGGACTGTAGAGGGCTCATCTGATTCAGTAACTCTACTCATCAAGACAAAGTTAACTTCTTCTCTTGCTTTAATGTGAGTCCATGTGGTCCAGGGGTGGATGTATCTGGTGGAGCATCCATTCTTGCATCTCGTAATGTACTTGTACACCATTTAGGCATACGCTGAAATGTTCCCATGGGTCGTGGTTCTATCTGATCAACACCATCATCCCCATCATCACTTTCATCTTCAGAGGGAACATCAACTTCAATTTTTACAACTAGGTGAAAAATCTACTTCTTGTGAGTCTGGAGGAGGAGTCTCTGCTTCCTTCTTCTCAAAAAACTCAACATCTCTGCTGGTGTAGACTTTTCTGGTCTTAGGATCCATCAATCTATACCCAAGAGTCTCTTCACTGTACCCAATGAAGATGAGTTTCTGTGACTTCATGTCCAATTTATTTCTGTTCTATTTGGGTATGTGCATGCTTGCTTTGCACCTGAATACTCTGAGGTGTGCAATAGATGGTTTCCATTTTGACCATGCTTCTTGTGGTGTTACTCTGTCAAGAGCAACAATGGGCACTCTATTCAACAAATACACTGTTGTCTTTGCTGCTTCTGCCCAGAATGTCTTTGCAAGTCCAGAATCATCGATCATGCATCACACCATTTCCATGATAGTATGATTTCTTCTCTCAACAACACCATTTTTCTGCGGTGTGTGTGGAGGAGGCATTTGTCGATGAATCCCATGAGTTTGTAGGTAGTCTCTGAACTCATCACTGGTGAATTCCCCCCCTCAATCTGAGTGGAGAGTTCTGATGTGATGACCAGTTTCATTCTCAACTGCTACTTTGAACTTTTTGAAGGTTTCAAATGCTTCACTTTTCTTGCGAAGACAGAAAATCCACATTTTTCTCGAATAGTCGTCAACACAAAGCATGAAGTACTAGAACCCAGAATGACTTGGCTGCATCAGACCACAAAGATCGGTATGAACCAGGTCAAGTTTACCATGAGCTCAAAATGTACTCCTCTGGAATGAAGCTCTGTGTTGTTTTCCTGCTAGGCAGTGAGGACACTTGTCTGTATCCTTCTGAAGAGATGGTAGCCCATGTACCATATTACGCTGGTGAAGTGTTTCGAGATATTTGAAACTTACATGACCAAATCTCTGATGCCACAACTGTGCTGAGGTGGAGTTCTTAGCCACAAGTGCTTGATCATCTCTGTGAACAAAATCAAGTTGGAACATGCATCCCACATTGGAGGCTTTTGCAATTATTTTCGAGCCTCTTGATTTGTCTCGAATCAAACATGTTTTCTTGTCGGATTGACTATCAAAGTCAATTTTTAGGTTGTGATCTAGGAGTTGACTGACTAAAAGAAGATTCTTAGTCAACCCAGGGACATATAGGACATCTGATAGTCTACATTTGTGTGAACCAAGGGGTAGAGAAATGTTCCCAATCCCCTGAACTGTATATGAAGAATCATCTCCCAACGAAACATGATTTTTTGATGGTGTGTCCCTCATTGAAATAAACCAGTCTCTGTGGCTGGTCATGTGTCGAGTGGCCCCTGAATCAACATACCAAACATCACTAGATGACGTGGATGGTTCACTTGATCGAGCAGTGAACAAGAAGTCTTCATTGTCTGACTGTTCTTGTTGCTCAGCAATATTACCTTGCTGTCGGGGTCTTCTTTTCCAGTTCCCCTTTTTCTGCCCTTGATTGTAGTTAGAATGTCCCTTGTTAGATTGTTGTGGAGGTCCAGAGTTGCTTGATGAACCTTTCTTGTAAGTATTATACCAACAATCTTGTAGGTTATGTCCTCTTTTGCAGATTGGACATTGCTTCTTCTGTTGTCTATCCCCTTGATACTGATTTTGATTTTGGGATTTTTGATAGGAATTAGGTTTTCCTTTACCTTTTCCTTTCCATTTTTGATGTGAAGAAAGTGCCTGCTCCTCTTCATCATCCTTATTGTGCATTGCTTCCTCTTGTTGCAGTAGGTTTACCAGCTTGTCAAAATTAACTGTCATATCTGACACGTTTAGTGTTGTGACAAAAATGTGGTAAGAAGAAGGGAGTGCTCTCAGAACAATGGGAATGAGAGCATCATCTGTGACCGGTTCTCCAGGGCTAGAAGTGAAGCCCTCAATTCTGTAACTCTTCTTAGGAAAGCTTCTATTTTTTCATTCTGCTTGAACTTTAATGTGTGTAACTGACTCTACAAATTCAGTATAACATTCTTGTTCTTGGCCTCGTATACTGTGCTCAACTTATCCCACACTTCTTTGGCTTTTTTGGCATCTCGAATGTGGGGTTGCACATCATCAGACACTCCAAACAAGATGATGAGTTTGGCCTTCTGATCTACTTTATCAAACTACCATTGTTGTGTTGTATCAGTAGTTGATCTGGTCAGAGTACCATTCACAGCAGGCCAGATTTCTTCAAACTCAAGTTGTGTCTTGATTTTTGTCTTCCATGCAGCATAGTTGTTTCCTCTGAGTAGTTGTGAATCTGGAAGAAAAAATTTGGGGGCATTGGTGCCCATTTTGCAGAGATCACTGACAGGGTTTGGCTCTTATCACTCCAGGTATAAGGTCTCCCAATCTATATACCGTCAGTCTGATATACCGAACCTTTCTATATATGCGCCCTTCTGATATACCCGGCGGTACGTGGAAGAAGCTCACCCTTTCTATATACCTGGTGGTACGTGAAAGAGGCGTTAACGTACGTGAAAGAATTCAATACGTGGTACCAAGACAGTACTGATGGGGTCTGTGTGATTATTGACACCGGCTCAAAGAAATATCCTCATACGCACGTGTAACTTTGCTATATACTTGGATAATTTCTCAGTCTAGATTTATGTCGTGCAATCATTCACAGATGGATGGGATGGCTCATAGTGTGTGCACTGTGACCTTATTACTCCCCATTGATTTAAAGGGTCGATGCCCAGATGATGTTGTTGCAGCTATATTAGGCATTAAGTGTAGTAGTAGTCATGACGGCTTTACCCGTAAGTGCTTCCCAGAGGCACTGTATATACCGAACACTGCGAATGAGATCTAGGATCTCGTGAGTGTTACAGAACCAATTTTTTGCTTTTTTTATTACAATATTCTGCCAGTTTCTGAGCAGTTACAAAGTTTGCAGTTGACTATGGCAACCTACAAATTAGTACAATATAATGCAGTATACAAATTACATTCAAAAATCTGGAAAAATTGAATGGCAGGCAATTTTTTTTGTTTTGCGGGCCCTGGTGGCCTCCGGAGCCCAAAATGACCCAAAATGCTGGAAATTGTTAAAAAAAAGGCCCAAGATGAAGTTTTTGGATGGTCTTCCTTTTGCAAAAAATGCTCGAAATGAAAAAATAGGCCTAGTGGAGAAAAAAAAATTTACCCTAAATTTAGGGTTTTTCTCACTAAATTTTTAGATGCCTATTTAGTTATGACTAAGCAGTTTAGTCAAGGTTTTTTGGCTAAATATGCCTCCAGATTTGGTGGTTTCTCTGTTTTGGCCACTAAATTTCAAAAAATTTAAAAACTTGTGTTTTTAGTGGGATTTGAACCATGCACCTCCCAACTCCAAAGCTTTCTCCTATCCAACAGGCTCTATGAGCGCTCATGCATAAGAAAATGAAAAATTATATTTAAAAAAAGATGAATTTGAACTCACCTTTTTAAAATATGTGACCTGGCTGTGATTGAAGGCTTGTTGGAGCTTACATGGCAAGATTGGAGGTGGTTTAGGGTTTAGGGTATGCTCAAAAAATGAGGATCTGAAATTATATTCCTCTTTGCTTATTTCCTGAAACCACCTTCTTTACTTTTTTTATTGTTTTTTTATTTTTATTTGTCTCCACTGTTTTTTCTTTGTTTGCAGGTTTTTTCAAGGTTCACGCTTTTGATTTTTTTTTTATTTTTTTTGCAGATTCATTTTTGTTGCCACAGGTTTGCTTATGAGATGGAGAGTGGAGTTTTTGTTTTCCACCACTTGGTTGATTGGAGGACGTGTTTTGCACAATAGAGAGATCCAGATTCAAGCCAACCACCACTATTTGTTGTTTGTTTTAACAACTTGCATCTTGGGACTCGCATGTGAGGGACAAATGGACCTTGAATGGAGGGAGTGGATACTGGCAGGTCAACTCATGGGCTTCGTTAGTATGGCTCGGCCACAATTCAAATCAACTCAATCAAGTGCAGAATGGCTCGATGCTACAATGTTGATACAATGTAGCTTTGTATGCAAAATGTTGCTCGACCACTTTGAATGCTCACTCAGTGTAAGCTTGGTCCCAATAGGATTTTCGGTGGGAATAGCAACTCACCTAAAAAACCTCCAACTTGCAATGAAAGCAATCTAGCAACCTCCAAAATTAGCTCTAGCTAATATTGTCTAAATACATCTCTAATATTAGAGATAAAACCCCTAATGAGGGAAAAAATAATATTTTTTTTTTTTATTTTTATATATACCTACAGCAAATTTTTCCTGGTGCTGGGTGCACCAGTGCAAAAAAAATTGCATTCCAAACACCTGGAAGGAACATGAGGATGTGAGGAGGCAGGGATGGGGCTGGGAGGTTGCAGGAGGTTGCACATGCTCTCTGATGCTGCAAACACTTCTCCAAGACTCCTCTTATCTGCAACCTCTCTTCAACTCTTTCACTCCTTCACAGGTCCAGATTCTCACTCTGGTACCAAATGTAAACAGGGACGGAAGCCTGAAAATTTATTATTAATCAGAAAGAATCAACCCAAAAACATAGAAGCAGGCTGCAATATATATATGTATTGCACAACTGGGATACAAACAAAAGAGAAGTTGCAACAATGCAACAACAAATCTAAAATACATTAGCTTCCAAATATTATCCTGGGAAGCACATAAATTGTTATAATAATTATAACAATTATCCCTATGAAACAAAAAGACAAATATGGTTTTAAAACCATATAACAACATACAATAACCATATAATATTATTATTTAATTAATAAGATTAATTAAATAATTAATCATACAATGCATAATTAATTTATCCTAAGAGAAGCTCATTTTAAATCAACATAAGAAACAACAATTCACAATGTATTTGTAGGTCCAAATAAGGGTTAAAACCCATCCTCTTAACTGTGGGAAGTGCTTTGTCTTAAGCCATAACACTCATTGTTAGGAGATCCACAGGAACCCAAAAGTAGTCAGCACATTGAGGGAACTAACTGACGAAATGGGTACCCCCTACCCAACCAACTAGTACACCTTTGTGATATTAGAGTCATAGATATTTAGTAGTGGCCACCCAAGTGTGATTCATTTGAGAAATATATTTTCTCATTATTTAAAAGGGGGTAAAGTAAAGCTGACAAATAGCAATAGTACCATGCTTGCTCAAATATACTCCTGACACCTAGTTGAGAGAACCACCTAGGAATCCACACACTGACCAATCCAATTTAAGGTAGAGGAAAACTTTCACAACATCATTTTTCATTTTTCTTACATGTTACACATTTTTGTTCCATTCTCCTCATTCACACTTTCTCTCTCATCCACCTTGTCACTTTGTAAATAATTCTAAGTCTTGGGTTGTAAACATCCATATCTGAACTTGAGCATTTTCATCCTTCCCCATCTAAGTCTTGACATCATGATACTCGATTTATCACGGTCAAACACCACCATGATCACCTTGATCCTTCTTTTTCATAAGTCTTAAAGTTTAACACTTACCTTTGTTGAACTTTAAGCATTCCATCATCTTACATCGTCACATTTCACATTCAATTTGTTGAATTGTCAACATCTTCACATTTTTTCACTTCTCTTTTTAAAGCATTCACTTTAATTTAATTCAAATCAATCATTTTCCCTTCATTTCTTATCTCCACTTTCACGAGGTTTCCACCTTCTCACCATCATTCCTTCACTTCTTGTTTGACATTCACTTTTTCGTTCTTTGATTACCCCCCTCTTTTATTTAGCCTCCTCTCTTACCTTTCATTTTGTTAAGATTTGAGCATTCCTTATTGTCTTTACAATCTCCCCTTTTAACACTCCTTTTTTAAAGAGTCGAGAATTCTCATCATATTCCTAAGTCTCTTCCTTTAACACTCATTTTGTTAAGCATTGATCATCTTTCATTGTGTCTTTAAGTCTCTCTTATTAACTCTCATTTTGTTAAGAGTTAAGAAAACTAACCTCCTTCACCTCTTCCCTCTTTACATTCACTTTGTAAAGGGTTGAGAAACCTTTCAAACCTTTTCATCTTTCTTAGCACTCATTTTTCTAAGATTCCTCTAAACTAACATTTAAATCCCTCTTCCACCTTAACATTACTTATTTTTTTAAGTGTCGCCTTTCACACCCTTTTCATCACTCTTATCACTCATTTTGTTAAGAGTTGATCTCATTCACCTTGTTATGTCTCTTCTCTTTTATCATTCATTTTTGTTAAATCATCGAGAACATTTAACCTTTCATGCCCTTTTTTCACTCTTATCACTCACTTTGTTAAGATTTGATCTCATTCAACTTGTTAAGTCTCTTCTCCCTTAACGTCCATTTTTTTTTAAAGAGTAGAGCACATATAACCCCTTTTAGTCCCTTTTCTCTTAGCTCTCATTTTTTCAGGAGTCAAACAATCCACTAATTATTTTTTCCTCCTCCCTCTTAGCACTCATTTTTCTAAGGTCGAAATTTCTAACATTTTCCCCTCTTCCATCTTAGCATTCACTTTGCTAAGGGTTGAGTTTTTTTTCACACCTTTTTTCTTCATTCTTCCCCTCTTTCACAAATGGTGGGAACAAGACACCATGATTAAAATCCCTTCCAATATGAAGGAAATAAATCCTTTCCATATTATTTCCAATGAAGAGGAAAAAAACAAACTTGAAAATCTTTCCATAGATGCCACTTTATGACAAAATAAAGAACAATTTTTGCTTCATCTCCTTGCGATGGGGGAAATATTTCCATCAGACTTTGATAATGATGTTTTAAAAACCTTACAAGGAAAACCTAAATCCCCTAAGGGTTCATAACTTGAGTTAAACAAATATGATGAGGCACGACCAAGTAAATCATGCACTGATAATAAAGGCAAATCTAGTGCTTCATCCCTCGATCCCAACCAAGCCTTGCTTGATCAAATCAATATAATGGAAAAAAAATTGGCTCTCTTATCCTCTCAAGTCACTAACAATGATACCAAAGGTACCAAACACATGAAGAAAAGTGATGACACCTTCAAAACTCATTCTGAGACTGATAAGGAGAACAACAATCTTAAGAATGATAGTTCATCATTTATCCCACAAACCAATTCACCATTTACCTAAATAATGGAAAATGATGAAAGACATTATTTCAGGTATGCAAAAACAATGCAAACAATTCAATTTTTATGAATTGTGTCCATACCCTTTCGACATGGACATCTTACACATACCCTTCCCACACTCTTTTGAGACACAAAAATTTGACAAATACAAGGGTAAAATTGATCCTAGAGAGCATGTCAAATAATATTTCATGGCATGCCAAGAAGTGGCTTATAACGATATCTTTCTCTTATGCCTCTTTTTTAGAAGTCTAGGAGGACAAGATTTGGACTGGTTCTTACACCTTCCAAAGGGATCTATCACTACCTTCATGGACCTCTCGAAGAAGTTTGTTAAACACTTTTCTTTCAACCTTGATTCTAAAGTCACAATGATGGATTTGTGCAATGCCAAACAATGACCAAATGAGATATTTGCACAAGTTTTTACAACGATGGAGAGGAATCACAAGTTGATTCCCATGTTCAATCCCTGAAAAATAGATGGTTAGCATCTTCATCCCAAACCTTAACAGTGAGTTTTCCTTTCACATGCAGATGCACTACTTCACCAGCTTTAAGGAAGTTATCGAAAAGGGAACTCAAATAGAAAAATCCCTCATTGCTAAAATATTGATCAAACCTCATTATAAATACAATGGGCATAATCATAACAATAAAAATAACAACCCTAAAACTTCTCATGATAAATCTAGGTACATCAACTACAACTATAATGTTTTCAATGATGGTGTAACGGATAATCGCAACATGCACAACATACAAAAAATCAATCTAAATAGACTAAGTCTAAACCATCCATCATCATTCCAAGAAGAGAAACTCCTCCTCATGACTACAAATGATGACAATATACATATTTTGGGAATCTTTCTAGCATCTTACAACAACTGGAAAGTGCCAATATGGTCACTTACCCTATCACGCAACCCTTTCTTGAAGGAGAACCTAAGCCAGATTGGTATAGACCTAACACATATTGTGATTTTCATCGCATTGATGGTAATCAAATGGAAAAATGTAAACAACTTTATAACTTCATCTAAGACCTCATTAAAAATGGAGACATAGTGGTCGGAGACCTACCACCCAACCATGATACAAAGGGCAAGGCTTCAAAACTTGGTGATTCCTTGAACAACATCGATTATAAATCCATCATACCCTTTATCGTAGACACTACTCCACACAAAGTTGAACGTCAATTTACACCCCTCGAAGAAAGTCTATCTAGTGTCCTTTCAACAATTATCAAAGGCTAACATGATTGAATATCCAACTACGAGACCCTTTTCTAATGGGGAACCCAAGCCTACGTGGTATAATGCATCAGAATATTATGAATACCACTGCATGGAAGGCCATTCTACTGATCATTGTACACCTTTCTGTCATTATCTCCAAGACTTAATTGATGAAAAATTCATATCCATATAGCTTGATGATGAAGCTCTCACAATGAACGACATAAACTTCCACAACTTCAAACGAAGAGTTATGCATTGTCCAAACTTATGTACATACTGAAATTCAATGAGATCACGAAGAAGGTCAAGTATCTCTCCCTCTAAACCAAGCTATCTCTTCTACAAATTTTCTTCCATTCGTTCAAATAGACATTGAACCTATTTTGGACAAAAACCTTCTAACATCAAATGAGTTCTTGACCTTGCTTCAAGACTCCCTTTCAACCCTTGATATAATTGTAGACACTACAGAAGAGGGTCCATCATCAAGCACTTTTGAGCTTGATTCTATTCTTTCATTGTTGGCTCATATGCCTGGCATCTCTAGTCTTGTTGTTGAAACACAACCACAACAATCTTGGACACTTGCAACAATGCAACCTTTCATGTCCATTATACCTCACATGATCAATCTTGCAGGCATCTCATCAATGATGATTCCTACCTGTCAATACATCTACATGCATACACTCTATGAGGTATGTATACCCAAGAATATCCTTATACAACCTTTTCACACTTTAATTATAAATATTTTTTCAAATCAATTAATTCACAGCCTCGAAGGAGCAACATTGAATATTTCCTCTCTACAGCCTATAAGTAACCTTAGATATACATCTAGAGATCAATCCTTCTTTCCTCACATTCTTCCACTCATGGATGAATATGAATTTCAACATTTTATTGCCTCAAAAATCCTCCTCTAACATCACATAGGTCTTTCGATCCCATCAAATACTTATCTAATCTTTCATCTATTGACTTGGATCTCGTCCTCCCAAGTCTCGTACTTCAGGACCTATCAAATATTCTGATTCTTCCCTTTGACTTGGAACCCATCCACCCAAGTCTCGTACTTCAGGACCTATCAAATATTTTGGTTCTCTCCTTTGACTTGGATCTTGTCCACCCAAGTCTCGTATACTTTAGGACCTATCAAATATTTTGATTATCTCCTTTGACTTGGACCATGTCTTCCCAAGTCTCATAAATCAGGACATATTCAAATCTTTCGATATTCCTCTCTTGACTTGGATCTCATCTGACCAATCTCGTACTTCAAATCCTCGACATCTTTCTCGATTCATATATCTCTAATCTTGGAAATTTTTAAAAATTCACCTCATTGAGAATAACCTTTATATCCTATCCTTGGGCATTGTTTGCAAATCATCAAAAAAGTGAGGCCTAATTTCCCATTCCATACCATTTCAATATCTTAATCATACCATGAATATCTTTATTCTTCACCTATCACGACACCTCCTTTAAAAAAATTGTGTGTCTCATCGTGTTTCCATATTGGGCATTATCATCATTCCAATTGTTTAAAGCATTTGGTTTCTACCAGATCCCTACGGTTTTGTCTCCTTACTGAAAAAAATTCCTCCTTTCAAAAGCTCTCTCTTTAACAGAAAGCTCAAACTTATTTACATGGACCTTTTTGATCATCCATCTCAATCGACGGTGTTGAACCCTTACGTCCTACTAGTCACATGAGGCTGAGACTTGGGGGTAGAATGTTCCTTCCCAACAAGCACACTATCAACATACAAGGAAAAATTAATCTAAAAATACAAAAAAACTATAAAATCATTACACCTTTCATCCTTCACAGTCTTCGGTGATAAGCCCATACTTCTCACTAGCAGTATGAGACTGGGAATGGAGGAAGATGTCCTTACTCACCTACATTTTTTCTTCGGTGTTGAGCCCTTACCTTTTACTGATGGCATGGGGCAAGATGTAGGGGGTCCCTTTCAAAAACAAACAAAAAAATTAACCAATAAAGCCTTTAGAAAATCTGAATCAAAAGTGCTTAATCAAAAACATCCCAAGAAGTTGCTTATGTTAAGAGAGACAACAATTCCTTCAACCGGATCTTGTCAATCAGTAGGCCATCTAATGGATCTAAGTCTAGTCAAAACCTATAAAGTGGAATCATCTTGGAATCGGTCAGATAATCTTGACTAGAGATGAGTTACATTTTTCTCACATGGATCATTGTTACACCTTGTGTCTTCACATCCATCATCTTCACTTTCATATCACTATTCACCTTGTTATCACATCCTTCTTGGCTCTTGGTGATGAGCCCTTGCATCTTCCTAGTTGTGTGGAGTCACGAGTGGAGTGAAACACCTTATCATTTTATCATCTACATTTCTGTCAATGGAATGGAATGCTTCTAATTTTTGCACATGCGTTCAAAAAGTGCACCCCTTTTACAGAGTTTAAAAACTTAAAAACATTCAAATGTGTTTTGCAAAATACAAAAACATTCAAATATGTTTCAAAAATCCAAAAATATATATAAAATTGTTCCAAAATCAAAAAATAATATAAAACTGTCAAAATCAAAACATTCAAATAATGTTTGACCAACTTTCAGCAACTTGAATAATACAGTTCAACAATTTTTCCATTTGACGACGCTCCTCATGATCATTCCAGATCATCTTTCTATAATCATTTTTCTTTCTTGTGGTGTATATCTATGCTCGAAGCAATCATTTACCCTTTCGCAATATAACTTTACTTGGGGCACACTTGGATTTCACATTTTAATCCAATACAGATCAAACTTCAATGGGATCTGACAAGAGTATTTTTTAGAGTATCTAAGGATCACTCCACTCTTTGGCCCAATCCAATCCTCTTGTGTTTTAAGCTATCACTCAAGGGCATTCATATTTGTCTAATTCTTCAATGTGGAACACATTTGGAGTGTTATTAGATGTTGTTATTGCAAATTGTGTTGTACTGTTGCGGTTTGTCAACATTGTGATGATGTTTTTGCTTCTTTCAGTTTGTTATTTTGTTGTACTTTGTTTACCTTTGTTGTAGACCAATTACAGGAAATTTATTCGCATCTTAGTTCACATATAACTTTGGTGTGGTTCATTCCTGTTCATATTGGGTTTGTTTGCAATGCTTGTTTTGTGTCTTTTTGTCGCTTGCACGTGTTGTGTTTTTCATCCTGGTTTATTAAATAAGCCATGGTATGTTTTCCTTTTTGCTGTGTATTCAAGTTTGTTTACATTTCTTTGCATTTGTATTTCAAATTTTTCAAAAACTCGCAAAAATCCAAAAAAATCATATATTTCAAAAATTCAAAAAAAAAAAATTATAAAAAATTTTTTGAACAAACATTCACTTATCACAGAAATCCTACAATTGGAAAACCCTTGAAGTTAATCTTTCAACATTTCAACACAATCTTGATAAAGTCATACCTTTATCTACTACCCTAGTGATTGTTCCAATCTTATGACTATCACTCCACTTTCTTCCCTTTGCATGGTTCCTAACTCTGCTTGGGGCAAGTCACAATTGTTTTTCCTTTGCTATATAACTTCTCCTGGGGAAATGTCTCTCGAATCATTTGCAAAATGGATCCCACACGAGTATCATTAGGAGTATCTAAGCATCACTCCACTCTTCCAGTCTTATCCTATTCCCATGCATTCCATCGATTTTGGTGCTTGGGGGCATTTGCATCTTCTTAATCATCATTGTGGCACACATTAGGGGCATAGCTGATTGTCTTCTTTTTTGACGTTGTGTTGCATTGTTGATGTTTACTTTTTGGACCAATTACAAGTAGTGTGATAACATCTTGGTTCCTTTATAACCATGATGCATACACCTACTATGTATATTGGGTTTGTTTTCCTTTTTATCTTTTCTTTGCTTTGTGTGTGTTTTTTTATGCACATCTTGGTTACCCATCTTGATTCTTTCATAATCATGGTGACAACTCTATTGTGCAACAACAAAATAAGGTTTCTCTAAATTTTACTCTCTAAATGATGCACATGCTATGAGTACAATAATTCCTATCCTTGTTCGAAATCCCTTGTCTTCTTCCTATCAAGTGGTTGTCCACCGCTTTGTTACATCACCCACCCACTTGAGGGGGCATTCCCTTACCATCCTTCTTGTTGGGGCATCCAAATGCTTCATTGTCTTCTGATCTGCATACGTCTACTATCTTTAAAATGTTATTACTTCATAATAACACTTTAAAGAGGGGAAAATGTAGACACCCCAAAATCACACACTTGTTCCCAGTATTATCCCATATTACATCCATGTTATTCATCCCTTTATGATTGATTAATTAAATTAATTAATCATGCACATTACACCTTATTGGGATTAATTAAATTAGTCTCTAACCACACCTTTAGCTAGCTTAATTTTCATTTATTAAATAAATGATTAATTAGTTATCTTGCACATTGTAGCTAATTAAATTAGTTACCTAATTAGGAAAATACACCTATTTTCCTAGTCAACTGCCACTTAGGTTCCATTTGGACTCCACTTGGACTCCACTTCACCAATCCAATCAACTGCACTTCTAGAATCCTAGAAAGGTGGGAGCAATTGAATTGCACGTACAACCACCTTTCCGGATGTAACTTTTTCTAACTAAATTTATTTACTACCCCTCAATGGGAATAAATTCATTCGAATTTTTAACCTCCCTCAACTGTTATTTTTAGCATGTGCATTCAACCACATGTAACCACTTCTAACCACTACTTAGCCTCTATAAAAGAGCATGCTTATCCCTTTACAAATCCTCTTGGATTTCTCTTGGATTGAAGTAACAAAACTCTATTAAATTTTTTATCCATCTTCTAATATTAGAATATTCCAAAGATAGTGGAAGCTATATCCAAGCCAAATCTCTACTTGTACCATTGTCAAATCCCATTTGGAGTCACTTTCAAGAGCACCCACTGAAATGGTTCTCTAATTTCATGGTATTTTTCCTTCACATTCCATGTGAAGTGTAACATTACCCTGATAGTCTCTGACTATAGTGATTCGTAGGTTCTGTGTAAATTAAAAATTCCTACCTTTTTTGGATGGGCCAAGATCTACATTATCGAATGAGATTAATTTTTGTCCCAGGTTTGTACATTTCAGATTGGACTGTGAGTGGGATGCATGTCAATTTGAGAGTCTACAACTTGGTGTATTCTTATTTCTCATGCTTTGTAAGATGCAATTTTTGATTTCAAACAACTATTTTATCTCTCTAATCACTGCATGCATCTCTGATTCAGAATTTTTCCAATAGTTTGAGTATATCCATATACAGACTCTTGGATAATTGATTTCTTCCATGAAATAGGTGTCAGTCCTTGTTTCAAACCCATGCATATTATTGTTGTGTGTCTCTTCTCTTCTACACCTGCCACATTATCCTATAGTGACATCTCCCACTCAAACTGTGTTATTAATTCAACACATCCTTTAATTAAGTCAAGAAAAATTGTCCTTCATGTCTATTATGTGAGTGGAAAATTTAATTTAGACTAGTATTTTACTCTAGGTGTACTTATATATATGAATTGGAGTTCATAGTAAGTCTTAAAATCATTCAATATAAGGTGAGTACAGCCATCTCAATATTTCATTATCATGTCACGTAGTCATATAAATTGTTTATAAATCTAGATTTTATACTTATATTAGAAGGTGTTAATAATTATTTGATCTCCATCAGATACCATTGGGAAAAAAGGTTCTCATGACATCCTTAAGTCTATAACATGACCAATTCATTTGGTATTGTTTGTTATGTGCTCAAAGGCAGAAGAATGGTCTAAGTATCACATGGATAGTTTTCATTAAAGAGCTTAAAATAAACTATAGTTCTAGTGTGTCAGAGAATTACTTAAACCAATTAGAAAATTTATGACATATAGGTTCAGTAAAGGATTATGTCCATCAAAAATCCCCCCCTCATTTTTTAAGTCAAATTCAAAAATTTTGAGCTCACACCCTCCAGAAGTGTTCAAGTAAAGTTGGAAGTCTGAAAAGATAGAGAAATTCATGCTTTGAAGTTGTTTAAACTCTCCAGTCTGCGTGGTTTGATAAATTTTCCGTTTCCCCATCTAGACGCATGAAAATTCTATTGTTGTCCTCATTTGAATGAAATTTTCAATCTTTCTATGGCCATGGATCATCAAACCTTGTATTGTTTTCAATTCCTTGGTTCGCGAAAGAAATTTGAAAATTGGGCGCAAAATGGTGGAGTTTTCTTCTTCTCTGCATTTTTTCCACAGTCGTGAATGACGGGCATTTTCTTCCCCGTCAAATTTTGGCCTCCATTATCCATGGGTACGTGGACATATCTAATTGGAAGTGGGTCGGTGGAGAAATTTGTGTTTTTGAGCCTTTTTGTAAAAAAAGGTGAAAAATTCATAAAGTGACCCGCAGCCCTGATCATGCTTAAAGGAAAAAGTCAAATGTTGAGCCCACATCAAAAGAGTCAAAGTGGGGAGGATTTGAGAATTTGAGCCTTTTTCATTAAAGGGGCTTAAAAAGTTAAAAAGTGACCCACACCCCCGATCATGCTAAAGGAAAAATTCAAATCTTGAGCCCTGCCTCAAAAATTCAAAGCGGGGAGTGGGTCATTGGGGAGATTTGAGAATTTGAGAATTTTTTTCAAAAGGGATAAAAGTCATAAAGTGACCCGCAGCCCCGCCCATGCTATAAAGGAAAAATTCAAATGTTGAGCCTGCATTAAATGTCAAAGCAGGGAGGTGGGCCTGTGGAGCAATTTGTGTTTTTGAGCCCGCATTGAAAAAAGGTAAAATTATAAAAGTGACCCGCGACTCTATCTCCACTCAAGTGAAGCCATGTGTCAGGATTATATCAAAAGTGGAAGGGCGGACCAAAAATGTAAAAAATGCCAAATCTCTATAAAGTCACAAAATGCAAAAGGCATCCTCCATGCCCCGCTCCAGTAAATTTCTCCCACGTGGATGACTCTAGTTTAAAGTTTCAAAGGCAAGATGAACGGTTCAAATTCAAAGTTACAAAATGAGTGTAACGGCTGCATTATGAAAAGTCTGGTTTTTATCGCCATTGGCATTTCTTCACGAATCAAGAATTTGAACGGACGCAAATTATTGAAAAATATTGTAAACCATTTCTTGCTAACAAAGAAGAAGTTGTAACCATTTCTTGAAAGATATTTAATGGCTTCTTCATGCCATTGTAAAGGGTTGGCAATTGATCTTGTAAACTCAAGAGTGCATTGTACTTAGAGAAAGCAAAGGAGATAGCCATTTTCTTCTACTTTCCTCCATTCTTCAAATTTCTTCCATTCCCACATTATGTACAACTTCTGTTTAAGCATCAATACAAGAAGAAGGATTTTGTAGCCTCTTTGATGAGGAGATTTTAGAAACTTTGAGTTCACAATCTTATCTCGTCTTATTGCCATTTGCAGATTTGTTTCTTCTCATGAATGCATGTGTTGAAATTTCTAACTAGTGTGTGTAGGAATCTGATTTTCTACCTGCAACATTAGTTCTCCTACCTCTGTTCTCACTCTTTTTCCCACTTTCAAACAAATTATTCCCCTCTTGTAAGATAACTGCAAGCTTTTCCGCAGGGTCAGTGGAGTGCCCCTGTTGGATCCCCGGTCGAAAGGCCACCACAAAAATCCACATTTTATCATGCATGCATATACGGCAGCTGCACCAGTTAAGTAGAGGGACTTAGATTCCCAGAGCATTGGCAAGGAATTCACAAGTTTTTCCACCGAAAAATTTCCTCGCCAACAGTTTTTGGCACCCACCGTGGGGCAGATTTAGCAGCATCTGCACCCAATATATGACCGCAAGGTCTGAAAATTAAAAAAAAAATCAAATATTGAAAAATAAAAAGAAAGAGTTCATGAAAAGCCATTGCTGAAAGATACACTGCTGATTTCTGCACGTGTCTTTTCATATTCCCACTTCAAGAATTTCAAAAAGCTTGGCTGAAGGAAGACACACCAGGTTGAGCAGGTTGAGAGGTGTTGATGATTTCAATTTCAAGGCTTCACAAAATCAGAAAGAACGAATTAGAGATAATCCATACTTCTTCTCTCAAGCCTCCTCTCCATCTGGCTCTTCACAAAGTTCACTGACAAATCCTATCAAAACTCCTGTGGATACTCCCCCTTCAAATTCTCCCATTTTTCAACCACCATTGAGCATTGAGCTCCCAAAAGAAGAAGAATTTGAAGAAGAATTTGTAGAAGCAAGAGCAGAAGTAGAAATGACAATGGAAGACGAAGAAGAAATACCTCAACCCATTGTTCCATGGGGAAGGAATACGGGCCCGCTTGCTCTTGAACCACCTCTCCATGATCTACCAACAAGTTCCCGCAAGAACTTGCCAAAGTTCAAATGGTGACAAAACACAACATCTAGAAGAACACATCACTGCTTTCATGACATCATGTGGAATTCTTGGTGTCCAACATGAAGATGTTGCTGTGAGATTGTTCGTGGAGTCCCTCCAAGAAAAAGCAGCAGAATGGTTTTACCTCCTTCCTTCCCGATCCATCACTGGTTGGGATGACATCAAGGCTTGCCTTTGAGGAAAGGTTTAAATCAACTGAAGATTGTCAAGACCTCTTGGTGTAGTTGGCTCAAATGAGGAAAGGAGAAAGTGAAACGATGAGAGACTTCGTGGCTTGTTTCGAATGGTTGCTTCATAGGATACCGGAAGAAGATTCACCCTCTCAGAACAATATCAAAAGATTCTTCATAAATGCTCAATCACCGGAGGTAGGCTTTCTCCTATGAAGAGTTCAACCAAGGAACATTGTAGAAGCACAAAGGAGGGCCATTGAACTGGATGACGATCTCATCCTCTCTGGAAAGATCAAGAATCCATCAAAGGGCAAGACCCAACATCCTGAAGATGAGAGAACCAATCCATCGCTACAAAAGTTGGTGAATGAGATGGCATCTTTGAAGAGGGAAATATTTGAATGAGTTTCTTCCCAAAGAAGCAACAGAAATCAGATTGCAGGAGCACCCCAAAGGCTCACCTTGGAGGCCCTACCCATGAACATAAATGGCAGATTTCAAGAAAGTGAAGAAGAGCTTGAACAAGAAAGTGAAGGTGATGATTTCCTAGAAAATGATGAGTTTGAGAATGATACACAAATCAGATTCTATGAGTATTCTGGATGTGATGAAGAAAATGAAGAGGATGCACCCAGGTTCTCATGTGTGGTATTCACTCATTCTCAGTCTCAAGAAAAGAGCATCTCCTTCCATTACTTTAAATAAAAATAAGACTGATGATCCTCTTGTGGAGACTCCAAAAAATAAAATAATCAGTTAAGGATCCCCACTTCCATCTTCCATGAAGTCTGCATTATTGGAGCCTAACCCTGTAGCAAGTAAGAAGATGCCCACAATCCCAAGTAAGTCTTCTGATGTCTCTTCCAAGTCTAAATCTAAATCTTCTCTTGTAAAATCTAATACCTTGAAAGCTCCTAGTGTACCATTCAAAATATCATCCATTCCTCAAAAATCAAATCCTACTCCCAAGCCTATCCAGACTCAAAAATCAATCCCTTCACCCCCCTTGTCTGCATCTGCTCCCTTTGACTTCATAGAATATGCAAATGAAGCCAAAGTGCAGATTACCGAAACTGAATATTTGCGGACTCATCCTGAACAATTTGAGAGGTTCGTTCTGATATATCAGGAGTGGTAGTCTAACACCCAATGCTGTAACATCTAGTTCCAAAGGCATGCTACCAAACTCACCTACACCTCCCTCACAGAACATGCTTTCTCTGAGTGCATCAAAGACTGATAAAGTTGAACCTTTCTATGTCTCCCTTCTTGTTGGAGAATATGTACTGAACAATTACATAATAGATTCTAGTGCCTTAGACAATGTGATGCCTTTGAAGGTCGCCAAAGCTCTCAAACTTGCCATGACTCCACCCAGTGGCTCTTGTTACTCTTTGGAGTCAAAAGAGGTCCCACTTGTAGGGAAGGTCAAAGATGCACAGGTGGCTCTCGCCAGATTTCCAGACAAGAAAGTTTCAGTGATGATTTTGGTAGTAGATGTCCCAGCCTCGTTTGGAATGTTGCTTGAGTAGAAATTTCTGCCGAGAGTTGGGAGGGAAAATTTAGATGAATTGGTCTTCTACAACCATACCAGTGAAGGGAGACATGGAGAAATTTCTTCCCGAGAAGAAGATGAGGTACACGGTATGAAAGTCTGGAAGCCTGGAAGCTAACATCTTGTATCAAGATAGCAGGCAGATGAATCACTTGGTGACAACCGAGGAGGAAGAAGATGTTCCCATCTTGATAGGGCCAGATATGCCTTCTCAGAGAGATTTGGATTTTGAAGAAGCATTGAGGAGATTCGAGTTACAAGAGGGCAGCCCGGAAATGCTAGATGATGTAGACCACGAGGAAGAGGAGATGGTTATCGATGATTTTCAAGAAGAAAAATCAGCCTATATGCTTTTCCAAGATGAGGAGTTATTCTCATTCCCATTTGGGGATGAAGATGATCTCAGTCAGGCCATCTATGGAGAGACAAAATCAGCTTGTGATGAGCCTTTGAAAGGCTTGAAAGAAATCTCCATACAAGGACTGCTAAGAGCCATGGAAGAAATAGAAGACCCTGAGATCAGTCTTGATCTCCTGATGCAAGCCACAAATCTGCAAGACAAGTGTGAAGCTGATTTGGAAGCCTTAACCAATGTGAAGGTTGGCCATATTGAAAAGTATGATGCCACTTTTGAGCTAATGATTGATGGATGCAATAACAAAATGGAGGTATTTTCTTTCCCATTTGAAGAGGAAGAATGTTTCCATGATGAACAAACTAAAGCAAGAAGTTTTGAGGCCTTTGAATTTGAAGCTCCTCTAGACAAAGGAGTGATAAAATGTAGCGGTTCCCAAGATGATGAGGTAATCCCTCCAGATAGTTTCCTTGAGCTGAAAAATAAAGATCCTTCAAAGGCGTACAAAGAGGAGCTGCAGGAAACAACGAAGCATAACTCCGTGCAAAAAATATTGGATGCAGTAGAAGTTGTGGAAGATCCTGAGCTGATTCTTGATCTCTTCACTAGTGCCATGGACATACAAGACAAATATTATTTTCCCTCTGATCCTCCCGTCAGTACTCAAATGCCTCACAGTGAAGTAGAGATAAAGGATGAATCAAATGTTTCTCATGGAGAAGATGTCAATGAGCATAGACCCGGAAACAAAAGTAACTCAGAATATACAAGGAATTTGAATGAAAAGAAGCCCTGGGGCAGCAACGAGATGTTTGATGGAGAATCAGCTATATGGATGAACATGGAAGGAAACTGGCACGATGAAACTGATTTTAAAGGGCATGAAGGAAGTGGAATTTCCAAGCAAGGACCTGAGCATCAAGAAGCTCACATGGACTCACTCCTACAAAGTAAAAGTATAATCATGGAAGCACCTGGCTTCTATAAACAATTGAGGAGGGGAGGGTACTTTCTGGAACCTGTCAACGGCTTTGCAGAACATCATCACTCAGTGTTTCCCACTCACGGGTAACTTTTGAGAAACAGAAAGTGCTTCAGTGAAAGCGGGTTGTCCCCCGCCTTGTACCATAGGTGATTGCTAGGTGTGTTTCCCTTCCTGTTGTGTTTTATGTGTTTCCTTTTCATCCTTTTCATGTGCGTTGTGTGTTTCCTTCTTCTTTCTCCTTTGTTATAGGTTGTACATGACTCTGCAAGGCCCAATGGATAAGGCACTGGTCAATGAATTATATGGTCTAAGATTGAGATTCTGGATTCCCATGTCATGTCTTCACTATGCTCAGTCCATGTCATGTCCCCAAGCTAGAGCCAACTATTGTTGCCCTCAAAATCCCCCCCTCATTTTTTAAGTCAAATTCAAAAAATTTTGAGCTCACCCTCCAGAAGTGTTCAAGTAAAGTTGGAAGTCTGAAAAGATAGAGAAATTCATGCTTTGAAGTTGTTTAAACTCTCTAGTCTACGTGGTTTGATAAATTTTTTGTTTCCCCATCTAGATGAGGAAAATTCTATTGTTGTCCTCATTTGAATGAAATTTCAATATTTCTATGGCTATGGATAATCGAACCTTGTATTGTTTTCAATCCCTTGGTTCGTGAAAGAAATTTGAAAATCAGGCGCGAAATGGTGGAGTTTTCTTCTTCTCTGCATTTTTCCACAGTCGTGAATGATGGGCGTTTTCTTCCCCATCAAATTTTGGCCCCATTACCCATGGGTATGTGGACATATCTAATTGGAAGTAGGTTGGTGGAGAATTTGTGTTTTTGAGCCTTTTGTAAAAAAGGGCTAAAAGTCATAAAGTGACCCATAGCCCTGATCATGCTATAAGGAAAAAGTCAAATGTTGAGCCCGCATCAAAAGAGTCAAAGCGGGGAGGTGGATCATCGGGGAGATTTGAGAATTTGAGCCTTGTTTCCATTAAAGGGGCTTAAATTCAAAAAGTGATCTGCAGCCCTGCCAAACATGTTTTAAAGGAAAAAGTCAAATGTTGAGCCCGCATCAAAAAAGTCAAATTGGGGAAGGCGGATCGTCGGGGAGATTTGAGAATTTGAGCCTTTTTCATAAAAAGGGCTAAAAGTTCATAAAGTGACCCGCAACCCCGCCATGCACAAAGGAAAAAGTCAAATATTAAGCCCGCATCAAAGGTCAAAGCGGGGAGGTGGATCGGTGGAGCAATTTGTGTTTTTGAGCCCGCATTCAAAAAAGGTAAAATTATAAAAGTGACCCGCGACTCCTTCTCCAATCAAGTGAAGCCACATGTTAGGCTTATATCAAAAGCGGAAGAGTGGACCAAAAATGTAAAAAATGTCAAATCTCTATAAAGTCACAAAATGTAAAAGAGGTTGTAATTTTTTCTTGCAAGATATTTCATCAATCATGAGCTGAGAGTAAGGCTAAATTGTTTCATCTACCCAGCTCCTGAATATCAAGAAATGATTGCAAATGGTGGCACAGTCCAATGTTTAAGTAAATGTCATAAAATTAGCCTTATGATGGGACTACACATTAGAATCTATGATATGTATTATTCCCATTGGTGGAGATGATATTGTCTTAGGTGTTCAATGGCTCATAAATTTGGGCACCATAGAGCTAAATTTAAAGTAATTTTTAATGAACTTTCATTATGAGGATAAACAATTTGAACTTTGAGGACTACAGGTAAAAACTCCTTAGGTGTTTAGTTCTCTCCAAATACAGAAGATTATTAAAAGGGGGTTGAAGGATTTGTAGCATGATTTTTATCCATGGAATTTCACTCGCCAATAATGGTAGTGCATCCTGATCTTCAAAAGGTTATTAATCAACATGTAATTATATTCAAGGATCCTATAGTATTACCTCCTAAAAGATATCATAATCATGCCATTCAATTAATTCTATGATTTGAACCCCCAAAATCAGGCCTTATAGATACATATATGTGTAAAAGTGTGAGATCAAGAAGATGGTGGAGGAAATGTTGGAAATGGGTATTATTCATCATATTCATGGTGTTTATTCTTATCTAGTGGTAATGGTGTGCTGTAAGGATGGAAGATGGCACATGTTTCTAGAATATAGAGAACTTAACAAGTACACTATCAAAGATAAGTTTCTTATTCTTATCATTGATGATTTATAAATTGAGTTGCATGGTGTAATTTGTTTTACAAAACTAGATATTTGTTTTGGGTATCACCAAATTAGAGTAAAGAAAGAAGATATTTGTAAGACAACCTTTAGAACTCATCAAGGGAATTATAAATTCCTAGTGATGCCTTTTGGTCTTAGTAATGCACCATTCACATTTCAAATTTTTATGAATTTGGTATTTAGACCACTCTTACAGAAGTTTGTCTTAGTATTTTTTAATGATATTCTCATCTACAGAAAATCCTATTACAACATGTCAATACAATATTGGAAGCCCTAGAGAAACATAAAATATATGCCAAGCCTTTGAAGTGTTCTTTTGGGGTACAGGAAGTGGAATACTTGGGCCATATTTTCTCTAATGAAGGTGTTAGGGTGGACCCTCACAAGATCCAAGCCATCGTGGAATGGGAAGTCCCAAGAATCCTCAAGAATTTATGAGGTTTCTTAGGTCTCATAGGGTACTATCACAAATTTGTAAAAAACTATGGCAGTATAGCAGCACCACTCACAAAATTGTTGAAGAAAGACTTCCTTAAGCTGAATGAGGAAACTTCTAGGGAATTTGAAAAAGTGAATGTCACAATGTGCACCACTTTAGTATTGGAAACCCTATATTTCTCCAATACCTTCATAGTTGAATGTGATGCTTCAGGAAATGGGATCGGAGAAATACTCATGCAAGAAGGACATCCCATAGCATTTGAGAGCCAACAACTAAAAGGAAATAATTTTTTGAATCACGCCTATGATAAGGAAATGATGGTAATAGTACATGCAATCAAACAATGGAAACCATACTTGATGGGTAGACACTTCAAGATAAAAACTGATCATGATAGTTTGAAATACTTCTTGGAGCAATGACTATCTTCATAAGAGAAAAAAAAATGGGCCACTGAGATGTTGGAGTATGAATTTGATATTATTTCTAGGAAAGGGAAGGGAAATATGGTCATTGATGATCTATCTAGGAGGGATGAGTCCACAGAAGCATTGTTATGTGACATCTCTATACTAACAATAAGTCGGGTAGATCAAGAAAGGGAAGAATGGCAGTAAGATGCAGCAACCCATAATCTCATTATGAATCTACAGACAAATCTAACCATATCAGAACAATTTATATAGAAAGGGGATACATTTTGGTACAAAGATAGGTTATATTCATGTAATAACTCTACACTTAAACACCATGTTCTCTTAGATCTCCATTCTTCTCCACTAGCTGGCCATTCTGGGTTCTTGAAAACTTATCATAGAGTTAAGTAGGATTTTTTTGGGAGGGGTTGAAAGGAGATGTTCAAAAAATTGTGGCAGAGTTTTTGATGTGTCAATGTAATAAGGGCAAGACCATTGAGACACTACGTCTCCTCCAGCCCTTGTTTATTCCTAATGAGAGATGGGAAGAGGTATCGATGGATTTCATCATAGGATTTCCAAAATCGGAAGGGAAAACCATCATATTGGTCATGGTGGATAGACTTACCAAGTATGCTAATTTTTGTTTCATGGCTCATCCTTTCACAGCTAGTATATTTGTCATCTCATTTATGGACACAGTTCAAAAGCTCCATAGCACACTCAAAATTATAGTAGGTGATCATGATATGATATTTACAAGATATTTTTGGACTGATTTGTTCTCTTATTTGGGAAAAATAAGGTGGTAAATAAATGTTTGGAGGGATATTTTTGATGTTTTACTTCAGATAAATAGGAACATTGGGTGCAATGGTTGCCACTTGTAAAATGGTGGTATAATACTTCATTTCATACCTCTTGTTGGTACCCAAATTTGTTCTCCTTTTCAGTCTGAGCAGCATCAAAGATATGGCATGAAGCTTGAAGACAGATGGATCATGGTGTGTGTTGTTTTGTAGCCAGGGATATGATCTAACTGGCACTCAGATTTGTGGAGAGATGGATAGCACTCAAATAGGACTTGATCTTGTCCTAACTGTTTTAGGTTGTGCCTTTCAACCAAGGTAAGAGAACCTATTTTGTAACCCTCAAATGGTGAAGGAGATGAAGATATCCCTCAATTTGTGCAAATAGTATGAAAGGGGCCTTGGGAAAATATGATCAACACTCCAAATCTGACTTTCACAAGTTGTCACTTCCAGATTATGGAGATACTTTCAATGCAAGGCAAGGGTTACTGAAGACATTTTGAAATCCTGATCTGTTCTGCATACTTTAGCAAATGGATTTTGATCTTCTGTGGGTATATAGGTCAAAACAGGGGTAAAAAAGGGTAGGATTAGTTGTTTTGAATGATTTTTGGGTGGGAGTTTAGATAAGACAAACCAAGGTCCGCCAGACTCTTTGAGGATTTCAGCAAAATATGGAGAAACTTAACAGCATAAAGTATCAAAATGGTTAATCATCCCTTCAACCAGGATATGTGCATCAAATGGAGGCCCAGATCTGCACTTTTCCACACAATATTTGATCATCTATCACAAAATATTTGAGTTAGAATGAACCAATGAAGCATTTAGCAATCACTATTTAATCATGACCTAAGGTGCACCCAAAGGTTTACAAACAATCTCTGAAGTCAAGGAAGGTAAAGTGATTTTAAATTTGTTTATCTCTTTATCAAATGAAAGCTCTTCTGAATGTGAGATTGCAAATGCCACTAAACTATCACAAGAAATGAGACCATGTATGATCAAGAGAGATTTTAAACACAAGACTGCAATAGGAAACAAGAAACACAAATTTGAAATGCATTCTGAAATGTAAGCATTCACAGATTTTTCCTAAAGACAACACAGAATAACTCAAAAATGATCAGATTTATCAGCAGGGGAATGTTTTGAAAAAAAATCTCAGAGCTTGTTAATGGCTATACATGTGTAACCAACTTAACATGATTTGAAATCTGATACAGAGAGAGTTACATGAGTTTCTCAAGTGGTCACTCAGAGAATGGGCTTCTTCCCAGATTTTCCTGTGAAATTTTTAGTTTTCCAGGATTTTTTAAACTCTTCCAACCCTTTGCATGAAAAATTCATGCAATATATAGCTTTCAATCTCCTTCGAGCCTTCTTTCCCAAGAAAATAATATGCCAAAGGATCAAATTTGTTACAAAAATTTCTCATGATTCACAGACAGGGACGTTTAACAGAACACATCCAAAAAGTTGCCAGTTGTCTCAAAAAGAGATGAATCATTGCAAAATTTACATCATTATCCATTGTGGAGGCACATTTTTCATCTTCAAAGCATGCATACCCCCTTCCTTTCATTATTTCATCCTTATCCCTCCAAAATTTGACTCTGCAACTTTTGGATTTGATATTTCACATTTTTAGACGGGTTAGGGAAAAAAATTCATTTCAAAAACATCTCTGATCTTCAAATTGATCCTCAAAACTGATTGCATTGGTCCTTGCAGGCACAAATGACATGAATTTGTCAAAAATTTGGTGAAAATTGATGCAAAAATCACATCTCCAAGCTTCTTGGAGCTCAAATGGTGGCCAAACTGAAAAATGCACAGTTACCGTTGATCTTCCTTTATCCTTTAATCTGAGCCCTCCACGTGTCACAATGTGATTGGAAATGGGCTTGGGATCACTTTTTGACATTTTAACACTTTTGGAAAAATGTAAAAATTTGACATTTTTCTCCACCCCTCTGCCCTTTGAAAATGAGCTTGACATATGTCCCAAAGTGGGCTCCATTGGAATCGCGAACTGATTCTACACATTACCACCTTTTTGGAAAAATGAAAAATTTCCAAAATATCCCTGCATCTCCGCCTCATGAAAATGGGCTGACACGTGTCCCAAAGTGGACCCCATTGAATTACGGACCAATTCTACACATTTCTACCTTTTTTGGAAAAAAGGAAAATTTTCAAAATTATCCCTGCAGTGGATTCTGTCCCAGACACGTGTCGATCCAAATTTTCATTTTGATTTCTTACCTAACCCATTTTCCCCAAAAACATTCCAGAAATTTCCATACATTTTCCTCTTTTTGCGGCCCATTTTGCAATTTTAACCCTTTTGCCAAAATGGGGAAAAAATCCTTTGCCCAAAGTTCCACCTCACATATTGTCTCTCTATGATTCACTGTAGGGTTTCAGCTCATTGGTGTATTTTCATATCTTTTTCCAAAAAAGGCAAAAAATATCTAAGTCTTCCGCCAATCTGCATCCCCCTCCTTTGATGCAAATGTGACACGTGTCCACCTATGATTCACTGTAGGCCTGCGCTCTCATTTCATACCTTAACTCCTTTTCACCAAAGGAATTTTTTCCACCATGCCTCCGTAGCTCCGCCCCTCCACTGTTTTGACTTTTCTAACTACCACGTGTCACCCTCTGATTGGTTGAGGGCCTACAGACTTGTAGGGACAATTTAGACCTTTTGCCAAAAACACAAAAAATGCTAAGTTGCTCAAGCAGACCCGTTGAACCTTGTCCAATCACAAACGACCATGTAGGAGAATATTTTTGAGCTAAAATTTGATGGGTAAAGGATGCCTGTATGACCGTCAAAAAATGCATAAATTGCCAATGATGCCCAAAATTTATTTTTCCTTCTTAGGTGCAGAAATGTTTGATAAAAGGACAAATGGAAAGTGATTCAAATTTACGACCACGGCAAGGGTTTTTTTAGGGAAAATAAGTATAAATCAAACAATTTCAAGCTCCAAAGGCCAAGAAAAATGGAAAAATGGCAAAGGCATTTGAACAGGAAAAATTAGGGCAAAATGCAGGGAAAACTTAGAGATTCCTCAAAATGGTGCAAGAATGGAGAAAAAATGAACAACTCAAAGCATTTAAACATAGATACGAGTTGTTTTTCATCAAATTCAAAGGATGGGAAGATCCAAAGCCATTTTTTCTCAAAAATAGGGCAAAAATGCACTTCTCCTTAGTAAATCATGGCATGTGCAACATTGGGCACCAACACCTCCTCCAAAATGTCTCCATTTATGGAACTTTACGGGTACCATCCTCCATCACTTGTCTCTATCTTGAAGGTCAAACTGAAGGTGAGATAAATCAAAGTGTTAAACAAGTTTCCTTGCTACATGTTTCATATTAGTGAAATATCAACAAGATAACAAGAAACTCCAAGTATGAGAGAACTTATGATACCTCTAGATGGGATGATGATGTGTGTAGGCACAAAATGAGATATCATCCCACCAACAAATTAGATGACCTACAAAACAAGAGAAACTCAACAGAAAATGGATTAGTATATAGATGGGTGGGTTGCCCGACAAAGTCATCCCTTATAAGTGAAAACTTCCTAGGATGGATGTCAACCCATGTTTTTGATAAAGATAAGATAATATCAATGATTGATAAATTGGATGTAGTAGAATTTGCAATGTAATAGAAACTAAAATGAAATAAAAATGATAAAATTCATATCTAATCTAAATAAATTAATTCAAACCTATGCATATCGATGGTGACATGAGACTGCAAGGCCTAGTAGACAAAAATTGGAGTAGATAAACTGAAATAGTGACAAAAAAAGGCATATCTAAATTTGATGATGAGGATAAGGATGAATAATATGAACCTACATGAGATCTAGAACTTTATTTGACAAAAAGTATGAAAAACATTTATGAAATCTAATGGTGAATGTAATGAAGACTAATCTAGTCGATAGCAACTGGGATGACTCAGTGGTGACTGCAGTTGACATAACAGATTTGAATGACAAAATAGATAGAGTGCCAAGATCTAAAGTCTGAGGGAATGCAAGATCAGGAAGGAAATGATTGGTAATCTGAATGATAGGGAGTACGACAAAATGGGGACCTAGTTGATGGTGACCAGGTAGGGTCGACGGTGACTGGGACTGATTTAGGGTTTGAGGGGAAAGAATGGGAAAGAACAAAGATCCATATAATGAAAATGAAGACCTAAGAAGGTAAGAGACAAGACTCTTAGATGATAGCTAAACCTACACAAGATCTTGAAGAGGGATATGATGATAAAATTACAATAGTAAATCCAAGCATGCAAGAGAGAAAAATATCACTAAATCTCTCAAAGTGAGGCACAAGATCTCCAAGATGATGATGGCAGCTACAAAAGAGATCAAAAAATGAAGGCAAGATAAAAAGAAATCCCAAAGTCTCAAAAATCGCATCTTGAGAAAATGAGGGGTAAGGGAAGCTTTATAGGGTCGATGGTGACCCAAATGGGTCGCTACTGATTGCAGGGACTCATCCATTTGGGTGGTGGAAAGGTGACAAGATCGAGGCAATGAGCCCTTATGAGGTGATATTAGGGTTTTATATTATAAGGATTAGTTAGGTTTTTTTAGGATGGATAAATGGGTAGTGTAGACACTAAATCATGCACTTTAGGTAATTATTTAGTCCCGGTCTCATACTACTATTCATATGGTTCTTGAGTGAAAAAAAATACTAATTAACCCATGTCTTTGGCCATTTTACTTTTATTTTTGTCATTATTTTCGGTCTTGCACCCGTACTTTCCTAGTTCGTACTTGCATACTCTATTTTTCCTATTTCTGACTAAGGCACCTAGCCAAGACTAGAGTTTCCTAGGCGCAATGGTCCCCTCTAGGGCCCCTGATCCTCTTTGCACTTTACTCTCACCTTTTGGACACTTTATATCCGTTTAAGGTTTCCATTTTTTTGGTGGTCATCCTTTTCGAGGTTAATTATGAAATTAGAATAGGAGAACCATATAAATATAAAGTTATGAGACCATAATGAGGGACCAAGAACTTACTATCACCACCTAAGGTTGCATCTATCCAAGGCATCTAAAGTTCTATTTTTATCCATCTAGCTCCATCACAAGGGACAAAGGTTAGTTCATTTGCATCACACTTCATAGGAGGGGAATTTATTCATTTACATGCACCATCTATTTACATTATACATCTAGTTATTGCTCCCTACTCACAAATTACGACTGGCACAAGAGCACCTAGGGAAAAAATTTTGCACACACACACACACACACACACACACACACCTAGAACTTCATTAGGTATGAGACGTAGTTCAACACTTAGTAATTCTGCCATTATGGCCACTGAGGACAGTCTGACCCCTTCATATGCATCTTTATTTTTTAGGGTTTTGATGTCTTGTCTAGGGTTTTGCAGGTGTTTCATTCATCTCTGATTTACAACGACATCTAATAAAGTTCAGCGACATTCACGTGATAAGAAGTGAACACAGGTGATCATTTAGAGACACCTTAAAGGAGGTTTACAAAGCTTTTTAACAGACCAAGGCACCTAGATTGTAGACCAGAGTGCACCACATGCCCCTATCCCTCTTCCAGTCACCCCAGTCTAGCCAAACAACTCATATCTACATTTTTTAGGCTCATACGTGATGGTTTCCTCCTCCTGTTTAGTCAGTCTCCACTACAACACAGTCCTAAGACATATTCGAATCAGCTAAGGCCCTCCTAAACCTCTTTTCACATTAGGGTTTCACATTTCATTACTTATATTGCTTGGGTATATTTACCACATTTTATTGACATTTATTTACTACTTTTAAAGCATTAGATTACACTATTATTTTCCATTTTAGTTTAATCATTTTGGTGAACCTGAACTTGATCTTCACACTTTTAGGATCCTCATTCTTTTCTTTTCATTCTATATTTTAGGCATCATGAGTATTTCAATCAATGATTACTTGCTTGAAAATCCTAATTTACGGTGTAGACTCCAACATCTTCTTGCTACTACCTGCATTAATGTTTATATGCATCCTAACTCGGTATATCAAACATTTGTAGATATGTTTTCTCAACACATAGCATTCAAATCTAATCCTCTCACTGATGTTAACACTTTTGACAATGAACCACCTTTGTATATCATGTGTCACATTCACAATGTCGATGTCAAGCACACTTTAATTGATAATGGATTTGAACTCAGCTTATGTCCCATTTCATTTATTGAGAAGCTAGGTATTTCTGCTTGTGATGTTAGTACATATTGTCTTTCACTACATTCATATGATGGTTCATTTCATCCATGTGTTAGTCACATTACTTTACCTATCAATGTAGGGCCAAAAACTATCAACATTGTACTCTTTTTCATTGACTTTCTAGTCTCCTATAATTGTTTTATGGTAGGCCATGGCTCCATGTCATGCAAGTCATTGCTTTTACTATACATCATTGTGTTAAATTCATACATGAAGGTGTTGAATACACTATTTTTCATGACCATGACCCATTCCAATATTGTGACCAAGATCTTAATACTAGTTCTCCTACCCCATGTGTTTAGAAATGTTTTTACCTTTCTACTCAAATTAATGCAGTGAAACAATAAAAATAGGAATGACCTCAGAAGATGCGGGGTTTACTGATACCCATAGAGATGGATGTTGAAGCTGATGTTTGATAGAATTTGATCAAGTCCGAATGTATGTGTAATTCCTCATGTCCTGCAAAGTAACTTGTGCTCAAAGACACTAAACAGAAAGGATTAGATAAATGGATAGGTGAGTTGTTCAGCCAAAGGCTGATTCCAGGAATCCAAAGGGACTTCCTTGGAGGATGTCAACTTGTTATTAGACAATTAAGTAGATTGAAAATATATTAATAAAGATGAAGATAAAGATATACAATCAATATAGATATGTAGATAGAAGATGGGAAGCTCTAGAACTCTAGATGAATGGGGAGGTCCTGTGCGGCTTCAAAAGTGGCCCAGGTGAGAGTAGATGAAATTTGGACATGTTCAAAGTAGTCATAACAAAAATCTTCAGTCTCTAATTCGATCTCGTGAAGGAATTCAAATTTATCTTCGATGTCTTGTTCGGTGTCAAAAAATTGAATTGCGTAAAGTGTGAGCTCATGGAAGATATTGTATTGTTCCCAAAAAAGGGGTGTTGGACTATCAGAAGGCTGTAAATGCTGGTAATTTCATGTGATTGACCTGGTATTTCCATCTAACAAAGAGCCAATCTCAAAGACATGTTAGAAGAAACATATACAATGAAAGTTGATTAAGAAATTTGATGAAAAGATGTTAAATTTGATAAAAGACAGGTTGGATAGGAATCATCGGCAATTAAACCAATCATTGGTGATTTCAGAGAATTGTAACAGTTTAATAAAAATGAATATTTGATGATGTAGAATGATGTTTCAGATGATATTAAAGATAAATATGATTGATAAAAGACAAATGGGGATTTTAGGAATACCTTGAAAGTGTTGTGAAGCTAAAATATTCCTCAAACCTTTTTGGAAGATGATTTGTGTTAGTTGAATGAGCTATGGTGTAGTCTACAATTTGGGTGATGAAGATTAATCTCCAAATGTTTGAAAGCTTGATGTCAAAATTTGATGATATCTGATGATGCCTGATAACCTTACTATCTTTATGCTGGATGACAAGATGTAGGATGCAAATGATTGAATCCAAAAGCTAGGGCTGAAGATTCAAAATTGAGGATCCTAGAGAAAGAGCAGAAAACTACTATTTATAATCGATGGAAATTTAACAGAATCATTGGTGATTTGAATTATTTGGGATTTTGAGTGGGAAAGTGGTTAAAACCGCTTCTAAATAAAGTAGTTTTTTTATAGGTGGGGGAAATGTTGAAGCATGTTTGTTATTCGAAGTGTAGGGGTCAAAATTGGTTATGATATAGTTTTTCTTATTTGTATTTTGGTTTTTAAGTTGTTTTAGGTGGTTAGATGTAGAATTATAGATTTTAGAGCTGTGAAAAGATGATATTTACACAAAGTAAATATGATGGAGGTTTTGAACTTAGGATAAGGAGTGTATAATTTAAATAATGGATTTGATTAATGTGTTGTAAATGATGGAGGAGTGAAAATTTTAAGTGTCTACATTTTCCCCTTTTGTTGATTAGTTTGATGTAGGCAAAGTGTGAGACAAAAAGATGATGGATTGATTTACATGCGGGATCCCCCCTCAAATGGAGTGACCGCAATACAATGTGTGGAACACCAGTTTGACAGGTTGATTGGATAGGTTTGATGCATGTTTCATTAAAATTTTCCTCAAGGTGGGGTATCGAAATGAGGATTTCTACCATTGAATCAAGTGATAGGGGTTACCAAAGGTTTCGTTACCTATAGACATATGATCTGTGAAGATAGGTTGAAAGGATGGGGAATTCAAGTGATGGATGGCTAAAGTGATCATATCCCATAGACATATAATGTATCCCAAGATGATTTTTCTTGGTACTTGATTGATTTGACAATTGGGGTCCTTTTAACATAAGACAATGTGTTGAAAAATGGGACGAGGTGATGTCGATTCTAACAAAAAAAGAGGTAGTGTGATAGCAAAGGTGGAATCGCTAGTGATTTGGGTAACCATGGGAGATTTAGGGTTGAATCGTTGGTAATTCAAGAAATCATTGGTGATTTCCACAAAAAGTATTTAAGGCTATAAAAGCCAAGGGCTGGTGATGAATAGTGCATTTTTGTGATTGAGTTTATGTGATTTAGATGGGAGACCAAGTGAAAAAATGGTGTTTGAGAGTGGAACTAATTGAAAAGAAGCAATGACATCTTCTAACAGACATAGGAGGCCCACTCATGCAGAGGTGAGTCCTCAATTTGTTGGTTTTTGGTTTTTTATATCATTTTGTCATGTACGGCGGTACAGTTCTAGAAACAGAGGAATCGTCAGTGATTCTCAGCAATTCATTGAATCATTTAATTCAAGTGAATCACTAATGATTGGTAATTTTTAACAATTGTGGGTTTTTGTGTTGATAATCTATGTTTTAGATAGAATTTTTTATGCTTTTAATACTGTGATGGATTCTAATGTATATGTTTGTGTGTAGGTGGATGCAAAGTTCACACTTCGAGATCGGATACCGATCATTTTAGATGAGGTACGAGTGGATATGCATGATGAGGATTAAGGAGCAGATAGAGGTTGTGGGGTATGAGATGAGATATTATAGGTGGATCCATAGATGTCGGGGTTTTTTCTTAGCATTGATGGAGAGGTGGAATCCCACCACCTAAACTTTTTTGTTATCGATAGGAGAGGTGACTATTACAATAGAGGATATTCATACGACTATGATATTATTGGTGCTTGGAGAGGGGATTTATATGATTAAGGAGTCTGAGAGGGAGGGTGTCATGAGGAAATTGTACATGGAGATGAGGATGATGTGAAGTATTCGTCAGGAGGATTTTGGTTATCAGGATTTGTATTTTCCATCGAGATAGGGGTGCACACAGATGACTATGATGATGATGGTCATTTCATGTTTTTCCCTACCTAGTTCTAGTGGATGTAGGTTTCCTTGGATGATGAAAAGAGTGGTGGAAGAGATGATGGAGCATTGGACCATTTTTGAGTGAGCACCAAAACTATTGGCTTAGATTTATAAATATTTGTGGGCTTGGAAATACCATAAGAGGTTTGATATTGATGTGGCGTTTGCATTACATTATTAGGCATATGAGCACATATCTATTGCTCATCAACATAATTTTCCATGGAGTTGTTTTATAGATAGACATGTTGGCTTTATGAGGTGAAGAGTGGATATGTGTCAAGTGAAGAGGATGAAGAAAGTGGGTTTTTATAGAGATATTCTAACTGGATTGCAAGTGGGTGAGGTGGTATGGAGGCCTTACTTGGAATATCTTGAGTGACTGGAGTTTGCTCATGAGCATTTTGGGTATAGGCTAGGTGAGTAGGAGAGTACGATATGGTGAGATTTATCCATGTCAGATGGAAATTTGTTCTTATACATGATGTTCTTGAGGAGCTAGTGTTGTATAGATGAGGAGGACAAAGATACCGAGACTCTTAAGGTAGTTGTGGATCATAGGTTTGTGATATTGGAGGAAGAGGGTGTTATGGGTTTCGATGAGGAGGGGGGAATTGGTTCCTATTGATGATGTACGGAGTGATTGATGGCTATAATCAGTGGTGGACTAAAGTGTATTTTGAGTTTGAGATAACATGATTGACTAGGAAAGGGAGATGGGTACATGCCCGGGTGGAGGGTCAGGAGGTTGTAGATGTGAGTGATGATGATGATGACGAGGATGATGAGGTGGATTTACCAGTTGTATAGACACAATTAACAGTTGAGAAGGCCATAGTGGAGGCTGAGAGGGATACCCAAGGGAGAGAGAGAGAGAGAGATGATTTAGTTGGGGTGAGAGATACTCTAATTAGGGAGAGAGATGGTGTGATATCTGAGAGATATGGACTCAGAGTACATTTGACATAGGCAGCAGCTGATTGGGATTGGTACCATTAGTATTGGGATACTTTGAAGAAGGCCCTAGGCATTATGGGGTCTTCTATATCTGGTGCAGAGTTGACAACTCGTGCATAAGCTAACAACCAGATGGGGGCACTGGGTATGATCAGTACAACTCACTATCACTCATTGCATACAGAGTTGGAATATTACAAGGATATGGTTATACACAACTTTCCTAATGCTATTTTGTATGTGGATCATCTAGCACAGTGAAGGGTAGTGCCTAGTGTGAGTGTAGGGAGTGTGGGCCAGCTACCTAGGGGGCTGGATGGAGGATCCGGTGGTGAAAGAGGAGCTCAGGGTGGTTATGGGAGTGTTGTACATGTGAGTGAGTTTTATGGGAGATATCCATTTTACTAGAGAGTGATTATATGTATTTGGATTATGGGTTTTGATATGTATACCACTCTTTGTGAAGCTTTTGATGATATATGGAGACTCTTTGATGATGTATTTTGGACTTTATATATATATGATGATTGTGATTGTGATTTGGCTTATTTTATTTGCATGTGTTGATTATGATATATGTGTTTTAATTTTTTCTTTAATTCATGTGTTTATGAGTTTTTAAATATGGGAAATGTGAATTATATGATTAAATGTTTAAATCTAATTTGGATGATGATGTATGATGTGACCTACAAAATCACAGCACCCCTGGATGCACATCAGGCTTCTAGGTTGATGTTCAGGCATCCAGTGTGATTGCACAACATGGAAACCTCTCTCCAAGCGTGGGACTTGTAAAACCGAGAGAGGAATCTCCAGAGAAGGCTGGTTCCTGCTCCTAAACTACCTGCCACAAGCTATTCCAGTGCAGGCAAGCTAATCTAATCCTAATCTAACCATGCCAAGGAGACAGAGAGAGAGAGAGAAGGGAAAAACAGCAAAAGCCTACACTAAAACGGTGATACACCAGAGAAGGAGAATGTTGAACATCTATCAAAACTGCCATGGGACAAAGAGAGGTGAGCAATGGGAAGGATGGACAGATGCATCACAGGCCCAAGGATAGATTTCACACAGAAAATGTCCCAAAACTCCATGAACACAGCTCCAGACCTGCAATGAACATTCAAACATGCACAAATACCTGCAATGAAGAGAGGCAAGAAGAAAACAAGCAAAAACGAGAAAGGATGGACAGATGCATCACAAAACACGTTTTGTTGCTTCAGAAGTTTGCACAGAACATCATTCCATTAGTAAAAGGCAAAAAACGCCATTACAGAGAAAGGGAGGAGGTTCGAACTCCATTTTCAACCCTAGAGAAGAAAAGAAGGGAGGGCCGAGCAGAAAGAATGAACAACTCTTTTTTTATATTTTGCCACTCCTTACAATATATAGGAAGAATGAGAGAAGGAAGAAAGAGGAAAGTCAGATCTCCTCCAACCACCTCCAGGTCGTATTTTAAATCATTTCATCATGGTAGAAGCGACGGATCCTGGCAAAACGGCGGGCTGTCTGCTGCATTAAAACTGGTCGCTGAAATGTCACTTCTGTCATTACCACGCGTCAGAGCCGTTTCTCGATTTTCTCTCTCTAGACTGCACCAAAACTCGAGATTGAGCCCCAGAATCATGTAGAGGATTTCACTAGCTTTCCGTTGATATAAGGAACATGCAAATCCGAGCTCTGGATCAAAAGATATGACGATTTGAAGATTTAGGGCACGGAACAGATCAAAACAGATTTTAAAATATTTTCCCGCGCATTGCCACCTGGATGACACGTGGCAGACTCTGATTGGATGAGAAATTCTCTCTCAGCTTTTCGGGTTCGGGATTCTCCTCTCCATTTTGATCGGGTTTGGGACTCTTGGCTCAACATATGTTTTCGCCCCATGCTTTTCCGACTTGTTTCCCCGACTAGGGAAACGTGGATTTTCTTTGTGCGTCGGGCTTTCCAACCCCTCCGACACATTTCTTAGGTGTCGGGTTTTTCAACCCTTCCGACACACTTCTTGCGACCATGTTTCTCCGTTTGTATTTCGGGCCAGCGCTATGAAACCCGCCCTTTGTGCGTCGGGTTTGGACGACCCGACGACATATCAATTTGTGTGGGGTTTTCGCTTGGATACGTGGCAGCTTCTCATTGGTTCGGATCAGCTGCTTCGAAAACTCACCCTTTGACTTTTTGACCTTTTCCCTTGTGAGGACACGTGGCAGCTTCTGATTGGCTCTCGGCTCCTTCACGTACTTCGCCTCCATTTGTCCCGGATGTCCCATTTGATTTTGGACCCTTTGTGCTCATTTCGGCCGATTCGGCCGGTTCGGGCATTTTTGGCCCGCTTGTCCCACTTTGCTTCGGACTGACTTGACCCTTTTCGGCCGGTTCGGCCGGTTCGCCCTACTTTTGTCCCGCTATGTCCCAATTGCTTTTGGGCTCCTTGTGACTGATTTCGCGATTCGGCCGGTTCGGGCATTTCGCGTCCATTTGTCCCATTGTCCCGAACTGCCCCTTTGTGCTTAGTTCGGCCGATTTTCTCTCTCGGTCAAACCGGCATTTCGCGCCCGCCGCGTACTTTAGTCCCACTTGTCCCAAATGCTTAGTGGGCCGCCTGGACTCATTTCGGCCGGTTCGGGTGGTTCGCGTACTTTTGTCCCATTTGATCCCAACTTGTGCTGGACTGGGACTTAGCCGATTTTCACAAATTTTCCTGGCCCGAGCTACTTGCTTTCTGCAACCTTCTCCGCACTTTCTCAGAGCTTGTTCCTTTTTTCCTCGGCCAGGGGAGTTAGAAAATTATCTGAAGGGACCCTGCAAACCTGATTTTTGCTCTGAATCAATCAATTTTCTTGGGACTTGAATACTCTGATGCATGTTATCGAAATTACCCAGGGGGGGGTGAATTTTGGATAACAATTTGGCGACTCAGTGGGGGCATCTGCCTGCTAGATGAATGATCAGTAGCCTGAAGCAATCCATTGGGCATGGAGTCATAAGTAATGCAGCCTGAAAACTGATCTGAACTTTGAAAATCTCTCCTCTGAGCCACTTGGAAACCCACCGAACATGGAGTTGTCTCTCACCAAAAACCACTGAAACGAACTGTGCAAGAGCAAAACCAGCAACACCAAAAACTATGTACAAAACTGAAAATCATACATGCCCCAAATGGAACATGCAGAGTGTGCACAAGCACTTCTTCTGCTGAAAGCAAACCTAGCTACTCTACTCTAACTGGAAGCAAAGGCAAGCTAAACAAATCCTGCAACTGGTTGTGAGAAATAGCTTCCTTTCTTCAAAATTGGCAGCCATGGAATTGATTTGGCACTGATCATGGCTGTTTGGATGGATGGAAAATCAACAAGAAGCTGGTCTTCTATCCAAATCATCAAGGTATCAACTGAAAAATCCAATACCTCTTTTAGTTGCTCTGCATTTGGATTGAAGAGGTATGGCAGCTGATCCTTGGTACTTTGTAGCTCGTCCTCATGCTCAGAAGCAAGCATGACTGGTTGTGGCTTCTCCTTTGGCTCCAATGAAGCCAAATACCTGATTGGGCAAGGTCTGATCCGTTTGATATGCCCATAGCTCTGATTTTCAACTCCAAGAATGGAGTCTTCTTGTAGACCCTCTTGAATGGATGATGTGGAAGAAATGGTAGGACCCTTCTGCCCTTTCTCTTCCTCCGATGAAGAACATGGAAGATTTAAATCTTCCAATTTTGGTTCCAAAGGGCTGCTATAAGATGCAGGCTGCTGCAAATGAATGCTCTCCTTCATGTGACAGCAGACTCTTGTGTTTGGAATGTGGATGATGAAAGAGAGAATGGTGAAAACTCAACCGGCTCTTCTCCATCAAAACAGTCCTCCAAATCTGACAGGTAAACTGCCTCATTGCTGTCCTGCTGCTCGTGTTCAACTTCCTCCATGGTGTCCTCTTGATCTGCAACTTGACCACCATGGTTTCCTTCACTCTCCAATATTGAGTTTGAGAGATCAAACTCCTTTTCAGTGCTAGAACTTGAGAGAGATGAAGTGGAAAGAAGAACTGAAGGTTCTTCTGTAACCTGCTTTGTGCTCAAAGCCCTTGGATCTGCGTTTTTCTCCTCCATAGCTAGATTGTGCTCCTCTTCTTTTGGATTTGGAGCAGCTTCTCCTTCCTCCAATGTTTGAAGGCAATCTTGCTCTTGATTGAACTCCTTCTCCAGCATGAAGTTTGTCAAGTCAAACTCTTCAATCTGCTGCTCTAGAGGACAAGTTGGGGCTGCAAGATCTTCTTCTTCTGCTGCAACAAAATCAGTCCTGACCACCATTTGTTCTCCAACCCTAGCTTCTTCTGTAGGCTTGACCATCAAGGGGATCCTTGTCATCCCAAATTTGGCAGCCCAAACCTTCAAGCTGTCTGTCATTTCTTTTCTGTTTGGCTCTTCCTCCTGCTGTCCTTGATGACTGATTTTTACAATTTCTTCTTTCCCACATGGAATTGGGAATGCAAAAGGAGGGATAGGTTGAAACTCCACTGATTTGACAATTTTTTGTGGTGGTGGAGGAGGTGAAACCTCTTGTTTCTTTGGAGGAGGGGGTGTTTCTGTTAGCTCTTGTGGAGGGGATGACTGTTTGGAAGGAAAAAGGAAAGAAGAATCGAGGTGTGGTGGAAGACTGAGAGGTGGAGAAATGGATTCAACATTTGGGACAGCAGATGGAGAGTTTGAAACTTGACACTGCTGAACTGAAACAGATTGGGAAAGAGGAAAAGAAAAGGCATGAGATGGTGTGTTTACCTGTTGACAAGGTTGCTGAATACTTCTCTCATACACTTCTATTTCTTCAATCCACTTTGCAAGCAAAGGCAGCGTTGCAATCATGAAGTCAAGCTTCTCCTGAGGGCTGTAATGACTTGGAAAAGGTCCCACCCATGGACAGGGTGCTTCACAACCGATTCCAAATGCTCTCATCTGTGCCTGAGCCCTGGACTGCACCATCCCCTCCTCCATCTTTTGGATTTTCTCCAACAGACCAGCATCTTGGATCTGATGGTCTTCATTGTATGCACACCCTTGCTCTTGGAAAGCTCCATAGCCAAACTGACTTTGGCACTGCTGTTCATATGAGTATGCATGCTGATCTGGAGGATTTGTAAAACGTGTTGGAGGTGGAATATACTGCTGTTGTTGATGTGAAATCCATGATGGAAATGAAGTCATGATTGCACAACTTCATGGAATGGAAAAGAATGAAAGGGATGGAAAGAAAGATGGATGAAAATGTATGGAAACGGGTCTGCAAGCTCAGAGAAATGGGTTGCTGATCAGATGGAGTCGCCAGATGTGTTTGCAAGTGCCTCCAAAGGCTGAAATCTTCACAGGAACACATCAACCTGCAAAAGATGAAGTGAAAGACCTCTAAGGTCCCACCGGGCGTGCCAAAACTGTTAGTGCAAAATCACAGCACCCCTGGACGCACATCAGGCTTCTAGGTTGATGTTCAGGCATCCAGTGTGATTGCACAACATGGAAACCTCTCTCCAAGCGTGGGACTTGTAAAACCGAGAGAGGAATCTCCAGAGAAGGCTGGTTCCTGCTCCTAAACTACCTGCCACAAGCTATTCCAGTGCAGGCAAGCTAATCTAATCCTAATCTAACCATGCCAAGGAGACAGAGAGAGAGAGAGAGGGAAAAACAGCAAAAGCCTACACTAAAACGGTGATACACCAGAGAAGGAGAATGTTGGACATCTATCAAAACTGCCATGGGACAAAGAGAGGTGAGCAATGGGAAGGATGGACAGATGCATCACAGGCCCAAGGATAGATTTCACACAGAAAATGTCCCAAAACTCCATGAACACAGCTCCAGATCTGCAGTGAACATTCAAACATGCACAAATACCTGCAATGAAGAGAGGCAAGAAGAAAACAAGCAAAAACGAGAAAGGATGGACAGATGCATCACAAAACACGTTTTGTTGCTTCAGAAGTTTGCACAGAACATCATTCCATTAGTAAAAGGCAAAAAATGCCATTACAGAGAAAGGGAGGAGGTTCGAACTCCATTTTCAACCCTAGAGAAGAAAAGAAGGGAGGGCCGAGCAGAAAGAATGAACAACTCTTTTTTATATTTTGCCACTCCTTACAATATATAGGAAGAATGAGAGAAGGAAGAAAGAGGAAAGTCAGATCTCCTCCAACCACCTCCAGGTCGTATTTTAAATCATTTCATCATGGTAGAAGCGACGGATCCTGGCAAAACGGCGGGCTGTCTGCTGCATTAAAACTGGTCGCTGAAATGTCACTTCTGTCATTACCACGCGTCAGAGCCGTTTCTCGATTTTCTCTCTCTAGACTGCACCAAAACTCGAGATTAGCCCCAGAATCATGTAGAGGATTTCACTAGCTTTCCGTTGATATAAGGAACATGCAAATCCGAGCTCTGGATCAAAAGATATGACGATTTGAGGATTTAGGGCACGGAACAGGCGAAAACAGATTTTTAAAATATTTTCCCGCGCATTGCCACCTGGATGACACGTGGCAGACTCTGATTGGATGAGAAAGGTCTTCAGCCCGTCGGGTTCGGGATTCTCCTCTCCATTTTCATCGGGTTTGGGAGGTGGCTCAACATATGTTTTCGCCCCATGCTTTTCCGACTTGTTTCCCCGACTATGAAACCCGATTTTCTTTGTGCGTCGGGCTTTCCAACCGCTCCGACACATTTCTTAGGTGTCGGGTTTTTCAACCCTTCCGACATGTTCTTGCGCCATGTTTCTCCGTCGTGTTTTCCCGACTATGAAACCCGATTTCCTTTGTGCGTCGGGTTTGGACGACCCGACGACATATCCCTTTGTGTGGGGTTTTCGCTTGGATACGTGGCAGCTTCTCATTGGTTCGGATCAGCGCTCGAAAACTCGCCCTTTGACTTTTTGACCTTTTCCCTTGTGAGGACACGTGGCAGCTTCTGATTGGCTCTCGGCTCCTTCGCGTACTTCGCCTCCATTTGTCCCGGATGTCCCATTTGATTTTGGCCCCTTTGTGCTCATTTCGGCCGATTCGGCCGGTTCGGGCATTTTTGTCCCGCTTGTCCCACTTTGCTTCGGACTGACTTGACCCTTTTCGGCCGGTTCGGCCGGTTCGGCCCTATTTTTGTCCCGCTTGTCCCAATTGCTTTTGGGCTCCTTGTGATGATTTCGGCGCGATTCGGCCGGTTCGGGCATTTCGCGTCCATTTGTTCCATTCGTCCCGAACTGCCCCTTTCTGCTTATTTCGGCCGATTTTCTCTCTCGGTCAAACCGGCATTTCGCGCCCGCCGCGTACTTTAGTCCCACTTGTCCCAAATGCTTAGTGGGCCGCCTGGACTCATTTCGGGCGGTTCGGGTGGTTCGCGTACTTTTGTCCCATTTGTCCCAACTTGTGCTGGACTGGGACTTAGCCGATTTTCACAAATTTTCCTGGCCCGAACTACTTGCTTTCTGCAACCTTCTCCGCACTTTCTCAGAGCTTGTTCCTTTTTTCCTCGGCCAGGGGAGTTAGAAAATTACCTGAAGGGACCCTGCAAGCCTGATTTTTGCTCTGAATCAATCAATTTTCCTGGGATTTGAATATTCTGATGCATGTTATCGAAATTTACCCAGGGGGGTGAAATTTTGGATAACAATTTGGCGACTCAACGGGGGCATCTGCCTGCTAGATGAAAAGACCAGTAGCCTGAAGCAATCCATTGGGCATGGAGTCATAAGTAATAGCCTGAAAACTGATCTGAACTTTGAAAATCTCTCCTCTGAGCCACTTGGAAACCCACCGAACATGGAGTTGTTCTCACCAAAAACCACTGGAACGAACTGTGCAAGAGCAAAACCAGCAACACCAAAAACTATGTACAAAACTGAAAATCATATATGCCCCAAATGGAACATGCAGAGTGTGCACAAGCACTTCTTCTGCTGAAAGCAAACCTAGCTACTCTACTCTAACTGGAAGCAAAGGCAAGCTAAACAAATCCTGCAACTGGTTGTGAGAAATAGCTTCCTTTCTTCAAAATTGGCAGCCATGGAATTGATTTGGCACTGATCATGGCTGTTTGGATGGATGGAAAATCAACAAGAAGCTGGTCTTCTATCCAAATCATCAAGGTATCAACTGAAAAATCCAATACCTCTTTTAGTTGCTCTGCATTTGGATTGAAGAGGTATGGCAGCTGATCCTTGGTACTTTGTAGCTCGTCCTCATGCTCAGAAGCAAGCATGACTGGTTGTGGCTTCTCCTTTGGCTCCAATGAAGCCAAATACCTGATTGGGCAAGGCATAACTGATCCGTTTGATATGCCCATAGCTCTGATTTTCAACTCCAAGAATGGAGTCTTCTTGTAGACCCACCTGAATAGATGACGTGGAAGAAATGGTAGGACCCTTCTGCCCTTTCTCTTCCTCCGATGAAGAACATGGAAGATTTAAATCTTCCAATTTTGGTTCCAAAGGGCTGCTATAAGATGCAGGCTGCTGCAAATGAATGCTCTCCTTCATGACAGCAGACTCTTGTGTTTGGAATGTGGATGATGAAAGAGAGAATGGTGAAAACTCAACCGGCTCTTCTCCATCAAAACAGTCCTCCAAATCTGACAGGTAAACTGCCTCATTGCTGTCCTGCTGCTCGTGTTCAACTTCCTCCATGGTGTCCTCTTGATCTGCAACTTGACCACCATGGTTTCCTTCACTCTCCAATATTGAGTTTGAGAGATCAAACTCCTTTTCAGTGCTAGAACTTGAAGAGAGATGAAGTGGAAAGAAGAACTGAAGGTTCTTCTGTAACCTGCTTTGTGCTCAAAGCCCTTGGATCTGCGTTTTTCTCCTCCATAGCTAGATTGTGCTCCTCTTCTTTTGGATTTGGAGCAGCTTCTCCTTCCTCCAATGTTTGAAGGCAATCTTGCTCTTGATTGAACTCCTTCTCCAGCATGAAGTTTGTCAAGTCAAACTCTTCAATCTGCTGCTCTAGAGGACAAGTTGGGGCTGCAAGATCTTCTTCTTCTGCTGCAACAAAATCAGTCCTGACCACCATTTGTTCTCCAACCCTAGCTTCTTCTGTAGGCTTGACCATCAAGGGGATCCTTGTCATCCCAAATTTGGCAGCCCAAACCTTCAAGCTGTCTGTCATTTCTTTTCTGTTTGGCTCTTCCTCCTGCTGTCCTTGATGACTGATTTTTACAATTTCTTCTTTCCCACATGGAATTGGGAATGCAAAAGGAGGGATAGGTTGAAACTCCACTGATTTGACAATTTTTTGTGGTGGTGGAGGAGGTGAAACCTCTTGTTTCTTTGGAGGAGGGGGTGTTTCTGTTAGCTCTTGTGGAGGGGATGACTGTTTGGAAGGAAAAAGGAAAGAAGAATCGAGGTGTGGTGGAAGACTGAGAGGTGGAGAAATGGATTCAACATTTGGGACAGCAGATGGAGAGTTTGAAACTTGACACTGCTGAACTGAAACAGATTGGGAAAGAGGAAAAGAAAAGGCATGAGATGGTGTGTTTACCTGTTGACAAGGTTGCTGAATACTTCTCTCATACACTTCTATTTCTTCAATCCACTTTGCAAGCAAAGGCAGCATTGCAATCATGAAGTCAAGCTTCTCCTGAGGGCTGTAATGACTTGGAAAAGGTCCCACCCATGGACAGGGTGCTTCACAACCGATTCCAAATGCTCTCATCTGTGCCTGAGCCCTGGACTGCACCATCCCCTCCTCCATCTTTTGGATTTTCTCCAACAGACCAGCATCTTGGATCTGATGGTCTTCATGTTAGTGCAAAATCACAGCACCCCTGGATGCACATCAGGCTTCTAGGTTGATGTTCAGGCATCCAGTGTGATTGCACAACATGGAAACCTCTCTCCAAGCGTGGGACTTGTAAAACCGAGAGAGGAATCTCCAGAGAAGGCTGGTTCCTGCTCCTAAACTACCTGCCACAAGCTATTCCAGTGCAGGCAAGCTAATCTAATCCTAATCTAACCATGCCAAGGAGACAGAGAGAGAGAGAGAAGGGAAAAACAGCAAAAGCCTACACTAAAACGGTGATACACCAGAGAAGGAGAATGTTGGACATCTATCAAAACTGCCATGGGACAAAAAGAGGTGAGCAATGGGAAGGATGGACAGATGCATCACAGGCCCAAGGATAGATTTCACACAGAAAGTGTCCCAAAACTCCATGAACACAGCTCCAGATCTGCAGTGAACGTTCAAACATGCATAAATACCTGCAATGAAGAGAGGCAAGAAGAAAACAAGCAAAAACGAGAAAGGATGGACAGATGCATCACAAAACACGTTTTGTTGCTTCAGAAGTTTGCACAGAACATCATTCCATTAGTAAAAGGCAAAAAAAATGCCATTACAGAGTAGGGAGGAGGTTCGAACTCCATTTTCAACCCTAGAGAAGAAAAGAAGGGAGGGCCGAGCAGAAAGAATGAACAACTCTTTTTTATATTTTGCCACTCCTTACAATATATAGGAAGAATGAGAGAAGGAAGAAAGAGGAAAGTCAGATCTCCTCCAACCACCTCCAGGTCGTATTTTAAATCATTTCATCATGGTAGAAGCGACGGATCCTGGCAAAACGGCGGGCTGTCTGCTGCATTAAAACTGGTCGCTGAAATGTCACTTCTGTCATTACCACGCGTCAGAGCCGTTTCTCGATTTTCTCTCTCTAGACTGCACCAAAACTCGAGATTAGCCCCAGAATCATGTAGAGGATTTCACTAGCTTTCCGTTGATATAAGGAACATGCAAATCCGAGCTCTGGATCAAAAGATATGACGATTTGAGGATTTAGGGCACGGAACAGGCGAAAACAGATTTTTAAAATATTTTCCCGCGCATTGCCACCTGGATGACACGTGGCAGACTCTGATTGGATGAGAAAGGTCTTCAGCCCGTCGGGTTCGGGATTCTCCTCTCCATTTGCATCGGGTTTGGGAGGTGGCTCAACATATGTTTTCGCCCCATGCTTTTCCGACTTGTTTCCCCGACTATGAAACCCGATTTTCTTTGTGCGTCGGGCTTTCCAACCCCTCCGACACATTTCTTAGGTGTCGGGTTTTTCAACCCTTCCGACATGTTCTTGCGCCATGTTTCTCCGTCGTGTTTTCCCGACTATGAAACCCGATTTCCTTTGTGCGTCGGGTTTGGACGACCCGACGACATATCCCTTTGTGTGGGGTTTTCGCTTGGATACGTGGCAGCTTCTCATTGGTTCGGATCAGCGCTCGAAAACTCGCCCTTTGACTTTTTGACCTTTTCCCTTGTGAGGACACGTGGCAGCTTCTGATTGGCTCTCGGCTCCTTCGCGTACTTCGCCTCCATTTGTCCCGGATGTCCCATTTGATTTTGGCCCCTTTGTGCTCATTTCGGCCGATTCGGCCGGTTCGGGCATTTTTGGCCCGCTTGTCCCACTTTGCTTCGGACTGACTTGACCCTTTTCGGCCGGTTCGGCCGGTTCGCGCCCTATTGTCCCGCGCGTCCCAATTGCTTTTGGGCTCCTTGTGATGATTTCGCGCGATTCGGCCGGTTCGGGCATTTCGCGTCCATTTGTTCCATTCGTCCCGAACTGCCCCTTTGTGCTTATTTCGGCCGATTCTCTCTCTCGGTCAAACCGGCATTTCGCGCCCGCCGCGTACTTTAGTCCCACTTGTCCCAAATGCTTAGTGGGCCGCCTGGACTCATTTCGGGCGGTTCGGGTGGTTCGCGTACTTTTGTCCCATTTGATCCAACTTGTGCTGGACTGGGACTTAGCCGATTTTCACAAATTTTCCTGGCCCGAACTACTTGCTTTCTGCAACCTTCTCCGCACTTTCTCAGAGCTTGTTCCTTTTTTCCTCGGCCAGGGGAGTTAGAAAATTACCTGAAGGGACCCTGCAAGCCTGATTTTTGCTCTGAATCAATCAATTTTCTTGGGATTTGGATATTCTGATGCATGTTATCAAAATTACCCTGGGGGGGGAATTTTGGATAACAATTTGGCGACTCAACGGGGGCATCTGCCTGCTAGATGAAAAGACCAGTAGCCTGAAGCAATCCATTGGGCATGGAGTCATAAGTAATAGCCTGAAAACTGATCTGAACTTTGAAAATCTCTCCTCTGAGCCACTTGGAAACCCACCGGGCATGGAGTTGTTCTCACCAAAAACCACTGAAACGAACTGTGCAAGAGCAAAACCAGCAACACCAAAAACTATGTACAAAACTGAAAATCATACATGCCCCAAATGGAACATGCAGAGTGTGCACAAGCACTTCTTCTGCTGAAAGCAAACCTAGCTACTCTACTCTAACTGGAAGCAAAGGCAAGCTAAACAAATCCTGCAACTGGTTGTGAGAAATAGCTTCCTTTCTTCAAAATTGGCAGCCATGGAATTGATTTGGCACTGATCATGGCTGTTTGGATGGATGGAAAATCAACAAGAAGCTGGTCTTCTATCCAAATCATCAAGGTATCAACTGAAAAATCCAATACCTCTTTTAGTTGCTCTGCATTTGGATTGAAGAGGTATGGCAGCTGATCCTTGGTACTTTGTAGCTCGTCCTCATGCTCAGAAGCAAGCATGACTGGTTGTGGCTTCTCCTTTGGCTCCAATGAAGCCAAATACCTGATTGGGCAAGGTCTGATCCGTTTGATATGCCCATAGCTCTGATTTTCAACTCCAAGAATGGAGTCTTCTTGTAGACCCACCTGAATAGATGACGTGGAAGAAATGGTAGGACCCTTCTGCCCTTTCTCTTCCTCCGATGAAGAACATGGAAGATTTAAATCTTCCAATTTTGGTTCCAAAGGGCTGCTATAAGATGCAGGCTGCTGCAAATGAATGCTCTCCTTCATGACAGCAGACTCTTGTGTTTGGAATGTGGATGATGAAAGAGAGAATGGTGAAAACTCAACCGGCTCTTCTCCATCAAAACAGTCCTCCAAATCTGACAGGTAAACTGCCTCATTGCTGTCCTGCTGCTCGTGTTCAACTTCCTCCATGGTGTCCTCTTGATCTGCAACTTGACCACCATGGTTTCCTTCACTCTCCAATATTGAGTTTGAGAGATCAAACTCCTTTTCAGTGCTAGAACTTGAGAGAGATGAAGTGGAAAGAAGAACTGAAGGTTCTTCTGTAACCTGCTTTGTGCTCAAAGCCCTTGGATCTGCGTTTTTCTCCTCCATAGCTAGATTGTGCTCCTCTTCTTTTGGATTTGGAGCAGCTTCTCCTTCCTCCAATGTTTGAAGGCAATCTTGCTCTTGATTGAACTCCTTCTCCAGCATGAAGTTTGTCAAGTCAAACTCTTCAATCTGCTGCTCTAGAGGACAAGTTGGGGCTGCAAGATCTTCTTCTTCTGCTGCAACAAAATCAGTCCTGACCACCATTTGTTCTCCAACCCTAGCTTCTTCTGTAGGCTTGACCATCAAGGGGATCCTTGTCATCCCAAATTTGGCAGCCCAAACCTTCAAGCTGTCTGTCATTTCTTTTCTGTTTGGCTCTTCCTCCTGCTGTCCTTGATGACTGATTTTTACAATTTCTTCTTTCCCACATGGAATTGGGAATGCAAAAGGAGGGATAGGTTGAAACTCCACTGATTTGACAATTTTTTGTGGTGGTGGAGGAGGTGAAACCTCTTGTTTCTTTGGAGGAGGGGGTGTTTCTGTTAGCTCTTGTGGAGGGGATGACTGTTTGGAAGGAAAAAGGAAAGAAGAATCGAGGTGTGGTGGAAGACTGAGAGGTGGAGAAATGGATTCAACATTTGGGACAGCAGATGGAGAGTTTGAAACTTGACACTGCTGAACTGAAACAGATTGGGAAAGAGGAAAAGAAAAGGCATGAGATGGTGTGTTTACCTGTTGACAAGGTTGCTGAATACTTCTCTCATACACTTCTATTTCTTCAATCCACTTTGCAAGCAAAGGCAGCGTTGCAATCATGAAGTCAAGCTTCTCCTGAGGGCTGTAATGACTTGGAAAAGGTCCCACCCATGGACAGGGTGCTTCACAACCGATTCCAAATGCTCTCATCTGTGCCTGAGCCCTGGACTGCACCATCCCCTCCTCCATCTTTTGGATTTTCTCCAACAGACCAGCATCTTGGATCTGATGGTCTTCATTGTATGCACACCCTTGCTCTTGGAAAGCTCCATAGCCAAACTGACTTTGGCACTGCTGTTCATATGAGTATGCATGCTGATCTGGAGGATTTGTAAAACGTGTTGGAGGTGGAATATACTGCTGTTGTTGATGTGAAATCCATGATGGAAATGAAGTCATGATTGCACAACTTCATGGAATGGAAAAGAATGAAAGGGATGGAAAGAAAGATGGATGAAAATGTATGGAAACGGGTCTGCAAGCTCAGAGAAATGGGTTGCTGATCAGATGGAGTCGCCAGATGTGTTTGCAAGTGCCTCCAAAGGCTGAAATCTTCACAGGAACACATCAACCTGCAAAAGATGAAGTGAAAGACCTCTAAGGTCCCACCGGGCGTGCCAAAACTGTTAGTGCAAAATCACAGCACCCCTGGATGCACATCAGGCTTCTAGGTTGATGTTCAGGCATCCAGTGTGATTGCACAACATGGAAACCTCTCTCCAAGCGTGGGACTTGTAAAACCGAGAGAGGAATCTCCAGAGAAGGCTGGTTCCTGCTCCTAAACTACCTGCCACAAGCTATTCCAGTGCAGGCAAGCTAATCTAATCCTAATCTAACCATGCCAAGGAGATAGAGAGAGAGAGAAGGGAAAAACAGCAAAAGCCTACACTAAAACGGTGATACACCAGAGAAGGAGAATGTTGGACATCTATCAAAACTGCCATGGGACAAAAAGAGGTGAGCAATGGGAAGGATGGACAGATGCATCACAGGCCCAAGGATAGATTTCACACAGAAAGTGTCCCAAAACTCCATGAACACAGCTCCAGATCTGCAGTGAACGTTCAAACATGCATAAATACCTGCAATGAAGAGAGGCAAGAAGAAAACAAGCAAAAACGAGAAAGGATGGACAGATGCATCACAAAACACGTTTTGTTGCTTCAGAAGTTTGCACAGAACATCATTCCATTAGTAAAAGGCAAAAAAAATGCCATTACAGAGTAGGGAGGAGGTTCGAACTCCATTTTCAACCCTAGAGAAGAAAAGAAGGGAGGGCCGAGCAGAAAGAATGAACAACTCTTTTTTATATTTTGCCACTCCTTACAATATATAGGAAGAATGAGAGAAGGAAGAAAGAGGAAAGTCAGATCTCCTCCAACCACCTCCAGGTCGTATTTTAAATCATTTCATCATGGTAGAAGCGACGGATCCTGGCAAAACGGCGGGCTGTCTGCTGCATTAAAACTGGTCGCTGAAATGTCACTTCTGTCATTACCACGCGTCAGAGCCGTTTCTCGATTTTCTCTCTCTAGACTGCACCAAAACTCGAGATTAGCCCCAGAATCATGTAGAGGATTTCACTAGCTTTCCGTTGATATAAGGAACATGCAAATCCGAGCTCTGGATCAAAAGATATGACGATTTGAGGATTTAGGGCACGGAACAGGCGAAAACAGATTTTTAAAATATTTTCCCGCGCATTGCCACCTGGATGACACGTGGCAGACTCTGATTGGATGAGAAAGGTCTTCAGCCCGTCGGGTTCGGGATTCTCCTCTCCATTTGCATCGGGTTTGGGAGGTGGCTCAACATATGTTTTCGCCCCATGCTTTTCCGACTTGTTTCCCCGACTATGAAACCCGATTTTCTTTGTGCGTCGGGCTTTCCAACCCCTCCGACACATTTCTTAGGTGTCGGGTTTTTCAACCCTTCCGACATGTTCTTGCGCCATGTTTCTCCGTCGTGTTTTCCCGACTATGAAACCCGATTTCCTTTGTGCGTCGGGTTTGGACGACCCGACGACATATCCCTTTGTGTGGGGTTTTCGCTTGGATACGTGGCAGCTTCTCATTGGTTCGGATCAGCGCTCGAAAACTCGCCCTTTGACTTTTTGACCTTTTCCCTTGTGAGGACACGTGGCAGCTTCTGATTGGCTCTCGGCTCCTTCGCGTACTTCGCCTCCATTTGTCCCGGATGTCCCATTTGATTTTGGCCCCTTTGTGCTCATTTCGGCCGATTCGGCCGGTTCGGGCATTTTTGGCCCGCTTGTCCCACTTTGCTTCGGACTGACTTGACCCTTTTCGGCCGGTTCGGCCGGTTCGCGCCCTATTGTCCCGCGCGTCCCAATTGCTTTTGGGCTCCTTGTGATGATTTCGCGCGATTCGGCCGGTTCGGGCATTTCGCGTCCATTTGTTCCATTCGTCCCGAACTGCCCCTTTGTGCTTATTTCGGCCGATTCTCTCTCTCGGTCAAACCGGCATTTCGCGCCCGCCGCGTACTTTAGTCCCACTTGTCCCAAATGCTTAGTGGGCCGCCTGGACTCATTTCGGGCGGTTCGGGTGGTTCGCGTACTTTTGTCCCATTTGATCCAACTTGTGCTGGACTGGGACTTAGCCGATTTTCACAAATTTTCCTGGCCCGAACTACTTGCTTTCTGCAACCTTCTCCGCACTTTCTCAGAGCTTGTTCCTTTTTTCCTCGGCCAGGGGAGTTAGAAAATTACCTGAAGGGACCCTGCAAGCCTGATTTTTGCTCTGAATCAATCAATTTTCTTGGGTTTTGATTTTTGACTTCCATACATAAATACCATCCTTTGAGGATAAGATATAGACACTTTTGAATTCTTTTGCTACTCCAAGTGATGGCACCTGCTACTTTTATTTTTGATTTTGACATATCCAAAACTAGACTTGTCTATCGATAGCATCATTCTATTATTTTATTTTATTTTAATAAAGAGCATCCATAGATATGTTATTGACTTTTTGAGCTAAGGGAAAGCCCTACTAGACCGTTTTGAGGAGGGGAAGAAATGTGTACGCGCACTACACATGTATGCCCCTTGACATGTATTTAGTTAGTACAAAGTTAGATGGATGTAATGATTATGAGGTTCCTGGTAAAGAGGAACTTGTCTAGTGAAAGATGCAATGAATAGAGCAACGGTGTTCATCTTTAAGGATTGCAAGGATAGTGATGAAAAAAATCATAATTTCAAATCATTATGATGAGGAAAATGACTGGTTTAAGGGTGGAATTAGGTTTTAAATATAACTATTATAACATGATGGTGCAATAATAGATTTAACAGTAGAAAGGCTGTAAAAATTGTAAGCCATTCAAAGGTTCACTTTTTATGTTCACCATTAAGGAAGGCATATAAATGATATGCTCTTAACCCATACTTATGAGTAATGACGTATGGACTGATCCAATTAGGGTCAACAATTTCCAAATTCACTCTGTTATAAATTAGTAATGATTTTGATTTTATTTGACTAAACGAGATCAACAATCATTTGAAGTCACATTCTTTTACCATATTTATTGTAAGTCTTCTTTGACGTATTTCTTGATACCAATCTTGATAGATGTTATAAGGGCCATAAGAGAATTTTTCATCTAATAATTCCTTATTAGGTTGTTCAAGATCCTTTAGGTTGACGCATGTATATTCTTCATTGGGGATAAAAAATTTAATTGATACATGGAGTGATGGGATTTAAAATTTAAGGGTTAAAACCACCTCAGAGCCATATACTAATGAGAAGGGCATAGCACTTGTAGGGGTGCAGATGTTAGTTTGATAAGCCCAAAGAGAAAATTGGATTTGGAGTGAATGCCAAGCTCATGCCGGTGCCTTGAATCTACTATTTTCCTATGAGGATTTTAGCAATTGTTCTTATTAGAGACTTAGGATCCTATCCATTTTCTTGGGGATAGTATGATGATGAGTTCCTAAGTATAAGTTTGATATTGAAGGTATTCATCAGATTTTATTAATATCCTTATTCTTGAAGGATATTTTCCATTATCTGTGATCAACGTTTATGAGTGAACAACAAAACAAAATATGATGTATTGACTAAAAGTTAAATTGATGACTTTGATTTGACTTTAGTTCGAAGTCAAGGGAATAGCCTGGACCCATTTAGTGAAATATTCAATGGTTGTGATAATTCAAATGTTGCTTGAGATGACTCTTCTTAATTCCATCAGTACCTAGATGAGGTCTAATCCCCATTGTTAAGAAGGACTTCCATAACTGCTAAAAGTTGTCAAGATCTATGCTATGAACATGGATGAAATATTTGGGTATTCAGTTGAAGCATTTGACATGCATTTTCTAAGACATGACACATTAATAATCTTCATTAATAGTCAGGCCATAATAGGTTGATAGACTCGTAAGACACCTTTAGTGATTACATTACCATTGAAATGTCCACCACATATGTCATCATGGACTTTTTGTATTTCTTTGATAGATTCATGATATTTGATACATATTAGCAGGAGGCCATCAAATCACCATTTATATAAGATACCACCTATGATGAAAATACCGAGTGGCACATTGAAGAAATGAAATAAATTTACCACGATTGCGGTTTGACAGATCAGAAGGGAATTTTAGATTCTAGAAAGATATTCGGTAATATTTGAGAATACCATAGATCAATTGGATGATTATGTCAACACTATCGATAGGAGGGAGTTCATTTTGATGTGAGGAACTACTGATCCAACCTTTGAACAGACTGCGTAGATAGTTTGGAGTTTTCAGATTGATTCAGTTTCAATTTGTAATGAGGACTTGAGTGCTCCTAAATATGTCATAGTATCTACAAATTTATTAGAGGATCATGGAATTGTTTGTATAGTGTAATGATCAAAGGATCCAAGGAGGAAATCAATGTTGGCTTTATATTTTTGAAAGATTTTTTTTTTACATTGATATTCTCATTTTACTTGGTTGACGATGAGTTGCGAGTCTCCATAGATTTCTAAGATATGAACACCTAATAGGATAGTGGTGGTGAGACCCATGATTAAAGCTTCATATTCTTCCATGTTATTAGTACATTCAAAGTTTAAGTTTAAATGATAGTGGAATAGGAATCCCCCAAGGTGGTATGATAATAACACCAACTCCTCCCCCTTGCTAGCATTTAGATCCATCGAAGAAGAGGGTCATTTTGATAGGAATGAATTCATGTTCATTGATAGTGTTGATGGATTTGTCAAGAAATTTTTTGTGAGGGGGATACAGTATCAGGAAGAGGGTGCTTCAGCAAGCTAATCTATGAAGGCTTGTCCTTTAATAGATTTTTGTGATATGAATTCAAGGTCAAACTTAGTCATAAGCATGATCCATCGAGTTATGTGGTCACTGTGATATGGTTTGGAATGCATGGTTTTAAGTGGGTTAAAGCTGGTGACCACATATGTTTTATGATTGAGTAGATAGTGACGTAGTTTAGAGGTAACAAAGTATAAAGCACGACATAAATTTTCAGCTTCAGTATAACATGTTTCATATTCGTGGAGTGTGTGACTGATGTAATTAACGGCTTGTTTGCAGATTTGATCATCACGATCGGCGAGCATGGCTCCTAAGGTATGGTTTTTGGTGGATATGTAAAGATAGAAGGGTTCCCCTTCATGGGATGTTATAAGTAAAGTAGGTGATATAAGGTATTGTTTGAGCTCATCGAAATCTTTTTGACAATTGAGATCCTATCTGAAATATACATATTTGCGAAGGAGATGATGAAATGGTTGACAACGGTTGGATAATTGAGATATGAAACATCGGATAGACTATAGTTTACCTTGAAGGCTACACAACTATTTGAGATTTTATGGAGGAGGCATTTAAATGATTGATTTAACCTTCATTAGATCAACTTCAATACCTCATATAGATACGATGAACCCTAGGAATTTATAGGTGAGAACACCAAAAACAAATTTAATGGGGTTAAGATGAAGGAAAATATTGAATAAGGTGAATAAAGATTGAATCAAGGAAAATGAGATGATCTTTGTGTTGTTTGGATTTTCCTAAGAGATCATCAACGTAATCTTCTATTTTTTTGTGGATAAGATCATGGAAGATGTGTGTCATAGCGCATTGATAAGTACATATGGTGTTTTTAAGTCTGAAGGGCATGACATGGTAGCAGAAGGCCCCCCAAGGGGTAATGAATGATGTCTTATGTTGATCGTCAGTGGTGATGAGGATTTGATTATAGCTAGAAAATTCATCTATAAAGAAGAGCATTTCATGGTCAGTTGTTAAGTCAACTAGCTTATCGATATGGGAGAGGGAAATCATCTTTAGGGTAGGCAAGATTGAGATCCCAGAAGTCAATGTAGATGCATAACTTTCCTGAGGATTTGGTTATAGGTATGATATTGGAGACCCACTGTTGATAGTCAATGGGTATGATGAAATTAGCATGGAAAGTAAGACATTGTAACTCCTCTTTGATAAGGACGAGCTACATGGGGATGACATTCTACGAAGCTTCTGTTTGACTAGTTTTTTTATTAGGATAGGTGATGATGTTATGTATGATGATATGGGATTGATACCTAGCATATCACTATATGAAGTGGAAAAATCCTGGCTATATTTGGATAATAATGTGGTGAAGTATTTGAATCCTTGTGGATCTAATGATTGACTGACCTTAACTATGCAAGGTTATCCTGAGGTATCCCTAAGTTATTGTCGATGGTAAGATTATTTAAGAAGGGTTGATGTGTTAGGTGGTAATGACTTTTTGAAGGAAATGATCATCTACTCCCATATGGGAGAGGATTTATTTGTCATCATGACATTGAAGGATGTCTGATGGTGGGTGAATCTTCTTCAATCATTTCTAGCCAAATGAGAGGAAGTTGTTTAGTGAAATGGTTGGATTGATAAGTTAAGGGACCTAAGGAGATAGTATTGACTAAAAAAATAGGTGGAATGCATATGGTGTCATCAATGTCCATAGGATTGTCATATTTTTTAGATGGTAGTAGCTCAAGTTTAGTGATATGTACAAATGCGGTTTGAGAAGATGATTCAACGGAGGACTTTTCATATCCAAGTCCATATTTTTCATGCCACTTTGAGGAAAGTATTGTAGGATGATAAAATCATGTATTCCTTGTTCATAGCATCCAAATCCAAAACCCTTCCATGAACAATGGTGAAGGTACATTTGAATGAAGCTGGGATTGTATAATGAATCAAAATCATATTTAAAGGGCATGGTATGGTGTTGACGATTGATGGATTGTGAAGAGGGATAGTCAATATCCCCATAGCCAAGACATTGGTTTTTAGATAGGTGGGGTTGTAGGAAATAATATCTCCAACATTAGGCTTGTACAATAGTTTTTTGTCTGGTCTTCCATATATCTAAGGTGTCGGATGTGATTTAAGCATGAGGAGACGATACTCCCCTAATGAAATACATTCCATGAAGTCTATAAGGGAGGAATCATCAGGTAGTTTGGATGATGGAATGGATGTGCTAGTGGATGCTTCGTTTTATGATTTTTATTTTGGGATGAGAACTTTGTTTGGATGGTATAGGTCATATTACAATCTAGTGAAAGGATTAGGATCTGTGGGGACCGTGAATGTCTTGCCTTCATATTTGTATTTGAAACAGCGATGAAGAGTCGAAGGGACACAATTCATGGTATGTATCCAAGGTCATCCTAACAACATATTGTATTGAAACTCTCCTTATATGATGTAGAAGAGTTTGGGGAGGGTTTAAACACCATCTTTAAGAGGTAAAATGACAATACCTAATGTGGGCAAGATGGTATCATTGAAAAATGAAGGAGGACTGGTGTTTGAGTGATAATGGTATTTGGAAATCAGATTTGGTTAAAGGTGATGCATGAGATGATGTTGATCGTGGCACCTACATCAATCATGACCCTCTTGACGAGGACATTGTTGATTTGGGATGTAATAAAGAGAGGTAAATCATGATCCTCAAGATGAAGTAATGGTATTTTAGTAGAATCAAAGGAAATATTTGAGAATGTTTTGAGATCACCTATAAAATATGTGAAAGAAGGGGGATCGTCTATGGGTACTAATATGGATTGATAGGGATTCGATCATTACTTGTTTGTGTGAGGGTGATGTTTAGAACTAGCTCATAAAGTGACATTTTAATAGGAGCCTGGTGTAATTGTTTAATGACGACCTTTTGTACCACTATAGTGGAGACAAGTGGAGGCAACTAGAATGGAGACTTTAGGATTTCTATTTTGATTTTTGATCATAGGTCTCAAGGGATATGGGGAATGGAAACCTTAGTGTTTATCTTTGGATGAGGAGAGGTGATCTTCGGAGGTGGTGGGATAGTGACAAAGGTTTTTTATTTTATTTTATTCTAAAGGATTGGATTCGTGGGTATGAGCTCAGGTAGTAATGTGAAAATCATCAACCTGATGGGGATGGAGCTTACTCAAGGATTCTTCAATAGTAGAGGTTGACGATGATGTAGGTGGTGGGTGAGGTTTCTTTGATGTTTGTAACTATGAAGGGAGAAGGCCTTTTTCTTCAAGCTTTTTAATAGTTGTGTGAAAAGCTTTACATTCTTCTACAAAGTGTCCAGGTGTCTGATAGTAGTCACAAGAGGTTTCAAAATTATACCAAAGAGGTTTCTAGCCTCGAGTGTTATATGGTTTGAGAGGAGGTAACACTATGAGTGATTGTTGAAGCAATTTTTCTAGAATAGATACGCATAGTGTCCTTTTGATGCGGATGTTGAAGGAAATGATGTTTCACTTTTGCATCTAACTATCTTAGGAGGAGTTTCCTTTGATGTGGGTTGTTTGGAGGGTTATTTGATAAGTAGCTTTTAATAGTGTGATAGATAGGTATATACGAGGGGGTGGGGCCCAAGGATAGAGGGATGATGTTTGATATTTTGAATAGGAATAGTGGAATTGTTTATAACGGTGACTTTTTTAGATGGGGTAGGAAAGATAAATTTTTAAGGTCACATAGAACAATACTCGGGCTACGAATTCATCATAGAATTTTTTTTCATAATTTGAGATGAATGGCTTTTTTTTGCGGTGTTTATGGAGTATTCTTAGAAGGGGTGGGTGGAGAGGATGTAGTTACGGGTGTAGATGATTCATTTTCAGACAACAGATTGTGGGGATGTTGATTGTTGCAGATGTTAATTACTAATGGTGAGTATTGGATGTATGGATTCGGTCAATAGGTAATGTTTTATTGATGGTGTCTTTGTGGTATGATGGGCTTGTACAGTTGTTTGTTTGGGGTTGACTAAGTCAATGGGGTATGATTTGGAAATGCGTATTTGAAGATGTCAAGGTTTTGATTTTGAGGAGCGTTAGGTTTGTCTAAATATATCTCTCCTTTGTCAATCAGCTCCTGAAGATGGCATTTTAGAATGCATGAAACCTTTAAATGTCATGAGCCTTTGACCCTATGGTATATTTACAGTAATCATTATCTTTGTACTAAGAGGGTTTGGAAACATTAATGCTTTTGATAGGGACAGATTGGTTGGAAGGGATATCTTATTAGCCAGTGATGAAGTTTATCAAATACCGCACTATAGGTTTCTCCAATATGGGTAATAGCCTACATTAAGGGTGAGAGCATTTGTTGGTCGGACATTCTTTCAAATGTTAGATTTGATGACTACGACATTGGATGATGATTTGGGCTTATCTTGACTGGAAGATGACTTTGATGGAAAATATTTTTTTTTGTTTCTTTGGTCTAAGTTTGACTCTGCCTTCTTCAAGAGCGTGAAGTTTGAGTTTACAAGCCATAATAAAGGCTTCCTCTAAACATTTGAAATGATTGGAATTGAAGTATGGAAGAAATTTATGTTTTACACATGAACAGGTAAAAATAATTCTAATCAGTTTTATCTTTATGAGAGAGAGAATGACAATTGATTAGATTACATCCCTCTAGCAGGATATCAAAGTTCGGCAATAGATTCAACTTCAAATTGTTTAATAGTGTATAAGTATGTGATGGTGATTTTATAGGTGAAACATTTATCAAGAAATGTTCAAGAAATAACTGGGTAAATTGTGTAAAGGATGAAAGAAGAGAACACTATGTCGGATGTTGTTATAACCAGTCTAAAGTAGAGGCTCTACTCAAGACATAGGGATCATCCTTAGCATAACGTCTTGGTCATGAGATATCAGGTAACAAGCATGTATGAAAGGCTCAGAAGTGTACTATTGGGGATATTTCTTGCTATAGACATATGAGGAATTTGGGAAGCTCCTAGTGAGGTGGATAAGAATTATATTATATAGATGGGGTGAATGGGTTCATTACATATTTTTTCATATGAAAGAGTATTTGTGGGACCCATGGAAGTGGCTTCAAGGTTGGATATGTGGTTTATTAAGGCTTGAAGAGGGTTGATCTATGGATTTTTGTGTGTGTTAGATGAGGATGAACCCGGTTGATTAATTGAGAATTGATTTGGTTGTTTATATGATTGGTATTGTTGTGGGATGTTTTGTTAGAAAGGAATGTTTTGTTGAGGGATGTCCATAGGAAATGTTATATGTAGGTTGTGGCATTAAAGGTTGTCATGGTTGGATGTATTGATACTAAGGAGGGATGCATGTATTGAAATAAGGTAATGATTGTTGTGGTGTGTGTTGAAGAAGAATAGATGCGTGGATAAGGGGATGAGAATACTGAGGTGCTTGTTGAAGGGCAACAAAAGTTAAAATAAGGGGTTGCAATGCTTGTGGGATGTTTTAAAGGGGAATAGATGCATGGATAAGGGGTTGAGATGATTTTGGTATAGCTTTGGAGTAAGAAAATGATTGTGACAAATGAGGTGCGTGGTGTGATATAGGTGGGGTCAAAAAATTTTGTAAGGCCAGATGAGTACTGGCAATAGCACTAGTAATTATTAAAGTGCAGAAGTGGGAATAGACAGTAATTTTTTCAAGGGGTAATATGGTTTGTTGAGATGGTGATGGCTGAGGTATGCTAATAGAGATGTTAGAGTAGGTATTTATCTTAGCTCATGTTCACCTGGGTACTTTTTTTACCTTTATTGTATTTATCCTCACCCACTTATGTGTGTGGATATTTCTTTTATCTTATTTAGATATTAAGAGATATTATCTAGTTGTTTATAGGATCTATGGTATTGACTAGTTTATTTCCTTGATCTATAGTATTGACTAGATCCTTTTTGTCTAGTTCTCTCCTAAATCTATGGTCTTGATTAGTTCTTTGATGACTAGTTATTTCCTTGATATATGGCTAGATCTATGACCTTGAATGGTTCTTAGATTGTTATTCCTTTCCTATATAAGCAAGGCCCATTCTCAATGTATTGTCATTGAGTTCCATAATAATATATGATATTGTTGCTCATTTGTTTGCAAAGGTTTTATGTAAAGTTATTCTAGATGAATTTCTTTCATCTTATTAATCGTGGTGTTTGATTAGCATATATGTTCTTGGCTTGGTATGATCAAGTTATCGTTCCTTTCACTTTGGAGAACTGTATGTACTTAAAGGCCAAATTTCAATGAATGGTTTTTTATCTTCCAAGATGGCTTTGAAGTGAAAGTGATGTGTTATAAAGTTGTCCTCTCATACTACTCTATAAGTGTGAACTTCAAGAAACTTGTCCAATTCTCCTATAAACTACTGCAGTGATCCGCATAATATTACCAATATTTGTCTCTAATCATCATTGGTATATATATTGTTCAAACCCCTTATCAAAAGGATTTTATACATCAATTCTCAAGTGTACATTTTTAAGCATAATGATCCTTGACTATGTAAATATTTCTTGAGGTTCTTAGAAAAATAAGGCATAAATAAAACAGTCATGGAAGTCATATAAGAATGGTAAGGACGATGGGTTAACCATCTAACATGATCTAAAAATAGTGATCTCATGAAGGTAAAAGCATAAAAGAAATTTAGTAATAAGTCTTAAGACTATTTGTGACATATGTAATTATTCAGATCACCTCCACAGTCAAATTTCATACTTGATTTTACCAAACTTACCTAGACTTCTCTTACTCAAGTTCTTTCATTATGTTGACAATTGAATTAAGAAGTGAAGAGATAAGAAAGATTAAGAGTGTGAATAAAAATACTTGATCACCCTATCCAAGTTCGAGAGGACACCTCAATGTATTTTCTTGTTAATGAGATAACATGGATGTTAGGTGAAACAAAAACCTGATACCAAAATTTTTGAAGATCTACTAAGAATCATCATTGTCTCAGTTTTGAAGTCTTCTATGTCACAAATGCATTAGTTCATTCAAGATCTAAAATAACAAAAGAGATATTTTTCTTCATTATCTAGGCTAAAACCAGAATCTGAATTTCTATCTAAGTTCATTCTAAATTTTAGGAAAAAAGTTTCTATTTTGTAGCTCTCAGGTCCTTCCACCATAGTAGTGTAGCATATTTGAACTCTATTTTCTGGATACAATTTTAAATGGTTGAATTTCAGGTTATTATAAAGAAAAGCCTTAAAATTCATGAAAAAAAATTTGGAATATCCTCTGCCAACTAATTCCGAAACATTTGTAAAATACTTGAAGTTGAATTATCACCACTTGGTAGAGAGTAGTTTGTAGCAAATGGTGCTTTCAATCACGTGATGACTATCTAGTAAAGGAGGGTTTCTTCATGTTTCTCACAGAGAAATTATCAAATTGAAAATCAAGTTGGAGGTTAATTCATGATCTAAGAAAGGAAAATGTGATAGTAAAACTCTCATGAGGTTTATCCAATATGCAATATCCTCCTAACATCACGAATGAAATTTATTCAGGAAGTTATCAAATTTCAGTGCTCAACCTTGTGAAAGGAAAAAATAATGACCTTGTTACACCACATGGATAGAAGTACCTCTTTAAGTACATTGGATCTCTATTCACTGCTTAATCATGAGTATTAATAAATCATATGGAACTATATGCTAAGAGGGTTATTCAATGACAGTATGAGAAATCTAAGGAATAGGATTAGAATGAGATTTCTCAAAATTTTGAAAATAGAGATTTCAAAATTAAAGGGATGTTCTCAAGACACTATATTTAAAGTTGTGACAACTCTTAATAATGGTTGATGAGTATCTAGTGAGTTTCTTTCTCCAAACATAATACTAGCTCGATGAAACAAGAGAAACAAAACTGAGAAAAGAATTCTTCATAAGAACCTCATTGTTCTTCACCAAGTAAAAAGTGATAAAGGTGAATTTGATGAAATTTTGAGTGTGAAGTTCCCTCTTTCAATGGAGTAAGAAATGGAACTTGAAAAGGTGAGCTTCTGAAAAGGCAGGTATTTGGAGTTTCATTTTATCAGTGGAAAATAAAATTTTTCATAGGCTTCAAAGTCTTCTTGTATGGTGAAGAAAAAATGGTTCAAGTGATTGTAAGATGAAATGCTATGCTAATTTTTAGGAATGAAATGGACTGTGAGATATATAGAGTCAGGAACAAAAACTATAATTATGTGGAATAAAGCATTTTAGACAAGCATTTTGATAAGTCATACACATATCAGAGATGAGGCTTAGTAGAACAAAGGGATGATCTTTTAAAAAATTCTATTGTATAAATGAAATTGTAGTGGAAAATAGACAAACTACACATGTTAAGCAAAGATGTGGTAACTAAATAAGTTCTAGCTAAAGATGAAATATGGTGGAACTTGAGTCACTGTAATCCAAGTTAAACTTGGTCCAACACTAAGACAGATATCAAAATTTTTATTGTTTTATGAGAAGCCATTTTTGATGTAGAAATGCAGAAGAAGTAAAAGTGATCTTTGGTACATTGCAAATCAGAGAAACAAGCTAGTGGTGTTTATGAAGAGCTAGAAAGGGAATGATAATTAGTTGATTCTAGAAATACTAAAACTAAATGGTCAAATCATACTATTTTTATTGTGATTGTTTTCTAATGGAAAAAAATCTTAGGGGTAGAAGCTCCTTGCAAGTTGTAGCTTGTTAAATCCTTTGGAGTGGTTGCTAGTAAAAACATGAAGTGGGTGCTTAGATAGTTTGAGTAGGTTCTCAAATTAGGTTGAAATCATTGTAAGTGGGACCTTGGAACTGGGTGTTCTAAATAAAGATTTTTATTTAAGTGGGTTTTCTCCCTTTTAAGGGTTTCCCACCATGAGGGCAGATGAAAAGTTTCTAATTTTTATTCTACCTGATCTCGGATTTTGGGGGTAGGCTACAGAATTTTATTCACTAATAATTTTCTACTTTTAAGTAATCAATTTAAAATGAATGCAAGAATATAATGAAAAATTGAACAATGATTGATTATGGAGTTCAAAAATTACCTACATCTCTGGGTAAATTATCGAACCATTCCATTAGGCAAAAATTGTAAGCTACAATAGTACTTTCACAAGAAAATATAATGGAAACTATTAAGATATTGCTTATAAGAATATCCAGACCTTTTTATGACAAGGGTTCTGAAAAATAGCACCCAACTTCCCCTTTTCTTGGTGTATTAAAAAATATCTATGGCAAAGCTCCACTATTTTGAATCCTTTGGTTCTTGATTGGCCTTCAAGAGGCTTTGTAACGTGCTATGGCACTTGATCGATATTGCAGGATTCACAATAATTTGGTGTAGAAATAAAAAAGATAAATAAAATTAGTAAAAATAATATGCATAAGTTCTATGATGCATATAAAAAACAGGTGTTTTATAATTTTCAAACTTCACAAACGTTACCATTGATTGTCTAACCTGAAGAGGAATCAATCTGAAGTCTTTTCCAACTCTTACTGAATGCTTAATCAATTTTGATCTAAGGATTGTTTTCAAAAGCTTGACAATTTAAGGGGTTCCTGATTTATACAAAACTATTTGATCAAAGCCCAAATGCATTAAACAACATCTTGATTTTAAGGATTTTCCAAAGCTCATGTCACAAATACTGATAGTTTATTATCCACATTCTAGGTAAATGAATTCAATTTAAGCAAATAATCAGAAACTGAAAATTAAAATTAGAAACAGGACCAAATTGTTTAGGCTTTAATAATTCCTACATCCACCGAAATCGTGGTGAATACTTCCATTGATGGGTTATGAAAAATGTCCAAACAACAGTCAAATCTTACATTAGAAATAAGAATAAAAAACCTATTCAAAACTGGTGGTGAGAACCATGAAATTGAATGGACATTACATGGGGAACAGTTCTAACTGTTTAAATTCTATCTAATACCTGTCCTGATTAGCTTGCAAAAGTATTTGTGTCATTTCCCTTTAGTTCTATGCCTTCCAGTGTGACTTTAACAGAAAATAACTATCAAGGTACAATGTCTCCAAATTTAAATGATTTCGAGATCGTCTCTAAAATTCTGGCAACTTGGGTCATAATAACTTGGATTTGGAAGCGAGCAAAGTGCCCAAAGAATTACATTGTTTTGGGGTACTTTTGAAAACTGCCCTTGAAATTCCTTTGACAAGAACCTAAAGCCTTGTTTATTAAAATACAAGTGAGCTTGATTTAGCCACTTCCAAGAGGGTTTAGGACCCATGAGGCTTATCTTTATAATGATTCACGGGTTCCAGCGGTTGATACTCATGAGGTTATTTTCCAAACTATTCCATGTTCATATTTGATGAGTGTTTCTCTCCTCATGATTTTCATCTTTTTCCGCTAGAAACAGTGTTATTGGTCCATTATTCTCATCTTGACCATAGTTGACTTTTTCGTTGACTGAACTTTGATCGGACATCTTTATAGAGTTTCCGAGGTCAGGATGTTATCCTATTCCCACCTGAAATTTTTCACTATTCCTAAGTTGAATTGTACTATAGTTTCTGAGGAAACCTTTCATAGAGGATCTTCTACCCTTAGGCATCATCATACACATTCTACTAGGTTATCAACTTTTGTGTTAGACAGTTTTTGAGGATCCACAGTATTTTTCAAAGGCTCATGGGATACAAAAGTGGGAATATGTGATCGTAGCTGAGTATTCTTCTTTGATGAAGAATCATACTTGGGATTTGGTATCTCTTCCTAAAGGAAGAAATATGGTTAGGTGTAAGTGGGTATACCAAACCAAATATGCAGTTGATCGGTCTATTGAAAAGTATAAGGCTCATCTTGTTGCAAAGGGTTTTTCACAAGTTGAAGGTATTGATTACTCTGAGACTTTTGCACCCATTTCCAAGATGGATTTCTGTACGCCTTGTACTTGTTATTGTCTGCATCATAGGGGTGGCCCGTATACCAGATGGATGTGAAGAGTGCCTTCTTACATGGAGATTTACAAGAGGAAATATACATGGAGCAACCGACTATGGATTTTTTCAGGATTCTTCTCTTATTTGTAGACTCTGAAGGTCTCTCTACGGTCTCAAACAAGCCCCTCGGGCTTGGTATGAGAAGATGGATTCTTTTCTTCTATCTATTGGTTTTGTTTCGTTGCCACTTTGATCATATAGTGATATATTCCAACATGTTGGTGAGGATATTGTGATACTTTTCTTGTATGTTGATGATCTACTACTTACTGTTATCTCTTCTTCCCACATTTAGACTATTTAGAGGGATCTTTCTACATAGTTTGACATGACAAATATTGGGTTATTGCATTATTTCCTTAGTTTACAGATTTCTCAGACAGATTCAAGGATTCATTTGAGTCAAAAAAAGTACACCCATGATCTTCTTCAGTGCTTTGATATGGCTAGTTGCAAGCCAAGTCCATCTCCTTTTTATTCTATGGTTACTCTTACTTCCACATGTACCACACCACTTTGTGATCCTACATTATATAGGAAGTTGGTTGGAAGTCTCATGTACTTGACCCATACTCGCCTCTGATATTTCATTTGTAGTAGGGCTTGTATCTTGGTTTGCAAATTCTCCTCATAGTAGTCACTGGACAGGCTGCTAAAAGGATTTTGTGCTATTTAGCAGGAACTTCCCACTTTATACTACACTACACTAGGGGGTCTACTCAGTTGGTTAGATATACATATTCAGATTGGGAAGGTTCTATTGATGATAAGTGTTCCACTTCTGGATATCTTTTTTGTTCTTGGTTCTTCTCCAGTTTCTTGGGTGTGTAAAAAGCAACAGGCTATTACACTTTTATCTTCAGAGGCAGAGTACAGGGCAACAGTTACAACTGAGTCAGCAGATTCTTTGGCTTCGACAGTTATCGAAAAAGTTTGGATTGCCACAAGATTCACTGACTGTACTTTGGTGTGACAACCAATGTGCAATTCACATTTCTCAAAACCCAGTTGAGCACCAAGCAGACCAAACATATTGATATACACATCCACTTCATTCGTCAGCACATTCAGGATGGATTTTTTACTTGGAGTACATTTGACTCGAGCAGAAGGTTGCAGACATCTTTACGAAGCCTTTTACATCACCTCGATACCTTCAGTTGTGTGGAATGCTTGGGGTTTTGGAAGTTGTTCTTGGGGGGTGTTTCATGAGAGACATACTTCCTTCTTCTTCTTCTTTCTCTTTCCTTCTAGCATGATTATTTCCTTCTTTTGGTTCAATATTTCTTCATGGATATATTGTATATGAGTACCTCATTAGGCCTAGTTTCTAGGACTCATACTGTGGACATGTCACTTCTCTATTTCGACCCCTATCTTCACTTGAGGGGGGTGTTAGAGTAGGTATTTACCTTAGCTCATGTTCACCTAGGTACTTTATTTACCTTTATTGTATTTATCCTCACCCACTTATGTGTGTGGATATCTCTTTTATATTATTCAGATCATTAGGGGGATATTATCTATTTGTTAGGTATAGTTCTTTCCTTGATCTATGGTATTGACTAGTTCTTTCCTTGACCTATGGTAATGACTAGATCCTTGATGTCTAGTTCACTCCTAAATCTATGGTCTTGACTAGTTCATTGATGAATATTTATTTCGTTAATTTATGGCTTGATCTACGACCTTGAATAGTTCTTAGATTGTTATTCCTTGCCTATATAAGAAAGTCTCATCCTCATTGCATTTTATTGAATTCTATAATAATATATGATATTGCTGATCATTTATTTGTGAAGGTTTTATGTAAATTTATTCTAGTGAATTGCTTTCATCTTATTGATCATGGTGTTTGATTATCGTCTGAGTTCTTAGCTTGGTATGATCTAGTTATCATTCCTTTTATTTAAAATTGGCAGTTATGTCTATTTTCATTTGCTAAGAGAAATATCCACATCCATCCCCACTCAATACATCCCAGTGATGTAGAACCAGTTGAAGGATCGAGTAGTTAAATGGTCATGTCTTGTAAAGAAATCACATTAAGTTCAAATGTAATCATAGAACCAAAGGTATGATAGTAGATATTCATGATCAACTACTAGTAGGGTAGGAATATATTTACTAGATGATAGGTTCATGGTTCATATCGATGAGATGACAAAAACCACATGAAGGATCAGGTGTATATGGCAACGGTTTGGGTAATGATGATTGAAGATGGAAACCCCTAGCAACAAGGTATGTATTAAGAGCCATGGGATTTGATTCAAGGATCTCTAAGAATATGGGATCCCCATTATTGAATAATTGTGGACTAAGGGGATCAGGTATTTCAGATGAAGCGGATTGACTACTAGGAGAATGTGGTTGTTCCTGATCTTCAGGTGGGGTGAAGTAGTGTTTTTTCATTCTTAAAAGGAATTTCAAACGTTCTAAAGGTGTTGTTGAGTGTTATCAATGGAACATGCAATATCATCTTGACCTTCAACACATAATTGACCAGTCTATTTTTTTCATTTTACATCATTCTACCTGTGATTGGAGCAGCCCAAGTGTCATGGTCCCATACGGGGTACCCTAGATCCTGTTTTACACTGGGTTCGACACTGTTTTCAAAAGTTTAAATACTTTATTAGTTGTCTTATAAATACAAAGATAAAAAAATGCAATCACCTAGGAAGTGAAAAGAAAACTAAATGGGTTGGTTATGAAATTAGAACAAGAGAAACATGCAAAAAAGAATTATTGATTATCTTGGATTAACTAGACCAGAAATGGTAAATTGTGGACCAAATGGACTGATAAGGTCCTAGGAAATGATCAGTCTACCTGGCTAGGTTCAATATTCCATTTGGGTTGGCATCCATTTGATATACCTAAATTTCGCATGAGGCTCAAATTTGTGTTGGGTGTTGACATAGGGCCTGGTTCATTGGGGCTTACCCCCACACTGCACGGTCCCACAGTGATAAGTTTATTTGGGTTCTTATCCACCATATATTGACTAACCAATTGCTTATACTTAGCATAGTTACATCTTGCTCACTTCCCCTATTCAAAGATGCAATCCTGACACAAGTTAGCACCTATGGGTAGGATGATTGTACAATGACACATAGATACTACATCGTGGTCTAAGATATAGTGCGAGGTGCTTAGTTACTTAATTCCACCATTGTGGATGATGATCACAGTTCGACCCCTTCATATGCATCTTTCTTTTTCAAGCAGGTTTGATACTCGTCTTAGGATTTTGCAAGTCTATCCCTTCATAACTGATTTTCTTAGAAGACATACTGCGCAGTCCAACAAAAGCTAGTGTGATGGGGAAAGTGAGGGAAAGAAAATGATCCAATGAGTCACCTCTAAAGAAGGTTTGCATACCTTTTTCATTTAGACTGATTTTTGATTTTTTTAGCACAGAAATACCCCAAAAAGAAAATCTTTCCAGAGAAGCACCCTGCGAAGTCTAGGCTAGCAGAAAAATGATCTTTTTTTGGGAGCTTCTATGTGTTCATTCCTGCGTTTAGGTCATCCAGTTTATTCTGCAACATTGTCCATGAGGCATCGTAAAATCAATTAAGCTCTTTCTACATCTTCTTACAAATTAGGGTTTCATATTTTCATAGGGATTGATATTTCAATGGGTCATTGCCATTATGCATTTATTTATTATTTATTGACCTTCCTTTACTCAAATTAATTTAGTTAACTAATAGAATTAGGAATAAATTCGAAAGACATGGGATTTAGTTATGATACATTTTGAGATGAACACGATTGTTCCAATGCAGATGTCCAGTTGACAATTCCATTCCTTGTCTAAAAGTTATGACTACAATCTCCTCCTATTCCTACTTTTGTGACCTGTGCTAAAAAAAACCGAACATAAATAGATTAGATAGATGGGTAGCTAAGTTTCTCGGATAAATGTCGCATTACATCGATCCAAAGGGACCTGTTTAGAGGATGTCAACTCATAGGGATGATCACACTCAAGTTAATAGCGTTACTACTCATTATAATCATATTAATCTTCCTGTGGCTCCATATAGGTATAAAATGACAGAAACACCCATTACTTTGGTAATTCCTCCTACTCAAAAGGAAGGGCATATGCAGCTTCTAAAATACGCCCAGAAAAGTGTGGATGTGATGTGGATGCACTTGATGACTTAGTCATACTTACATAGTCCTAAAATTCATGGTGGACTTTCCCAACAGGAATTAGAAATATGTCTTCAAGTTCATTCTATTCAGGGGTAGATTGGAAAGTGATAATTCTAGTGTTAGGTCTTTACATATCTCATACAGTCCCTTCACAACCGTTCCACAGAAGAATGTGTGTCAAACTGATTGGAAGAGATCTGTAGCTGTTTGCTAAAAACAATCCATGTGAGGGACCAGATATTGCTCATATAATAAAAATAAATTCTCAGAACCACATTGTTATATGTAGCACAAGTTTGTACTTATTGATGAAAATGATTAAGCATAAAATTGATAATTTTGGTGAACTACAGATTTGACAGCAATCGCCAGGTGATTAGGGGAATTACTGGTGATTTCATATGAATTTTACTAGTTTCATCAAAAAGAAATTATTAATGATTCTACCACTCATACATGTTTAGTGAGTGATTTCAAGGATTGATATGACTAAAATATGATAAATAAATATGTGGGAAGTAGCCTAAGACTATTCTGAAGCTAAAATATGCCTCAAAGCTTGCCTAGAATAGATGCCTCAAAGTTTCAATTCAATCTCTTATTAGGTAGACCTTGGATTCACAAAATGTAAGCAGTTTCATCTAATATTCACTAATGTGTCATATTTTTGCATGATGGATATGAACATACTATCACTGCAGATCTAGATCCATTCAAATATTGTCTCCTAGACCCTATTACTATTATTCCCATTACACCTTCGCAAAGGTATATTCCATATAGTATCCTTGACACATATGATATTGGTCAGTCTAGTGCTTTGTATTCTCCTTCTGCTGCTAGAAATACTCCAGCTATTCCTATCCACACCACAACTATTATTTCACCCATGGTATCAACTCCTATCAACATTTATCTTATTTTTCTTTTGGGTTTTAAGTTGTTATAGGTGGTTAGGTGTAGATTTATAGATTTTACAAATATGAAAAGATGATATTTATGCCAAGTAAATATGATGGAGGTTTTAGACTTAGGATAAGGAGTGTATAATTTAAATGATGGATTTGATTAATGTATTGTAAATGATTGAGGAGTGCAAATTTTAAATGTCTACACCACACACTAATACTACACATGATCCTCGACTTATGGATGAACCACCTCACTTGGCACTGCTTGAAGGTGTTATTTGTGTGATAGATGCAATTTCTTCTACTCCATTGCCTCCACCCACTACTACTACTTTGATTCTTTATCAGGGGCTTGTCAAACCTATGGACTTCACTCTATTCTCCACACCTTCACATGCACCACTTCCATCAGCACATAAGCCATTCACATGCACACTTTTCATGAATGATTCATATTGGGAGCATATTCCATTTGACCCTAGTTGTGATTTCACTATATGTTCACATGGTGGTCTAGCTCAACTCGGTTTCACTTTTCAGGAACTCTATCCTCCTACTCACCATCCTCATCTATATTATGGCTTCATCATTATTACTATTGTTTATGGTTTACGTGTTTTCCATCTTACATTCTATTTATTGCACACTCATTTCTCTTATTCACTTACACTAGGCCAGTCTTGGCTTACTTATATAGGGGGTACATTAGATCCTAATCACATTTTAATCTCATTTCCTATACCTTTTGGTCACGTATTCATTTGTGATAGTTCCTTTCTTGGTTATCCACAGAATCTCACTTATTGGTATGCACACAATTGTTCCCTCCCTCCCTTCATTGATAAGGAATATGTTATGGGCATGTATTGTTTAAGCCTCAATGGATCATTACACAACCTATATGACACTATAGATTATCAGGTTTCTGATGCCACACCTTATGGCTTCGATCTAGACAATGACATCATGTGATCCTTTTCCTTCCTCACACACTTGGGGGGCATGACATTTATCTCTTCCACCCCCCTCCTACCTACACATTTTTTATCCTAGTATAGGCATCGTCATCTACACATTAGCACCATTATTACCTGATGACACACTTTTGTGCTTCGGTTCACACTTGATTGTTGATGGCATCTTACACATATGAACCCCACACACCGCATAATAGGTATTACACATCTTGCATTACATCTTATCATCATTATACATACTACGTATTTTACGCATCACATGGTCATCTCTCATCATCATATATACTACACACATCTACTAGTACGCATTACACTCATTACCCTATAATGCACTCGAGTCTCAAGTTCCATACTAGACTGTTAAGGGTATACATCACAAATGTACCTCATCACATTCGCACATACATCCTAAACATTTTATCACATGACATTACTAGGTTAGTGACATACGTTATAGGCTAAATGGTCACCTATTTTTATCATCTTGTAGTGGTATACACCATAGGATACATCATCACTAGCTCTAGCATCATCATCACTTATTCTACTCATCATTTAATGACATACGCTATAGGCTAAATCGTCACCTATCCCATCATCTTGTAGTGGTATACGACATAGGCTACATCACAACCTCTTTCAATCATCTCATCATGATATATACTTTAGGTTAAATCATCATGTGCCTTCATACATCATCTCTATATCACATGTTATCACTACACATATACATTCACCACAACACGCTACACACAACACAGTTCAACCATTTCTCGATGACACACTCTTGTTTTTGGTTCATTCTTAACTGCTGAGGGGGCATACTAAATGAACCTCACTGCATATAATTCCATTCATTTAGGGGGCATATGACTCCAACCATTCCATCCATCCACAACATACTACATTTTATAGTTGCATTTACTTTTTCTTACACCCGCTTGTACATTTTTTCCTTATTACACATGTTAGCTAGATTTCTTGTATGTCATTATCTTTACCATACACATATGTACATTCACGTTCTTTTCTAATTATGATCACAGATACAAGGATTTTAAACACAACAATAGATACTTGGCACACTACCTATCTCACAATGGATCCTTGGGGCATCCACATTCATACACTACAAGTGTTATTGTTTCATTTTTGTTCATAGCACAGTACTTTATGGGTTTATACACACTTTGACATACATTTTATTTTTATAACATGCTAGCGGGTGTATCATGTGCAACATTTCTTATGTAGGGATTTTTTCTTCCAATAGACAAAAAAATCACAAACTTTGATTCATTATTTAGTCCCTCTCTCATACTACTATTCATATGGTTATTAAGTGAAGAGAGTATTAACTAACCCATTTCTTTGGCCATTTCACTTTGTTTTTTATAGTTACTTTTGGTCTTTCACCCATATTTTCCCAATCAATTTCGTCACATGGTGTTTTTCCCACTCTAACTAGAGCATCCAACTAGGACTGGGGTTCCCCAAGGGCCCTAGTCCCCTCTAGGGTGCCCTACTCCTCTTTGCACTTTACTCTCACTTTTTGGGCATTTTCTAGCCATTTGAGATTTTTATCTTTTTAGTGGCCGGCCTTTTCGAGGTTAATTATAAAATTAGAACAAGAGAACCATATAAATATAAAGTTATGTGATCATAATAATGGACCAATCACTAAACATATACTATCACCATCAAAGGCATCTAATGTTACATTTACATCCATATAGCTCCATCCCAAGGCACACAAGGTTGGTTCATCTGCATCACACTTCATATGAGTGGAGTTTATTGTTTCCATGCACACATTTACTACATTCTACATCTAGTTATTTAATCACTACTTCATAAAGTGTGACTAACATAAGAGCAACATAGGGCACGATTTGCACACACACACCAACAACTACATTGGGTCTGAGATATAGTACATATTGCTTAGTTATAAGCCTACTATTTTGGCCACTGAGGACAGTCTGACCCCTTTATATGCATCTTTATTTTTTTAGGGTTTGATGCTTTATCTAGTGTTTTGCATGTGATTCTTCCATTGTAGGTTTATCAGTGCTTCGGCGATCACACAGTGACATTCGCATGACAGGAAGTGAACATAGGTGAACATATAGCAACACCTCAAAGGAGGTTCTCTTGTCATTTCCACAGACCAAGGCACCTAGATTGTAGACCACGGAACCCCAGGAGCCCTTATCCCTTTCCCAAGCACCCGAGTCAAGCTAGACAGTCCAAATTTGTATCTTCTTGAGCTATTTTGCAGTCTTTTCCTCCTCATGTTCAGCTAGTCACCATTATGACACAATTTGGTGATATATTTGAATCAGATAAGGACTTCTTAACCCTATCTTACACACTAGAGTTTCATATTTTGTTACTTAGATTGCTTGAGTCTACTTTACTGCATTTTACTCTGTATATTTACTGCTTTGCATAACATTAGATTACACTAGAATATTTCAATTTTAGTTAATCATTTTGGTGAACCTAAATTTGATCTTTATGCTTTTAGGATCCTCACTTCTTGCTTGTCATCCTAGAGTCTAGTCATCATGATTATTTCAATCAATGATTACTTACTTGTAAATCCTTATTTGAGGCATTGAGTTCAACATCTTCTTGCTACTACTCACATTCGTGTTGATATGCATCTTGACTCAGTATATAAAACTTTTGTATATGCATTTTCTCAACATATAACATTCAAATTTAATCTTCCCATTGATCTTAACACTTTTGACAATGAACCACCCTTGCATATCATGATTTGTATTTACGATGTGGGTATCGAATGCAATTTAATTGACAATGGATCTCAACTCAACTTATGTTCCAAGTCATTTATTGAGAGGCTAGGTCTTTTAGCTCATGATATTAACCCATCTTTCCTATCACTCTGTGCATATGATGGTTTTGTTCGTCCATGTGTTGTTCACATAACATTAATTATCACTGTAGAGCTAAAAATTGTTAACACTATGTTCTTTATCATCAATTTTCCAGTCTCCTATAACTATTTTATTGGTAGACCATGGCTCCATGCTATGCAAGTCATCGTTTCTACCATACATCATTGTCATGAGGGTGTTGAATATAATATAATTCACAACCGTGATGCATACAAATATTGTGACTGAGATCCTAATACTACTCTTTTTGTTTCATGCACTAATACTACAGATGATCCTCAACCAATAGATGGACTACTTCATTTGCCACCGCTTGAAGGTGTCATTTGTGTGATAGATGTAGTTTTTCCACCCCACCACCTTCCCATGATACTAATACTACTATGATTGTTTATCAAGGTCTTGTCTCTACATCGGATGTTCATTTAGCTCCTCCACATTCTCCAATGCCACCTTCGTCACTCTAGCCTCCTTTCACATGCACACTTTTTGGGAATAAATTTTATTGGGAACATATTCCACTTGACCCTACTTGCGATGACACTTTATGTACACATGGGAGCTTGACTTGCCTAGGTTTTTCTTTTGAGGACCTTTCTCCTAGAATCTACTGTGAATAACCCAGTGCACTGGCACATCACTGAGCTTGAGCTGAGTGCTCACCTAAAGCATGCAAAGGTACAAGGCCCCTCTTTAGAGTTGCTTGTGTAGGATGTTAGTGTGATGATGATAAAACATATTCAGATCCATAATTAAACATAAACATTCCACAGTGCATAATCCAGATCTAGATCTTAGAGAATCATGAATTAAACAATAACTATAATAAGATTAACCATACATGAACCAGATTTAGTTATGTTTAACACCATTATCCAGCCAATATACTCCATTACATTAAACACTGTAAAACACATAAGCTTCTTACATTATAAAGTATATCCATAAGTCATGTGTGCATCAGATCCAACAACATAACTCTACAATAATTCACACACCTCTCTCATAAACTACATAGTTCAATACATATTTATAGAGGTGGGGACTTTCCCTTCACCACCTATGCACTTCTCAAAATAGGTCACATGCTGATAATAGCCATGCACCTTTACAATAGCATGCATACATGCAAGTGTTCTAATAATAGATGTCCTATAGTTAACTGGAAGAAGAAATCCTATTATTAGCTCAAACCATGCATGGCGCTTATCAGCCGCTTCATTCCCAAAATATCATTGTGTGTAGCGTGCAAGTCTTCATCTCTATGTGTGCTCCACATGCTATCTCCAAAAATAGCCCTTATCCATAAAAATGGCTAAGTCCTGAGCCAAAGTGTTCTGGCATGTGTTTCCTTTCCTATCTTCTGTGCCTTCAAATGCACCTTGTTCCCCGTGTGCACATCCTTTGTGTGTCTTCTCCTTAGAGAAACATTTTGTCTGCTCAACATTACCCCACACTAAAGTACATTGTCATCCCGACAATGGGAATTCTTTCTGATGTTCCCAAGAATAAAGAATAAGAATGAAAGAATAAAAGAATCACTATACAAAAGAATGAATCTTTACTCTGCAACACCCTCTTCTTCAACTGGGAGGATTAGCTCTGGATATTCATTTTTGATCTCAGCCTCCAATGTCTGCCATTCATTTAGTGCAGTCCTTGTCTTTTCTGGAATATCTGTGGCTATGGCATCTAGTTCATCCTGAGTAATCTTTTCTTTCTCATTCTGTAGTACTCAGACAACATTGGCCATACCTGACATCATTCCTTCCATGAGGTCCATCTTTTATGCTATGAGCTTCCCAATCTCATCAATCCTCTCTTTATGTGGATCCTTGGTTGTTGCTAGGGCTTCACACTTTTGTTTCACCAGTGCCAATCTTTCTACGTGCCCTAGTGTCTCATCTTTCATTACTGCCAGAACTTCATTATCTTCAACTAGAGTTCTGGTCCTTATTACTGCCTCTGGTGCCACACACAAATTGAGAGCTTGGTCTGCTTTCTTCAGTTCATCCTTTAAAGTTTGGAGCAATGCCTCGTAAGTTGAAATTTTTCTAAGCATAGAGGCCCTTGCTCTCTCTGCTTCTTGTTCAACATATTTTGGTGTGGGCATCTGAATTGGTCCATCCTCTAACACCAAATTGACCAAAGTGTGCACATAATGCATAGCAGAAGGAAAATTTTTAGGTACCTTAGGTTCTAGATGAGGCCTTGTTTTCAGAATGTGATCACCAATTTCCTCAGCCATGCCAACGAAAGCCTCATTCTTTTCCCATTCTCATTCCTTCTCTTCCTTTAAGTGTGTTATCTCTACAGTTTTATCTTTGTTATCCTCCATCAGTGCTCGAATGGTGGTGGCCTTATCAACATTTCTCCATGCCACCTCAGCAGATACCTTGACCAAGGCATTACTGACCTGCTCATCAGACATTAGAGTAGGTTTTATTGTCATGTGCCTGCTTTGGGGTGCCTTCTTCACTCTTCGCGAGACACAAGATTATTCACACACATCAAAATATGGTTCATCCATATGAGTCTGCATGGACCAGGATAATTGCTTCCTTGTGCATGTAGTGGCCATATCTGGATCCATCAGCTCCCACCCATATAACTCCTTAAGGCCCACAGTGCTTTGAAACTGGGTGTAGATGATTTTTCTTGTGTCCTTAGCATAGCCCATACTAGGGACAACATACTCTTCACTTGTTCTTTCTCTTTTTGTTCTTGGCCCCTTAGGAACCTGGGCGCCAAGGTCTGAAGTTGGCCCTTCTCCTACCTGAGTTGTAATGGGTGCATTGGGTTGCTCTTACATAGTTTCTTCTACCTCTTTCACCCCTTCCTCTTCATCTCTCATTTCTTCATCCCAAGGTTCCTCCACATCTTCAGGTTGAACCAGGGTATGAGGTGTGCTCTCTTCAGACTCCTCCGCCTCCTTGTTAAGCTTCAACTTTCTTCTTCTCTTTTTCTCTGGTGCTTCTTTCTGAGGGGAGAGTCGAGGTGACCTTCGTAAAGGTTGTGATGTTCCTGTGCCTTGGGTCCTGGTTCTTCTGAACACCTTCTTAAACTGGTGCTCCTCCTGGACTGTATCTATGTCCAAGTCTTCCTCTCCTTGTGCCTATGGGGAAATTTCTACTTGCTCACTTTACACATTGTCTGTGGGCTACCTCTGACCTCTATGGTCCAAGCCTCCATTATCCTCATGTTCTTCTTCTTCGTCTATCTCTATGGTCGAGGTAGGATTTGGAGCTGCCACATTTTCAACTGTGTGTTTTCCCTTAGGTGGCCCTGGGAGCATGAACTCATTCTCCACATACTTGTTATTTTCCAACCTAGGCTTAAGCTAGAGATAGAACAAGCATGGCTCCACTATCCCCAATAGCCAAACTTACCAGCTTCATACTTATAACATCTGAAATGAGCCTCTCAATGTAGGCAGACCGACCTGGATAAACATAAGTTTTTCTGAGAGTATGGTAGTCACAATCTACCTTGTCCGCATTAAAGCTCAACCTGTGCATCAGTAAACCTGTGTACTGCTACCTAGAAATAGCATGTTGTGAAGGCATAGGGAAGTTTACACCAGGGACTCCATGTCCCATCCTTCATTACAAACCGCGTGATGCAAAAATGTTGATACACATGAACTACACTGCCTTACCCACTACTGAGGATAACTACTTTGGAATGCGCCATTCCTCCTCAAATGCAACGCATAGTCGATCATATCATAGTCTTCCCTTTGTTTGAATGGGCCACTCATTGTTCCTTCACACAAATACTTCTCAAACCTCTCTGCGAGGGACTTCTTCTCCATGGGGTATTCCCAAATTTTGTTCTTTGGCCCATCGGGCACTCCAATTTCTACAAACACAAGAGATAATAGGATAGTGCCAAAACTTATCTTTTCACCTGTGCATGCTTCCTCAATAATTGTTTCTGCTATGTAGCTAGCTAAGTTGTAGACTTCTCCTTGTGACATTTTCTTTGCAATATGTAGCCACATGGTATTTACCTGTGACCATCTCTCTTGATCATTCAACTTAGTGAGAAGATGTGTGGCTGCCTGCACCACAGGGTACTTCCTTAATTTGTAGATGTCCATTCCTGTGTGGACCCTTGGAGTATCCCAACTCCTTGCTTGTGGCTATAATAACTACCTTATCAGTTAGATCACTAATAACATTTGTTCATGTGCCCTTCAATCCTGTCAATGTAGCAATCAAAGGTGTGGTGATCCTTACCCGCCATCCAACAAAATAGAAGAAGTCCTCATGGACTCTGCTCATAAGCCATTGGTATAAACTTTCTGGTTTTCCAAAATATGGGAGTTCATACAGTTGATACACCCCTACCTTCTTGAGAAACTTCTCCCCAACATCATCATATACTGGCATGTCATCCACCATGTGCTTGTTGGTCTTCTTATTCAACAAAGCATCCAACTCTCCCTTGTTGTCAGTGGTGTGGTGGTTGTAATCACTTACTTTGCATCTGCGGATATGGGAATCCCAATCCCACCTGATGATCACTCCTTCTGGATACTGCATTTCTAAAAAATTCTCTCAGGAGCAACTTTGACCTCGACTTCCACCTTCTTCTTCCCCTTCGTACCTTTGTAGGTGCCTTCCTTGGTGCCATTATAAAAATCTCACCTTTTTTCTTCTGTCGAGTAAGCTTTCATGCCCTAGCTCAAAACTCCATGCCCTAGCTTGAAACTGTGAGCCCTAACTCTTTCTCAATACTTCTACTTCACTCAAACCCTTCTCCAATGGGGACGCAAGCCACTTCTATGCACAAATCTACTCTCCACGTCTGGTTTCACAACTCTCTGCACCTCAACATTTCACTTGGCTCGGTCACAACTAGCTCACTTGAATACTTGTGATTGCAAAGGTAAAAATGAACCCGCATCATGTCCTTATATAGATTTTTGAAAATTTATTACATTTATTGCTCCTTTACCTACCACCAATCCTCTCATTAATTGACCATTTTCCCAACTTCCACGTGACACACCTACGTGCCCCAGCTATAACCTTCTAGCACACCTTCCTACCTTCTGGCTACATACCTCCTTCTATGTGCTTCCATGTGCCAAAGTACCTCACCATTGTGCCTTCCTCTAGTAGTTTCTATGGCCGCAACTTACCTCGTGTTATATTGTTCATTCATTTATTTCCAGCTATGGTCTTCTCTAGGAGCAATCTTCTTTCTAGCAGCTCCTTTCCATACTTGAATAACACCTGTAACAGTTTGTTCTTATGTGTACCCATTTTTGAATAACAAATAACAACCACCCCACACCAATGGTATGTGTAGTCCTCTGCATAAAAATACTTCAAATTGTAATTAGCTTCCAGCGTGCACAAATGTGCTTATTACACAAAACACCAAACTAAATTGAAAAAGCATAGCGACGAAGAAGGAAATACATTAAAAGAAATACAGAAAGGGAAATCTATACTAAATGGAAATACTGCCTTATTACAAACACCAAGAAGACTTATTTATAGTAGGGCTTCAGCCTACTCCCATTAAAGTAACTGGGTAACCGTGTTCCATCAAGCACCTCTAACTGACAAGTGCCTGATTCAAGGATGTGAGTGATAACATATGGTCCCAACCAATGCACCTTAAGTTTTCCTGGATGGCACAAAAACTTGGAATCATAAAGAAGTACCATCTGTCCAACCTCAAGCTTCTTATCCCTGATGTGTCTGTCATGCCATGCTTTCTACCTGGCCTTTTCCTACTTTTGACTCCAACATGTGCTATGGTGTGCCTCTCATCCAGTTGTATTAACTTGTCAATTCTTTCTTCTAATGCTTTCTCATCAGCTAGACCTCCCACGTGCGCAATACGCAAAGAAGGTAACATGAATTCCATGGGAAGAACTGCTTCTGTGCCAAACACCAACTGAAAGGGTGTGGCCTTATTCAACCTTTTGTAGGTTGTTCTATATGCCCAAAGTACAGTAGAAACTTTATCATCCCAATCTTTCCTTCCAACATCACAAATTTTAGTTAAGGTCTGGCTCAATATCTTGTTGAAAGGCTTCAGCAGTCCCATTTTCTTGAGGGTGATAAGATGTAGTCTTGTGGTGTGTGACCATAAATTCATCCAATAATATCCTGATTGTCTCATTCAAGAAGTGTGTGCCCCTATCACTTGTCAAACTCAATGGACATCCATACCTAGTAAGAATATTTTCCCATAAGAACCTTGTTGTTGTAGCTGTTGTACAATCCTTTGTAGGTGTTGCTTCTACCCACCTTGTAAGATAATCTGTACAAGTGATGATGTAGCGTGATCCGGTTCTACGCGTGGCTGGGGAAATAGGACCCACAAAGTCTATTGCCCATTTTTCAAATGGCTCTGCACTAGTAATAGGCCTCAAAGGCATTTCATCTCTTTGCTTAGGTTTACTAAGGTGCTGACAGTGATCACATGCCTTACAATACTCTTTACAATCCTTGTATAGGGTTTCCAACCATAATCCATGAGTAGAATCTTACACGTGGTGGTGTCACCTACATAATGCCCACCTGTAATACCACCATGAGCCTCTTCCATGATATATGTGCACTCATGTTCTAATACAAACCGGTGCAATACTTCATCTCATCCTAGTTTGTATAAGTCACCACTGATCAACATGAAGGGTGTGGCATGAATTGCAAGTTGTTTCTTCTCTAAGGATTTCATTCCTTCTGGCACCATACCTGTGTGTAAAAAGACAACAATATCCTCCAATTCTGAAGGTGTGTGATATAACCTGTACAACTGTGCATCTAGCATTGTATCTTCAATTGTCTGTGTGTCCTCTCCTGATTGAATTCTTGATAAGTGGTCTGGGCCAGAATTACTTTTACCTGGTTTTACCATGACTGTAAAGTCAAATTCTTGGAATAAGAGAACCCATCGACATATGTGCCCCTGTAAAATGGGCTTATTTACCAAGTATTTTAATGCCATGTGATCTGTATAAAATACAAAGGGTGTTGCTAGCAAGTACTGTCTAAACTTATGCAGTGCGTAGATCATTGACAAGGCCTTGCACTCTGTAGTTGTATAATTCTGTTCTGCAGGAGTCAACTTTCTACTAGCAAAATAGATAGGATGATCTATAATACCTTCTCCAGGATGAGCTAACACTGCACCAATGGTCATGCCAGAGGCATCCACATGTACGTGAAATAGTTGGTTCCATGAGGGAAAATGTAGAATAGGCATTGTAGTAAGTCTCTCCTTCAATGCCTCAAATGTGTGTTGTTGTGGTTCTCCCCAATAGAATGTCCCTTTTCCCTTTAGTAACTCTTCCAAGGGTGTGGAAATCTTCACATATCCTTTGATAAATTTTTTGTAATACCCTGTATGGCCCAAGAATCTGTGCACCTCACTCTGACTGGTAGGTTCCTCCAGGCCTACAATAACTACAACCTTAGCTGGATCTACTAACAAACCTTCCTTGCAGATGATATGCCCTAACAGAGTTCCAAAAGGTGTAGCAAAATACACACTTCTTGATATTCAAAGAGATGCTTAACTGTCTACATCTTTCAAACATTTAGCGCAAGTTTTCACAATGATCCTTAACAAGCCCATATACCATCCAATCATCCAAGTAAACCTGTAAGAATTTGTGAATAAAATCCTGGAATGCTTGAACAAATATGCACGAAAATACAACAGGTGCATTCTTCAAACCAAAGGGCATCACTGTATATGCAAAATTTCCCCATTCAGTGGTGAATTCATTTTCTCTTGATCCTCCTGTGTAATTCTAACCTGGTGATACCCTAGAGAATCCATCTGTAAAAGAGTAAATTTGTGCCCTGCAATGCCTTCTAATATTTCCTCAGTGAAAGGTGTAGGAAAAGGATCAATCACACATGCAACATTCAGCTCCCTGTAATCCACACAAATCCTAATCCGACCATCTTTCTTTATACTGATTACCATGGGGCTAACCCACTCTGATTCTTCTAGGGGCTTAATGATGCCAGATTTCAACATTTTGTCAATTTCTTCTTTAACTTTTATGTGCAGGTTAGGGTTCATCCTGTAAGGTCTCTTCCTGACTGGGTGTGCTCCTTCCTTTAGCTTAATCTTCATCTCACCTAATGACTCATGCACCCCCTTTAACTCATGGTAGCCCCTAGGAAATAAGTCCTGGAAATCACGTAGTAACTCAATTATCTTTGCTACTTCAGAATCAGACCAATAATCTCCAATTATGGCCTCCTTAGGTTCAACATATGTGCCAATGTTCACTTTCTTGGTCTTCATAGGTTCATGATAGGTGCACGTGTTTTTATCCACACTGTCTAAAACCTCACGTGTACCTACTGAATGATCTATGTCCAAATCTTCTACTTCTTCATCATCCACTATGTAGACCATCTTTCCTTTCTCCTTCTCAAAGCAAGCACACTTAAATAGTTTGGCATCTGTCTCATCTATTTCATCAAAATGTGCTCTTGGTTCTTCCTCACCAAATAACTCCTGAATGAGTTCTTCAGCCTTTGCACTGTCTCCCATAGTCAAGCATTCCATAACCCATAATTCCTCTCTCACCAGAGGTTTAGTAGAGAAGTAGTCAAAAGTCTGGACCATTCCTGCAATCAAGTCTTGCCAATTTCCAGTCTCCCTATGCAGTTCCGCATAAACATACCAAGCATGTGTGCAACCTTGCAAAGTGGAATAAAGTTTGTGCACCCAAAGTGAAGGTGGTAAAGCTTCCTACCCCTCTATCTAGAGTCTCTCACACTACTGAACGTGGTGCTGAATAGGTTGATTACCATGATATATGCAGATTTGAGTAGGTGCATTGCTCCTGAGAAATCGGGTTGTTAGAGAAATTCTTACTTCATTCCATTCTATGAGATTATCCCTATGAACCATCCACCAGTGTGTTGTCATCCCACGTAGGGTATACACTAACATATTTCTTCTCTCCACTTGATCCATCCACTACTCCTCCATGGCACACAGGAATACTGTAGGATCTCCTTCTCCAGTGTACCGGGGTACAGAGTTGTTACCTATCCTCCTAATACAATGAGGTTTTTTCCTCCATGCAAATGCACTTCTTACCTTCATGCCCAACCATCTCATAGGTGTCATGCACCCAATTATCACAAGAAATACTTGTAGTATCACTAATAGACTGTGCATCTTCCCACTGGAGGATTCCTTCCTTAGATGGCTCAAGTACTTCCAGATCTCGAATGGTGTGCACATAAATTTTGTTCAGGTCTTCCTCACTCAAAGGTTCAACATAAGGTGTAGATTTCCCATCTGTCAAAGGGATAATAACTCTTTCTTCCTTGTTCTCAAAACTTATATACCCCTTGTTGAACCATAGATCAACATTATTTGCATAACACCAAGGGTGCCCAAGTAGAGCTGGGAAGTTGTCTACTTCTGCAAGTGCTAAAACCTCAAACTCCCCAGTGAACTTGGCCCCTTGTATAGTAATAGATGCATCCTTTAAAACACTGATTGGAGTGGCCTTAGTTGATTAGCCATAAATAATACATTAGAGGATGGCTGTAATGGAGGTCTTCCCATCTCCACCCATGCATCTAAAGTAAGCACATTCACTTTTGTGCCTGTGTCAATCAATATATTGCTCAAAATCCATCCATCCACAACAACATTCAGAGTGATTTCCTTGTCATAATCCAAGCTATGAGGGGGAAGATTAGCATGCAGGATCTTCCATCCATTCTCAATACCTATGCACATGGAGTGTTTCCCTTTAACCAATTCCCTAGTAATGGAATAATATTCTCCTGGTGCAACATCTTGCATACCTCTTTCAAATCATCAACATCTGACTGGACCGTCTCTGCTGCCTTCTTTTGTTCCAACTTCTGTGACTGTTCCTTTAAACATTGTATTTCACCCTGAATATTTCTGAGTACCTCCATGGTTTCCTGATAAACCTCCTTCTGATGTGTAGGATCTGGATATCTTGCATGTAAAACCTCCTCCTTAGTAATGGTAGGCTTCTGTTGTAACATTTCTCTGGCACACAGCTTCAGTGCGTGTAGTAATCTTCACAGGTACTACCTCAGGTTCTGGTGCCAACTTTGGCATCCACTAATTTTCTATGGTGTGTTGTATCCTAACCATCCCCACACCCTTGTTTTCCTGTTTATGTTGCTTGCTAAGATGCTCATATAAGTCTGGGCATTCCTCATAGTTATGATTCTTCCCACAAAAAGAACAAGTAATATTCTGAGGGCATTCATGCCTGTAGTGGTCAGGAGATCCACATGTATAACATGTTCCATGAGGAAACTCACCTCATCCACCACCATGGCCTCGGCCCCTGAATCCACCATGGTATCCTCGACCTCTGGCATGACTTCCTTCAAAGCATCCCTCATTCTGATCATAGCACCCTTGAGTGTGATCATGATCATGGTGCTCACTTTTACTTTTAGAATTATCTGATACTCCTGTCTGTCGTACACCAATATCGATGGCATCATGGATTTGACCAATCAACCTACAGTCTTTTGTATTGTGAGTCGTGGACCAGAAAATATTACAATAGCAAGATACATTCTTTCTTATCATGCATTGTAATAATGGGCAATGGCTTGCATCATGGTCTAAATGACATATCTCGCAGTCTAGCAACAATGAATGTACTGACCTGTGGGGACAACTATCCTTAGTGTGCCCTTCCACTTCACAATCTGTACACCAAATCCCAGTGTGTGTCTCATGTGCTGAATTGGCCGATAGTTTCTCCAACTACTTTTCCATAGCTACAATCTGTGCTTCCAGGAATGGGCTCACTCCAGTGTCTATACTTCTGACTGCCTCAGCATGTAATGCTACTTCAAGTGCTTCACGTGGGTCTATATATGTCTTATGTGACAAGTGCCCTCCTAAATGGTGTGATCAAACCCCCAATGAACCACTGTGCATGTTGGCTTGCATGAATATCATATGAAAGTTTAGACAAAAGTGTTTTGAAATGGGCATCATATTCCTGAACACTCTCAGTAGTTCCCTACTTAATATCCTTGAGCATGCTTATACTCTTCTGCTTGAACTCAGGGATATGAAACTCCTTAAGGAAAGCTTCTCATAATGTTGCATAATCTACGCAAGTCTGATCAGGGTCAAACTTCCTGTACCAACTGTGAGCGCATCCCTGCAATGTAGTTACAAACTGACTTGCCTTGCACTCAGAATTCATGATTCCTTTTGTGTGCCACAGTATCTCACACATGTGCACATGCTCAGCAACATCTTCTATTCCCCTATACTCTGGAAGATGAAGTGACATCTCCATGTAAATATTCTGGGGTTGGTGAGGACCATGCCCACCTGATCCAGAACCTCTTGTGTTACCTCTACCTCCAGACCCACCAGATCCACCAGAACTAGAGCCACCTATGCCCCCTGATCCTCCACCTGTAGCTGGAAGTGGACCAGTGGATGTACTACCCTGTGTCCCAACAGTGGTACTAAACTAAACTCCTACAGTCTGCGAGGTGGTACTACTCCCAGAAGTGAGTCCAAAATTTTATGTGCTTGATTTATGTGCTGACGATGCATCTGAAAAGGTACCTCCAAATAACAAAGAAGACATGTTTTCCCAGCCATAGATGCACTTTCTACTTGATTTACTCCTTTTCTACTACTCCCCAAACTAGCTTGTTGACTACTAGTTGTACTAGATACTGGAAAACCAAGCGCAAGGGCTAGGTTTCCAGGTAGATTCAGATGCATGCCCACAGCCCATGTTGTCTCTACTGGTGCACTCCCATATGAGGCTGAGGAGGGTTCCCTATCATGCTTTCCCAAATGGGGGAGTTCCAGATGCTCTGGCTCCATGCCTTCTACGTGAGCTCCAAATCCTTCACGAGCCATCTCTCTCCTCAATGCCATCCATTCTACAATATCATGTTGCTTCTCTATCTCCCTCTCACATGCCTCATTATACTTAAGCCACCTTTCTTCTCTTTTCCTCTCTACTGCTAGGTCCACCATCCTTCACCAAACCTGCTCCTGCCCCCACGTGTGGTAGGGTTTAGCTAGCCATCGGCTTTTCTTCCAAGTTCAGGGTTACCATCAAGATTTTGATCACCAGTGGAATGCCTTGCAGATAGGTTCCCCTGGGATAATGTAAAAACTGGAACTCAGCTACCTCTGGGAAAGAGTAAGTAGAAATTGAGTACTCTAAAATATAGCTATTCAGAACACCATGGAACCAAGTGTCCACAACACGCATCCAAATCAGATCAGCATCATAGAGGGCCTAAAATTCTTCCTGCATCCAGACAAGTGTGTGATACCTCCAATTCCTTTTAGATGCATAAGCAACCAGCCACTCGTACAACTCTATTGGAAAGATAGCAAAGAAGCTCTCATATAAACAGTCGTACAAGTTCTACTCCACCCATGTGCATGTGTCAAACTCAGATCTAGTGTTGAACCTCTGAGTGTACTCTTCTTCCAGATCTATTATCCACTCCTCAATACTTTCTAGGGTCAACCGGTATGTCTTCATCACAAAACATCCTGAAAAAAACTGAAAAAGAGGTCCCGGAAATGGAACCAATGATGCAACCTAGAATCTACTGTGAATAACCCAGGTGCGTTGGCACATCACTCAGCCTGAGCTGAGCACTCACCCGAAGCGTGCAAAGGTACCAGGCCCCTCTTTAGAGTTGCTTGTGTAGGATGTTAGTGTGATGATGATAAAACATATTCAGATCCATAATTAAACATAAACATTCCACAGTGCATAATCCAGATCTAGATCTTAGAGAATCATGAACTAAACAATAACTATAATAAGATTAACCATACATGAACCAGATTCAGTTATGTTTAACACCATTATCCAGCCAATATACTCCATTGCATTAAACATTGTAAAACACATAAGCTTCTTACATTATAAAGTATATCCATAAGTCATGCATGCATCAGATCCAACAACATAACTCTACAATAATTCACACACACTAAACTACATAGTTCAATACATATTTATAGAGGTGGGGACTTTCCCTTCACCACCTATGCACTTCTCAAAATAGGTCGCATGTTGATAATAACCATGCGCCTTTACAATAGCATGCATACATGCAAGTGTTCTAATAATAGATGTCCTATAGTTAACTAGAAGAAGCAATCCTATTATTAGCTCAAACCATGCATGGTGCTTATCAGCCACTCATTCCCAAAATACCATTGTGTGTCGTGCAAGTCTTCATCCCTATGTGTGCTCCACACACTATCTCCAAAAATATCCCTTATCCAAAAAATGGCTAAGTCTTGAGCCAAAGTGTTCTGGTGTGTGTTTCCTTTCCTATCTTACACAATTTACACATCAAATGGTAGTCTCTCATCATCACATATACTACACACATTACTAGTACGCATTGCACTCCCTACCATATGACACACTCTAGTCTCACAGTCCATACTATATTATTGAGGGTATACATCACAAATGGACCTCATCACTGTTATCCAAATAACTCTCCTAGTTATCTAGATAACTTATATTTTCATTCTGACTCTGATGTTTCACATTTCAGGTTGCATGCACACAAGATTTTTCTTTTCACACCTTAGCACAATTGCAGTTCTTCTGCGCGCCCAACACACCTTTCTTCCTTCATCCCTTTACATCCCCATTCCTTTGCTTCATCTTATGATTTATTTTCATGCTTCCCATTCCCTCTACAATATGTTATCCTTTTCCATTTTCTCTTGTGCCTTTCTCTTGTACACCCATTTTCTTTCATACCCTGTCATGCACTCCTTACGCGCACCTCTGCAGACTTTCCTTCCAAAATGGCTAAGTCCTTGGCATTCCTCCTATGCACTTACATACACTAAACTATGTCAAGTACCCCTTTTCTATCTATCATTGTGTGCCCTTCCTTGAATGCATGCACCCCACTTACATACTTATCTACTCCTGCAGTTATGCACCTTACTTCTGCGCGCACACTTTTATACACCCTTTCTCTACACCTTTGTGCACCTACCTTTTGCAGTCTTGTGCCTCTTACTTTCACACCTTACACCTTCTTCTGTGCCAATCATTGTGCCATGTCATCTTATGTCAGACTTGAGTGTGATGCACGTAGCCTATCAAAGGGTGAAAACAAGGCACAAAATCTGGATAACTAATTGGTGTGTGAGACATGGCAGAAACAACAAATTAGATGAACAGTTGGCTGATTTCCTTAGTCAATCAGTGTGCACCACATTTCATTGTGTGTCAAAGTGACCTATAGACTTCTGGAAGCCATAACTTCTATTGCAATGATCATATTCCCACGTGCCCGATCTCATTTGAAAGTTTGCATGAAATAGTTAATAATGCAAGTAAAGTTGAAACTAACACCTAGTAGCTTCAATACAATACTAAACTAAACCTATGCATCATCATGCTAAGAGCTTAAACAAAGCTAACCTATCAACATTTCTACATTAAACATGAAATGAACATTTCAAGCTAATATGTTAAATAAATTAACTTCTATCTCTTATTGAATGCTAAAATAAGATGAGATTGAACCTATGTAGATCTCTAACAATCAAAGAGTTGATTATGTGCTTGAAATCCCAAGGTTTCTAAGAATGGAGTCTTGTCAAATCATGGCTATAAGACCATTTGACATATCTCCATATGACTTCAAAACTTGGATGGATGAATAAAATAAATGAAAATAGCTAACTCCTCTAATGAAGAATTCTCTAAGATGATAAATGGCTATAGTGTATGCTCTATGCTCATTTAGGTGTGTAGGTGTAAATAGAAAGGTAGGAGGAGGGCTCCTTATATAGCCCAATGGATAGAAGAATCTCTACATCCCTCTTCATGTGGGATAAATGGAGAGGTTGGGTTAGTTGTGGATAAGGGAGGTTTAGAAAGGGTTGAGTCAACCTTAGGAGAGTTTATTTTGTCCTTTAGTGACTCATGGGGTTTGAGGGGATTTATTAATTAACCAAAGTGATTAATTAATAGGTGTGCAAGCTTATATAAGCTTTTTAGAGGAATAGTTAGCATGATTTAGACTATGAGAGGGATTTAATCAAATAAATGATGATTTATTGATTTAATAGAAGAGAGAATTAATTAATTAAGAATAATTAATTAATCTAGATAGAAAGGGGTAATTAATTAGATAGAAAGAAATAATTAATTAATAATAGATAGAAAGGGGAGCTTAATTAATTAATTAATTAATCTAGATAGAAAGGGGAGCTGATTAACGGAAGGTCATTAATTGGCATCATTGTTGGATAGAAGAGTTAATTAACTAACGTAATGTAATTAATTAATGATGATAGCAGAGAAAATGTGTGATATTGATGATATGTCGTCAATTTGTGGGAAAGGGTATAATTAGTGCAATTTAAGTATTTAAATTGCTCGAGCTAAATTATAGGTGTCTACATTTTCCCCTCTTTGAGGTGGTGTAAGTGACGCCACTTCAAAGATAGTAGACAGATAAAATTTTGAAGGACGTAGAAGAAAAATTAGTAGAAGTGAGAGATGCCCCCTCGAGTGTCGATGGGGTGATGAAAGAAGGCAATCGACGATCAAAAAAGGTGAGAGAAATGGAAATAGAAGAATGGGTAGGAGCAAGATGCCCCAGGTGAATAAGAAGAATAGTGTTGATAGGAGAATGATGTAGAAGAGGAATGATAGATGGAAAGAAAAGAGCAAGCTTTCATCCAGTGTATTAAAACAACTTTATTGTCATCATATTGCCAAAGATCTACGTCATCGGTCCTTATTAAAAATATAAGCATACGAAAAAAGTAGGATGACATGAAAAGCCATACTATAAACAATTTTCCATTGCTGAAACACCCACTCAATGCAACATATGAAAAGCAATGCAATATGAGAAGGAAACAAGCTCATTTAACAGGGAAAACAAGTACAAACACACATATTCCAACCAACAATGGTCAAGACGGTTGTACAAATGTTTTGTTATCAAGCTGAAGATCCCCAAATGTTTGTGATTGATGAAAGGGTTAAAAATGATGCCCTGAGCAAGGATACATGCAAGGGAAGATGATGAAGGACACTGGGTCCAATGAAAAAGCATAGTGTGCTACGAAATAGTACTAAGCAACTATATGTGCCCCAGAGTACTGACGAAGCAAGCAGGATAGCTTTGTAAATGGTTGTAAATATGATGATCCATGAGTCATTTGATCTATGAAGATGCAAAATTTCCAACAAGATATGGAAAAAATACCATGCTCAAGACATGAGTTTCAGCCGCTATGAGCTGGTTTACCTAGTTTTGCAAATTTTACAATTTTTAGGATTTTTGAAAAAGTTTTGATTTTTTTTGGATTTTGAATTGATATTTTTTTTTTTTTTTAAAAGATTTTTTTAGACTTTTGCAGTTTGGATAGAGAATAAGTTAGAAGAATCAGAAAGAATCTCCTAGAGCAAAAGAAATGCCCCAGGGAGAAGAAAGAAGCAATTGGTGGCAAATAATGCCCCAACACAACGGAAAGATTAACAAAATAATTATTTAATAAAAAATAATTATTCGATGGAGTGTGTAGAAGAAAGGATATCGCCTAGGAGCAATAAAATTGTCCTAGTGAGAAGAAATGAGTACCAGATGGACAAATAATGCCCCAACATGGCAAAAATGTAAGGAAAATAATTATTTAAATAAAATAATTATTCACGGCGAGTAGAAGAAAAATTAGAGTGTGATGTTATATGGTTTGATTTCACACTTTTGTATGTATCATGATGATAGTTGAGATGTTTGTACCACATGTGTTTGATTTTGACATGATAGATCCATAGATGATATCAATTGTATTGTACATGTGATGCTCTAGATTAGTGGATGGGATGACATGATGATATTGGTGTGGGGGGGATAGATTTTGATATTTATGATCTCTCTTGCCCCCATTTGATGATACGATATGTGATGTTTAGCATAGCATGCATGTATGATGTACTTAGCATTTTATTTATATATGATGTATAGATGATGTTAGATGTGATGATATTGATGGAGATATGATGATGTGATAACAAAACTATGTACATGTGACAAGCAAACACAATCAAATGTTAACAAAATACCCATTGCTAACCAACATGAATTAACACAACTATGTACAATTATTTACAAGCATGCAAAAACACATTGCATATGTACAAGTAAGAATGAATCTAATCTAAGAAAGAAAAGATGAATCTTATCAAATTATGTCTAAGCAACAAACTATACAAATGTACAAACAAGCAACAACTATACAAGCAAACAATGTACACAAACAAAGCAAGAAACAAGATAAAGTAAGTAAACTAAAGTTATGTTTTTGCAAGATTGTTTTGTGAAACACTTTTCTACTGTTATTTTGCTTTTGTGAAACAATTTTCTATTGTTTTTGTGCTTTTGTGAAACAATTTTCTATTGTTTTTTGCTTTTGTGAAAAAATTTTCTATTGAATTTTTGTGATTTTGTAACATTTTGAATTTTTTTGTGATTTTCTAACATTTTTGAATGTTTTTGTGATTTTCTAACATTTTTGAATTTTTTTGTGATTTTCTAACATTTTTGAATGTTTTTGTGATTTTCTAACATTTTCCGAAGCTATGCATAGGTAACTGAGAAACGTGGATGCCCCCAGCGTTAGACAGAGAATATACAAGGGCAGGCGCCACGTGTTTATAAATAGGAAGGTGAAGTCACAGAAGTGCCCCCAGCATTAGATGGGGAATATAAAAAGACCATCCCTTCACAGATTTACAAGAGGAGAAAAATCTGGATCAAGGCTTGACAGGATAGGTTCACAGGGAATCTCAGATGCAGGTGTGGAACTAGCCCTAGGCTAAGTAAAAGTACCCTCCAGATGCAAGATGCTTGTGAACAATGAATCCTCCCAAGGTGCCAGAAACTGGTTTTCACCAAGGGACCTATCCAACGTGCCACAATTGTGTGGTTTTCACATATGGATGACCTGTTTTCTCTTTTTCTTTTTCTCTTATTTTAATTTTTTTTGTATTTTGATCATTTTTACTCTTTTTTTGGTTTGCTTTTCTGATTTTTGTGCCATGTTTAAGCATAGAACTGCTTAAGGTGCATGGCATTCATAGGTTTGTGGAGCTCATCACCATTGGGATGGGAAAGTTTGTATGCTCCCGTACCATATTTGGCCACAATGACGTAAGGTCCTAACCAATGTGGTTCAAACTTTCCTTTCTTCTCTCTTTCCACCCTTGTGTTGAACTGATTTTCTTTCATGACCAAATCTCTGACCTCAAACTGATGAGGTATGATCCTTTTGTTGTAATTTCTGGAGACTCTATTCTGATACACTTTGAGATGGTTAAGGGCATGGATGCACTTTTCATCCAGGAGTTCTAATTCTGCCAGCCTGGCCACTTTGTAATCCTCATCCTTGTCCAGGTAATCCCTAAGAGATATTCTCAGGGAAGGAAGCTTGATTTCCAATGGGATGATGGATTCGGTTCCAAATACTAGGGAATAGGGTGTCACACTAGTAGGAGTGAATGGAGGTCCTATAAGCCCAAAGGGCTGGGTGAATTTGCAAATGCCAATTGCGACCTATCTTACTCACCATCTTTTCCATGATTCGAACCAATGTTTTGTTAGTGGCTTCAGCCTGCCCATTACCTTGTGGATAATATGGCGTAGACCATTTCAATTTTATTTGAAATTGATGACAAAGGTCCTTCACTATCTTGTTCTTGAATGATTTTCCATTGTCAGTAACTATGGCCGCAGGAATGCCATACCGAGCAGATAAGGTGATTCATGATAAACTTTGAAATCTGAGCTCCTGTAACATAAGTCAAAGGAACAACCTCCACCCACTTAGTGAAATATTCTGTAGCTGTGATGATGTGAGTATGACCATCAGATGAGGTAGGGGTGAGATTTCCTATTAAATCCAGTCCCCATTTGGAGAATGGCCATGGGGTTGTGATTGGCTGCAATGGTTGTGATGGCGCATGGATGAAATTTCCATACTTTTGACATAGTATGCATTTCCTTACATAGTTGCAGTAGTTTGTTTCCATAGTAGGCCAATAGTAGCCTACTCTCAACAATTTCTTAGCTATAACCATTCCATTTGTATGGGTGTCCCGCATACCCCTTCATGTACCTCTTTAATCACTTAGACTGACTCTGCTACATCTAGACAACGCAACAGATTCCCATCATAGCCACGATGATAGAGTGTATCTCCTAAGAGGGTGTAACAGGCTATCTGGTAGATAAGGATTTGTTTTTAGAATGGGAGATGTCAGGAGGGAAGGTGTTATGTTTAAGATAGGCGTAGATGTGTACATACCATGGGGAATAGGGACCAACAACTTCACAAGCCAAACATGATTCTAGCATGTCATACGCAGGCTAGCGTAGATTCTCCACAAAGAATGACATGTCCTTGTTATCTAGTGGAATTCATAGCATAGAACCTATAGTTTCCATAGCATCTGTGGATCTATTTTGTGTTCTTGGAATCTATTTGAATGTGATATGCACAAAATACTCTTTCAAAGTTTCCACCAGTTTTTTGTAGGGGATGAGTTTCTCATCCTTGATTTTATATTCATCGTTAACTTTCTTAATGATCAATCTTTGATGAATCCCACCAATGATCTTCAACATGATGGATATCCCATTTGATTCCCCCTGAACCATGAAAAGCTTCATCCTTACCACATGACAGATTCCTCAATGAGCACTGGAAGATCATATTCCTAATGATGCTTCTGCTAATATTATTTGTACAAGGTACAAAATGTCAAATTCAAGGAATGATCCAAAATTCTACCTTGAGGTATAGGGTCAAATTTGGATATAAGCTTGGTTTTAGTATTTAAAGGTAAGTAATTAATAAAAACCACACCTACCCCTAAGCTCATGAAAAGTAAAAGATCCATCAAAGTGGCACTTGTCACATGACATTGATTCCTCAAGGAGTGGCTCACCAGGAGTTGGAGGCATGAAGGTGGATTGGCTAAGTATTCTTAAGCAAGGTGAACTGTTATTTCTCTGCTCCCCAAATAAAGGCAACATCCTTTTTAAGTAGGTGGTGAATGAGTGACACTTTCTGCAAGTTGGGAAATGAAGCATGGATGGCTTGTATCTTTCCTTGCAAGCTATGTAGTGGTTTGATGTATTTGGGAGGAGGAATTTTAGTAATGGCAGTAAATTTAGTTGGATCTACCTCAATCCCTCTTCATGATATAATGAATCCAAGAAAATTTCTTGACATTACACCAAACACACACTTCTTTGGATTCAATATGGTAATAGGTGTTCGAAGATACTCCGTAAAATATCAGAGTGATCTGCTCTTGTCTTGGATTTCCTGAGGATATCATCCACATAGTCTTCTATGATGTCATGAATCATATCATGAAAAATCATGGTCATTTCCCTTTGATAGGTTGCACCTCATTTTTAAGGCCAAAGGGCATTACCTGATAACAAAAAAGTCCCCCAGGGGGTTGTGAAGGTTGTCTTGTGTTGAGGCATGATTTTGATCTGATTGTAGCCTGAAAATCCATCCATAAGAGATAGCATTTCATATCTTGCAGTTGATTCAACAATCATATCAATGTCGGGCAATGGGAAATCATCTTTTGGACATGCCTTATTAATGTCTCTAAAATCTATACATATTCTCATCCCAATAGGTTTCTTTTGTACGGGACTATGTTTGATATCCAGATGAGTAATCAATAGGTCTAATGAAGCCCATTTGATGCTAGCAATCTTTCTAGCTCTTCTTTAACTAGAAGAGCCACTTTGGATGCATTTTTCTGAGATTTTGTTTGATGGGCTTGGTGTCTGCATGCACTACTAGGTTATGCACTACCAAAGTTGGATCCAAGCCCGACATATCCTTATAGGACCATGCAAATACATCTACAAATTCCCACAGAAGCATGGTGAATGTTTTATGTTCCTATGTTGAGAGTGAATCTCCTAGTTTGACTATCTTTGGATTGTCTTCTGTTCCAATATTCACATCAATGGTTTCTTCCACTAGCATTTTTGACAAATCCTCCATATGCGTAGGATTGGGAGGAAGGTTGAGATCTTCTTCCAAGGGTGTCTCTATGATATTTTCACCCTTGGTGTGGTCACTTTTCTTGTCCATTGATTTTTTTACTTGTTTGTCAGCCAACACCTCAAAGAGGTTTTCACTGTGTGACTTGGAATTTTGTTTTTGCTGAGGCTTTTCATTGGAACTTTTCCCTCACTTTTTCTTAAGTTTTTCTAACCATGAAGCTCAAGTTCCTCACCAAAGTACATAGGTATCTAAGTCAATGTAGAAATCCTTCTTATCTTCTCTAATCAGAATTGTATCTCGAATGCCCATGAATTTTGTAATGGATTCATCATTTTCAAAGAGATCCAGTGGTACGTGACGTTGTTGGTCCCATTCAACAAGGAAAGGGTAAACAAGGTAAATTTTAGGTTTAGTAGCAGTTATGGTGAGGACAATGGTATCCATGAATAGGTCCGTCGAGGCAAGATCCTTGTATTGGCTACAGTGGGAATCTGTGTCGCTATCTAAATAATCAGAGCTATCTTCGTGCTCAAAACAAGTGGCATCTTGATCATTGGGGTATGATCCATAGGGTCGAATGCTGATGTCATATCTTTCCATCTTGAAATGTGGAAGAGGAACTGGTTCTCTTGGTCCTTGCTCATTATTTTTGCATCCTAGACCCTTGTAGCCCATGGAATACATCATTCAGCTAGACTTCTCATACTCAGGGATTTGGTAGCAAGTTGGTTGAGTATCTTCAGGACCCAAGTCATAGGTGGGTCCAACAATTTCTCTTTAGCGAGTAACCCCCAGGTAAAAATGACCCAATAGTTCTATCATCTCTAGGCCATCTGAAATGATAGTTGGGTCGGCCTCTAGTTTTAGGTGACAATGATAGGTCTGAAACCAAAAGATCTTGTTGCACATTATATTCTCCACAACCATATTCTAGAACCTTCATCTCCCATGAATCAAAAGGATAAGTTGATGTAGAAGCCTCACGGGTGCAAGAACTTAGGGAATCTGAATCTACCCATGACTCCATGGCTTCAGATTGAAGAGGAACAACTATATAAGCAGAGGGACACTTATAGACACCCTTATGCGCAAAAATATTGAGAGCTCTACAGTGAGTGAAGGAATCTAGATCTCCTTTTATCATGACAGTGTGTCCCTCATGTTTCAATTTGATGCATTGATGGAATGTTGATGACATGACTTGTATGGCATGAATCCATGGTCGGCCAAGAAGCATATTGTATGGAAGTTCCAAGTCCAAGACATGAAACTTTGTCTGATGACAAGTGGGTCCTACTTCCATTGGTAATGTGATTGTTCCAGCTGATTCCCTTTCCATGTTGTCATAAGTAGTTATGGTAATGATGTGGGACTCTAGATCTTCTTTTGTATGTCCCAGTTGCTTAATTAATTTCAATGTGCATATATTCAGCCCTGATCCATTGTCCACAAGCACCCATTTTATCTTTCGGTGGGTAACGAATACCTCAATATATAAGGGGAGATTATGTGTTGGATCTTCAATAGGGATCTCCCTATGATTAAAAGAGATGTACTCAGTTGGTATAATGTTAGCCACCACAGCTTGAAGATGTGAATGGTCTACTTCTAGTGGCACTCCTGACCCCTGAAGAGTTTTGTACAAGATGTCCTTATGTACATTTGATATTTTGAGAAGATCCAAGATTGAAATCTTGGCAGATGTCTTCTCAAGTTGTTCTAAGAGGTTGTACCTACCATCTTGTGGGGTTGACAGAGAGGGTTCAGGAATCATGAGGTGGGCACACCTTGTTACCACAACACAATCCTTTCCCTTGATTCGAATGGTGTTCACATGGTCACTAGGAGAGCGGATACATCCAATGAGTGAATTGTAATGATTATTTTCCTTCTTGGTATATAGATAATTTTCCACTTTGTAACTCTGGGATGAATCTCCTCGATCCAGATTTTTTCTCATCTGACTTACCATGTTTAGGGAATGGTTCTTTGAATATTCCCATATTTTCATTTGGCGTCTGAGTTTTCTCTGGGGTATCCACTTCTATCTCCCCATTATCAATGAGGTCTTGGATGTAGTGACAAAGTCATAGACATTTTTCTATTTTGTGTCCCTTGACACGATGTAATTCACAATAGTCATGCTCTTTGTACCATGATGGTTTCAGAGCATTTTCATCAAAGGGTTGTGTCATGGGATGAGTCACCATGTGAGAAGCATCCAATTGCTTCAATATGGATGAAAAAGGCTCATTGAGAGGAGTGAACATTCTACATTTAGGTGGTGGTTGAATAGGTCCTTTGGTCAGTTTAAAAGGTTGACCAGTTTGAACCATTTTTACACATTTGGAATCTATGATTCCGTCTCCCACCACATTCTTGTTTTTGTTAAATATTTTTGGATTTTATGTGGGTTTTGCATTTTGGTTATCCTTAGAGTGTGATTTAATGGTTCCTTTGGCAATAAGGGATTTCTCTATTTGAATTCCCTTTTCAATAACCTCTTTGAAGGTGTGAACACAATGCATTTGTAGATGAAAAGTGATGTCTGGGTTGAGATTGGGCACAAAGATACTCACTAGCTATTTTTTAGGGAATGCACAAGGGAAGCAACTGGCTATCCCTCTCCATATTTGTAGGAAGCTAGCGAATGTCTCGTTAGGATGTTGTTTAGTGCCACACAAGTCCACCATGGTTATGTCACTTTCTATGTTGTACGAGAAGTGTCATACAAACCTTTCTTCCAGTTCAAGCCATGTGAAAATAGACCCACGAGGTAAGCGAGTGAACCATTCCAAGGCTTGGCCCCCTAGACTCTTTGGAAAGAGTCGTATGAGGTAATTGTCATTGTAGGCCACTTCTTGGCATGCCATGTAAAAATATTTTACATGGTCTCACGGGTCACCTTTCCCTCTATATTTTTCAAATTTTGGCATGTCAAAATTTTTAGGGAAGGGTTGAAGCATCATAGTTTTATCAAATGGATAGGGACATAGCTCTTTGTATTGATATTTTTTGCTATTCCCCATAGTGCTCTCTTGGAGGATTATAAGTGTCACTTTCATAGATTGCATTTCTTGAGTGAGTAATTGTTATTTGGTAGGAGAAGTAGGATATATATATGATTATGTTCCATATTGTCTTCCTCCTTGATTTTCCATTTGAAGTTCACTAATTTTGACCTTAGGTTTTGTCTTTTGTACATTCTTGTTTGTTTATTTTTGTACATGAGATGTTAACAAAGCTAATTTCGACTAAGGTTTCTAATTTGTTGTTGAATAGTGATTTCTTCTTCAAGAGGATCCTCTTCTTATTCATAATGCAGAGGTTTTTCAACATTTTTCGTGTTCTATTCTAACTTTACATGGTACTTTAAGGAAAGGTATTCTATATCCCACTACATTATCATTTCCCATGTTAGAGGTAGAAGCATGTCCATGTGTTAATATATCCTCCATGTTAATAAGAGGTTAATCCTCTTCATTAGCATCATTTGTAGGTGGGATTATCTCTTGTTCAATAGGAATTCTGGCTCCTAACTCCACAACTCGTGCTAGTACCCGATCCTTGTTTCTAAAAAGGAATTCATCTAACAAGGTGGGGTCGAAATCAAATTCCACATGTGGTGATTCCAACTTGTCACTGCTATGATCTATCATTTCTTCTACTTCTTTCTCTGTGGAGAATAAAGGCCCAAGATCATGGCCAATAAAGGGGTTTGACCCTTGTTTGTTTGAGGCTTCCCAAGTTTGTGTTTGTCTTGCTTCCAAAGCCTTCTTTTTGAGCCCTAATCTTGTTTTAGGGGCCATGACGTGTAATAGTTTCACTAAGGTATATGTGAATGTGTTCAAATATTTTATCAAACCTAAGTGAAAAAAAGAATGTCAAGAAATTAAGGTATGTTATGAATGTCAAAGAACCAATGTGACACAATGATTGCTCTTAAATGAATGAGCCAAACAAGAATCAATCACATAATGTTGAGTTTCAAACCAAATAATCAAATGAAGTACTTCCTAAATTTGTTTTTGGAAAGGGTAGTTGGTGTTGTATGATGATTAACAAAATGTCCCTACTTATGTCGAGTTCAAATAAATGAACAAGGCATAAGTAATAACAAGAAGTTAATGCAACCTCCAAACAAAGTATACTAGAAGCAAGCCCAAATTCAATCAAGACCTATATCCCAAAAGGTGTCAGTTACGATTATGAGTGACACTTGCAACAATTTCACCAAGATATGTTAACCAAACTTTGCGAGAAAGTAAGGTATTGATATCAAGATGATATTGATATAACATGCACAAGTGGTAACACTTAACACTCTTCAGAATCGAGGTAATAATTGAAATCAAACTAAAGTGATAGTATACCTAGGAATTGTTAAAGTGTATATAGTGTAACCTTACAATATAGGATATTTAGGTCAAGTTTACAAGAAACAAGACGTAAATACCAAAAATTATAGTGACATGATATAAACAAGATAACCATTCAAAGAAGAATCAAAGTGATGAACCAAGCCTAACTACGATGACAATCTTGACTTGGGTATCAAGATCAAAAAGGATACCAATGATATAAAAATGTCTCCACACACTTTAGATGTTTAACAACCCAGCCACAAACATGGATGGGTGTAAATGGACACAAAAGTGGTGAAAACAATCAATTGATAACGCAAAGGTAGTCAATCTTATTTTGATCAATAAAGTGTCAAAAGAAAGTAAAGGAAGTAGATCAATTGGGGTTGAAAAATGTAGGCCTCACTTCGGAAGAGTTTTGCCTCACCTTAGGGAAAGTGAAAAACTAAGCAAAAGTAACGCTTCACACGGTTTCATGATGAACAATAGCTCTCAACTCAAATTGGCTTTGATGTGGTCCAAGTTGGCTCCTGGTCAAAGATACCTTCCTAGGTGGTTCACTCAACTAGGTGTCGTAAGTCATCTAGAAGTGAGCTTGATTTTCCAAGAAAAGTCACATTGACTAATTATTATATTATCTCATATTTAATTTACCCCCTTCAAGCATAGTGGGAAATAAATGCATCCATTATGTACTCTCACTGGGGTTGCGATACAGACAACTTGTGACGCTAAATCTCACAAATGGTAATACTAGTCAAGTAGGTTGTACAGATAACTTCCCGTTTCATCCACAAGGTTCCCTCTTGTGTGGACTACTTTGGGGTTCCTAGGACCACCCCCATTGTTATAGCTTAAGGCTTATGCCAAAGGGGTTATGTCCTAGTTTTAAGCAGATGGGATGTACCCTTATCCAAACCTATGCAAATACAAGTGTGATGATTGTGGTGTGTTTTTATCTTTTTTAACTGGATGTGGATTACTTGAACACCTTTTGGAAACTTGAAACAGAAATTTTAGTTAGTAGTTTGATTTTGTTTTGAACTCCACCTTTCTTTGACAAGCATTTTTGAGGTCATGCACTCAACAGATTAGTAATTTTCCATGAAAATCACATTATTTAAAACATCATAAAGATTTGATTTTGATTCTTAAGATCACCCTAAGGACTGCAAGAGAAGAGCATATACGATGCCAAATCTAAGAAATCCAACAAATGGAAACATTTAATTAAAACGTGAAATATATATTTTTTGTATTTGGAAATTCAACACATTCTCAAAGAAATAAAATGATATAATGAATCATTTTCTTAATTCCCCAAGAGACGCGAGGGAAGATGAAGTATGTCAATCTTACCAAATCTTATAAAATTAAGCACTGAAAGGTTTATCCAATGATCTATTCTAGCATCATCCTAACGTGTAACATAATAGAATACAAATGATGTTAGCCCAACTATATAGGAAATGGAAATTTTTGAAAACCTAGGACCATTAATAGAAAAACTTTGGAATGAAGCACCTACATGTAGGTTAGGGCAATGTGAATAAACAAATTAGGGCAAGTTTTACCCCTCTGTGTAAATCTATATAGAGATCAAAGTTGGTTTTGATTCTCAATATCACCAAAAGGTGCAAGAGAAGAGCATACACACGCTTTGGTCTAAATCAAGTAAAGCATGGAAATACAACATTCATCAAAACATTAGACATGTTAGAAAATGACCAGTTTTAAAATAAAAGGAAAACCTACAATTTTTATAAGTATAAATCCCAAATTTATGTTTTCATTGCATAGTTAACTTCAATACCTTTCTAACGCAAAAAATGGAGTTATTTCGAGTTCGGGAGAAAAATTTATGGCCTTCAGAAGATGGGTTATACATATGCTCTTATGCTCACGAGTATGCACTTGACATGCACTAAAAAATGTCAAAAAAAACATCCCTTAATCTACAAAATGGTCAATTTTTCCAACCAAGATTCAATTTTGAAAACAACCCATCACAATAATATATAAATAGAATACTTATCACTATCAAACACTATATAATTTAGATAGAAAGGGGAGCTAATTAATGGAAGGTCATTAATTAGCATCATTTTTGGATATCAATTTGTGGGAAAGGGTATAATTAGTGAAATTTAAGTATTTAAATTGCTCGAGCTAAATTCTAAGTGTCTACAGTGGGCGCTAGAAGGCCAAGCCAGTGTGTTGACCTGTGGTATGCACCATCTTCCCTCTTGTCCCACACCCTCTCTATTTCCTTTGCCACTTATGGAGATAGATCAACCCTTTCCCTGGCATTATCACCTTCCTAAGGTTAGGATTTCCCCTTTATTTAAATCTTTTTTACCTTGGTCCCTTGGCATGTTTAGTCTAAGATTTTCTTTCAACATTAGGAGCAGTAGGGTTAGAGGTAAGTAGAGGAACCAGCCTTCTCCAAAGATCTATCTCAAGTGTGCAAGGTCCCATAACTTGGAGATGGTTCCATTGTTGTCTCAAATAGCTTGGCTCTCCTATATCTAAGACATGGGTGCAAGTTTCACGACCTACAATCACATTTGTGCATTCATCATTTCAAACTTATATCATGCGATATCCCTAGGTTAATGACACATATTCCATCATCTTATAGTGGTATTCACTTTAGGATACATCACCACTCCCTCTACTCATGTTATAGTGATATACACTTTAGCATGGTAGATTTTGAGAGCAATGGTGATGGTAGGATCCCAGTTTGATGTGATGTTAGCTTGATATGTTATATGATGATTATGGATTTGATTATGGCTTGGAAATTAGAATAGAATGTGGATGTGATGTGATTTTTTATAATGGATATATAGATTATAAATAAGTGTGATTTTGAAATGGATAGATAGTTGTTAGACATGATTATGATATAGATAAATGGATACAAATGATGTGATGGTTTTAGAAACATGTTAGATATAGATGATAGATGATAATTTATAATGGATTTAGAAGTATATACATAGTTATGGATGAGATGGTCTTAGAGCAATAAATGAATTAGAAGTGAGAAAAAGGATTTGAATTTGATAAAAAGTGAACAAAAAAGAGAGGAATGAAACTCCATCATAGCAAGGAGCACATGAAGAAATGATGCTTTGAACAGGATTAGAGGTGAACAAGAAAAGGATCCAATCAAGGTAAAAACACTTGTAGCCAATAAAAGGTATTAACACAACCATCAGTATTTAGTAATCCTAATGGTCAGGAGGGAAACTATGAAAGGTGGGATTATAGACCTAATGTTCGACACAACAGAAGGGTTTAGATGTAACTCGTACGGGGGAATATAGGTTCTCCTTAGGTGGGTGTTCCTAGGTCTATGCCCCAGCTCTGAGAAATATGGCACAAACTAATCAATGCGGGAAGTTTGTTATGGATGAGAAAGTTGATTGATGCGGGAAGATTTCTTAGGATGCTTGTTTTTGAACTTTATGATTTTTATTTTGAATATATAGAAGGTTGATCAATGTGGGAATCCTTCACTACCATGATATGAGATGGTAGCCATCCTTCGAGGGAGTGGTTTACATTTTTCTTTTATGATTTTGGATTTTGGATTTTACTTTCATAAATGGAAGGATAAGTTGTGCATGATATCTATCCTTCGAGGGATCAATCTATTTGTTTTGATATTTTTGCTTTTATGAACAACTATCCTTCAAGGGAGCAATCTAGTTTCTTTTGAGTAAGATAACTTTTAAAATTATCATCTGGGAATTTTGAATTTTATGTAAGAGTTGTGAATAGCTAGGTAAACCTCTTAAGATGGGATGAAGAATGTACAAGTGACACTCATGGACCCTTGGTGTGGATCCAATAAGTAAATAAGAGGTAAGTGGATGTAATGATCATAGGGTTCCCTCCTAAAAGAAGGAACTTATCCTTAAGGAATATGCTATGAGCAGAGTCGTGGTGCCCATATTCAAGGTCATAGATAGGAAAGTGATGGTAGACCACATAATTCCAAATCATTATAATGAAATATGGAAGAGGCTAATGATGGATGAATGACCATTGAGATGACTAAGTTCAAGTATGTAGGTATGTTAACAATAGAAGGGCTGCAAGTGTAATTGTTAAGAGGTTATGTTTCCAGTTTACCATCAAGGTGAAGCTAAAGGATAGGCTCCATAGCCATACGTACTTATGTGTGATAATATAAGGTCCAATCTAGTTAGGAGCAAACTTTCCTATGTTGACTCCTTTCTAGAGTAGTGACGTTATGGTTTTCTTTAAGGACAAGGTCACCCATGTTAAAGTCACGTTCCTTGAGGTAGTTTTTTGTAAGCACATTTGATGCACTCTTGGTAGACATGATGATGTTCAAGAGAAAGATGGCGATGTTCATCTAAAATCGAGCTTTGCTCATATTGGTAATAATATTGGGTCAGAGACAAAGTCACGAAGAGAAATGCACAGAGATGGGATTTGGACTTCAAAGGAAGAACAATCGGTGCTATATGGGAGTACAATGTAGCATGAGTGGTCAAAGGAGTAGCACTCGTAGAGGGACGGATGCTAGTCCAATAAGCCCAAATTTATAAGGGGATATGAAGATGCCAATTATGACTAGATTTAGTCAATAGATCTTTGAGGATGTTATCAAAGCTTTTGTTAGTGGCTTCCTTAGTAGCTTGAGGATGTATGGAGAGAGAAGCTAAGATTAATATTGAATGAGTCATAAATATTCTTGATTTTTTTAAGGATTTATCATGTTGTTCATGATGATGATTGTGATAACTTTGATTATGACAAATGATATGCTTGATAGATGAAGTTAACAATCTAATTAGCTTTAGTTGGAGTGGAATTACTTCCACAATTTTGGTGAAATACTCAATAGTCATGATGATATAATGATGGCGTTGAGAAGAGAACGGATTAATGAGGCCAATGAGGTCAATTCCCCATTTGAAAAAGGCTAAAGGTAAAAATCGGGCGCAAGGCCAACTAGGAATACAAATTACCCAGAATACTAGCAATTTGACAACATTTTTAACATATCAACAACACAAAAACTGTTAAGAGAGAGAACAAGGAACCAACAGTATTAACCAAAGCCAAATGATAGGCTCCAGACCCATATTTACCATCTGATAATGTAAGGTCCACCAGTTGGGAGCAAACTTTCCATCGTTGACTTCTTTCTAGATAGTGAGTTTTGATTTTCTTTAAGGCAACAAGGTCACCAATGTTAAAGTCATGTTCCTTGAGGTGTTTTATTATAAATGTTTGATGCATCTTGATAGACATGATGATGAAATAAGAAGGTGACCTCATCTAACAATTCAAGTTGTGTTAGATGGTCTTGGAAATAATATTCGTATTTGAGAATGATTCACAAAGATCATGAGGATTGGATCAAAAAGGATTTGGACTTCTAGAGGAAGAATGGTTTGTCAATGCTTAGAACCATGATGAAGAGCTTAGACTCTTTTGTAGAGAGAGAATGGAGATAGAGAACCCATAGAAGGTCTGCGAAGAGTTAGATGAGCGAGCCCAAAGAGTAGAAAGGGGATATGAAGATGCCAATTACGACCTGATTTATCAATAGTTTTAGCAAGGATATTATGAGAGTTTTGTTATTGGCTTTGGCTTGGCTGTTAGATTGAGGATAATATGGAGAGAGAAGCTAAGCCTAATATTAAAATAAGTCAAAGTTCTTGAGATATTTATTTTTAAAGGATTTTGTTGTCATGATGATTTTGTGGGGAATGCCAAAAGTGGAAAATGATATGCTGATAGACAAAATTAATGATTTAATTATCCTTAGTTGATGCGAGTGGAATGGATTCCACCCATTTGGTGAAATACTCAGTAGCAGTGATGATAGAATGATGGAATTGAGAGGAATGTGGATTGATGAGGCCAATGAGGTCAAGTCCCCATTGTGAGAAAGGAATCAAAGATCTGAGAGGCTATAAGGCCTAACTAGGAATGCATAGATTATATTAGAATGCTACTTGGCACTTGACGCATTTCTTAACATACTCACAATAATATTGATTAAGAGAGGGCCAATAATAACCCATGTGAAGGATGCACTTGGCAACAACCAACCCACTAAAATGTCCACCACAGATACTGTCGTGGACTTCTTGGATAGCTCAAGTGGATTCATGATACTTAAGGCAACGAAGCAAGATGCCATTGAAGCCACGCTTGTAGAGGATGCCACCAAGGATGACATAGTGGTTAGCACGTTGAAGAAATTGACCTCCTACCTTTTTTAGATAAGTCAGAGGGGATGATGGATTGAGAAAGATAGTCAAAGATTTGAGAATACCAAAGATCAAAAGGATTAGATTTGACAAGATTGACGTTAGGGAGCTCGCTAAGGTGAGTTTTTCAAATGATGAATAATGATAAAATCTTTAGATTCTTCTGTAGACCAAGGGATGAAGATGTGTGAGGGAAGCCATAGTATTTGTAAAATGGTTAGATGAATGAGGGACATTTGAAGGGTGTAGAAATCAAATGCTCCAAGAAGGAATTCCATAAATGTCCTTATACTTTTGAAGGACCTCATTTTTACATTGATTGGTGCCTTTGACTTGATTAATGATGCATTAAGAATTCTTGTAGATATCAAGGATTTGGACACCAAGTAGGACAAAGGTTTGAAGGCCTAAGATGAGATCTTCATACTCAGCCATATTGTTTGTGCATTCAAAATTAAGTTTATAAGTAGGGGGAATGGGAGTATCCCAAGGGGGAATGATAATGAAACCAGTGCCTCCCCCTTTTTGACACTTAGACCCGTCAAAGAAGAGGGTCATCTTAAGAGGAGAAAAATCATAATCAATAGTGATGATAGATTCGTCTGGAAATTTCTTGTGAGGAAGATGATTATCAAGAAGAGGGGCATCAGCTAATTGATTTGCGATAGCCTGGCCCTTGATTGATTTATGAGAGATGAACTCTAGGTCAAACTCAGTCATGAGCATGAGCCATCGAGTGATGTGATCACTATGATAAGGATTAGAATGCATGGTCTTAAGAAGATGAAAGATAGTGATGACATAAGTCTTATGATTGAGGAGATAATGATGAATCTTAGAGGTAGCAAAGAAAAGAGTGCAACACAACTTTTCAGCTTCAGTGTAGTGAGTCTCATAATCATGAAGGGTGACTGATGTAATACACAACCTGCTCCCTACCTTGCTCATCACGATGTGCCAACATGTCACCTAGAGCATGATCAGAGGAAGAGACATAGAGATAGAAAGGCTCCTCCTCGCATGGAGGTGTAAGCACATGCATGGATAAAAGATACTACTTAAGATCATCAAAGGATTTTTGCAATTATCATCCCACTTGAAGTTAATGTATTTATAAAGAAGGTGATCAAAGGGTTGGCAACAGTCAAAAAGTTGTGAGATGAAATGAAAAACTAATTGAAGTCAACCTTGAAGGATGCAAAACTACTTTAGATTAGAAGGAGGAGGCATCTTAAGGATGGATTTGATTTTGGTGGGGTTAACTTCAATACCCTTAACATAAATGATGAAGCCAAGGATTTTATTAGTTAGCACTCCAAACACACACTTGGCTGGATTGAGATGGAGGAAGAAGTAGATAAGGCACTCAAAAAGGACTTCAAGGATAGAAATATGGTCGTGTGATGCTTGGATTTACTTAAGAGGTCATCAACGTAGTCCTCTATAGTCTTATGGATGAGATCATGAAAGATGTAAGTCATGGCTTGCTGATAGGTGGCTCCGACATTTTTCAAACCAAAGGGCATAACGTGATAAAAAAGTCCCCCAAGGAGTGATGAAAGAGGTCTTATGTTGGTCTTCTGGTGTAATGAGGATTTGATTGTATCTAGAAAATCCATCCATAAGAGAAAGCATCTCATGGCCTGCGGTAAGGTCCATGAGTTGATCAATGTTGGGAAGAGTAAAATCATCTTTAGGGAAAGTTAGGTTTAAATCTCAAAATTAGTACAGATGCAGAGCTTTCCAAAAGCTTTGGAAATGGGTACAATATTGGAAACCCATTATGGATAGTCGATAGGGATGATGAAATTAGCTGAAAGAAGGCATTGTAACTCCTCTTTGACAAGGAGGGAAACTCAAGGATGCATGTAGTGAAGCTTCTACTTAACTGATTTTGCATTAGGAATGGTTATAATATTATGGAAACAATGGAAGGATTGAGACCTGACATGCCAGTGTATGACCATGTGAAGGCTTGGCTATGTCTAGAGAGGAAGGAATTGAAAGATTCAAGCTCCCAAGGATCAAGGGATTGACCCACTTTGAGGATGTGGGGCTCTTGTGGAGTCCCTATGTTGATGTCGATGGTGGATTTGTTAAGAAGGGTGGATGTGTCTGGTGGTAAGGTCTTATGAAGATAGGAATCTTCTGCCCCCATGTAAGAAAGGATGGAATCATCATTGGTGCATTGAAGAATGTCAATGGTAGGGGAATATTCCTCTATCATATCTAGAAATTGAAGAGGGAGGGACCTAGTTTCACCTTCACACTGATAAGTGACCAGTCCCAAGGTAATGGTGGAGATTAAAAAAATATAGAGGAGATGGACATGGTGTCATCTGTATCCATAACCTCGTGGGATGGAGAAGATGGAGGATCGATGTCCATGAGAGCTAAAGATGGAGGGAGAGGGTCGGTAGATTGTTCCTTATAGCCCAACCCAAATTTTTCATGGGGTTTGTGAGATTGATCAATGATGAGGTCATGCATGCCTTGTTCATAATGCCCCATTCCAAATCCTTTCCAGGGCAGTGATGAAGATAAGTGTAGGACAAAGGATTTCTTGTAAAGAAATTCAAAGCCATTGGTATATGGTTTGGTGTGTGGTTGAGTGTCAATGTGGGAGGAAGGGTGATCGATGTAACCATAGATGAAATTGGTGTGAAGATGAGGTGGACCAAAGGGAATGATATCCCCAACATCAGGTTGATACATTGGGAGCTTTATCAGGTCTACCAAGTCTATGAGGCATGGGAAGGGCATTAATCGTGAGAAGGTGATACTCCCGCAGTGAGAGCCGATCCATTACTTTGTCTATAGAGTCATCATTGGGAAGCTTGGATGCAGAGATAGATGAGCTAGTGGATGCTTTGATAAGAATATTTTTTTGGGAATGAGCACATCATTAGGATGATAAGTCATGTGACATGCTTTGAATGGAGGAATGTCTATGGGGAGAGTTAGGATCTTCCCCTCATGTTCATACTTGATGCATCGATGAAGGGTGGAAGGAATGCAATGCATGGCATGAATCCATGGTCATCCAAGGAGGATATTGTATTGGAACTCCCCTTCTATGATATAGAAGACCTCATGGAGGATTTTTCACCAACATGGATAGGAAGAATAACTGTGCCCAAAGTGGGGGAAACAACATCATTGAATGCATGAAGAATTGAGGGTGATTGGGTGACAATGGAATTAGGGAGCTTGAGTTGATCAAAGGTGTGAGATGAGATGATGTTTATGCTAGCTCCATTGTCTATCATAGAAAGATGAATGAATGTGTCATTGATATGCACAATGATGAAAAGGGGAAGGTCATGTTCTTCAGGTGATATGTCAGGAATTTCAGTATTGTCAAAGGATATGGAGGTGGAAGAGGAAAGTGCTCCAACAAGAGATGCAAAGGGTTGAGCCTCATCATTAGGAGTAGGGATACATTTAAGAGCTTCAATGAGAGATTTCCTATGATCTAGGGAGCTTTGGATGAGCTCATAAAGTGACATCTTAACTGGGGCCTGATGAAGTTGTTTCATAACACTTTATTCAATAACAGCAGGCTGAGGGGAAGCTAAGATAGACACTTTAGGTTTTGATGAAGAAGGAGGTGGAGTAGGCTCATTAGAGGGAGTGGTGACAATGACTTTAGATTTTGATTGAGTAGGTGGTTGGAAGTCATGGGGGTGAGAATGGGTGGTGATCCGAACAACATTGATGAAGAGAGGAGGACCTTCTTTGGGAGAGGTCATGGTTGGAGGAGGGATGGTGGCAAAAGTCTTGGATGAATGAGGAGATTTAGAGATCTTGGTGGATGAAGGTTGGGATGAAGAAGCAAGATTGGTAGATGGAAGAGGGTGATCCCCTTCAAACGAGATTATCATCTTCATCGATAATATTATGAATTATAGTTTGAAGGGCCTTACAATGTTTGGTATCATGTCCTGGTGCATGATGGTATGCAAAAATGAGATTAGAATTGAACCATGAAGGTATTGGGCCATGTGGATCAAAAGGATTGATAGTTGGAAGGGTGATACAGATGCTTGAAGTAAGCGTTGAAATATTTTGTGTAAGAACCAATGGGGGTGGTTGAAGAAGAGGTTGTAGATGAAGCAATTTTTAAGAATGGTGGATGAAGGTAAGAGGGATGTTTTGCTTTGATGAGGTTTATAGGAGCCTTTGATTCTGTCTTGGACTTAGAAGAAGAAGAAGATGATTGTGTCTTGGTTTTAGTTTTGATTGATTGGTGACTTAGATGGTTTGGATTCTGATTTGACAATGATGGATGTGGATGATTTGGAAGGGAGATCAGATTTGGAGGAAGGATTAGATTGCTTTTACTTTGATTTGTTGATAATGGGGGTTTTGGATGAAGGGGTTGCCCTAAGATGGATGGAGATGCATCCTAAGAGTGATGATGTGACATTTGATTTCTTAGGAGGGTTAGTCTTGGGAGGAGGAAGCTCCAACTTTTTGTGTGGATGTGTGAGGGATTTTTGAATGGGCATGCCAAGGTTCTTAGACTTTGGTTGTGAGGATTTACCTTTGGTAGGAATGATGACAATTTCAACTAGGGGATCTGTGGAGGTAGAACTAGGTAATGTAGATTATGTTGTAGATGTGGATATTGAAGGTGGAAGTGGTTTTTGTATGATGCACTTGATGAGATCTAAAGGGGTGGTAGATTGTGTAGGTTTAGGATTTGTTGGTGTAGGAATGATTGGAGTTGTAGATGGGGTGAGAGTATCATTTGTAGTTATATTAAGTGTGGATGTCTACATGGTAGATGATTCAAGAGATGGTGTAGATTCAGATGTTGATGTGGGTAAGGTCATAGTAATAGATGTGATTGATGTGAAGGTGTATGTGTAATGTGAGATGAAGATGTTAAGGTGGGTTGGGTAGATATAGGTGAAGGACTTGGTGTGATAAATGGGGATGTGGTAGATATGGATGGGGAAGTGGGTGTAATTAGGATTGATGTGGATGTGGTAGTTATGTATGACATTGATGTAGATATAATAGGTAGATAGTAGGATAGATGTTGATGAAGTTGTATGAATGTTGGAAGATCTAAAATAGAGGTAGATGATAATGGATGATGTGATGATGGTGATAGGTGATGGATTTTGGATCTTATTTATAGTATAATTGTATGGGCATTAGGTTCCTGTGATGTGGAGGGTGGAGTTTGATTATTAGGTGGATGATTAGGAAAAGGTTGTTTGAAAACATCTAAGGGTTGATTGGGTGGTGCATTAGGATTATCCACTCAGAGGTCACCAGAGTCTATGAGTTTTTGAACAAGATCTTTAAAAGTGTGACACTTCTCAATGTCATGACCACGGAATTGATGATACTTACAATAATGTTCCTCACAATACCATGTTCTTTTGGGTTATGACTCATCAAAGGTTCATATGGGAGGAAGTCGAATGAGATGGACTACATTAACTTGTCAAATATTTCACTATAAGATTTCCAAGAGGGGTATATTTAGGAGGTGGTCTAGGAGCTCTTTTTGGAGGCTCCATGTGAGAAGTGGATGTGGATGAGGATTTAACCATGATGGCATTAACGACATTCTTATATTTGTCACCATACATGGAGGATTTAGTGAATTCGATAATTGGGTTTATTTGATCAAATTTTAAGATGGCCTTGCTCAAGGGCATGAAGTTCAAGTTTGCGAGCCATGGTGAATGCCTCTTCAAAGGTTTGGAATGATTCTGTGTCTTAGACTCTAAAAAGGGCTGAGGTGTTTGAGACCACAATGGAACCATCCCCAAGTTATGGGACCTTGCGTGCTTGGGATGGATCTCTGGAGAAGGTCGGTTCCTCTATCTATTTCTATTATTATTGCTATTGCTAGTGCTGAAAGGGGAAACTAAGCTAAGAATGCCAAGGGACTGAAGGGAAATAAGGATAACATGAAGTAAACTACACTAAAAGATGATAGCACCAGAAAAGAGGGGTGAAAACTATTTGTTCTGAGTGAGAATGATAGGGAATGTGTGAAAGGAGGCTAGGCACGAGTAGCACAATGAAATATGCATTCACCAAATCGTTCTCATGGAACACAACCAAACATGTAACTACAGGGGACCTGAAGTAGCACAACAATACACAATGCAAGAGAAGAGGAAAGAAGAAGGAATGCAAACATGTTAGGATAGAGAATAGTCACAAAATGATGCTTCTATTACTTCCAAAAATGCATAGAACTATTACAATGATAAGGAGGTTGATATCCACATGCAAGAGCCAAACATGGAGGTCTACAACTCAAAATACATAAAATATGGAGTCCTTAGCAATATGCGTAAGGATCAAGAGTGTCCAATCATTACAATGAGCCCCGACCCTATCTTTATAGATTCAGCCCAGAGGAAAGAAGGAGAGAGATAAGTGCAAAAATTAATTTGAAGCTCAACCACCATCGTTAATACCTCCTCAAATGCTGCCCCAAATCTGTCATGTCTGCATCAATTATTTGTTCGGTGCCTCGAAGGAGGAGGAATGATGGATCGAATCAAATGAGATCTAGTGGTTGAGAAATTAGATTCTTGTTAATGGCACTAATAGATTTTCCCATTTCCTCCCTAACTAACCTCTCCAAAATTAAATTTTCAGATCTCCAAGGCATAGATGAGGCTGAGATCTTTCCAACGGTGCCAGATTTGTCATATTTCAAGCACTGAGTCAAAAGATATGCTCATTTGAATATTTGGGTGCGTAGGAGGAAGATTTTTGAACCAGCTACCAAACCAGGTCCAGCATGGCATGTGGCCTTGCGCTTGTCTTGGAAATGCCCCCAAATTTTATCTTTGAAATAGCATCGTGCTAACACGTGGCACTCTCCACTGGCACTTCGTTTCTTCATGTTTTGACTATTCAACCCCTGACTCTGTCACTTTTTTGGACTAGGGACACATGGCAGCCCACGCTTCTTTGGAAAACTACCTCCAGAATTTCACTTTTGATATTAGTGTTGTTGACCCACTTGGAGGCTTCCGTTGGCCTTCTCTATACTTTGACTATTTAGGCCCCTTTTGTTTTTGTTTTGACCTATATGAACATTTACTGTTGTTGCAAATCAAAAGCACCCCTGGATGTGCAAATCAGGTTTCTAAGTTGATGTTTCAAGGCATCCAGTGTGATTGCACAACATTGAAACCTCTCTCAGGAAAGTGTGGGACTTGTAAAATGAGAGAGGAATCTCCAGATTAGAGGCTGGTTCCTCAAACTCCTCTGATCAGATCTGTTATTTAGAGATGCACAATTGCAGAGGTTTGAATCCTAATCCTACTCTAGATTCCAAGGAGACAAAGATAGAGGTGATGTAAAAGAAACTAAAACTAATGCAAAAGGTGATGCACCAAAGGATTTGTAGACACCTGACTGCATGCAAAATACACAATCCATAAGGAAACACAGCACAAAACATGCACAAAATTCTCAAAATGTAATGAAAGATCAAAAATCAATGATAGATATATGCAAAAGGATTGAGGAATTTAATCACATTGAACATATATCAACATTCAGATCCAATACAGTGCATTACAGTGATCCAGAGGCAAGAAAAAGTGATGTATTACATGGAAAGGTAAAAATTTCTTCACAAAGATCTACCAAATTGAAGGAAGAAAAGGAAGTTACAGAGCTGAAAGGGTGTCTCTCCTTGCAAAATGAACTCATTCTGGCTTTTACAGTGCAAGCCACGACCCCCAGGAGAGAGAAACATGGGAAAACATGCGAGCCATTCAACCATTTACCAAATTGCATTCAAAACAGCATGGGTGACCTAAAAAACCCATTCCCAAGCATTTTTAACCATGCTGGGACAAGAAGAATGTGAGCCATTCTTCATTAAAACGGTGGTTGAAACGTCAGTTCTGTTCATGGCCACGTACCAGAGGCGTTTCTTGATTTTCTCTCTCCAAACTCAACCAAAATGCAAAATTGACCCTAGAATCATGTAGATAATTTCACCAGATTTCCATTGATATAAAGAACGTGAAAAACTAAGCTCTGGATCGAAAGATATGGCGATTTGAAGTTTTAGGGCAAAAACAAGCCAAAATCGGATCGGCAGGCAAAAAGTTTGAATTTTTACCCGTTTGGTCTTTGGAACATTTTTCAAATTTTCCCCACGCTTCACCACTCCAGGTGCCACATGGCACATTTTGATTGGGTGCGGGCCCTTCTTGACCATTTTTTCCTTCGGTTCGCTTGGTGTTTTTTTTCCCTTGGACACATGGCAGCTCCTGATTGGCTGCGGGCCTTCTAGGGAAAAATTTCCCACCAAAACTCCGCTGAGCCATAACTTGAAAAATACGTGGAGTTAGGAGGAAAAATTTACCTTTCTGGAAAGCTGAGAAAGAGCTCTATCCAATGGTGCCATTTCCAGAAGGTTTTGAGTGCCTGAAAACAAAATATTCTGACTGAGGCACAAGAGAAGGAAAGATGTAAAGGAGTTAGCCACAAAATGAGCAGGGGGTACATTTGGGCTAACCTTTTGGACAAATGATGGTAATAGTTGGATAGTTTGGTTTTCAGGTAAATGCCTAGACAAAGAGCCGAATTAGTGCATTGACGAAGAAATCTTTTTTCCCCTTTGGGCGTGTAGAAAAAATTTGAGGAAGGCCAAACATGACTAAACCCGTGAGAAATGGTCGGGATGAGTTAGTCTCAGGTGATTACTTCCTTTGCAACAACTTTGTCCATTTGGTGAATGAATCTATACTGTCAGCAAATTTATGTCTAGTGCATGGGTGGATTGATCAATGTCCTATGAAATCGAGAGAACAAAAGGAATGATCCACTTGGATTTGGCACGGGAAGTGCTTCCAATGCGATTTATTTCCTTACCTCCAAGAAGCGCACATTCTTTGAATTTTCCCCTGGACCCAGGGAAATTATGAAACAGGAGTAGGCCAAGGGCTAGAAACCTACAATAATGAAAACTTGGAGCCAGAATGGAGTGTAAGTTTTCCAAAGAATCCATAGGAAATTCTATTTTTGGACAAAGTTTTGGAGACTTTCAGGGCCATCTACCTACATAGATGAAGGATAATCAGTAGCCTTCGATATCCATTGGGCATGGAGTCCAGCTTGAAATTCAATCATAAGGGAAATATCCCTGTAATCACTTGAAGATCATGTCTGAACTCTGTTTTATCTGAAAACTGTTGGAGAGTTGCACCCTCGGAAAAATGTGATTGTCCAGTCTTGGAAGCAACTAAAATAACTACACATACAAGAAGGTGCAAGAAGGAAATACTATGTACAAACAAATTCAGTGTGCACGGAGTCAACACTTGGAGGAATTAAAACTATGCTAATATATAAAAATGATGCAGTAAACTTAATGGAATGGTTTGAGATAGATCCCATTTACCGAGATTGGTAGTGAACCTCCATCAAGATGAGTTAACTCAAAAGAGTTAGCCTTCTTTACAGGACTTGATAATGTATGGGCCACTCCAAAGTGCATCAAACTTTGAATGGCACCTGGTTTATCTCTGTCAGCATCCCATTTTAAGAACCAAGTCCCCAAATTTGAAAGCTTGAGGCCTAGCCTTTGTGTCAAACCATTTCTTTGTTGCTATTTAATGATGTTCTAGCTTGATCATGGTAGAGTTTCTGAGCTCTTCAAGATGAACCATCTCTGCCATCCTGATTTCTCTCTGATCCACACCCTCAAATTCCAGCTATTGGGCAAGTGCCAATGAATTTAGTTCTAGTGTCAAAGGAAGGGTAACCTCCTTTCCATAGACAAGCTTGTAAGGTGAAGTTCCTATTACCTTTTTTACTGTGATTCTATCTTCCCAGAGCGTGTGCAAGACCTTTGTATGCCACTGTCTTTGGCTGATGTTCATTGTGCGATTCATGATTCTGATCAGGTTCTTGTTTGTTGATTCCGCCAGACCATTGTGCTGAGGGTAATAGTTGGAAGAGGTTTTTAGGTAAATTCCTAGACTAAGATCCCAATTAGTGATTTTAGTACCAAGGAAGGCTTTTGCATTATCAGAGATAATGGTTTGAGGAATGCCAAACCTTGTGACTAAACCTTCAAGAAAGTCAAGGATGACTACCTTGGTTGATTCCTTAAGTGTGACAACTTCTGTCCATCTGGTGAAGTAATCTGTAGCTATCAGCACCCATTTATGTCCAATGCTTGAAGGCAGGATTGATCATACCTATGAAGTCGAGACCCCATTGCATAAAAGGATGATCTGTTTGGATTAGTTGGAGGGGTAGCACTGCCAATATTTTATTTCCTACAAAGAAATCACACTCCTTGCATTTTGTGACCCACCTATGTGCATCTGCAAATAGGGTAGGCCAAAAGATACCTGTCATTATAATCTTCATTGTTGTAGTCCTTGGCAGAGAAGTGTCCACCAGAGAATCCATCATGAAATTCTGCTAACACTTTTCAGTCTGCATGCCATTGATACACCTTAACAACATGCCTTCAAGATTTCTTTTGAAGAGAATACCATCAACCAAAACATAAGGGATAGATTGTAACCTCAGATGCCTTCTCTTTTCTTTGTTTCAAACCAGGAGGGTATACGCACCCTGGAGGAAAGGAATGTTATCATGTCCTTCATCCAGTCATGTGTATTAGGGTCTACCATTCTATTCATGTTCTACATGTGGCAAAAGTCTTCATCAAGAAATAATGAAGCCTCAGGTTCACTTTGTGCATCCTCAGCAATCTACTTGCAAGTACACTGCCTCTTACCAGTTTTGTGGCCTTAATAGTCACATTATATTCAATGATTTTGGTCACCCATTGTACTCTCTTCTCATTGATTTATGCTCCTATGATGAATTTCTCTTAGATGAGTGGGAGACTAACACCTTGATATATTTGTGGTGAGCATGCTTTTGAATTTCTTGAGCATGTGAGCATGATGGTGAAGACCTACTTCTCTGTGTAATTGTATCTTAATTCATAATCCTTTAACATCTGACTGCTAAAGAATGGCCACTGTTATTCCAGCCCTTGTTCATTTTCCTATGTTAGGACAACAACAATGTTTGCATCAGCACCATAATCATAAAGGATGAAATCCTTTGAATAATCTAGATTGATGAGTGTTGGCACACAAACAATCTATTACTTGATCTTGTTGAAGATTTATCTTCCTTATATTTTCCATTTGAAGGCTAGTCCTTTTTGAGCATAAGGGTGATGGGTTGAATTAGTCCCACAAAGTTAGGGATAGAACACCTAACAAAGTTGATCTTGCCAAGGAAGGACTGTAAGACCTTTTTGTTCACTAGTAGGGAAAGAGCTAGGATAGTTGAAACATGATCAGGATCAATCACAATTACCATCCTTTGAAACCTCATGATCCAGAGAGCTTTCCTTGAGCCACCGTAAAATTTCCCTTCTTGGGGTTAAGAGATACCCTAAATTTTCTGCATCTCTCAAATACCTTTTCTAGTGTGTCATATGATCCATGTCCTTGCTTCGAGAAGATAGTTATATCATCCATGTAAACCAAGATGAACTCATTGATGTAACCTTTGAAGGCCTTCCATTATCCCAATAAAATGTTGCGCCTACATTTGACAGACCAAAGGCATTTTCTGATATGCATATGTTCCCCATTTGATTGTAAATGTTGTTTTGAATTGATCCTCTTCCTTGACCAAGGATCTGTTGAAACTCAAATACCCATCTATCATGGAGAACCTTTGCACGCCATTCATTCCCATAGTCTGCAAATATACTCCATTGAAGGCAAAGGATAATGATCCTTTAGAGATGCCTTATTCAAATCTCTAAAATAAACACAAAGTTTGATTTCACCATTCTTCTTGCACACTGGAACCAGATTTGCAACCCAGGTAGAGTATTTGATAGGGAAAAATAATCTTTTCCTCAATGAGTTTGGACAACTCCTTTCTCATGAGGGGTTGTATATTTGGATCGACTGGTTGGTGCTTCTATATGATGAGCTTGATACTAGGATCAAGGTCAATGGAGTGTTGAGCAACACTTGGATCAAAACCTTTGAGGTATTCATACTCCCATGAGAAAATGTCACTATATTTTTGACATAAGAGAGATGAAGGCCTATTTTTCATCATGTGCACAAGTCCTGCACCTGCTGAGCAGTCAGCTCCTTTCGCACACGCAATATTGACTGGAAGAGTAATCTCTTACACTCCGCACATATAATTTTCTTCACCCTTGAACTCATCATTAGGGACTGAACATTTTCTCTAAGGTGACCATCCCTTTAGGAAACTTTGTTTGTCTTCAGTTGATTACTTGGTCACCATAGTTGTCATGCAAGTCAGCTTGCATGCTTGATGAGAACTTAATTCATTCTAGATGAATTGGATGATTTGCGCATCATTGTCAAACACTTTCCAGCTGAGTATCAATTTTTTGGAATGGATGGCTTGATTACCATTTTAACATGCTGAGTGTTTCCTTTGAAAAGTCATTAGCAGGAGAAAATTGTGAACCAAGCATGACCATCTGGTCATAACTTCTTTGTTCATTCATTCTTTCGAGGGACCACCTACAGATTTAGAACATCAAATCTCTCTAAGATATCCCAAAATATATGTTTATAAGCTTTGAGAAGCTTATTATTTTTCTGGCATTTGTTGGTGACCTGGTGGATAACCAATTTTGTGTCCCCAAAGATCGTAGCAGCCTTTAATTTTCTTCTTTTCAGCAATAACCAAGACCATGCACTAACGCTTCATATTCTACCACATTGTTAGAGCATATAAACTTGCAACCTGTGCGTGAAGAATAATTTCTCATCCTTAGGGGAAATGAGAACACTCCAGCTACCTGCACTCCATTTCTGCTTCTAGATCCATCAAAGTATAACTTCCATAGACCATAGTTAGACTTTGCTTTCTTTGAGATACGCGCTAGGAAGCAGCTTCTTCTTCAGAATACAATAAGTACCCAACAGTTTCATAGGCTTAAGAGATTCTTTAGTATGTGGATCAAATGTTTGATGCCTTTCTTCTCATTCATTAGAACTGTAATGGAATGAATGTGGAAGAGACTGCTCTTAGGAACTGAAGTCTTGTTCTTCCTTCTAGGATTTTAGCACTTAGAGAGGGGATGGGACATATGACTCACATGATAACAAAATATAGGCTCAACTTGTATGGTAAAGTGGGTACCATACCTTGTCTTGAGTAACATATGAGACCTAATCGGAGAAGACATGTAACCACCCACTTTAGCAGTGAAAATTCTCTTGATAGAAAGGGAGATGCAAAAGGTTTCTAGAGTCAATAATTGACACATCTTGTGTAGTTCCTGTACATACCCAAAATTGTAGGGTACTGCACCGCCAGAACAATGTTACATGTGCCCCAATGATGATACAGGTCTCCTCGCAAGGTGTTCAGGATCCAGAAAATCTCTCCAAGTATGTGTTAACATCCCGCATGCCCCGCTTAGCCAATGTGTGCTTTGCTTTTTCCTTCCCCCTCTTTAAAGACTTTGCTTTTCAGTCTTCAGTGATGAAACCACCGCCCTGCCTAAAAGGCGGTCTTGTGACCACTGTCCCAGGTAGGGTGGCGGTCCTGTAACCACTGCCCTGCTCAAGGGAATTCCTTCACAGCAATTTTCCAGAATGCTTATCTTTTTAACACGACTCGTGTAAAATTTCAATGAAGTTTACCAGACTTTTTTCACCGCCTTTGCTTGTATTTATGATTCTAGTTCCCTGGAATAGTGTTTTTGGCATTGTTTATGGTAAAATAAAGAGATCAAATTGGTTTTCACCTTTGGGTAAATGGGATTCTATAAATAGCTGGCTTGTGCTCAAGCAAATGGCCCCTCAAAAATTTGCCTCTAAAAGAAATTTCTCATTTCATCTGTAGCTTAGTCTTTCAATTTTGCTTAGGATTCATAGTTTCAAATTTAGCATGCATGGTTAGTGTTGTCTTAGCTGTTACGAAGCCACATATTCTTCTTGTGCAAGTGTTGTTATTATTTCATGACAATCAATTGGAGTAGGATAGTTTAATTTTCAGTAGAAAGCCATTAAAGTTACAGGTTTTGTTCCTCAAAAAGAATAGTTTTAGGTTCTGGATGTTTTGTGTTGCATGACTCACAATAAATCCCACTAGGAATTGCATAAGCCAAGCTATGTTCTCTTACACTATCCCTCTCCTACTCACATTGTATTCAGTCTGCATCCTAAGCTGCCATTATTTTGATACCAAATTCTGTTGATGCTAACATCACACGCTTTTTTGGATTCACGTGAGCACGAAGGAACGAGGAGATCACACTGAGGGGACAAAGCCACACACAATGAGTGGATTCACCACTGTTCTGCAAAATCCAGGTTCAAGCTTTCAAAGTTCTAGTTAAAACATATCAAATAGAGTAGTCAATCATTTCATTTCACTTAATCTCACTTTCGAATATTACCAGGGAAGCTGTGGGTATTGATAGTTTCTAAGAAACTATGATTCACTCCTCACTTCTGAGGTAGGATCGAGAGTCTTTCAAATAGATTAAATTAGTTATCTAGTTATTTAGAATAGATTTACAACTGCACAGGACCAAGTAGCTATACTCGGCTGCTTTGTTTGTTTTAAATTTTGTTATTAGTTTAGTTGTCAATTTCTAGATATATTAAATAATTGCTCTTTTAAATTGGGACATTAGTAGTTTATCAAAAACTTGGAAAATCAGATTTAGGAATATACATGTAGATATATCTTGCATAGTTAATTTATTTTGTCATTAGTTAGCCCCTTTATATCATTTCCTTTTTGCATGACAATCACGGGACCTAGAGAGCCTAAGAGAATAAGTATTCGAGCCAATCATGCCTCAACCCAATCTTGTTAAAGCAATAACTGATATAGATCAGAATCTTAGAATCCAAGTCTTTTAAACAACAACAAACTTACAACAGATCAGCTTCATAGTTAAGAGGGTTAAACATTAGAAGATGACCAAGCACACACATTTTGGTCAAACCAACCAAACTAAGTTGTGTATTACCCTAGATAAATATCCACATGACTGTAGAAGGTCTTGAAAGATGAGAAAACATTCAGTTGTGACCCTTTGGTCCCACAAGCCAGATGCAGGAGACATTTGTCACAAGACATAGACACCAGCTTAAGAATTCAGGTTGCCAAATGCCTATAAGGTACTCTGAGAAGATTGCACAACTTTTAGTTCTAAATATAGAGGCCGAAAAGGCATACGACTACTAGATACTAGGGATTAGAGATTGATTCTGTAATGACCATAGAAGGTCCACAACAACCAAGAATCTATGGTTGTGATCCACAAATCCCACAACCCAACGAGTCCACAGGTCAATCAGACATTGATTTTAGCTTACGCACATTAGTATTTAGATCCACTCCACTTCCACCTATCATTATCACACAGTTATCCTTTTTGGAAACGTAGTAGCTAAGAAGCTAAGGATTTCTGAATAGACCAAAGAATCACCTATAGAGTCCACTATATCCATCATCTTTCCTTATGACCCTATCTGGAGATATATACGAAACAATCCCAGGTCATTTTCCACCGTATCCCACAACCTATAGACTGGATTATGCCAGAGCTTGATATTGATTGGAGCCTTCGAGCAGTCATCCTCACTGCCAACCGATCTATCACGCCAGTTTAGGTTAGGAGGGCCTTCTTTGCCTTAGATTCATAGATTCCATTAGTGTGTCTCTGAAGACTATAAGATTGCCTAACTAGCTTTTCTGCACATACCCCACGTATATTCCATCCCCACCGGCTGTCTATGGCATGACCTTGAGAGGTTAGGTGCGAGGAAGAGTTACTTGTAGATTCCCATGCTCGCTTGTCACTTTTCCATATGTACATGAACATCTCTCCAAAATTGCTCTATCTTGAGTGTCCAGGAAATTTTGGCCTGGATGATGGTCTTAAGAGCTCTAAAAATTATGAGATCCAAATTTTAGTGTCATTTAAGTTTTATAATCATGTTCCGGATAGCTGAAAGGAATGATAACCAGATCGTACCAAGCCAAGAACATAGATGCTAATCAAACACCACAATCTATAAGATGAAAGCAATTCACCAGAATAAATTTACATAAAACCTTTGCAAACAAATGAGAAGCAATATCATATATTATTATGGAACTCAATGCAATACATTGAGAATGGGCCTTGCTTAAATAGGCAAGGAATAACAATCTAAGAACCAGTCAAGGTCGTAGATCAAGCCATAAATCAAGGAAATAACTAGTCATCAAAGAACTAGTCAAGACCATAGATTTAGGAGAGAACTAGACATCAAGGATCTAGTCAATACCATAGATCAAGGAAAGAACTAGTCAATACCATAGATCAAGGAAAGAACTATACCTAACAACTAGATAATATCTCCTAATATCTAAATAAGATAAAAGAAATATCCACACACATAAGTGGGTGAGGATAAATACAATAAAGGTAAATAAAGTACCTAGGTGAACCATGAGCTAAGGTAAATACCTACTCTAATAATATTTAGGAACAAGACCAATGTACTACAACATATGTTTATTTCATTAACTAACCCGGGCTTATTCAAGTTCACAAGGTTCAAATTTTAGGGTTACATGTTTTAGTTAGGTTTAGGGAGTAAATTACCCCCATGCCTAAACTCTCTAACAGCCTTAGAGTTTCAACTTGAATTTTTCTCATACTTAATGCATTCAAAATTTCCCTAAACCATTCTCAATGGATAAGAAATTTTCTCACCTTTCCAGTGATATAAATAAGTCCTCCTAACTCCTTATATTTCTCAAGATATGGCTGGGCAGAGTTTTAAGGTCAAAATTTTCCCTAGAAGGTGGGGGACACATTCAAGAGAAGAGGAAGGCCTTTTGAGGGCGTAGGTTGGTGGGGCACGTGGGTGGCTCAAGAGAAATTTTCCCATTGCGCGGGTGAAAAATCCATGTTTCTGTCCACACCTCCGCGGGTCCCTGTGGACACGTGTCATCACTTGATTTGACACGGGAAAAAAGGTGGCGGGAAGAATTTTGGATTTTTTCCCAAGTCAAAATCCCAAACCTCAAAGGGAAACATTTCTCTGTGTTCCCCGGCAAAGCCAGGTGGCACCACGTGTCAACCCATAATTGGGTGTGAGTGATGGGGCAGTAGAAAAATCCAAGGGAATGAGCCAAAAAGGTTTCAATCCTAGAAAGATCATGTGGTCTTGTGCATGAAAATAGATTTTCTAAGCAAGGCAGGGTTGCGGGGCCGTGGAGTCAAAAGGTAAATTTTGCCAGAGAATAAATAAAATTTAAGTTTTCAAGATTCTCCCGTGCATCCATTGAGGCACGTGTCAGCATGGGATTTGTTGCAGGTTAGCAGGGATGCAGGAAAATTTTGGAAAGTTTTCTCGAGGTCCAAATGTTAAAAGGTTAAGTTCAAAAGGGGTCCGCCCCTCTGTCGTGCCACGTGTCAGCACGTGATTGGCTGCAAGCCGGTGGGGATGCGGGGAAAAGTGGGAAAATTTTCCCAGGATAAAATTTTCAAAAAAGATAAGTTTAAAATTTTGGTCATCCCCTCTGATGTGCCATGTGTCAGGCCTTGATTGGTTGTGGGATGGCAGGGGCCATGAATTTTTTATGGAAAATTTTCCAAAGTCAAAAGTTAAAGTTAACAGTTAGATTTATTTTCATTTTTGAATGCCAAATTGAAGGAAAACTTCAAATGCCCATAACTTGAGCTAGAAAGCTCAGTTTTGGCAAAATGAGGACTTTTCGGAAAGCTCTCGATGCCCTCTTTGCACAAGAAAAATAAAATTTAATTTTTAATGAAATGTAAAGGGTAAATTTGGGAAAAATATTTGCAGGCTCTTAATTGTCAAACTGGGAATTTTCAACTTTTCAATTTGATTAAATTGGTTTCCTCCTTCACTCAACATGTCAAAAATACATGGAATGTTGATCTAGGGAGGGTTTAAAGTGTTTTTAGGAATTTAATTTATTCAATTGATTTAAAAATATTATTTTTCCATCAAATGACAGAAAAATGATTGTTAAAGGAATTGTATTTGAATTAGCTATGGTGAAGTTTTTTTCTTAAGTTTTCTTTGTCAAATTTAATTCCTTAGTGTCTTAGCATGATATTCCATAACATTTTTAAATTGGTTATTAAGTGCAAGTCTGAAATATTCATTTTGTCTAGATTTACTAGTTTTAGAATTTACAATGCCAAGGATCAAATTTTTAAAGGATCTATTTATCAATTCCATCATTTAAATGTAACAACTTATTTCCAATATAGTCTAATACATTCAGTTGATTCTAGTAATTCATCCCCAAGTCAATATTACAAATTCTGAATTTAATTTTAATATAATTCCAAGGATGTAAAAAATATATACTTCCTTCTTACGCATTCTTCTTTTCAACATAGATTTTAATTTACAATAGCAATTCAATTCCAATACAACCATGTAAGTTTGAGAAAGTGAAGTATCCCTTCATTTTTTTCCAATAACAACTTTACAACTTATGAATTTTTGTAATTTCCAAATGCAAAATGCAATGCATGTAACATTTTTTTCACATTTGCTTTCAAAACAGAGAGTAGAATATAACTTCTTTATATTTCAAATTACAATTCAATCTTCCATTTTCAATACAAATATCTTCACATTACAAATAGATATACAATTCATCCACTCCAAAGTGGGAAGGATATCAATAACTTGTTCAAAAGAAAGGACTGTCAAACTGTATATTCCTCTTGCTCCAAAACAACAGGATGCTAGTTTCTTCATCTTTTCATCTTGATCACAACAAGGAAGGGGGAAAGGAAATGCTCTCCACCCAACCTAGACATCCAATGAGAAGGGAGAAGTCATCCTTCCTCATTGGCCCCTGAGCCCCAACCATATTGAAATAAAAGATGTAATACAACACATGGCAACAAATGCTTCCACAAGAAACATGGAGCATTTTCACATTCAAAACACATTTCAAGAAGAATGTAGTTCACAACTACATTAAATAAGTGCAAACAAAACTAAGGCTTCATTAAGTAAGACAACAAGAGCAAGGATCTATGGGGGAAGCTACTTATGCCTCCCAAATGGGAATTGGGCATCCACTTATAATCATACCACCAATATAACATATCATATCCCATAAACCTTATGCCTCCCAACCCCTTCTTATGCCCCCCCACAAATTTTCTCCCTTATGTCCCACCCCCAAGAGTAAGAAATGTAAGCTATTTCTTTTCCATTGTGGATCCCAATTCCAAACTCCCTCCACAATAAAACTAATGCCATTGGCACTCCCTTATGCCCCCCCATTTGAAATCTCCATAGCCTTCTCCTACACCATGTCCTAAGCAGCCTACCCAACCAGCCAACACACACATAACAGCATTCACCATTTCATATAAACATGGAAGAGAGAGAAACATTTTAAAAAGGCTTAAGTTACTACCTCTCCATAATGGAGTTTGTTCCAAGATAAACAAGCTTCACAATGCCAGAATGCAGTCCAAAATCATAAACACACCAGCATGCAAATGACTCCAAACTCCTTTCACAATCAAGGCTCCAAAACAGCAAGAAATTCACCCCAAGGAAAGTATGCAAAGTTTCAACAACCATCAATCAAGCAAGGAGTTCTAATTTTAAAGGAGAGGGAAGAGAAAAGGATGATGTGGATCCATGTGGGATGCCACATCATTCTTCCTCAACCTCAAGACAAAATAAAAATCATTCACCTAAACATAATAAATAAAATGACAATATAACTTACACACTCCAAAATGGCCCATAATCCAAAAGGACTGAATTTAAAACATGTAAGAGAAGTGCAATTAAAACTTACAATTAGTCATTTCAAAATGCATTAACAAGTCCTAAATTTAACCTCCAAACCATAGGTATGGTTGGTGAATAATTTTAAGAGGTGTGGGACAAGTTTAACTTGTCCCACAAGCCTCCAAATATAGCCTCCAAGGACAAATTCGAATTTCCCAAGAGGATGAAGTGTTTCACACTCCAAATTTATCTTACATATTTCTTACACATTCTTACAACCTTTCTTACACACTCTTACAACCTTTCTTACACATTTTTACAATAATTAATTTAAAAGTAACAACTTTATTTATTACATTCTGATGACATATTGATTTATTTATTTTAACACATGATTATCCACAACATTAACACAACATAATAATAACTAATGAAAGGGGTAACACATCATAAAATAAAAACATGCAACATTAATAAAGAAACCACATTAATAAATACACAAACCCATGGTCACATATAACGGAAATCCCCCCATGGGAATCCCTAACATAACACAAAACACACACACACAAAACAGTTGCCATGGTGACCTTGTTGAATTCACCCAGAATTCCAATATGGTTAGTCTCCAGTCCCCCGACATTGTTGTGATATTTTAACCTGTAAAACAAAGATACCTCCTTCGGCCTCGTGGCCATATCAGAACACCCAAAATGATATAAATATGCTAAAAAATCCATCTATTAATATAAATCACAACAACATCAAGAAATCAACATTATCATTTTCAGTTTAATTAATCAACTATATCATCATCAATTAATTCTCATATTAGTTCTATTCACAATATCCAATATCACATGTCCAAATCAACATCTATAATATGTCCATGTCAAACAGTATATCATCATCCACATATAAAAATGTCTCTAATAATCATCATGCATAATAACTGAATCCAGATCAATAATAATCCATGATCTAACATCTATCCATCATACTAAATCAAAACATAATAGTGTCCATAATAAGATCAACAGTATCAAGATCAGTATCTAAAAATGTCAAGAGGGAAGTGGGCACTACATCTTGAGTAATTGTCAAGCTTGGACATGCATGGAGGGTCAACTCAATATCCTTGATGACTCCTAAGGTGGTTACAATTGAGCCATCAATTTGTAGGACCCGTTTAGAAAAAGGGTTATATTTCATACCTAAGACTTCAGCTATCTTCTTAGGCATAATAAAAGTACTAGCACCTGAGTCAATCAAGAAGTTATGCACTAGGTGTTTGCCTATAATCAAGAACATATAGAAGGCTGGGGTTTTAGCAATTTTACTTACTTGTTTCTCCTCTTCTTGGTAGATTTTGACAAAAGCGTGTGGCTTCTACATAATCGGGTCAGCATGCAGAAGTTGCGCCAGAGATTCATGCAACAGATCCTGCACAGATGGAATGGTGAGGGCATCCCACATTGTGATGTTTATGTTTTTTTTCTTCATCTGGCAACAATGTTGAATGGAATCCCTCCCACTTTATGCATTTGGGGAAAAACATCTCTTTTTAACTGTTCAGGTGTGGAAGCATGAATTTTAACTGGAGCAGAGACTTGGCCTACCAAAGGATGAGGGTGTGCTTCTTCAGATGGATCTTTATGCGGGACCTCCTACATATGGATTTGAACACTTTTTCTGCAAGAGGTCTTTTCTTATTCTTTTTCTTTTGAAGATCTGCTTGTATTGCTGGGACTGTGACCTACACACCTGACTCTAATATTCTTTTCTTATATCTTGTGTTATCTATAGCTTGGTCACTTGATCTGTTTGTATCTTCTACAGCTTGGTTGATTGCATAGAAGTTCACTCTGCCAATGAACATCAAATTGGACTCTGGAGGAACTTCTGTCCCTTCTAGATTATCTACTTCATGGGCGCTTGTTGAGGGCTCACAGGATGAAGAATTCTAGATCATGAAGGCTTGGGTGCGTGAAACATTAGCAAAATGGTACTGACTATGAGGTATTTTGCAAGGGAAACACCACTCTGATTCTTGTGCCAAGTTGTTCTCATCTGGAACGTGCACTCGGCTTATGTTGGGTGCTAGGAGAGAAGGCGTGGGAGGGAAAACTTGTAAGGGTAGATGTGCATTAGGCTGTCATCTATCATTATGTTGGTTGGGCGCGTATCTTTGATTTTTGTATTGATTCTACCAAGGTTGATTCCTTTAGCCATATTCCTAATTGGAATTGCCTCTATACACTTGTGCTTACTACTTTTCTAATGATATGACCTTGTTTGATAAATTTTTGATCAAGGCCTTCAATTCTTCATCTCCCTTTTGTTGTGATGGAGAATAGGATGTTGAAGCAACCGATTGCGCACTTTGCTCAGGAGTAGGAATAGTGGCTATAGAAGGCTAGGGTGCTTGTGACATCTCTAGGAACAAGTGAATGGGTGGTCTAGGAATGAACTTTCCCTCTTGAATGATACTATTGTCTTCCCTTACTGTAATGTTATAAGTAGTTAGTAGAGTCCTACCTCCCATAGATTGGATCATAACTTAAATATCATTGTTCAGTGCCTTCAAATAATAAAGGAAATCATGTTGGGTTGTAGGTCTTACCACAAGAGGGATTATATCCTAAGTCTTCTAAAATCTGGTGTTGAAATAAATCATCTACTTATTGGGAGCCCTCCTTGTTGTTGTCAGTTTCTCTACCAAAGATAGGTGATCTGATTTGTCTTCAAAATAACTGCATAGAGTTGTTCCTAGCTCATCCAGGTGGTGATAGATCTAATTCTAAAGCCTCGATACCATTGAAGTGATTTTCCTTTGAAAGAGGATGTAAGTATCCTGACTACTACATCAATATGTTTGATCAGATAGAGTGATCACACATTTGCCACATCCTAGATATGCTCCTCAGGGGTGACTTGATTCTCACCAGTAAAGTAAGGGATACTCTTGAGTGCACCATTTGGGATATCATGTTGCATGGCCAGGAGTAAGGGACTCCCTCCATCAAATTTTACAAAGCTTCTTAATGGAGGAGGTGGATGATGCACCATTGCAGGGCACATAGGTTGAATTTTTTCAGGAGGAGTTGAGTTGGTGTGGCACGTTGGTGATAGAGATGCACACACGATCTTTCTAGAATGAAATTTTCTCAGGGGTAGATGGAGGTATTCAAAAGAGTCATCATCTATTACACTTCTTCTTATGTGCATTCTTCTCATGAAAAGGCACTCAGGACTGCCCAAACAGAGATCTTAAAATATTAGAAGTCACCAAATGTGTTTGAAATGAACCTCCAAAGGTTGAAACACTAAGTTCACACACCAAAAATTAGAGATATGAAATTTGAGCTTTCAATGCTAGTCCCACCAGGCATGCCGGAAACTATTGGTTGCTCAAACATGTACCTTGCAAGCTTGAGAAGAATCTCCAGAGAAGACTAGTTCCTCTATCTATTTCTACTGCTGTTGCTACTCCTAGGACTGAAAGGGGAAACTAAACTAAGAATGCTAATGGACTAGGGAAAGAAGGATAACAAGAGGTAAACTATACTAAAAGGTGATAGCACCAGAAAAGAGGGATAAACACTAGCTATTCTCAGTAAGAATGACAGGGAAAGTGTGAAAGGAGGCTAGGCACGAGTAGCACAGCAAAACACGCATTCACCAAATTGTTCCCATGGAACACAACCAAATATGGAACTACATGGGACCTGAAGTAGCACAAAAATACACAATGTAAGAGAAGAGGCATGAAGAAGGAATGAAAACATGTTAGGATAGAGAATAGTCACAAAATGATGCTTCTATTACTTCCAATAATGCACAGAACTATTACAATGATAAGGAGGCTGATATCCACATGCAAGATCCAAACATGGAGGTTTGCAACTCAAAAATACATAAAATATGGATTCCTTAACAATATGTGTAAGGATCCAGAGTTTCTAACCATTACAATGATCCCCAACCCTATCTTTATAGATTCAGCCCAGAGGAAAGAAGGAGAGAGAGAATCAGGAAAATTAATTCGAATCTCAACCACCATCATCAATGCCGCCCCAAATCTGTCGTGTCTGCATCAATTATTTTTTCGGTGCCTCGAAGGAGGAGGAAAGGTGGAAGGAATCGTATTAGATCTAGTGGTTGAAGAAATATGATTTTGTGTTAATGGTTTGATAGACATTTTCCCATTTACTCCCTACCTAACCTCTCCAAAATTAAAGTTTCAAATCTCCAAGGCAGAGATGAGGTCGAGATCTTTCCAACAGTGCCAGATTTTTCATATTTCAAGCACTCAGCCAAAAGATATGCTCATTTTAATATTTGGGCACGCGGGAGGAAGAGTTATGTCCGTACCAGGTCCACATAGCGGCCTTGCTCTTATTTGGAAACCCACCCAAAATTTTATCTTTGAAACAGTGTCATAATAACACTTGGCACCTATGTTGGCCTACCTCTCATTTGGCTATTCAACCCCCAACTTTGTCCCTTTTTTGGACTAGGGACATGTGGAAGGCCCGCGCTTATTTGGGGACTACCTCCAGACTTTCCTTTTGATATTGTGTCATTGATCCACGTGGAGGCTTCTGCTGGTTCTCTATACTTAGTTGTTGTTAGGCTCACTTTTTCTTTTAGTTTTGACCTTTGTTGACCATTTGCTACGTGGAGGGATGGCACAAGTTTGAGCCTTCAGCTCGGATCCCACTTTTGAATGTTCGTCTTTAAGACACTTGGCACCCTCCGCTGAGTCGAAGAATTTTCAACGGCTAGTGCAACTTTTGTGGTTCTAGACGCGTGGAAGCTTGGTGCTCGTTTGAGCATGCCCATGGGATTTAACTTTTGGAGATGTTGAGCTGACTAAAAGAAGGTGAACGCATGGAGTGTGGGCACAAAGGATAAATGGAAGAAAGAGGTGAAGAGGGGTGCACGCAATGCGTGCAAGAGGAATGTCAGGAACTTAGCTGATTGGAAGGTAAGTCTATAGAGGTGCATGCAAGGAGTAAATTATGGGATAGGAAAGAAAGTGAGTGTGTAGGAGGAAAGTGTGCAGTGGAAAATGGAAGGATATAGAAGAATACGAAGGGGAGCAGGATTGTGTATGCAAGCTATCCAAATTACTAGGAGAGCTATTTGGATAACAATTCCTTTTTTGGAAGGGAGAATGATAATTGGTTAGTTATTCCATGTCATCATGTGATGAAATATACAATAGATTCATCATCATATTGTCTAATGGCGTAAAGTTTTGTGATAGTGATCTTACGTGTAATATTGATTGAAAAGCGTTCTAGGAATAGTTATGCAAGTTGAGTGAAAGAAAAATAAAAAATGTTATGGGATGTCATTATACCAATCCAACGTGGGTCTGGCTAATGACATGGGGAATGTGCAAAGCATAAGGTCTTGGTTATGGGTGATGAGGTAACATGAATGTCTAAAATCACATGAAGATGTTGTTGTGGATCCTCTTTGTTATTGAACTTATGAAAATTTTGGTAATCTCATAATGAGGATGATAAGGCTTAATGAGGTACATGACAAATTAATAGGTTTGTTACATATTTTTCTCATATGAGAAGGTAGTCTTGGATCCCAAGGTATTGCAGCTTCAAGGTTAGCCATTCTACTCAATAATGCCTATGCAGGGGATCGTTAGATAGATGGGGTTAAGAAGTTAAAGGATGGGATTGTGATTTATATGAAGTATATGGGTTAGGTAGTTGATAAGGTTGATACATTTGAGGATGGGTCGATGTTGGTGGAAGTTGTTGATAATGGGGGAATGTAATTGAAGGGGTTGTGATTGAATGGGTCGAGATAAAAGTTGTTATTGGGAAATGGGGATGTGATAAGATTGATGAAATTGAGTTGGATGTTGAGAGATGGGGACATTTGATTGGTTTGGTATAGGATGAGTTGGGATGTAAGTAATGGGTGGTTAGGACACTTGAGTTGATTGATTGAGAAGCATGTAGCAAAAAACACCTTAAAGGAGGAGGCTGATGTGTTTAGAGTTGATTTAGAAGGATGGGGCTGTGAAGTGATAAAATTATGCATGGACATGGGAAATGGAAATAATGGTTAAAGTATGTATTATGTTGTTCAGATGAAGGGGGAAGAAAATGAGACTCTTGAGATGATTGGATGGGAGCATAAGTGATCTGTAGTAGATGAAGAGGTGATGGGGATTAGAAGAGGTCATAGTAGTGTTAACGCGAGGAAAAATGAGGGAGGAATGGGGACCACCAATTGAGTGGTTTACTGATTGTGATGGATAGTGAAGAAGAAGATTGGTGAGGTATCGAGCTCATGTTGGGCCATGGACAAGTTCATTCATAACTCTACGGAAAGAATATGACAAGTTGTGATGTGAGTACTTGAGTAGACTCTAGGATGGGAGTGGTAGACATAAAATTTGTTGGATGGGTGGTTCCATCAATGGGGAGGTTGGTAGAATTATGAATTAGATAGTCATGAAGAGCAACCGGATTAGCATCGAGAAGCTCTTGGAATTCGGCACACCCATGAGGGATGATAGGAGGCCTACAAGCTTCCATAGAGGTGGCAGAAGGAGGTGTTGTTGATCTAGATGAGATGGAATGATGATAAAGAGATGGGTTAATTTCAACATGGGTGGTAGGATGGATGGTTTGAGATTCTTGAAGTGAAGAAATGGGAACCATTGGTTGAGTAATTACATGGAAGAGGTGATCAAAGGGGTGGAGATAATGATAGAAAGTGCAGAAGTTTGTTGGGAAGTAGTAGTGGAAATAGGAATGTTGTTAGATGACATGTTTTGTTCCATTTTTCTTTTGTGAGTGCATGTAATAACTGACATGAAACAAACAATAAAACAAAATTATCTTGATTTTTAATCAGCCTCAAACAAATCACACAACAAAATTTTGATTATCTTGATTATTAAGGATCTGAAAAGAAATGAAAAATGGGCTCCAAGGGAGACCTAGGAAATGGCTAGATCAATTGATGGTTTCAGGTAGCTTTGGTTGGAGTCCTCGACATTCCCAAAGGTACATGAGGCACGAAAATCTGTGATGGCTACTGATACGGGGTTTGGTATTGGGGCCTACCCCCTCACTTCATGGTCTCTTAGTTGATAAGGGAGTCAGGTAGCTTAGCCAATATATTGATAGCCAAAAAATTTGTAACGTGGATCACAACACTACAACATGGATTTCCTATTAGGTGATGAAATCCCAATAGTTCCACCTGGGAGGAAATTTTTAGATGTGTAGTTTTGATATGTGTGTGATAAAATTGTATGCAAAGAATTGACCTCTTATTTAAACAAGTCTTGCTTTATACTTGTCCATTGTCCCATATGCTTTGTACTTTGTTTTAAATATCCATCTGCATCCAATGGGTTTCTTCCCTAGTGGAAGATCGACAAGTTACCAAGTGTTATTCTTCATCACTGATTGATATTCAGAATCCATGGCATCTTTCCAAGCTTTTGACTGTAGGGCTTCCTGGACTGTAGAGGGCTCATTTGATTCAATAACTCTACTCATCAAAGCAAAGTTAACTTCTTTTTCGTTACTACAAGTCCATGGTCCAGGGGTGGATGTATCCGGTGGAGCATCCATTCTTGCATCTCGTAATGTGCTTGTACACCATTTAGGCATACGTTGAACTGTTCCCGTGGGTCATGGTTCTATCTGATCAACACCATCATCCCCATCCTCACTTTCATCATTTGTGGGAACATTGGATGTCATTTTTTACAACTAGGTGAAGAATCTACATCCGGTGATTCTGGAGGAGTCTTTGCTTCCTTCTTCTCAAAAAACTCAACATATCTGCTGGTGTAGACTTTTCTGGTCTTAGGATCCATCAATTTATACGCAAGAGTCTCTTCACTGTACCCAATGAAGACAAGTTTCTATGACTTCACATCCAAGTTTCTTTCTGTTCTGCTTAGGTACGTGCATGCTTCCTTTGCACCCGAATACTCTAAGGTGTGTAATAGATGGTTTCCGCTTTGACCATGCTTCTTGTGGTGTTATTTCATCAAGACAAAGTTGTGGGCACTCTGCTCAACAAATACACTGTTGTATTTTCTAGTTCTACCTAAAATGTCTTTGCAAGTCTAGAGTCATCAATCATGCATCGCACCATTTCCATGATAATACGATTTCTTCTCTCAACAACACCATTTTGCTGCTGGTGTGTGTGGAGGAGGTATTTGTCGACAAATCCCGTGAGTTTGTAAGTAGTCTTTGAACTCATTAAAGGTGAATTCCCCCCCTCGATATGAGTAGAGAGTTCTGATGTGATGACCAATTTCTTTGTCAAATGCTACTTTAAACTTCTTGAAAGTTTCAAATGCTTCACTTTTTTTGTGGAGATAAAAAATCCACATTTTTCTCGAGTAGTCGTCAACACATAAGCATGAAGTACTGGAACCTAGAATTAATTGGTTACATTGGACTGCAAAGATTAGTATGAACCAGGTCAAGTTTTCCATGAGCTAAAAATGTACTCTTCTGGAACGAAGCTCTGTGGTGTTTTTCTGACTAGGTAGTGAGGACACTTGCCTGTATCCTTCTGAAGAGATGGTAGCCTAGGTACCATATTACACCAGTGATGTGTTTCAAGATATTTGAATCTTACATGACCAAATCTTTGATTCCATAACTGTGCTGAGGTGGAGTTCTTAGCCACAAGTTCTTGATCGTCTCTGTGAACAAAATCAAGTTGGAACATGTGTCCCACATTGGAGGCTTTTGCAATTATTTTTGAGCCTCGTGATTTATCTCGAATCAAACACATTTTCTTTGTCAGAATAACTATCAAATTCAATTTTTCAAGTTATGATCTAGGAATTGACTGACTAAAATCATATTCTTTGTCAACCCAGGGACATATAAGGACATTCTGATAGTTTGCAGTTGTGTGAACCCGAGGGGTAGAGAAATGTTCCCAATCCCCTGAACTATATATGAAGAATCGTCTCCCAACGAAACATGATTTTTCGATGGCGTGTCTCTCATTGAAATAAACTAGTCTCTATGGTGTTCATGGGTTGAGTGGCCCCCAAATCAACATACCAAACATCACTAGATGACGTGGATGGTTCACTTGATCGAGCAATTAACAAGTAGTCTTCTATTGTCCTGACTCTTCGTGTTACTCAACAATATTTCCTTGTTGATGGGGTCTTCTTTTCTAGTTCCCTTTTTTCTGCCCTTGATTGTAATTAGAATGTCCCTTGTTAGATTGTTGTGGAGGTCCAGAGTTGCTTGATTAACCTTTCTTGTAAGTATTGTACTAACAATCTTGTAGGTTATGTCCTCTTTTGTAGATTGGACATTTCGTCTTATGTTGTCTGTCCCTTTGATACTAATTTTGATTTTGGGACTTTTGATAGGAATTAGGTTTTCCTTTACCTTTTTCTTTCCATTTTTAATGTGAAGAAAGTTCCTTGTTCTTCTTCATCATTGTTATTGTGCATTGCTTCTTCTTGTTGCAATAGCTTTACTAATTTGTCAAAACTAACTGTCGTATTTGACAAGTTTAGTGTTGTGAAAAAAAATACAGTATGAAGAAGGGAGTGATCTTAGAACAATGGGAATGAGATCATCATTTTTGACCACTCCTCCTAGGGTCTAGAAGTGACGCCCTCAATTATGTAATTCTTCTTAAGAAAGCTTCTATTTTTTTCATTTTGCTTTAAACTTCAATGTGTGTAAATGACTCTGCAAATTTAATATAACATTCTTGTTCTTGGCCTCATATACTGTGTTCAAATTATCCCATGCTTCTTTGGCTATTTTGGCATCTTGAATTTGGGGGTTGCACATCGTCAAACACTTCAAACAAGATGATGAGTTTGGCCTTTTGATATGCTTTATCAAACTACCACTGTTGTGTTGTATTAGTAGTTGATTTGGTTAGAGTACCATTCACAGTAGGAAATATTTCTTCAAACTCAAGGTTTGTCTTGATTTTTGTTTTCCATGCAGTATAATTATTTCCTCTGAGTAGTTGTGAATCTGAAAGAAAAAATTTGGGGTCATTGGTGCCCATTCTGCAGATATCACTGACAAGTTTTGGCTCTTATCACTCCAGGTATTAGGTCTCCCAATCTATATACCGTCAGTTCCAATATACCAAACCTTTCTATATACGCACCCTTTCGATATACCCAATGGTATGTGGAAGAAGCTCACCCTTTCTATATACCTAGTGGTACGTGAAACATGTGTTAACGTACGTGAAAGAATTCAATACGTGGTACGAAGATAGTACTGATGGGGTCTATGCGTTTATTGACACTGGCTCAAAGAAATATCCTCATACGCATGTGTAACTTCGCTATATACTTGGATAATTTCACAATCCAGATTTATGTCGTGCAATCATTCATAAATGGATGGGATGGATCATAGTGTGTGCACTGTGACCCTTATTACTCCTCGTCAATTTAAAGGGAGGATGCCCAGACGACATTGTTGCAGCTATATTAGGCATTAAGTGTAGTATTAGTCATGACGGATTTACCCGTAAGCACTTCCCAGAGGCACCGTATATACTGAACACTGTGAATGAGATCTAGGCTCTCGTGAGTGTTGCAAAACCAATTTTTTTGTTGTTTTTTATTATAATATTCTAGCAGTTTTTAAGTCAATTACAAAGTTTGTAATTGACTTATTGCAACCTAAAAATTAGTACAATATAATGCAGTATACAAATTGCATTCAAAAATATGGAAAGATTTGAATGACAGGATTTTTTTTTTGTTTTGGCAGGCCCTGATGGCCTTCGGAGCCTAGAATGACCCAAAATGCTGGAGAACCGCAAAAAACCAACTGCCCAAAATGAAGTTTTTAGCTGGTCCCCCCTTTGGAAAAAATTTCTTGGAATGAAAAAATAGGCCTGAATGGGAGAAAAAAAAATTTAACCTAAATTTAGGGATTTCCTCGCTAAACTTTTAGAGGTTATTTTAGATATAACTAGCTGTTTAGCGGTGGTTTTCTCCACCAAATTTGACCCCAACTATAGCGGTTTCTACCAAATATTCTCACCAAATTTCAAAATTCAAAACGTTCTTGTTGGGGATGGGATTTGAAGCCCCAAACCTCCCCATACTTCTAAGTCGTTTCCCTCTATCCACCTTGGCCTCTTTATGAGCTTGTTTGAATATAAAACACAATATATTGCATTTAAACAAGTGAAAAAATGACCAACCTTTTAAAAAATGTGATTTCACTGGAATCTCGCGTGGCTTTAAGGTTGACTGTGGATTATGGTTACCTATTTAAATGGATCTGAGGCATTTTTATCTCCTTTTTCTTTATTTTCCTTTGGCCACCACTTTATCTCCTTTTTCATTCACGCCTTTTGATTATTTCTTCACCATTGTTGGTTTGTTTGATCCGCCTTTTTTTTTTTATCTCCTACGTATTGATTGTCCACCATTTTTTGTTTGAATAGGTTGCAGACTAGACTCTCATCAATTCAAATCTAATGCAAATCCGTGGTGGGTGCAGGTCGTGGTATATGTAGGAGGGACAAAATGACCGTGGTGTAAGTTCTGCGTTGGAGGATTGTTTGAGAGCTATTCGATGCACAAAAATCAGTCTTCAAATGGTGTGTAGGTCGCTGCCTGGGTTGGAGGAGTGACCACGATATGCGTGGTTGAAGGAGTCTTGCACAGTCTGTGCATTTTTGTCTTTACGCAGGTTCTTTGTATTGTCTCCACATTTTTCTTCTTGTGCAAGCTGCTTGGTGGGAGCTCAGCTCCTTTGCTGATACAAATACAATGTGGGCTCGACAATATAGTCTCCCAATCCAAATTTTTGCTCGGTCTATTGATCACAACTCGATCCTTAAGCACATGAAATTCAGTTCGGTCTGTGTAAGGCAAGACTTGGTAGGGGCTTGATGAATAGCTACATAGACCCTTCAATTTTTAGCACAGTCCTCCAAATGCAGACGTCCAAATAAAAAAAGATCAGAGACTAAAATGGTTCTCTAATTTAGAGATAAAAACCCCTATTGGGGAAAAATATTTTTATTTAAATTTAAAATAACATCCAGGGAGCAAATTTTCTACCTGGTGCTAGGAGTGCACCAAGTGCAAAAAAAATTGTGTTACAAATGCCTGGAGAACTGACATAGGAGGTTGTGGAGTTTATAGGAACATTTTACGAAGTTGCTAGGAGGGAGCACTGGCTCTCCTTTTTGTTGGAGATTTATCCTTCATGAATTCTCCTTCTTCTACAACCTCTCTCCAACCTTCTCTGCTTCATAGGAGCTTCAGATTCTCGCTCTGGTACCAAATGTAGATTTCACAAAATAGGGATGGAAGCCTACATATTTTATTAATGTGAAATTGATTACCCAGTTACAATGGAGTGGACTGCAATATTTATACAGGTATTGAACAGTCAATGTGTAGACAAACAGAGATGTGTTTCACAGGTATAACACCATACTCACAACTAGCTTCCAATAATACATCTGGGAAGCAACAATTAAATTAATACAAACAAATGATTAAGTTGCAACTGTGCAACAAATTATCCCTATGAAACTATGGAATAAAACAAATATGGTTTTAAAACCATATAACAACATACAATAACCATATAATATTATTATTTAATTAATAATATTAATTAAATAATAAATCATACAATGCATAATTAACTTATCCTAACACTTTTAACCTTAATTAGTCCCCCTTTTCAATATTTTTCGTCAATTTCGTACATTAGACTAATTGTGAAACTTGCTTAATATAGCGTTATTAGGCGTTTTCATCCCATTAAATTCACTTTTTAGAGCGACTTTGCTAACATTTAACTTCTTCACCAATTTAACTAAAACTTTTTGGAGATGGTTTTTCTTCCATTATCATTTTTTGTTTTTGTCAGGCTAATCGTACTGAGACCACATAGCATAAACTTTTTTCTTACGCACTTGCACAAGTGATCTTGAAGAATCATAAACATGAGTTTTTGTTTTTCACTATTTTCTATTTCTTCTACCTCAAGGAAAAATTACTAACACTTGTTTGTAGGACCAGCTCTAAAGAGGTTTTTAAAAACAATCAAACTACTAACTACAAGTTTCCTTGGTCAAAGAATGTTGGTTAAGACAATCTCATTTTAAATCAAGATAAGAAAGAACAATTCACATTGTATTTGTAGGTCTGGATAAAGGGTTAAAACCCATCTGCTTAACTGTGGGAAGTGCTTTGGCTTAAGCCATAAAACTCATTGTGAGGAGTACCATAGGAACCCCAAAGTAGTCCGGCACATTGAGGGAACTGGCTGATGAAATGGGTACCCCCATCCTAACTGACTAGTACACCTTTGTGAGATTAGAGTCATGGATATCCAGTAGTGGAAACCCCAGTGCAATTCATTTGAGCAAGATATTTTCTCATTGTTTAAAAGGGGGTAAAGTAAATCCGAAAGCTATCAATAGTGCCACACTCACTATATATTGTTGACACCTAGTTGAGAAAACCACCTAGGAAGCCACACCTTGACCAAGCCAATTTAAGGTAGAGGCCAACTTTCACTACATCATTTTCATTTTTCTTACGTGTTACACATTTTTCTTCTATTCTCCTCACTCACATTTTCTCTCTCATCCACCTTGTCACTTTGTAAACAAGTCTAAGTCTTGAGTTGTGGACATCTGTATCTTCACTTAAGCACTTTCATCCTTCTTCATCTAAGTCTTGACATCGTGATATTCACTTTATCATGGTCAAGCACCATCGTGATCACCTTGGTCTTTCATATTCATAAGGCTTAAGTTTAAACATTACATTGTTTAAATTTAAGCATTACATCATATTACGTCGTCACATTTATCATTCACCTTGTTGAATTTTTGACATATTTCACATTTCTTCCTTCCTCTCTTTTAAAGCATTCACTTTTCTATAATTTGAGATCATTAATTAACACTTTCCCCACATCTCTTATTTCCACTTTCGTGAAATTCAGACCTTCTCATAATCATTTCTTCACTTCTTATTTTGACATTCACTTTGTTATTCTTTAAGTGATCCCATTTCTTTGTTGTGTTTCCTCTTTTAAAACACTTTTTTTAAGAGTTGGCATCCTTCATCGTCTTCCTAAGTCTCCTCTTTTAACAACCATTTTGTTAAGAATTCGAGAAATTTTCATCACATTTCCTAAGTCTCTTCTTATAACACTCTTTTTTGTTAATGTTTTTCATGTCTTCCTTGAGTTTCTTTCATCAATTTTGTTGTCTTTAAGTCTCCTTCTTTAACACTCATTTTGTTGCAAGTTGAGAAAAATAACCTCTTTCACCTCTTCCCTCTTTACATTCACTTTGTAAAGGGTCATGAAACCTTTCAAACCTTTTCATCTTTCTTAGCACTCATTTTGCTAAGAGTCCTCTAAACTAACATTTCAATCCCTCTTCTACCTTAACATCACTCATTTTTTGTTAAGTTTATTCACATCCCGTTTTTCTTCTCTTAACACTCATCTTGTTAAGAGTTAACCTTTCACCTTTTAAGTATTTCTCTTAACACTCATCTTGTTAAGAGTTAACCTTTCCAAACCTTTTTGTCACTCTTATCACTCATTTTGTTAAGATTTTATCTCATTCACCTTGTTAAGTCTCTTCTCTCTTAACATCCATTTTTGTTAAAGAGTAGAGCACATATAACCCCTTTTAGTCCCTTTTCTATTAACTCTCATTTTGTTAAGAGTCGGAAATCAACTAACTCTTTTCATCTCCTCCCTCTTAGCACTCATTTTTCTAGGGTCGATATCTCTCATATTTTCCCATCTTCCATCTTAACATTCACTTTGCTAAGGGTAGAGTTTTCTATCACACATATTTTTGTTCCTCCCCTCTTTCAAACATGGTGGGAAAAAGACATCATGACTATAGTCCCTTCAGAGATGAAGGAAAGAAATCCTTTCCACATTAGTTTAGATGAAGAGGATGAAGACCAAATTGAAAATCTTTCCATAGAAGCCACTTTACGACAAAACAAAGACCAATTCCTTCTTTGTCTCCTTGCGATGGGAGAAATATTTCCCTCAGAATTTGATGAGGATGTTTTGAAAACCTTACGATGACAACCTAAATCACCAAAGGGTCCACCACCTGAGTCAAACAAACATGACGATGCAAGACCAAGTATAACCAACACTGATAATAAAGGAAAATATAGTACTTCATCCCCTGATCCCAACCAAGCCTTACTTGATCAAATCAATGCAATGGCGAAACAATTGACTCTCCTATCCTCTCAAGTCACTAACAATGATACCAAAGGTACCAAACACATGAAGAAAAGTGACGACACCTTCAAAACTCATTCTGTGACAAATAAAGAGAACAACAATCTTAAGAATGATAATTCATCATTTATCCCACAAACCAATTCACCATTTTCTCAAGAATGGAAAATGATGAAAGACATTATTTCAGGTATGCAAAAACAATGCAAACAATTCAATTTTGATGAATTGTTTCCATACCCTTTCGACATGGACATATTACACATACCCTTCCCATGCTCTTTTGAGATGCCCAAATTTGATAAATACAAGGGAAAAATTGATCCAAGAGAGCATATCAAATAATTTTTCATGGCATGCCAAGAAGTGGCATATAATGATATCTTTCTCTTGCGCCTCTTTCCTAGAAGCCTAGGAGGACAAGATTTGGACTGGTTCTTACACCTTCCAAAGGGATCTATCACCACCTTTGCAAACCTCTTAGAGAATTTTTTCAAACATTTTTCTTTCAACCTTGACTCTGAAGTCACAATGATGGATTTGTGCAATGTAAAACAATGACCAAATGAAAGCTTTGCACAATTTTTACAATGATGGAGAGGAATCACAAGTTGGTTCCCATGTTCAATCCCTAAAAAAAAATGGTTAACATCTTCATCCCAAACCTTAACAATGAGTTATCCTTTCACATGCAGATGCACTACCTCAACAATTTTGAGGAAGTTATCAAAAAGGGAACTCAAATTGAAAAATCCCTCATTTCTAAAGGCTTGATCAAGCCTCATTCTAAAGACAATGGGCACAATCATAACAATAATAATAACAACCCTAGCACTTCTCATGATAAATATAGGTACATCAACCACAACCATAATGTTGTCAATGATGGTGTCATAGATAATCGCAATGTGCACAATATACAGAACAATCAATCCAAGCATACTAATTCTAAACCAACCATCACCATTCCAAGAAGATAAAATCCTCCTCCTCGTGATTACAAATGATGACTATATACAACATTTGGGGGAATCTCTTTCAAGCATCTTACAACAACTGACAAGTGCCAATATGGTCACTTACCCTATCACGCAACCCTTCCTTGAAGGAGAACCTAAGCCAGATTGGTATAGACCTAACACATATTGTGATTTTCATCACATTGATGGTCATCAAATAGACAAATGCAAACAAATTCACAATTACATCCAAGACCTCATTGACAATGGAGACATAGTGATCGAAGACCTAATGCCAACCAAAACACCCAATGATAATCTAAAGGTGTTTTCTAATCCATTTCCTAACCATGGTACAAAGGGTAAAGCTCCTTAATAGGGTGAATCCTAGAATAACTTTGATTTTAAATCCATCATATCCTTTATCATAGACACTACTCCACAAAAATTTGAACGTAAGTTTACACCCCTTGGAGAAAGTCTATCTAGTGCCTTTCATCAATTAGAAAAGGCTAACATGATTGAATATCCAACTACAAGACCCTTTTCTAATGGGGAACCCAAGCCTACGTGGTATAATGCATCAAAATATTGTGAATACCACTGCATGGAAGGCCATTCTATTGATCATTGTACACCTTTCTGTCATTATCTCCAAGACTTAATTGATGAAAAATTCATATCCATATAGCTTGATGATGAAGCTCTCATAACCAACGACATGTTAACTTCCACAAATAAAAACGAAGAGTTGTGTGTTGTCCAAACTTATGTAGATACTGAAATTAAATGAGATCACGAAGAAGGTCAAGTATCTCTCCCTCCAAACCAATCTATCTCTTCTACAAATTTTCTTCCATTCATCCAAATAGACATTGAACCTATTTTGGACAACAACCTTCTAACATCAAATGAGAGCTTGACCTTACTTCAAGACTCCCTTTCAACCCTTGATATAACTGTAGACACTACAAAAGAGGGTCCATCATCAAGCACTATTGATCTTGATTCTATTCTTTCCATTATGGATCTTATGCCTAACATCTCTAGTCTTGTTGTAGAAACACAACCACAACAAGTTTGGACACTTGCAACAATGCAACCTTCATGTCCATTATACCTCACATGATCAATCTTGTAGGCATCTCATCAACGATGATTCCTACCTATCAAGATACATCTACATGCATACACTCTATGAGGTATGTATACCAAGAATATCCTTATACAACCTTTTCACGCTTTAATTACAAATATTTTTTCAAATCAACTAATTCATAGCCTCGAAGGAGCAACATTAATACTTTCTCTCTACGGCCTATAAGGAACCTTGGATATACATCTAGAGATCAATCCTTCTTTCCTCACACTCTTCCACTCACAAATGAATATGAATCTTACATATATTCCCTGCATTGAAAAATATCCTCCTCTAACATCACATAGGTCTTTCGATCTCATCAAAGACTTATCTAATCACACATGGATCTTGTCCACCCTCTCGTACTTGGATATCTTTCAATTCTCTCCTTTGACTTGGAACCCTGTCCTAAGTCTCCCAAGTCTCGTACTTCAGGACCCATCTGCCCAAATCATTTTGATTCTTTTGATTCATCTCCTTTGACTTGGATCCTATCCGCCCAAGTCTCGTACTTCAGGACCTATCAAATATTTTGATTCTCTCCTTTGACTTGGACCATGTCCACCCAAGTCTCATAAATCAGGACTTATCAAATGTTTAGATTTCCTCTTTTGACTTAGATCTCGTCATACCAAGTCTCGTACTTCAAGACCTAGCAAATCTTTCGATTCCCTCTCTTGACTTGGATCTCATCCGCCCAATTCTTGTAAATCAGGACCATTCAAATTTAATAAACATGGACCTCTTTCTTGATGATTCCATTTCAAATCCTCATCCACCAAAGTTAGAAAAAACAAAAAGCATAAAAAGAGAATAAAAATCCATAGCAAGTTGTTCTTTAAAGAATTGTTTGAAAATCAGAAATGGAAAAGTGAGTACAAATAACTATAGGCATTCCATCTATTGGAAGATATATTAATCATACCATTATCATATCTTTGCATTCTTCACCTATCATGACACAGGTTAACCTTGTTCCTATTGGGCATTGTGTGTCTCTTCCCTATTATGGTTTCTACCATTTCAGATCTTTTTACCTATGGTTTTGTCTCGAAGCTTACTGATGGTAACTCCTCCTTTCAAATAAGCTCTATTTTTAACAAAAATCTCAAACTTATTTACCTGCACCTTTTTTATCCATCTCAATCTACGGTGTTGAACCCTTGTGTCCTACTAGTCACATGAGGCTGAGACTTGGAGAAAGAATGTTCCTTCCCAACAAGCACACTATAAACATACAAGGAAAAAAATCAATCTAAAAATACAAAAAAAAATAAAATCATTACACCTTTCATCCTTCACAGTCTTCGGTGATGAGCCCATACTTCTTACTAGTAGTATGAGACTGGGAATGGAGGTAAATGTCCTTACTCACCTACATTTTATCTTTGGTGTTGATCCCTTTCCTTTTACTGATGGCATGGGGAAACATGTAGGGGGTCCCTTTTAAAAACAAACCAAATAAATTAACCAATAAAGTCCTTTAGAAAATATCTTGAATCAAAAAGTGCTTAATCAAAAACATCCCAAGAATTTAGCTTATGTTAAGAGAGACAACAATTCCTTCAACCAGATCTTGTCAATCAGTAGGCCATCACATGGATCTAAGTTTAGTCAAAACCTATAAAGTGGAATCATCTTGGAATCGGTCAAATAATCTTGACTAGAGATGAGTTACATTTTTCTCATATGGATCATTGTTACACCTTGTGTCTTCACATCCATCATCTTCACTTTCATATCACTATTCACCTTGTTATCACGTCCTTCTTGGCTCTCGGTGATGAGACCTCACATCTTCCTAGTTGTGTGGAGTCACAAGTGAAGTGAAATACCTTATCATTTTATCATCTACATTTCTGTCAATGGAATGGAATGCTTACAATTTTTGCACATGCGTTCAAACAGTGCACCTTTTACAGAGTTTAAAAACTTAAAAACATTCAAATATGTCTCACAAAATTAAAAAAACAATATAAAATTGTTCAAAAATACAAAAATAATATAAAATTGTTCCAAAATCCAAAAACAATATAAAATTGTCAAAATCAAAACATTCAGATAATGTTTGACCAACTTTCAGCAACTGAATAACACAGTTCAACAATTTTTCCATTTGACGACGCTCGTCATGATCATTCTAGATCTTTCAATAATTCTTTTTCTTTCTTGTGGTTTATATCTATGCTCGAAGAAATCAATTACCCTTTCGCAATATAACTTTACTTGGGGCACACTTGGATTTCACATTTTAATCCAATACAGATCAAACTTCAATGGGATCTGACAAGAGTATTTTTTAGAGTATCTAAGGATCACTCCACTCTTTGGCCCAATCCAATCCTCTTGTGTTTTAAGCTATCACTCGGGGGCATTTAAATTTTTCTAATTATTCGATGTGGAACATGTATAGAGTGTTATTGGATGTTGTTATTACAAATTATGTTGTACTATTGCAGTTTTTCAACATTGTGAAGATGTTTTTGCTTCTTTCATTTTGTTATTTTTTTGTACTTTGTTTACCTTTGTTGTAGACCAATTGCATGAAATTTATTCACATCTTAGTTCACATATAAATTTGGTGTGGTTCTTTCCTGTTCATATTGGGTTTGTTTGCAATGCTTGTTTCGTGTCTTTTGACAGCTTGCACGTGTTGTGTTTTTCCCCCTAGTTTATTAAATAAGTCATGGTATGTTTCCTTTTTACTGTGTATTCAAGTTTTTTTACATTTCTTTGCATTTTTATTTCAAATTTTTCAACAACTCGCAAAAATCCAAAAAAATCATATATTTCAAAAATTCCAAAAAAAAAAAAAAAATTGAACAAACATTCACTTATCACAGAAATCATATAATTGGAAAACCCATGAAATTAATCTTTCAACATTTCAACACAATCTTGATAAAGCCATACCTTTATCTACTACCCTAGTGATTGTTTCAATCTTATGAACTATCACTTTCTTCCCTTTGCATGATATCCTAACTCTGCTTGGGGAAAGTCACAATTGTTTTTCCTTCGCAATATAACTTCACCTGGGGGAAATTTAGAATTTCTACCTCATTGCATCCATCCAATTTACACAATGGATCCTATGTGGTTTGTTTACATTTGGGTTAAGAGTATCATTAGGAGTATCATAATTTACTGTTCCACTCTTCCAGTCTAATCCTATTCTAACTTAATCATCATTTGCCATGCATTAGGGGAGTCGATTGTCTTCTTTTTCAAATTTGTATTACATTTTTTATGTTTAATTTTTGGACCACTTGCAAGTATTGTGATTACATTTCTTTTATAACCTTGATGCCTACACCTATTCCCTTTGGACCCCACTTTATGGGGTAACTTCTACTAACATTTGCATTTTCTTATTTTATCATCATTGTGGCACACTTTGTATCCATCTTCTGCATATTGTGTATTTGTTGTCAAATCCCCATTTGGAGTCACTTTCAAGAGCACCCACAGCCAAATATTTACAAGGTTACACAAGCTCAAAATCTTCTTATAACCTTATCATCGAGGTTTGCAAGGAAGAACTGACTTGAAGGTTTACATATATATTTTACTTGTCTTTCATTTTAGTTATATTTTTTGTGCTCACAGGCTCCTCTGAAAATTACATCTGGTGTCAGATATTAGTAAAATCATGTTCATTATTATGTTTTACTATGCATGGATCCTGAAACTCCATAGATGTCCTTAATTGAAATGGTTCTCTAATTTCATGGTATTTTTCCTTCACATTCTGTGTGAAATGTAACATTACCCTAACAGTCTATGACTATGTTTAGTGATTCATAGGTTATGTGCAAAGTTTTGAAAATATGATACCTCTTTTGGATGGGCAAGACCTACATTAGGAATGGGCTATCGTTGGCCTGTCCCATGATTGGATGTGTCAGACCCCACTGTGAGTGAAACGGAAGTTGATTTGAAAATCTACAACATGGAGGTGAATCTGAAGACTCATGCTCTGAACATCATGGAAATTTTGATTTCAAAGAACTGTTTGGGGAAGTCTTTGAAAGACTTGGATGAAGTCTTTGATTCATAATTTTTCCAATAGGGTTCATAAGCCTAGGCATGTACATAGGCTCTTGGAAAATAGATTTATTCCTTGCAATAGGTGCCAGTCCATGTTTCAGGAGCTCCATGCATGGAGTTATTGAGTAAAAAGAAACATCTTCTCAAAAAGAGGATTCCACATTATCCTACAATGACATGGTCCCAATCAAACTATGTTATTCATTCGACACATCTTTTGCGCATCAAATCTTCAAGTAGTTTTTCTTCATGGCTATTAGGTGGAGTACCAAATAATAATTAATTTTTTTAGCCTATTATCAAGACATGATTTATTCTAGGTGTACTTATATCATATGAATTGGAGTTCGTAGTAATTCCATTAAAATCAGTCAATATAAGGTCAGTAAAAACATTTTCCAAAAAATTCCATCGGAGCTCAAGATATGCACATCATCACAAGTTGTCCTCTATAGAGTCGTAGATTTCAGGACTTTAGCCAAATTCGTGAGAGAACACATGTCAGCTCCATCAGATACCTGGTAGGATTTTATGTCCCCATTATATCCTTGAGGTCTAGGTACATCAACCTTGAAAAATTTCATCCTAGCCCCCATGTGACCTTTGGGACCCTCATGTGACCTTCAGAGGTTGATAGAATGGTCTAAGTATCTCATGGATGCATTTTCACTAAAGAGCTCAAACTTCCCTGTTGTTCTAGTGGATCAAAGACATGTGTCAGCTCTCAGGACCACCATTAGGAATTTTATTTCCCTCATGTCCTTAAGTTCAAGGATAGAAGGATTATGTCCATCAAATCCACCCATCTTTCCTATGCGTGTGGAGTCCTTTTGTCATCCATGTGTATCTGGATTTTAGCCCCTAGTGCTTCTAGTGTTTTTTAAGCAAATCCACATTGTCGTCGTTCAAGTAAAGTTGGAAGTCTGAAAATATAGAGAAATTCATGCTTTGAAGTTATTTAAACTATCCAGTCTACGTGGTTTGATACATTTTCCATTTCCCTGTCTAGACGCGTGAAAATTCTATTGTTGTCCTCATTTGAATGAAATTTCCCATCAATCTTTCTATGGTCATGGATCGTCGAACCTTGTATTGTTTTCAATTCCTTGGTTCGCGAAAGAAATTTGAAAATCGGGCGTGAAATGGTGGAGTTTTCTTCTTCTCTGCATTTTTTCCACAGTCGTGAATGATGGGCATTTTCTTCCCCATCAAATTTTGGCTCCATTATCCATGGGTACATGGACATATCTAATTGGAAGTGGGTCGGTGGAGTAATTTGAGGTTTTGAGCCTTTTTGTAAAAAAAGGCTAAAGTTCATAAAGTGACCCGCAACCCTGATCATGCTTAAAGGAAAAAGTCAAATCTTGAGCCCGCCTTGTTTCAAAAGAGTCAAAGTGGGTCAAAGGGGAGCGGGTCGGGGAGATTTGAGGTTTTGAGCCTTTTTAAAAAGGGCTACCCTTTTCATAAAGTGACCCGCAGCCCCGATCATGCAAAAGGAAAAATTCAAATGTTGAGCCCACATCAAAAAGTCAAAGCGGGGAAGCGGGATCATTGGGGAGATTTGAGAATTTGAGCCTTGTTTTCAAAAGGGGCTTAAAAGTCATAAAGTGACCCACAACCCCATCATGCTATAAGGAAAAAGTCAAATATTAAGCCTGCATCGAAGGTCAAAGCGGGGAGGCGGGCCTGTGGAGCAATTTGTGTTTTTGAGCCCGCATTGAAAAAAGGTAAAATTATAAAAGTGACCCATGACTCTGTCTCCACTCAAGTGAAGCCACGTGTCAGGCTTATATCAAAAGTGGGAAGAGCAGACCAAAAATGTAAAAAATGCCAAATCTCTATAAAGTCACAAAATGCAAAAGGCATCCTCCACGCCCGCTCCAGTAAATTTCTCCCACGTGGATGGCTCTGGTTTAAAGTTTCAAAGGCAAGATGAATGGTTCAAATTCAAAGTTACAAAACGAGTGTAATGGCTACATTATGAAAAGTCTGGTTTTTCTCACCATTGGCATTTCTTCGCTAATCAAGAATCTGAATGGACGCGAATGATTGAAAAGAAATTGTAAATTGTTTCTTGCTAACAAAGAAGAAGATGTAACTGTTTCTTATAATATATTTAATGGCTTCTTCACACCATTGTAAAGGGTTCACAAGTGATCTTGTAAACTCACGAGTGCATTGTACTTAGAGAAAGCAAAGGAGATAGCCATTTTCTTCCATTTCCTCCATTCTCAAATTTCCTCCATTTCCCCACTATGTACAACTTCTGTTTAAGCATCAATACAAAAAGAAGTATTTTGTAGCCTCTTTGATGAGGAGATTTTAGAAACTTTGAGTTCAAAATCTTATCTCATCTTGTTTCCATTTGCAGGGTTGTTTCTTCTCATGAATGCATGTGTTGAATTTTCTAACTAGTGTGTGCAGGAATCTGATTTTCTACCTGCAACATTAGTTCTCCTACCTCTTTTCTCACTCCCTTTCCCACCTTCATAGAAAATTATTTCCTTGCAGATAACTGCAAGCATTTATCGCAGGGTCAGTGGAGTGCCCCTGTTGGATCCCCGGCTGAAAGGCCACCACAGAAATCCACATTTTCTCATGCATGCATATACGATAGCTGCACCGGTTAAGTAGAGGGACTTAGATTCCCAGAGTGTTGGCAAGGAATCAACAAAATTTCCACCCAAAAAATTTCCTCGCCAACAGTTTTTGGTGCCCACCGTGGGGCAGATTTAGCAGCATCTGCACCCAATATACGACCGCAAGGTCTGAAAATTAAAAAAAAAATCAAATATTGAAAAATAAAAAGAAAGAGTTCATGAAAATCCATTGCTGAAAGATACACTGCTGATTTTTGCATGTGTCTTTTCATATTCCCACTTCAAGAATTTCAAAAAGTTGGCTGAAGGAAGACACACCAGGTTGAGCAGGTCGAGAGGTGTTGATGATTTCAATTTCGAGGCTTCACAAAATCAGAAAGAATGAATTAGAGATAATCCATACTTCTTCTCTCAAGCCTCCTCTCCATCTGGCTCTTCATGAAGTTCATCGGGAAATCCTATCAAAACTCCTGTGGATACTCCCCCTTCAAATTCTCCCATTTTTCAACCACCATTGAGCATTGAGCTCCTAGAAGAAGAAGAATTTGAAGAAGAATTTGTAGAAGAAAGAGAAGAAGCAGAAATGACAATGGAAGATGAAGAAGAAATACCTCAACCCATTGTTCCATGGGGAAGGAATACAGGCCCGCTTTCTCTTGAACCACCTCTCCATGATCTACCAACAAGTTCCCGCAAGAACTTGCCAAAGTTCAAAGGTGAAAAAACAACATCTAGAAGAACACATCATTGTTTTCATGACATCATGTGGAATTCTTTGTTTCAAACATGAAGATGTTGCTGTGAGATTGTTCATGGAATCCCTCCAAGAAAAAGTAGAAGAATGGTTTTACCTCCTTCCCGCCCCATCCGTCACTAGCTAGGATGACATCAAGGTTGCCTTCGAGGAAATATTTAAATCAACTGAAGACTGTCAAGACCTCTTGGTGCAGTTGGCTCAAATGAGGAAAGGAGAAAGTGAAACGATGAGAGACTTTGTGGCTCATTTCGAATGGTTGCTTCGTAGGATACCGGAAGAAGATTCACCCTCTCAGAACAATATCAAAAGATTCTTCATAAATGCTCAATCACTAGAGGTAGGCTTTCTCCTATGAAGAGTTCAACCAAGGAACATTGTAGAAGCACAAAGGAGGGCCATTGAACTGGATGATGATCTCATCCTCTCTGGAAAGATCAAGAATCCATCAAAGGGAAAGACCCAACATCCTGAAGATGAGAGAACCAATCCATTGCTGCAAAAGTTGGTGAATGAGATGGCATCTTTGAAGAGGGAATTATTTGAATGAGTTTCTTCCCAAAGAAGCAACAGAAATCAGATTGCAGGAGCACCCCAAAGGCTCACCTTGGAGGCCCTACCCATGAACATAAATGGTAGATTTCAAGAAAGTGAAGAAGAGCTTGAACAAGAAAGTGAAGGTGGTGATTTCATAGAAAATGACGAGTTTGAGAATGATACACAAATCAAATTCTGTGAGTATTCTAGATGTAATGAAGAAGATGAAGAGGATGCACCCCAATTTCTCATGTGTGGTATTCACTCATTCTCAGTCTGAGAAAAGAGCATCTCCCTCCACTACTTTAAAGAAAAATAAGGTTGATGATCCTCCTGTGGAGACTCCACAAAATAAAATAATCAGTCGAGGATCCCCACTTCCATCTTCCATGAAGTCTGCATTATTGGAGCCTGACCCTGTAGCAAGTAAGAAGATGCCCACAATCCCAAGTAAGTCTTCTGATGTCTCTTCCAAGTCTAAATCTAAATCTTCTCTTGTAAAATCTAATACCTTGAAAGCTCCTAGTGTACCATTCAAAATATCATCCATTCCTCAAAAATCAAATCCTGCTCCCAAGCCTATCCAGACTCAAAAATCAATCCCTTCACCCCCCTTGTCTGCATCTTCTCCCTTTGACTTCATAGAATATGCAAACAAAGCCAAAGTGCAGATTACCGAAACCAAATATTTGTGGACTCATCCTAAACAATTTGAGAGGTTTGCCTAATATATCAGGAGTGGTAGTCTAACACCCAATGATGTGTAACATCTAGTTCCTAAAGGAATGCTACCAAACTCACCTACACCTCCCTCATAGAACATGCTTTCTATGAGTTCATCGAAGACTAATAAAGTTAAACCTTTCTACGTCTCCCTTCTTGTTGGAGAATATGTACTGAACAATTGCATAATAGATTCTGGTGCCTCAGACAATGTGATGCCTTTGAAGGTTGCCAAATCTCTCAAGCTTACCATGACTCCACCCAGTGGCTCTTGTTACTCTTTGGAGTCAAAAGAGGTCCCACTTGTAGGGAAGGTCAAAGATGCATAGGTGGCTCTCGCCAGATTTCCAGACAAGAAAGTTTCAGTGATGATTTTGGTAGTAGACGTCCCAGCCTCATTCGGAATGTTGCTGAGTAGAAATTTCTACCGAGAGTTGGGAGGGAAAATTCAGATGAATTGGTCTTCTACAACCATACCAGTGAAGGGAGACATGGAGAAATTACTTCCCAAGAGAAGAAGATGAGGTACACGGTATGAAAGTCTGGAAGCCCAGAAGCTAACATCTTGTATCAAGATAGCAGGCAGATGAATCACTTGGTGACAACCGAGGAGGAAGAAGATGTTCCCATCTTGATAGGGCCAGATATGCCTTCTCGGAGAGATTTGGATTTTGAAGAAGCATTGAGGAGATTCGAGTTACAAGAGGGCAGCCCAGAATCACCAGATGATGTAGACCATGAGGAAGAGGAGATGGTTATCGATGATTTTCAAGAAGAAAAATCAGCCTATATGCTTTTCCAAGATGAGGAGTTATTCTCATTCCCATTTGGGGATGAAGATGATCTCAGTCAGGCCATCTATGGAGAGACAAAATCAGCTTGTGATGAGCCTTTGAAAGGCTTGAAAGAAATCTCCATACAAGGACTGCTAAGAGCCGTGGAAGAAATAGAAGACCCTGAGATTAGTCTTGATCTCCTGATGCAAGCCACAAATCTGCAAGACAAGTGTGAAGCTGATTTGGAAGCCTTAACCAATGTGAAGGTTGGCCATATTGAAAAGTATGATGCCACTTTTGAGCTAATGATTGATGGATGCAATAATGAAATGGAGGTATTTTCTTTCCCATTTGAAGAGGAAGAATGTTTCCATGATGAACAAACTAAAGCAAGAAGTTTTGAGGCCTTTGAATTTGAAGCTCCTCTAGACAAAGGAGTGATAAAATGCAGCAGTTCCCAAGATGATGAGGTAATCCCTCCAGATAGTTTCCTTGAGCTGCAAAATAAAGATCCTTCAAAGGAGTACAAAGAGGAGCTGTAGGAAACAACGAAGCATAACTCTGTGCAAAAAATATTGGATGCAGTAGAAGTTGTGGAAGATCCTGAGCTGATTCTTGATCTCTTCACTAGTGCCATGGACATACAAGACAAATATTATTTTCCCTTTGATCCTCCTGTCAGTACTCAAATGCCTCACAGTGAAGTAGAGATAAAGGATGAATCAAATGTTTCTCATGGAGAAGATGTCAATGAGCATAGACCCAGAAACAAAAGTAACTCAGAATATACAAGGAATTTGAATGAAAAGAAGCCCTGGGGCAGCAATGAGATGTTTGATGGAGAATCAACTATATGGATGAACATGGAACTGATTTTAAAGGGCATGAAGGAAGTGGAATTTCCAAGCAAGGACCTGAGCATCAAGAAGCTCACATGGACTCACTCCTACAAAGTAAAAGTACAATCATGGAAGCACCTGGCTTCTATAAACAATTGAGGAGGGGAGGGTACTTTCTGGAACCCATCAATGGCTTTGCAGAACATCATCACTCAGTGTTTCCCACTCATGGGTAACTTTTGAGAAATGGAAAGTGCTTCAGTGAAAGGGGTTTTCCCCCACCTTGTACCATAGGTGATTCCCTTTAGGTGTGTTTCCCTTCCTATTGTGTGTCATGTGTTTCCTTTTCATCCTTTTTGTGTCATGTGTGTGTTTCCTTCCTTCTTTTTTCTCTTGTTATAGGTTGTACATGACTCTGCAAGGCCCAATGGATAAGGCACTGGTCAACGAATTATATGGTCTAAGATTGAGATTCTGGATTCCCATGTCATGTCTTCACTATGCTCAGTCCATGTCATGTCCCCAAGCTAGAGCCAGCTGTTGTCACCCTCAAAATCCCCCCCTCATTTTTTAAGTCAAATTCAAAATTTTGAGCTCACGCCCTCCAGAAGTGTTCAAGTAAAGTTGGAAGTCTGAAAAGATAGAGAAATTCATGCTTTGAAGTTGTTTAAACTCTCCAGTCTGCACGTTTTGATAAATTTTGTTTCCCTGTTTGGACGCGTGAAAATTCTATTGTTGTCCTCATTTGAATGAAATTTTCAATCTTTCTATGGCCATGGATCATCGAACCTTGTATTGTTTTCAATTCCTTGGTTCGCGAAAGAAATTTGAAAATCAGGCGCAAAATGGTGGAGTTTTCTTCTTCTCTGCATTTTTTCCACAGTCGTGAATGATGGGTTTTCTTCCCCATCAAATTTTGGCTCCATTATCCATGGGTACGTGGACATATCTAATTGGAAGTGGGTCGGTGGATAACTTTGAGGTTTTGAGCCTTTTTGTAAAAAGGGCTAAAAGTCATAAAGTGGCAGCCCCGATCATGCTATAAAGGAAAAAGTCAAATGTTGAGCCCGCATCAAAAGAGTCAAAGTGGGGAGGGGAGGAGCCTTTTGAGATTTTGAGCCTTTTTTCCAAGGGGAAAAATTCAAATTTGGAATTTTGAGATTTGAGGTTTTGAGCCTTTTTGTAAAAAGGGCTAAAAGTCATAAAGTGACCCGCAGCCCCGATCAAGCTTAAAGGAAAAAGTCAAATGTTGAGCCCGCATCAAAAGAGTCAAAGTGGGGAGGCGGATCATTGGGGAGATTTGAGAATTTGAGCCTTGTTTTAAAAAGGGGCTTAAAGTTAAAAAGTGACCCGCAGCCCCGCCCATGCTAAAGGAAAAAGTCAAATATTAAGCCCGCATCGAAGGTCAAAGCAGGGAGGCGGGCCTGGAGCAATTTGTGTTTTTGAGCCCGCATTGAAAAAAGGTAAAATTATAAAAGTGACCCGTGACTCTGTCTCCACTCAAGTGAAGCCACGTGTCAGGCTTATATCAAAAGTGGGTGAGCGGACCAAAAATGTAAAAAATGCCAAATCTCTATAAAGTCACAAAATGCAAAAGGCATCCTCCACGCCCGCTCCAGTAAATTTCTCCCACGTGGATGACTCTGGTTTAAAGTTTCAAAGGCAAGATGAATGGTTCAAATTCAAAGTTACAAAATGAGTGTAACGGCTGCATTATGAAAAGTCTGGTTTTTTCCGCCATTGGCGTTTCTTCGTGAATCAAGAATCTGAATGGAAGTGAGTGACTGAAAAGATTGTAAACCATTTCTTGCTAACAAAGAAGAAGTTGTAACCATTTCTTGCAAGATATTTAATGGCTTCTTCACGCCATTGTAGAGGGTTGGCAATTGATCTTGTAAACTCACGAGTGCATTGTACTTAGAGAAAGCAAAGGAGATAGCCATTTTCTTCCATCCCCCCTTCTCAATTTCCTCCATTTCTCCACTATGTACAACTTCTGTTTAAGCATCAATACAAGAAGAAGGATTTTGTAGCCTCTTTGATGAGGAGATTTTAGAAACTTTGAGTTCGCAATCTTATCTCATCTTGTTGCCATTTGCAGGGTTGTTTCTTCTCATGAATGCATGTGTTGAAGTTTCTAACTAGTGTGTGCAGGAATCTGATTTTCTACCTGCAACATTAGTTCTCCTACCTCTTTTCTCACTCCCTTTCCCACTTTCAGAAAATTATTCCCTTGCAGATATTGCAAGCTTTTCCGCAGGGTCAGTGGAGTGCCAAACATCAAGCGAGAAAACTAGAAAAAATAGAGGAAGAATCTAAAGATACCCATCCCACTATTTCATGTCATGAATCTATTAGGGTATTATCACTCCAGAAACCTATTGCAATGAAATGGGTTATTTATTCACAAATGGAGGAGAAAACCAAACCTGCATTTATTGATTCGAGGTCCATTACATGATTTCATCGCATCTATGAAGCACTGACAGTAAGTCTGAAATTTGAAAGTTTAAAATCTACCTAGACTCCTTAAGTGGGTCAAGTCTAATGATTTCAAATGGTGACACAGTATTAATGTTCAAAAAACCCATATCAAAAAATTAGCATTCTGATGTCAATCGCACCTCTAGAAGCCCACTTTCTAAAAATAGTAGCTCTCCTACATGGGTGGAGATGATGTATGTCTTAGGTGTTTAATGGCTCAATAACTTTGAAGAACCTTCAAAGCTAGATTTCAAGGAGATGTTTGATGCGCTTGCATAAAAACTGATAATTCACTAGAATAGACATTTTTGAGGACTTACAGGTAAAAACTAGTAAGTGTTTCCCATGGACACCTGCTAAATATAGAAAGTCACACTGAAAGAGCCGTTTTAGCACAGGATTTGGAGCATTCAGAACTTCATCTGCATGAAGATCTTTCACATGAACAAAGATGGTAGTGCAATCCTAATCTTCGAGAAACATCTTGATCATTTTGTAATTCTCTTTAAGGATCCCCCAGACTATTACTCTCTCTTCAAAGATTTCATAATTCATGTCGTTGGGTTTTGCACTTTTATGATATGCCTTTAAGTCACTTAAAAGTCAGGCCTTATAGAAACATATATGTGTAAATTAGAGTCGACTTGATTTTATAGAAGATGGTGGACTTAAATATTTTGTAGGAATATGGGTAATAGTCATCAAAGTTCATGGAAATAAGGCATATGCTAGTGGTCATGGAGTGCTGCAAGGATGGATAGATGTCACCTCTCATTCTATAATATAGAGAACTTAACGATATTCCCACTTTCAAAGATAAGTTGGTCATTAGTTTTGTAAGCTCATTGAGTGCATTTATACCTTGAGTTGAACAAAGGAGATAGCCAAATTCTGTCATTTCCCCCACTCTCTATTTATTCCTAGGTATCACCAACTTGGTTTAAGCAATCAAGACAAGGAGTTTCTAGCTTTCTTTGACTAAGGGATTTCCTGATACTCATCAAGTGAATCATAAATTCCATAGTGATGTCTTGTTGGTCTATGTGTAGAGTTGTTTCATCCTACATTTTAATGCATTGTGATAAAACTTATAATTGATGTATGCAGGAATCTAAATTTCTACCTGTAACATTAGTTCTCCTATCTGATTTTCTCACTCCTCTTTCCCTCATCTACAAACAAAGTCCTAGGAGTTACAGGTATCTGACAAGCTTTGTCGTAGGGTCAACAAGGTGTCCCTATTGAAATCCCTAGTTTAAAGGCCACCACACTAAATGCCAAGCCTTTTCATCCACATGTTCATATATGGTAGTTGTACCAGTTAAGTGGAAGACTTGGGACTTAGATTCTCTAATGAAGGCATTAGGGTAAGAAATCTCACAAGTTTATCCACCTAAGCTATTTTTCTTGCCAATGGGAAGTCACACATAATAAAACATAACAAATACCTTTATGAGGTTTCTGATGTCTCGATAGACTATAATCACAAATGTTTCACTCAAAAATACATCTAACATAGTGACATTATCATGTGCAACACCACTCAGTGAAAATTGTTCACCAAATACTTCCAATACGCATGAAATTAGTAATCCTCCTTGGGAATTCAAAACATATGCTACCACATGATGAGAAAATATATGGCACTCACTGCTAGTACTGGAAACCCTGAGGGAATATTCTTCATGTACCTTCATAGGTGAGCATCTGATGCTTCAAGAAATCTCCCTTGTATGTCAAATAAGGGTCATGCAAGATAGGACATCTCATGGAGCATGTGGAGTGTATCAATATCTAAATTGAAATCCTTCACTATTGAAGCAGGGATAGTGATCAGAGTGAAATGATGGTAATAGTACATGTAATGGGGACAATGGAAACCCTACTTGAATAGATAGACACTTCGAGATAACACTTGGTCATAATAGTTGTGTAGATCCTTTTCCTTGGAGCAATGACTATCTTCAGAAGATCAACAATCATGGGCCGCTGAGATTTTAGTGAGCATGAATTTTGATATTACTCACGAAAAAATTGAGGATTATGGAAATATGGTCGAATTGGTGAATATATCTAGGTGGGTTCGCAGTCCAACTTATTTGTCAAAACATTCGACCGACATGTGCCATCTCTATGAAATATTCATTTCACCTAGATTTTACACATATAGGGAAGAATGCTTCATGAATGTAATTCAGCCACCCATTTTGAATCATATCATTTACATATTTTCAAACAGATCACAACATAAGAAAATCCTCAACCACCTAGATTGAATGGGGATACATGAGTCGTCCAACCATAAGTCATCTAACTCTAAGCTGTCCATAACTCTAAACCGCCTAAATCTGACCCATCTAACTCTGAAATCATGAGTTGTCCATTCTTCTCCACTAGCCATGGCCAAATTTTGATTGGTCTAACTCTGATCCATCCAACTCTGTTACATCCAGACCTTGAGATAGTCTAACTTTGGGATCAGTTAAACTCTGATCCATCCAACTCTATTGTCATCCAGACTCTGTTCCATCCAAGCCTGAGTCATCCAACCCTGTAATAAGGGAAAGACCATTAAGACACTACGTCTCCTCCAACCCTTGTTTATTCCTAATGAGAGATGGGAAGAGGTATCGATGGATTTCATCACAGGATTTCTGAAATCAGAAGGGAAAATCGTCATAATGGTCATGGTGGATAGACTTACCAAGTATGCTAATTTTGGTGTCATGGCTCATCCTTTCACAGCTAGTATATTTGTCATCTCATTTTGGTACCCAAATTTGTTCTCCTTTTCAGTCTGAGCAGCATCAAAGATATGGCATGAAGCTTGAAGACAGATGGATCATGGTGTGTGTCGTTTTGTAGCCGGGGATATGATCTAACTGGCACTCAGATTTGTGGAGAGATGGATAGCACTCAAATAGGACTTGATCTTGTCCTAACTGTTTTAGGTTGTGCCTTTCAACCAAGGTAAGAGAACCTATTTTGTAACCCTCAAATAGTGAAGGAGATGAAGATATCCCTCAATTTGTGCAAATAGTATGAAAAGGGCCCCTTGGGAAAATATGATCAACACTCCAAATATGACTTTCACAAGTTGTCACTTCCAGATTATGGAGATACTTTCAATGCAAGGCAAGGGTTACTAAAGACATTTGAAATCCTGATCTGTTCTGCATACTTTAGCAATAGGATTTTGATCTTTGTGGGTATACATGTCAAAAAAGGGTTAAAACAGGGTAGGATTAGTTGTTTTGAATGATTTTTTGGGTGGGAGTTTAGACAAGACAAACCAAGGTCCGCCAGACTCTTTGAGGATTTTAGCAAAATATGGAGAAACTTAACAGCAGAAAGTATCAAAATGGTTAATCATCCCTTCAACCAGGATATGTGCATCAAATGGAGGCCCAGATCTGCACTTTTCCACACAATATTTGATCATTTATCACAAAATCTTGAGTTAGAATGAACCAATGAAGCATTTAGCAATCACTATTTAATCATGACCTAAGGTGCACCCAAAGGTTTACAAACAATCTCTGAAGTCAAGGAAGGTAAAGTGATTTTAAATTTGTTTATCTCTTTATCAGATGAAAGCTCTTCTGAATGTGAGATTGCAAATGCCACTAAACTATCAAAAGAAATGAGACCATGTATGATCAAGAGATATTTTTAACACAAGACTGTAACAGGAAACAAGAAACACAAATTTGAAATGCATTCTGAAATGTAAGCATTCACAGATTTTTCCCAAAGACAACACAAGATAACTAAAAATGATCAGATTTATCAGCAGGGGAATGTTTTGAAAAACAATCTCAGAGCTTGTTAATGGCTATACATGTGCAACCAACTTAACATGATTTGAAATCTGATACAGAGAGAGTTACATGAGTTTCTCAAGTGGTCACTCAGAGAATGGGCTTCTTCCTAGATTTTCCCGTGAAATTTTTAGTTTTCCAGGTTTTTTTAAACTCTTCCAACCCTTTGCATGACAAATTCATGCAATATATAGCTTTCAATCTCCTTTGAGCCTTCTTTCCCAAGAAAATAATATGCCAAAGGATCAAATTTGTTACAAAAATTTCTCATGATTCGCAGACAGGGACGTTTAACAGAACACGTCCAAAAAGTTGCCAGTTGTCTCAAAAAGAGATGAATCATTGCAAAATTTGCATCATTATCCATTGTGGAGGCACGTTTTTCATCTTCAAAGCATGCAGACCCCCTTCCTTTCATTATTTCATCCTTATCCCTCCAAAATTTGACTCTGCAACTTTTGGATCTGATATTTCACGTTTTGGACGGGCTAGGGTAAAATTTCACTTCAAAAACATCTTTGATCTTCAAGTTGATCCTCAAAATCAATTGCATTGGTGCTTGCAGGCTCAAACGACACGAATTTGTCAAAAAATTGGTGAAAATTGATGCAAAAATCGCATCTCCAAGCTTCCTGGAGCTCAAATGGTGGCTAAACTGAAAAATACACAGTTACCGTTGATCTTCCTTTATCCTTTAATATGAGCCCTCCATATGTCACAATGTGATTTGAAATGGGCTTGGGATCACTTTTTGACATTTTAACACTTTTGGAAAATTGTAAAAATTTGACATTTTTCTCTGCCCCTCTGCCCTTTGAAAATGAGCTTGACACGTGTCCCAAAGTGGGCCCCATTGGAATCGCAGACTTGATTCTACACATTTCCACCTTTTTTAGATAAAGAAAATTTTTCCAAAATATCCCCGCATCTCTGGATTCATGGACCCCATGGGTGCCTTTCTACGCTTTTTCATTTTAACCCTTTTGAAAATTTGCAAAATTTCCATATTTTCCTGAGCCCACGTGGCCCGCAGTTCACCTCCTTGCCACATGTTCTCTATGATTCTGCGGCTCATTCCTATATTTTCATATCTTTTTCCAAAAAGGAAAAAAAATCTCTAAGTCTTCTGCCAATCCGCTTCCTTTGATGTAAATGTGACACGTGTCCACCTATGGTCACCGAGGGCATGCGCTCTCATTTCATACTTTAACTCCTTTTCACCAAAGGAAATTTTTCCACCGTGCCTCCCCAGCTCCGCCCCTCCACTGTTTTGACTTTTCTAACTGCCACGTGTCACCCTCTGATTGGCTGAGGGCCTGCGGACTTATGGGGACAATTTAGACCTTTTGCCAAAAACACAAAAAATGCTAAGTTGCTCGAGCAGACCCCGAACCTTGTCCAATCACAAACAGCCACGTAGGAGAAGATTTTTGAGCTAAAATTTGATGGGTAAAGGATGCCCGTATGACCGTCAAAAAACGCAGAAATTGCTAGCGACGCCCAAAATCGATTTTTCCTTTGTGGGTGAAGAAATTTTTGATCAAAGGACAAATGGAAAGTGATTCAAAGCAATTTACGACCATGGCAAGGGATTTTTGAGGGAAAATAAGTATAAATCGAACAATTTCAAGCTCCAAAGGCGGGAAAAATGGAAAAAATGGCAAAGGCGTTTGAATGGGAAAAATTAGGGCAAAACGCAGGGCAAACTTAGAGATTCCTCAAAATGGTGCAAGAATGGAGAAAAAACGAACAACTCAAAGCATTTAAACACAGATACGAGTTTTTTTTCATCAAATTCGAAGGATGGGAAGATCCAAAGCCATTTTTTCTCAGAAATAGGGCAAAAATGCATTTCTCCTTAGCAAAGCATGGCATGTGCAACATTGGGCACCAACACCTCCTCCAAAATGTCTCCATTTCTAGCACTTTACAGGTACCATCCTCCATCACTCATCTCTATCTTGAAGGTCAAACTAAAGGTGAGAGAAATCAAAGTTTTGAACAAGTTTCCTTGTTACATGTTTCAGATTAGTGAAATATCAACAAGATAACAAGAAACTCCAAGTATGAGAGGGTTTATGATACCTCTAGATGGGATGATGATGTTTGCAGGTGCAAAATGAGATATCATCCCACCAACAAGTTAGATGACCTACAAAATAATAGAAACTCAATAGAAAATGGATTAGTATATAGATGGATGGGTTACCTGACAAAGTCATCCCTTATAAGTGAAAACTTCCTAGGATGGATGTCAACCCACGCTTTTGATAAAGATAAGATAATATCAATGATTGATAAATTGGATGTAGTAGAATTTGAAATGTAATAGAAACTGAAATGAAATAAAAGTGATAAAATGCATATCTAATCTAAATAAATTAAATCAAACCTGTGCATATCGATGGTGACCTGAGACTGCAAGTCCTAGTAGACAACAACTAGAGCACATCAACTGAAATAGTGATAAAAAGGCATATCTAAAGGCCTTGAAGGCATATCTAAATTTGATGATGAGGATAAGGATGAATAATATGAACCTACATGAGATCTGGAACTGGATTTGACAAAAAGGATGAAAAAAATTTATGAAATCTAATGGTGAATGTAATGAAGACTAATCTAGTCGATAGCAATTTATCAGTTAGTGAGTTTAGACTATGACACGAACCCCATACACAACGAATTTTACAATGGCAATTATCCTTAGCATTCTGGAGACCAGTTACAGGTTAGAGGACAATGGATTTAATCCTAACATGACAACTTATTTAGTCAGTGGCAAAATCCCCTGAAAAAACCAGTTACATACAGAAATATCTTACCAATCTCAAGGAAATGTTACAAGTTGGAGAAATAACACAACTTATCTCAATGCACTTCTTTAGACCACAGTGGGTGAGATCACCCAAAAAACTTGCACTTGACCAAAAATTAATGGATATCCTTTCTACACCCTTTTTTTCCCATCACAAATCAGGCACATGCTCCTTTTTCATTTTTGTACTTTCATAAAAATATTTTTACTATATGTACATGCATTTTGACACATATACATCATATTTGACTAGTTGATTGTCAATTGGAACTTTTGTAGTTTTGTCTATATGGAAGGCAAGTATAAAAACCTAAATGCACACATGGTGAATCACAGATACAGGTACACTACGCACATTGACATCTATAACGTGCTTTTGCCCTAGGTTCACTCATCACTTTTTACACTTTTGCATCTTTAGTCTAACATGTTACTCTACCTTTTGTGCTAGACAAGAACTCCACGCTTTATCTAGTCCTTCAGTGTGTTTCTACATGACTCTATGTGGATTATCAGGTATGCATCTCTATCTACTAAGTATGTTACCAATATTTCCACTCACCAACATAAATGATGTCTAGTGTAGTCACTAAATCATGCACTTTGAGTTAATTATTTAGTCCCGGTCTCATACTACTATTCATATGGTTCTTGAGTGAAAAGAGTACTAATTAACCCATGTCTTTGGCCATTTTATTTTCTTTTTGTCATATTTCTGATCTTACACCTGCACTTTCCTATTTGTATTTTTTCATACTCATTCATCATATTTCTAACAGGGGCGTCCAACCAGGACTAGAGTGCCCCAGGTGCCCTAGTCCCCTCTGGGTCCCCTGGTCCTCTTTGTGCTTTACTCTCACCTTTTGGACACTTTATATCCATTTAAAGTTTCTATTTTTTTGGTGGTCAGCCTTTTCGAGGTTAGTTATGAAATTAGAATAGGAGAACCATATAAATATAAAGTTATGAGACCATAATGAGGGACCAAGAACTTACTATCACCACCTAAGGTTGCATATATCTGAGGAATCTAGAGCTCCATTTTCATCCATCTAGCTCCATCACAAGGGATAAAGGTTAGTTCATTTGTATCACACTTCATAGCAGGGGATTTTATTTTATTCCATGCACCATCTATTTACATTATACATCTAGTTATTTCTCCCTACTCACAAAGTATGACTGGCACAAGAGCACCTAGGGCACAAATTTTGAACACATACACACCTAGAACTTCATTAGGTATGAGATGTATTTTAGCACTTAGTAATTCTACCATTATGGCCACTGAGGACAGTCTGACCCCTTCATATGCATCTTTATTTTTTAGGGTTTCGATGCCTTTTCTAGGGTTTTATAGGTGTTTCATACATCTCTGATTTACAACGACATCCAACAAAGTTTAGTGACATTCACATGACAAGAAGAAAACATAGGCAATCATTCAAAGACACTTCAAAGGAGGTTTATAGAGATTTTTCATAGACCAAGGCACCTAGATTGTAGACCAGAGTGCACCACGTGCCCCTATCCCTCTTCCAATCACCCCAGTCTAGCCAAACAACTCATATCTACTTTTTTTTAGGCTCGTGTGTAACGGTTTTCTCCTCCTATTCAGTCAGTCTCCACTATAACACAGTCCCAAGACATCTTCAAATTAGTTAAGGCCCTCCTAAACCTCTTTTCACATTAGGGTTTCACATTTCATTACTTAGATTTCTTGGGTATATTTACTACATTTTATTGACATTTATTTACTGCTTCTAAAGCATTATATTAGACTATTATTTTCCATTTTTGTTTAATCATTTTGGAGAACCTGAACTTGATCTTCACACTTTTAGGATCTTCATTCATTGCTTTTCATTCTATATTTTAGTCATCATGAGTATTTCAATCAATGATTACTTGCTTAAAAATCCTAATTTATGGTGAAGAGTCCAACATCTTCTTGCTACTACCCACATTCGTGTTGATATGCATCCTGACTCGGTATATTAAACATTTGTAAATATGTTTTCTCAACATATAGCCTTAAAATCTAATCCTCTCACTGATGTTAACACTTTTGACAATGACCCACCTTTGTATATCATGTGTCACATTCACAATGTCAATGTCAAGCACACTTTAATTGATAATGGATTTGAACTCAGTTTATGTCCCATTTCATTTATTGAGAAGCTAGATCTTTCTACTTGTGATGTTAGTCCATCTTGTCTTTCACTGTGTGCATATGATGGTTCTTTTCATCCATGTGTTGGTCACATTACTTTACCTATCTCTGTAGGGAAAAAAACTATCAACACTGTACTATTTTTCTTTGACTTTCCAGTCTCCTATAATTTTTTTCTTGGTAGGACATGGCTCCATGCCATGCAAGTCGTTGCTTATACTATACAACATTGTGTTAAATTCATACATGAAGGTGTTGAATACACTATTTTTCATGACCGTGACCCATTCCAATATTGTGACCAAGATCTTAATACTAGTTTCCTACCCCATGTGTTTAGATATGTTATTACCTTTCTACTCAAATTAATGCAATGAAATAATAAAAACAGGAATGACCTAAGAAGATGTGGGGTTTACCGATACCCATATAGATGGATGTTGAAGCTGATGTTTGATTGAATTTGATCAATTCTGAATGTATGTGTAAGTCCTCATGTCCTACAAAGTAAGTTGTTATCAGAGACACTAAACAGAAAGGATTAGATAAAATGGATAGGTGAGCTGCTCGCCAAAGGCTGATTTCAGGAATCCAAAGGGACTTCCTTGGAGGATGTCATCTCACTATTTGAAAATTAATTAGATTGAAAATGTAATAATACAAATGAAGGTAAAGATATATAATCAATATAGATAAGTAGATAGAAGATGAGAAGCTCTAGAACTCCATATGAATGGGGAGATCCTGCGCATCTTCAAAAGTGGCCCAGGTGAGAGTAGATGAAATTTGGACGTGTTCAAAGTAGTCATACCAAAAATCCTCAGTCTCTTATTCGATCTCATGAAGGAATTCAAATTTATCTTTGATGTCTTGTTCGGTGTCAAAAAATCGAATTACGCAAAGTATGAGCTCATGGAGGATATTGTATTGTTCCCAAAAAAGGGGTGTTGGACTATCGGAAGGCTATAAATGCTAGTAATTTCATGTGATTGACCTGGTATTGCCATCTATCAAAGAGCCAATCTCAAAGACATGTTAGAAGCAACATATACGATGAAAGTTGATTAAGAAATTTGATGAAAAGATGTTAAATTTGATAAAAGACAGATTGGACAGGAATCATCGACGATTAAACCAATTGTTGATGATTTCAGAGGATTGTAATAGTTTAATAAAAATGAATATTTGATGATGTAGAATGATGTTTCAGATGATATTAAAGATAAATATTATTGATAAAAGACAAATGGGGATTTTAGGAATACCTTGAGAGTGTTAGTTGGAAAGCTAAAAGATGCCTCAAACCTTGTTAGAAGATGATTCGTGTTAGTTGAATGAGCTCTGGTGCAGTCTGCAATTTGGGTGATGAAGATTGATCTCCAAATGTTTGAAAGCTTGATGGAAAAATTTGATGATATCTGATGATGCCTAATAACCTTGATATCTTTATGTTGGATGACAAGATGTGGGATGTAAATTATTGAATCCAAAAGCTAGGGCTCAAGATTCAAAATTGAGGATCCTGGAGAAAGAGCAGAAAACTACTATTTATAATCAATGGCAATTCAACAGAATCATTGGTGATCTGAATTATTTGGGATTTTATGTGGTAAAGTGGTTAAAACCACTTCTAAATAAAGTATTTTTATTTTTTAGGTGGGGTAAATGTTGAAGGATGTTTGTTATTCAAAGTGTAGGGGTCAAAATTGGTTATGATATAGTTTTTCTTATTTGTCTTTTTGTTTTTAAGTTGTTTTAGGTAGTTAGATGTAGATTTATAGATTTAACAGCTATGAAAAGATGATATTTATGCAAAGTAAATATGATGGAGGTTTAAAACTCAGGATAAGGAGTGTATAATTTAAATAATGGATTTGATTAATGTGATGTAAATGATGGAGGAGTGAAAATTTTAAGTGTCTACATTTGCCCCTTTTGTTGATTAGTTTGATGTAGGCAAAGTGCGAGACAAAAAAGATGATGGATCGATTTGTATGGGGGATCCCCCCTCAAATGGGGTGATTGTAATGCAATGTGAGGAACACCAGTTTGATAGGTTGGTTGGATAGGTTTGATGCATGTTTCGTTAAAAGTTTCCTCAAGGTGGGGTATCGAAATGTGGATTTCTACCGTTGAATCAAGTGATAGGGGGTATCAAAGGGTTTGTTACCTATAGACATATGATCTATGAAGGTAGGTTGAAGGGATGGGGAATTCAAGTGATGGATGGCCAAAGGGATCATATCCCATAGACGTATAATGTATCCCAAGATGATTTTTCTTGGTATTTGATTGATTCGAGGATTGGGGTCCTTTTAACATAAGACAATGTGTTGAAAAATGGGATGAGGTGATGTTGATTCTGACAAAAAATAAGGTAATGTGATAGACAAGGTGGAATCGCTAGTGATTTGGGTAACCATGGGCGATTTAGGGTTGAATCATCGGTAATTCAAGAAATCGTTGGTGATTGATGTGAATAGGATTTAGGGCTATAAAAGCCCAAGGGTGGTGATGAATAGTGCATTTTTGTGATTGATTTTATGTGATTTAAATGGGAGACCAAGTGAAAAAATGGTGTTTGATAGTGGAACTGATTGAAAAGAAGCAATGACATCTTCTAACAGACATAGGAGGCCCACTCATGCAGAGTTGAGTCCTCAATTTGTTGGTTTTTTGGTGAATTTTTTTAGTTTTTGGATTTTGATGTCATTTTGCCATGTACGGAGGTACGGTTCTGGAAACACAGGAATCTTCGGTGATTCTCAGTGATTACCGATGATTTAATGAATCACCAGTGATTGTCCTGGTTTTTTAACAATTGTGGGTTTTTGTGTTGATAATCTATATTTTAGATAGAATTTTGTATGCTTTTAATATTGTGATGGGTTCTAATGTATATGTTTGTGTGCAAGTGTATGCAAATTTCACAATTCGTGATCGGGTACCAATCATTTTATATGAGGTGTGGGTGGAGATGACAGAGGGGATGAGATATTATAGGTGGATCCATAGATTTCGGGGTTTGTTGTTAGCATTGATGGAGAGGTGGAATCCCACCACCTAATTTTTTTGGTTATCGACAAGAGAGGTGACTATTACAATAGAGGATATTCATAGGATTATGAGATTGTTAGTGCTTGGAGAGGGGATTTATATGATTAAGGATTCTGAGAGGGAGGGTGTCATGAGGAGGAGGATGCAAAGTATTTGTAAAGAGATTTTGGTTATCAAGATTTGTATTTTCCATCAAGAGAGGGGTGCACATGGATGACTATGATGATGATGGTCATTTCATGTTTTTCCCTACTTGATTCTAGTGGAGGTAGGTTTCCTTAGATGATTACAAGAGTAGTGGCAGAGATGATGGAGCATCAGACTATTTTTAAGTGGGCACTGACACTATTGGCTCAGATTTATAGAGATTTTTGGGCTTGGAAATCCCATAAGAGGTTTAGTATTGATGTGGCCTTTGCATTACATTATTAAGCATATGAGCACATATCTATTGCTCATCCACATAGTTTTCCATGCAGTTGTTTTACAGATAGACATGTTGGCTTTATGAAGTGGAGAGTGGATATATGTCAAGTGAAGAGGATGAAGAAAGTGGGTTTTTATAGAGATATTCTGACTGGATTACATGTGGGTGAGGTGGTATGGAGGCCTTACTTGGAATATCCTGAGTGGCTGGATTATGCTCATGATCTTTTTGGGATAGAGCAAGAATTTTGGGTATAGGCTAGGTGAGCAGGAGAGTATGATATGGTGAGATTTAGCCGTCTTAGATGGAAATTTTTTCTTATACATGACATACTTGAGGAGCCAGTGTTGTATAGACAGGAGGACGAAGATACCGAGACTCTTAAGGTAGTTGTGGATCATAGGTTTGTGATATTGGAGGAGGAGGGTGTTATGGGTCTGGATGAGGAGGGGTAATTGGTTCCTATTGATGATGTGGAAGTGATTGATGGCTATAATCAGTGGTGTACTATAGTGTATTATGAGTTTGAGACAACATGATTGACTAGGAAAGGGAGACAGGTACATGCCCAAGTGGAGGAGGGTCAGGAGGTTGTAGATGTGAGTGATGATGATGAGGAGGATGATGAGGTGGATTTAGTAGTTGTATAGACACAGTTGATAGCTGAGAAGGCCATAGCGGAGGTAGAGAGTGATACCCTAAGGGGAGAGAGATGATTTATTTGGCGTGAGAGATACTCTGATTAGGGAGAGAGATGGTGCGATATATGAGAGAGATGGACACAGAGTACATTTGACATAGGCAGCAACTAATCGGGATTGGTACCATCAGTAGTGGGATACTTTGAAAAAGGCCCTAGGCATTATGGGGTCTTTTGTATATGGTGCAGAGTTGACAACTCATGCACAAGCTAATAACTAGAAGGGGGCACCGGGTATGATCATTACAGCTCACTATCAGTCCTTGCATATAGAGTTGGAATATTACAAGGATATGGTTATACACAACTTTCCTAATGCTACTTTATTTGTGGATCACCTAGTGCAGTGAAGGGTAGTGCCTAGTGTGAGTGCAGGGAGTGTTGTCGTGCCCTACCTCGAGACAACGAAATCAAAACTAAATATTACTAAAAATTTGGGATTTTCTAGGGTCACAAACTTAAGTTTACATCCTTTTTACTATAATTAATTTTCCCCCTTTTTTATTTCTTTTCCCACACACCCCCTTTAATAATATCTTTAAATCCATAATAAAAATCTCATGACTTAAAGTTGGTAGGATTAAACATGGGCCCTTGGATCAAATCAAATCGTGGCCCTTGTTTTCAAATTTACCCTAATATTGCCCTAACTTTCTTTATGTTTTCTTTTCCCTTCTTTTCAATTTAATTTCATTCTTGTTTTCCTTCATTTTGAAATATACAGGTTTTGGGAGAGGCCATGAATGTTCAAGGAGAGATCTCAACTTTCCCTTGTATTTTATTCTTTATTTTGTTTATTTATATTGTAGGTTAAGATGGAGGATATTCTCCTCAAAGATTATTTCATTCTAGCTAAGATTTTGGGAGAACTCAGGGTTTTAATCTCTGTTTGTTCTTCTTTTATTTGGTTCATTTTCTTCTACCAGGTAAATATCTGGTTGTGGGTGTCAAAAAATATGCCATTTGTAAATACAGGTAAAATGATATATGTAAAAGAAAACCATTATGGATTGACTGGAAGAAGAACTTAGATTTAAAAAAAAAAATCCTTTATTGCAGATGAAGCCGTGTTTGAGGGTAGAGGGCGGTGGTTTGGTGTTGGAGGGGTCAGCCATGTGTATAAGTGGCATCAAGGAAGGCCGTGCAGGGGTAGAGCCAGGTGGAGATGGGGTAAGGAGGGGCGACAATGGCGGTGGGGTTGGTGCATCGACAGGGGTGCAACATAGGCAGCAGGGGGGACAGGGAGCGTAGCGCGTGGCTTGGGGAGCAGGGGGACAACAGGCAAATGGGGGGGAGGGTTCGGCCTCCCCCAACAATTTTTGTTTTATATTTTTTTTTGTTTAAAAAATATATAACATATAATATATATATTATATGATAAATAAATAATATCTATAATATATAATATAATATAATGTAAAATAGTTATATATATTTATATATATATATATATATATATTTATATATATATATATATATATATCTCTCTTTTTTTCTTCTGCAATTTAAAATTGATAACATATATATTATTTTATAATATAAACTCATATAAATAAATAACTACATTAAATATTCATTTACAAGTAAAGGAGAAAATTATTTCAAGTTGTAAATATTTAGATTTCTATTTGCTAACTTAGTGATTTATGGAGCCAAAAAAATTCCAATATTTAGTTTATTAAAATGAGTAACATACTTATGAGATAAAGGAAAAGAAACAATGTATTTTAAATGGGAAGATAGAGTATTAAAATGAGATTAAAACTTAGTGATGAAGAATACCCATCCATTCAAATAAACTAACCTAGAAGGAAAGTAAAGACTTAATTTTATTCTATACAATAACGTTACAAAAATTTAAAAGATGTGTTGCAAGGGAAATAATGTTTACATTCAAAGTGAAATCTTAAATCTTCCTATTGGACAATCTTCTCTTTTCAAAGCAAGTAACTAAATAACAGATTTCAGATTTTTAACATAATACTCAACATGGAGGAATATATATATTCAAAAGAAATACATATTCCAATAAAACATTTTCTTTTCAAAAAGGATATTAAAATCAAATTTTCATATTAAATAAAACCACTATTACAATATTTCTTTTCTTTTCAAGGATTGAAGTTCACATATGCAAATATATCTCAAATACATAACTACTCAAGAAGGTTTATTACAAGTTCTTTGCAATATTGAAAGAGAGATTTTCACCATAAACCTACTCTAAGTTTACAAGTAATTTTCAAATACAAAGTGGGAGGTTTTACAACAAATGAAGTTTCACCAAGTCATATCAAAAGAGATACAAAGAGGTAACGTCCACAAAGAGAGAGAAGATGCCAAAAGAACTCCAACTACCACCAACTCCCATTATGAGATCCAACTTCAAATGCCTTTAAGGAATCCAACCAAGGAGAAGAAGCTTGTTTTACCACCCAACCATAGGCATCATTACATGTCTTTCCCAAGGTTGGGATGCATGCTAGCCTCCCCCAAGCCCATGGGAAAGAGGACAACTTCCACAACTATGCACAAGAGTGAGGGTGAACAAACAACATACATCCACACAAAAACAAGGCAAAGATTAAAACAAGACTCCAAATTTGCAAAAGTGATAAGGAGGAGAACCCAAGTTCTACCTCTGAAATGGCGAAGAGAAGAAAGTTCTCCAAAGAATTGTAACCATCATTAGATGCACAAAAAACATGATCTCCATACCCTCCTTATTTCTCCAAATTCATTCGAGCCCTCCTTAATTATCCACCCTTTCACCAATCCTTCTTGGAAGGATTTTCAAACCCCAAAGTGGTTTCCTCACCAAGAATCGGGAAGGAGGTTCAAGCCAAATGACCCACCTTCCCCACCTCAAACCATTTGAGGGGAGTAACTAAATCCTATCAGGCTTACCCATCAAGCCTATAAGGATTGAGAGGGAAAATTTCCCTCTCTCTTCCCCCACAACTCCAAAACTCCATCATGCCATATGATGGAGGGAGTAAAACAAAACAAAACAACAACAAAAAATCTACATGCAATAAAACACATTTCAAATTAAACAACTAGTATCTAGCATGATATAACAAAATACAATAGAGCTCAAGAAGCCTACCTCAAGAAAAGCTCTCCAAATTCTAAATCTCTTCCACTTCTTGACCCAAGCAAACTCTAGCTCCAAAATCCCAAGACTCCAAGCAAAAGCTCCAAAAAAAAAAATTCTCTTCTTTTCCCATGAGGGAGAATTTGAAGAGGAAACAAGTAAAAATCCTCACAAATGAGGGGGTGACATGTGTCACCCCTCTCTTCCTTCAAGAGTCAAAGATTCCAAAATAAAAGAGAGAAAGGATAAAATGACTTTTAGCCCTCTTCTCCCAAATTACCCAAAATGATAACAAAACAAATCTTGTGCAACTTTTAACAAAGCACATGTATCCATACCCCTTACATGGATGTGACCAAAGGAGGGCAAAATGGGAGGGAAAACTCCCTCTAGCCTTGGAAATAAGCCCCCCCTACCTATTAGGTAGGGTCCAAGGGCCCATTTTCATGTTAAGGGAACTCCCAAACTCAAAAGGGGTCCCTAAAAATGCCTAAAATAACCCAATTTCGGGTTTGGAAAATTTGGCACAAGGGTAGAGGGTGTGGGGCCCACCCAAGGGTTCACATGTGACCCTAAACCCTTTTGATTAAGTACATCATTAAACAAATTCAAAACTTAATGTAAGTGGGGCCATTAATTCCCCAAAACAAGTTTACAACATAAGCTAAACACCCTAAGCAGGATTAATAATACAAGACATATTACATTACAAATGAGGGTCACCCATGGTGCCCAAAACAATAATTCTAATACTAAGGCCTCATGCAATAAACACAGCTAGGACTTAGCCCCATGGGCTACTTGTGCAAAGTTGTGTAGCTGGCTTGAATCCCATGTTCTCCTATGACATGTCACCTACACACTCATTACACACATTAAATGCACATGTCCAATAAAATATGAATCAACTACTCAGTATGATATTAATGAGTTCTAAACTAGCATATCATCTCTCTGGAATCAAAAATGTGACAACGTGCACAATTATACACAATTTACATAAGTTATAGATATAATGATGAAGTGACATATATCCTTAGAATACCAACATGCAACTAACTAAGTATCCATCAATATAATTATGGTCCAAAACAATATCATATCAATTAGTATCCATGACATCATAAGATAATGCGACAACATAGTAATCAAGCTAAATTGGCGCTATACGCCCAAATCTCCATACATGTCTAATAAAATCAAATCTCCTAATGTAAATTCCAAAATGTATCAAATCACTGCCAAAACATGTCTAAGAGTAAGAGGGACAACAAGTAACTGAGCTATAAAAGTTTGGGCACTACAAGTGTGGGCCAGTTACCTAGGATTGGTGGATTTGAGGATGGTGGTGATAACGTTGAGGAGCATCAATTTTTGATTTATGGGAGTGTTCCTTCAAAAACATGTTCGAGTTTATGGGAGATATCCATTTCACTAGATAGTGCATTATATGCAAAGACTTGATCTCCAAGGTTTATGGGTTTTGATATCCTTATAAATCTTTGTAACAAGCTTTTTATGATCCTTTGGTCAGACCCTTATAATGTATTTTGGACTTGATTAAATATAATTATTCCATGGACTCTATATCCAAACAATGATGATTAGTGATTGTGATTTGTCCTTATTTTATTTGCATCTTGATTATGATATATGTGTTTTAATCACATAGATTTCTTTAATTCATGTTTTTATGAGTTTTTAAATATGGGAAATGTGAATTATAGGTATTAAATGATAAATCTGATTTATGATCCTACATACATGATGTGACCTAAAATGTGATCAAAAAATGTTTAATCAAAATGTGTTCGCATTCTTTAAGAGTTAAAAATGAAATATTTCTTTTCAATTTGATACATACGTGATGGAGATAACAAAAATCTGACAACATTTGCATCTTCTAGGTATCTTAAATAATCTTAACATAAGAGCATCAATAAGTTATGATGATATTGGATCCTAAGTTCACAATTATAGAGGTGAAATCAATAGATGTACCTTCTTAAGACATGGAAGGGACTGAAAGAGGGAAAAACAAGAACCGATGTCGAAAACAATGCACCACAATGTAGTTGCACTCCGATGGTAACGTCAAGCTCCAATGCAATAAGTAAGATTCAAATCAATGGAATGAAAATGCAAGTAAGAAAATAGGTCTGCTCATCCTCATAGATCAAAAAAAGGAAGTACAAATAGGGGTGTTGTGTAACCCCCATGCCTAAACAAGGAAAGAATATCAATGATGCCACTGATGCATATGATGTGACTGACGCATATATGACACCACTAAAGGAGGAGTTACAATTCCAAATAAGGAATGTAACTCCTATGATGCACTGACGCAAATGACAATGACAGATTCTATGACAGAATCTGACACTTGTCATTTGACTTCCTAAGACCTATGACTCTCGCAAGGTGAGATGACTCACCAGGTGATGTGGATGATGACTAGGCATGTCACACACACCAACACCCCCCCTTCATCGAAGCGAGGAAGAGGTAATGGTAAGCCAGAACAGAAAAGAAGACTCCCCTAGACAACTAAGAAAGATGTGTCAATGGGGCCTGGACAACTAAAGGCCTGATAAGGTGCCCATATACAAACAACATCTTTCTGGAAAGAAGAAGAGGAGAAGAAGGAGGACTATATAGCCCGAAGAAGATGGGTGGCTGCAGCAGACCTCACCCCAAGAAGAGACCGCAAGTGAAGAAACTTCACCTCAGTGAAGGGCTTGGTGAATATGTCTGCAACCTGATCAGCTGTCTGAACATACTGTATGTCGATGATGTTTTCATGTATCATCTCCCATATGAAGTGCATGTGAATCTCAATGTGCTTCATCTGCTGATGCTGAACTGGATTTCTACAAATCGAGATAGTGCTCATGTTGTCACAGTAGATGATGGTAGGCCACCGAAAGTGGATGCCAAACTCTGTCAAGATACCCTGTAACCAAACAGCTTCTGTGGCAGCGTTAACTACTCCTCTGTATTCTACTTCTGTCGATGATATGGCAATGGTGTTCTACTTCTTGCTGGACCAACTGACAGGACCTGAACCAAGAGTGAAACTGTAGCCTGAGGTAGACTTCTGATGATCTAGATCACTGGCCCAATCTGAGTCTGTAAATCCAACCAAGTCAATCTCAGTCCCTCCTAAGTAATGAATCCCATCGGTGTGAGTGCCATGAACATAGTGAAGGATCCACTTTTCTACTTTTAAATGCAGCTCATGAGGCTCCTGCATAAATCTGGACATGATCCCGACAGCATATGAAAGATCTGGCTGAGTGTGAGTAAGGTAGATCAAGCTCCCCACCAACTACCGATAAAGGGTACCGTCAACCAAGGGGGAAGAGCAATCAGAAACCAACTTGACCCCAGAAAGAAAAGGAGTAGGTGAGGACTTACAATCAGACATGTGAAACTGAGCAAGCAAATCAAGAGAGTACTTAGGCTGCGAGATCATAATTCCTGAGTCAGATTGTGAAATCTAGATCCCAAGAAAGTAATGAAGCAATCCTAAGTCAGACATGGAGAACTTGTTGGCCAAGGAGATCTTCACAGAATCAATGATAGAGGAAGAGCTACCCATGATCAACAAGTCATCAACATAGAGAACAAGAATAAGCATGGATTCATCCTGCCCATAGAATATACACATTTGGGTCAGAGTGACACCGAGTGAACCCTGATGCAAGTAAAAAGGAGTCCATCTTGGCATACCAAGCCTGAGGGGCTTGTTTAAGGCCATAGAGAGACTTCTTTAACTTGCAAATGAGGGATGGATCATGGACATAACCTAGAGGTTGTTCCATATAGATCTCTTCCTCTAGGTCCCCATGAAGGAAGGCACTCTTAACATCCATCTGGTGGACTTCCCATCTATTAGTGGCAGCGATGGCAAGGGTCAGTCGAATGGAAGTCATCTTCACAACCAGAGTAAAGGTTTCTGAGTAATCAACCCCAGCTACCTGGGAGAAACCCTTAGCTACAAGTCACACTTTATACTTCTCGACTTCTCCATTGGCTCCATACTTTGTTCGATATATCCACCTACACCGAATGAATTTTCTTCCTTTTGGAAGAGGGGTAAGATCCCAAGTGTCATTCTTTATGAGTGAGGAATACTCCTCATCCATAGCAGAATCCCACTCAGGAATCCCAGAAGCTTCCTGGAAAGATGGTGGATCAGAAGCAGAGGTGAAGAAGGAGTGGGGTCCAATGAAACTTGAGTGAGTACGTCTCTCATCTGAAGGATCTCCAACTAAATCTCCAACACTCTGTAAATTTTTCCTGGCCCAAAGAGGTCCTAAAGGTTCAAGCTCAGAGTTGAAAATTCTTCACTCGAGTGAGAAGGGACATAGTCCTCATCATCACTACTGTCAGAATCAGAAGACTCAGAAGTTTGAGGATCGGGAGGAGCAGGGAGAGGAGGAACTCACTCAACAACATCATCATCTGATGAGTCAGAATCTGAATTAGTGGGAAAAAGAACCTCAGTGGAAGTCAAAGTCAAGGATGACTCATCAAACTTCACACTCCTCTCAATATAGAGCTCATGGGTAGTAGGGTTCAACAATTGATATCCCTTCATGCCATCAGGATACCCGACAAAGATACAAGGTTTGGATTGTGGATCCAATGCCTTGCATTTCTTCTTGGGAATCTGAGCCATAGCCTTGGATCTGAAGACTCGAAAGTGCTCAACATCAGGCTTGTGTCCAAACCAGGCTTCAAAGGGTGTCATCCCTCTTACTACCTTGTGTGGAACATGATTCTGAATGTAACAAGCACAATTCACTACTTCAGCCCAATACTGCGGAGGAAGGGACTTCGAGTGAACCATACAAGTGGCCATCTCCTTTAAAGTTTGGTTCTTTCTTTCTACAACTCCATTTTGGGAAGGGTTGTAAGCAACTGTACGCTGCAAAGCAATCCCCTCAGAAGTGTAGAAATCCTCAAACCTATTGCTCACATACTCACCTCCATTGTCGGTTTGAAGAACCTTGATAGACCATTCCACTTGTTTCTCAGCAAGAGCCTTAAAGTTTTGAAAATGCTCAAAGACTTCAGACTTAAGCTTAAGAAAATATACCCAAGTATAACATGAAAATTCATCAATGAAGGTTAGTATGTATAGAGCTCTAGTGAAAGAAGGAGATGGAAAGGGGCCAGAAACATCACTATGAACAAGATCCAAGGGACGAGTAGCTCTCCAGGATTTTCCCTTATCAAAGTTTTTTTCAGGGTGCTTTCTGAGGGTGCAACCCTCACAAAGACCTTTAGAAAACTTAACTCGGGGTAACCCGTTGACCATTTTGTTTTGGCTCAATTGTTCAAGGTAATGATAATTAAGATGCCCAAAACACTCATGCCATAGCTTGCTAACCTCATTTGCATGAGTAAGCAAGGCATTGGGCGTCAAATCAGAAGAGAAGTGGGAGAAGGTATACAACCGTGAATGGTGATCCACCTTTCCCTCAGCCACAGTGCAGTCAGAGTTAAGCTCACGAATAATCATCGAGTTAGGACCAAATTTCACTCGCATTCCTTCACCAAGGTGGGTGATTTGGTAAACCGATAGGAGATTGGTAGAGAGATTGGGAACACTCAACACTTGGTTAAATGTTCCACCTTCTATCTCTACCGATCCACTACTAGAAACCGACACATGAGTGTCATCACCCAACGTGATTTGGGACATGCCACATGGTTCAATGCTAGAGAATTCAACCTCTGAAGAAGCCATGTGGTGTGAGGCACTGGAATCAATAATCCAAGTTGATGATGGAGCTGATCTAGCTATGAGGGCCTTACCTTTCTTCTTTTCATTTTTAGACTCCTTTGCATTAGAAGACTCACCCTTCTGAGCATTTTGTTTAATGGATTCAGGAACACTTATTTTATTTTTCTCAAGTAAATGAGTTAAGTGATCAATTTGTTTCTGAAAACAATGATGCTCATCATGGCCAGATTTCTTACAATAGGAGCATTTAAACTTTTCCTTCTTCACTTTAGGCTCAGAAGTCGAAGTGTTAGTGTTGGGCTTAGCTGGGGGTTGGTTGGTCTTGGTTTCTTTCTTAGGTTGGTCCTTAGTTTCTTTCTTCTTTTCATTTTTCTTGCCCTTATTCACCACAAGGGCATGTGACTTGGATTTTAGAGTCCCCATTTGAATGAGTTTGTCCTGTTCTCGAATGAGTTGGGATGAAAAACTGTCAAAGGAGGGCATTGTCCAAGCACTACCCAAGGTGGCTTTCATGGCATGGAAAGTTGAAATGAAGACAGAGTATTCAGGACCTAGTTTAGAAAGAATCGACAAGATCAATTGAGAGTCTTTCTTTTCCACTTTACATTCCTTTAGAAGTAGTCTAGTGTGGACAAACTTTGAGAAGAAGGCCTGCAGGTTTTCAAAGTCACTAGGATTTAACCCTAGTAGTTCATTCTCCAACTCATGCGCTCTCATGTCATCTTGCTTCCCAAACATATCATCGAGCATTTTCCATGCTTTATCAGGTGTCGAGGAAGTTTCGATGTGGAAGAGCAAGTCGGGAGAGATGGACATACAGAGAAGACCTAAGGCTTCATCACAATGGTTGAACCACTTAGATTTTTTGGGTTCATCATTAGGTTCGGTCTCTAACCCCATGGTGACATGGTATAACCCTTTACTTCACAAAACCAATATAATTTTAGATTTCCATTCAAAGAAGTTAAAAGGTGTGAGCACTGGTACTTTAGAGATATCCATAATGAAGAGATAGAACCAAAGGATGCAGAAGGAAGGAGAGAGAAAAGAAACAACCACCCCAGAACAATATCACACCCCCCAAGTTTGGCACTTTATAGTTCAGTGCGTTGATTACAATCAGATGCGACTGTGTGCCGAGAACCAGTCTGTCACTCACCTTGCAATCAGCGTAATAACGTGCAATAGTGGAGACAACAATCAAGGTTCGTTGGGCGCAACAAATCGACACCACAAGAAAGCACAAGAATGAGAGAAAACAAGAAGGGGAAGAGAGGCCTTGTGATAAATAGTGTCTCACGTCACACAAAAGAATCCCTTTGCTGTAAGACTGTGGTGGACGCGCTCACAAGTCCACAAGCAATAAAAGGGATAGAACAAAGCTCAAGAAAAAAATGAGCTGAATTAAGCAATACAAAGACACCCCCCAGAATGTGGCACTTTATAAAAATAGTGCATTTACAAAACTGATAATCCCATCAACTAGAGTGTGAAAAAACATGCAACTTTGACTAAAGAAGTGCTCAAAACCGAGCAACGAGTCAAAAGTTATAGCAAAAACCAATTCCCGCAACTGATGGAAAAATGCTAATAAGCCTGCAAATGGATTAAAAAAGTTCCCTAAATGCATGCAAAGGGTGTCGTATGTATGCTCATTGGAAATGGCATCAAATTTTAGATAGGGTTTGTTTTAATTGCGAGGGGGGATTAGCCTCCTGCCAACCCCGGACCTCACCCTCCGTCTTCGACACTCGAAGGAAGGTGGATAAAACAAGCAAAAAACCCCAAAAAAATTACAATGCCAATTAAATAAATGTACACCTTAAAAAATTCAAAAAGTGATTATTTTACCAATAATCAATTTTAAGGAGCCCAGATATGAAAAGTGAAGTTGAAGCGGAAAAGAAAAGTGCAGGGTTAAAACCGCCAATGCTGCCACGGGTTGAAACTTACCCACTGGTAAGGAAAGTCAAGTCAATACAAATGCCAGAGTGGTAATTGGCCACCATGGATGGAAGTCCAAGGGTTGACGTAGGAAAAATCGAGTTGTCATAGAGGTCCAGAATGAGTTGGTAAACAGGTTGAACGTAGATTTATGTCGAGCACAGCATAACATGGAGTCAAAGGCAAGGAAAGAAATGGCAGAGAACAAGCACGGTGACTGCACTGAGAACCAGTTTAGAGCAACCACCACGTTAGGAGCATGACCAAGTAGAAATAGGTGAACTAGCCAAGGATGTAAGTGGTAGCCAGGGAAGGAACGCAAGCCATTCCAAAAATTACCATGAACCAAGGAAAACACAACGAGTCTAAAGAACAAGCCAAAAGCATAGCAAAGATTAGAAGAATATCCAGTAAAAGGAGGAATCATTCAAAAATAGTGCAGGTTTGATGCACAAAAAAGGGACCAAGAAAAAAAATGAGTTTGAACAATCCAAACAACCACATTTAGACTGCAAACATGCCCGAGTCCAAGAAAAAGAGATGGAGACGACAGGAATGCAAAAAGTCCATGTAGAGAAAAAAAGGTTGACATGACGTCCAGACATGCAATATGAGTTGTCCAATGCAAAGCTCAGGTCCAAATGCAAAAAGAGTTAAACCACCATGTCCAACAAAAAATGAGTGTAGAAGAAAAGCAAAAACTGAGCCTCTGAGTTAAAAAAAATGCAAGCAAGAGCATTCAACACGAGCCAAAGCACGAACATCCCCACCTGAACAAAGATATGTGCAAACGTGAACAACACCATGGGAAGAGCAAGCCTACACACATGCACAAAACCCCAAAAAAACAAACTCCAAGAGAAAACTGTTAAGCAGATTAGCACGATTCCAAAGTAATAATAAAAAAAAAACTTGCACGAGGAAATGAGAAGAAACCAGAAGTAATAAGCAACTGATAAATGAAGAGTGCACGTTTTACCGAAACCAGCTCTGATACCATGAAAGAGGGAAAAACAAGAACCGATGTCAAAAACAATGCACCACAACGTAGTTGCACTCCGATGGTAACGTCAAGCTCCAACGCAATAAGCAAGATTCAAATCAATGGAATGAAAATGCAAGTAAGAAAACAGGTCTGCTCATGCTCATAGATCGAAAAAAGGAAGTACAAATAGGGGTGTTGTGTAACCCCCATGCCTAAACAAGGAAAGAGAATCAATGATGCCACTGACGCATATGACGTGACTGACGCATATGATGCCACTAAAGGAGGAGTTACAATTCCAAATAAGGAATGTAACTCCTATGACGCACTGACGCAAATGACAATGACAGATTCTATGACAGAATCTGACACTTGTCATTTGACTTCCTAAGACCTATGACTCTCACAAGGTGAGATGACTCACCAGGTGATGTGGATGATGACTAGGCATGTCACTCTACTTTTATTTGTATGATTTTGATATATTTGAATAGTTGTTCTTCGATGGATTAGTCTATTATTTTATTTTATTTTGATAAAGAGCATTCATAGATACATTTTTGACTTTTTTTGAGCTGAGGGGAAAGACCCTACTAGACTATTTCAAGGAGGGGAAAAGATGTGTACATGACCTACATATATGTTCCCCATGTCATGTTTTAGTTAGTACAAAGTTAGATGGATGTAATGATTATGAGGTTCCTGGTAGGGAGGAACTTGTCTAGTTCAAAGATGCAATGAACAAAGCCATGGTGTTCATCTTTAAGGATTTAAGGATAGTGATGGAAAACCACATAATTTCAAATCATTATGATGAGGAAATTGACTGGTTTAAGGGTGGAATTAGGTTTTAAATATAACTACTATCATGATGGTCAAAAGTTAACAGTAGAAAGGCTGTAAGTGCAAGGCATTCAAAGGTTCCTTTTTAGGTTCACCATCAAGGGAGGCTAAGCGATATGCTCCCAACCCATACTTGTGAGTAATGACGTATGGACCGATCCAATTAGGGGAAAACTTTCCACGTTTACTCCATTCTAAATTAGTGACATTTTGATTTTCTTTGAGAATGAGATCACCAATTTTGAAGTCACATTATTTTACATGTTTATTGTAAGCTTGTTTGACACTTTCTTGATAGACTTGATGATGTTCAAGGGCCATAAGGTGTTTTTCGTCTAATAATTCTAGTTGTGCTGAATACCATCTTATCGATATTATTTGAGTGATACATGGAGTGATGGGATTTTAAATTTAAGGGGAAAACACACCTCAGATCCATAGACTAATGAGAATGGTGTAGCACTTGTAGGGGTGCGAATGCTAGTTTGATAATCCTAGAGAGCAAATGGGATTTGGAGATGTCAATTCCTGCATGCATCGTCTACTATTTTCATGAGGATTTTAGTAAGTGTTTTATTAGAGGCTTATTCCTGTCCATTTTCTTAGGGATAGTATGGTGATGAAAAGTTGAGTTTAATGTTGAAGGCATCACAGAGTTTCTTAACATCCTTGTTTTTGAAGGATTTTCCATTATCTGTGACAAGTTTATGAGGGACACCAAAGTGGCATATGATGTATTGATAAATAAAATTGACAATTGATTTGATTTTAGTTGAAGTTATGGGAATGGCCTCAACCCATTTTGTAAAATATTCAGTGGTTGTTGTGATGGAATGATGTTGTTGGGATGATTTATGATTGATAGTACCAATGAGGTCTAACCCCCATTGAGAGAAAGGCCATAGTTCGTGAGTGAGTTGTAAATCTTGACTTGGAACATGGATGAGGTCTTAGTGTTGTTAGCATTTGATGTATTTCTTAATGTAAGCACAACAATCTTGATTGATAGTAGGCCAGTAATAGCTGATTCGTAAGACACATTTAGCGATAGTGTTACCATTAAAATTTCCACCACATATACCATCATGGAATTCTTGGATTGCTTTGATAGATTCATGAGACTTAAGACATCTTAATAGGAGGCCATCAAATCCGTGTTTATATAAGATACCACCTATGATGACATAATGAGTGGCACATTGAAGAAATGATTGTTTAGCATTTGCTTGATAAATCAGAAGGGATTTTAGATTCAGAAAGATAGTCTAATGTTTGAGAATACCATAGATCAATTGGATGATTGTCAACAGTGTCGATAGGAGGGAGTTGATTTTTATGTGAGGGGTGATCCAATCTTTGAATGACTACAGATACTTGGGAGTTATTAGTTGATTCTTCAGTTTGTAAGGGGATGAGGGCTCCTACAGAAGCCATAGTATCTGTAATGTTTTTAGAGGATCATGGAATTTTTTGAATGGTGTAAAGGTCAAAGGCTCCAAGGAGAAAATCAACATTGGCTTTATATTTTTACAAGATTTCATTTTTACATTGATATTCTCCTTTGACTTGATTGATGATGAGTTGCGAGTCTTTGTAGATTTCTAAGATATGAACACCTAATAGGATAGCGGTGGTGAGACCCATGATTAAAGCTTCATATTCTTCCATGTTATTAGTACATTCAAAGTTAAGTTTAAATGATAGAGGAATAGGAATCCCCTAGGGGTATTATAACAACACCGACTCCTCCCCCTTGCTAGCATTTAGATCCATCGAAGAAGAGATTCATTTTGATAGGAATGAATTCATGTTCATCGATAGTGTTGATGGATTTTTCAAGTAATTGTTTGTGAGGAAGATGAGTGTTGGAAAGTGGAGCTTCAAAAAACTGGTCTGCGATGGCTTGGCCTTTACTATATTTTTGTGATATGAATTCAAGGTGAAACTCAGTCATAAGCATGAACCACTGAGTTATATGGTCACTTGTGGTATGGTTTAGAGTGCATGGTTTTAAGTGGGTTAAATCTTGGTGACAACGAAAGTTTTGTGATTGAGAAGATAGTGTCGTAGTTTAGAGGTAGAAAAGTATAAGCACAACATAATTTTTCAGCTTCAGTATAATGGGTTTCATATTCATGGAGTGTATGGCTTATGTAATAAACATCTTGTTCACGGACCTTGATCATCATGATGAGTGAGCATGGCTCCTAAAGCATGGTTTTTGGCAGATATGTAAAGATAGAAGGGTTCCCCCTCACGAGGAGGTATGAGTATAGTGGTGATAGAAGATATTGTTTGAGTTCATCAAAAGCCTTTTGACAATTGAGATCCCATATGAAGTAACATATTTGCGAAGAAGGTGGTGAGATGGTTGGCAACAGTCAGATAATTGAGATATGAAATGTTGGATAGAATATACTTTACCTTGAAGGCTATGTGGTTGTTTGAGATTTGATGGAGGAGGCATTTCAATGATTTCTTTAATTTTGGTTGGATCTACTTCAATACCTTGGATAAATATGATGAACCCTAGGATTTTACTGGTGAGAACACCAAAAACACACTTAGTAGGGTTAAGATGAAGGAAAAAATTGAATAATATGGATGAAGATTGATTCAAGAATGGCAAGTTGATCTTTGTGTTGTTTAGATTTTCCTAAGAGATCATCAATGTAATCTTCTACTGTTTTTTGGATAAGATCATGGAAGATGTATGTCATAGCACGTTGATAAGTGGCTCTGACATTTTTAAGTCCAAAGGGCATAACACGGTAGCAAAAGGTCCCCCAAGGGGTAATGAAGGATGTTTTATGTTGATCGTCAGTGGCGATGAGGATTTGATTGTAACAAGAAAATCCATCCATAAGGGAGAGCATTTCATGGCTGGTTGTTAAATCAACTAGCTGATCAATATTCAGGAGAGGGAAATCATCTTTAGGGCAGGAAAGATTGAGATCCCGGAAGTCAGTGCAGATGCGTAACTTTCCTGAGGCTTTGGTTATGGGTATGATATTGGAGACCCATTGTGGATAGTCAATGGGTATGATGAAATTAGCAGAAAGAAGATGTTGTAACTCTTCTTGATAAGGAAGAGCCATGCGGGGATGCATCTTACACAGTTTATGTTTGATGGGTTTAGCATTAGGATAGGTGATGATGTTATGTACGATGATATTGGGATCGATACCTGGCATATCACTATATGACTAGGAAAAATCTTGGCTATATTTGGATAAGAATTTGGTGAAATCTTTTAATTCTTGTGGATCTAATGATTGACTGACCTTAACTATGCAAGGTTCCTGAGGGGTTCCTAAGTTTACGTCGATGGTGGATTTTTTAAGAAGGGTTGATGTATCAGGTGGTAAGGATTTTTGAAGGAAATGGTCATCAGCTCCCATATGGGATAGGATTTCTTGATCATTATAGCATTGGAGGGTATTGATGGTGGGTGAATCTTCTTCAATCATTTTTGGCCAAATGAGAGGAAGTTTCTTGGTGACATGGTTAGATTGATAAGTTAAAGGACCTAAGGAAATAGTATTGACTAAAAAAATTTTAGGTGGGATGGATATGGTGTCATTTGTGTCCATAGGATCATCATTTTTCTGCAGATGGTAGTGGCTCAAGTTCAGTGATATGTACGGATGTGGTTTGGGAAGATGATTTGACGAAGGTATTTTCATATCCAATCCCATAATTTTCATGTGGTTTGAGAGAATGTTGGACAATCAAATCATGTATTCCTTGTTCATAGCATCCAAATCCAAAACCTTTCCATGAACAGTGGTGAAGGTACATTTGAGTGAAGGTGGGATTGTATAAAGAATCAAAATCATATTTAAAGGGCATGGCATGGTGTTGATGATTATATTGTGAAGAGGGATGATCAATCCCCCCATAGATGAGGTTTTGTTTTAGATAGGTGGGGCCATAGGTAATAATATCTCCAACATCAGGCTCGTACAATGGTTGTTTGTCTGGTCTTCCATATATCTTAGGTGTGGGAAGTGAGTTAAGCATGAGGAGACGGTACTCCCCCAGTGAAAGATGTTCCATAAAGTCTCTGAGGGAGGAATCATCGGGTAGTTTGGATGATGGAATGGATGTGTTGGTGGATGCTTCATCAGAGGATCTTGATTTTGGGATAAGGATGTCGTTTGGATGGTATGTCATATTACAATCGGCGAAAGGATTAGGATCTGCAGGGACCGTGAATGTCTTACCTTCGTATTCATATTTGAGACATCGATGAAGTGTCGAAGGGACACAATGCATGGTGTGTATCCAAGGTCATCCTAACAACATATTATACTGGAACTCTCCCTCTATGATATAGAAGAGTTTGGGTAGGGTTTTGATGCCAACTTTAAGAGGTAAAATAATAGTACCTAACGTGGGCATGATGGTATCATTGAAATCTCAAAGGAGGACTGGTGTTTGAGTGATGAATATTTAGTAATCAGAGTTAGTTGAAGGAAATGGATGAGATGATGTTGATTATGGCACCCCCATCAATCATGACCCTCTTGATGAGGACATCATTGATTTAGGCTATAATGAAGAGAGGTAAATCATGATCCTTAGGATGAAGTGATGGTATTTTAGTAGAATCAAAGGAAATAGTTGAGGATGTTTTGAGAGCACCTACGAAATCTGTGAAAGAATGGGGATCATATGCAGGTACTGATATAGACTGGAGGGATTCGATCATTTCTTGTTTGTGTGAGGGTGATGTTTGAACCAGCTCATAAAGTGACATTTTAATAGGAGCCTGGTGTAATTGTTTAATGACTAACTTCTGTACTATAGTGGAGGATGGAGGTAGCTAGAATGGAGACTTTAGAATTTGATTGTGATGTTTGATTAGAGGTCTCAGGGGCCAGAGGAATGGAAACCTTAGGTTTATCTTTGGATGAGGATGAGGTGAGCTCGAGAGGTGGTGGGATAACAACAAAGGTTTTTGGTTTATTTTGTTATGAAGGATTGGATTCGTGGGTACAAGCTTGGGTAGTAATGTGAAAAACATCAATCTGATGGGGAAGGAGCTTACTCAAGGATTCTTTGATAGTAGAGGTTGACGATGTTGTAGGTGTTGGGTGAGGTTTCTTTGATGTTTGTAACTTTAAAGGGAGGAGGCCTTTTTCTTCAATATTTTTAATGGTTGTGTGAAAGGATTTACATTCTTCTACAGAGTGTCTAGGTGTCTGATGGTAGTCACAGGAGGTTTCAAAATTATACCAAGAAGGTTTCCAGCCTCGAGTGTTGGATGGTTTAAGAGGAGGTAACACTATGAGTGATTGTTGAAGTAGTTTTTCTAGAATAGCTGCATAGTGTCCTTTTGATGCGGAGGTGGAAGGCAACGATGTTTCTTTTGATTTAACTATCCTGGGAGGTGTTTCCTTTGATGTGGGTTCTTTGGTTATTTTTCAATAAGTAGTTTTTGATTGCATGATAGATGGTACAGATGAGGGGTGGGGCCCAAGGATAGAGGGATGATGTTTGATATTTTTCATAGGAGTAGTGGAACGGTTTATAACGGTGAATTTTTTAGATGAGGTAGGAAGAAAACTTCGGGGGTCACATAGATGATATTGTGCTACGAATTCATCATAGAAACTTTTCATAATTTCGATAAGTGGTTATTTTGTGGTTTTTTTGAAGGATTCTTAGAAGGGGCTGGGTGAAGAGGATGTGACAATTATAACTGAAGAGGTTTTATTTTCCTTGGATATCTCTAATTTTTTGGATGTTGATTTAGGTTATTTACTATCAGAGGTGAGTGTGGGTGTGGATTTGGTAACAGACATGTTTTATTTATGGTGTTTATGGTATGATGGGATTGTACATTGTTCATTTGGGGTTGACTACTCGATGTGGAATGATTTGAAAATGGTTGTTTGAAGACGTCAAGGTTTTGATTCTGAGGAGCATTAGGGTTGTCTAAATGTATCTCTCCTTTGTCAATCAGATCCTGAAGGATGTTGTAGAATGAACAACGCCATCAAATGTCATGACTTTTGGCCCTATGGTATTTACAATATTCATTATCTTTGTACCAAGAGGGTTTGGAAACATATTTGTCGATAGGATGGATGGGTGGAAGGGAGATCATATTAGCAATGAGAAGTTTGTCAAAGACCACATTGTAGGTCTCTCTAATAGGGGTATAGTTACATTGGGGGCAGGAGCATTCGGTGGTCAAATGTTCTTTTGGAGTAGATTTGATGACTACAGCATTGGCTGATGATTTGGGTTTGTCTTGACTGGAAGATGATTTGGATGGGAAATCATATTTTGGTTTCTTTGGTCTAAGTTTGACTTTTCCTTCTTCAAGAGCATGAAGATCAATTTTATGGTCCATAACAAAGGCTTTGTCAAACATCTGAAATTGATAGGATTTGAATTGTGGAAGAGATGTGTTTTGCACATGAATGGGAAAATAATTCTATTAGTTCTATCTGTGGGAGAGAAAATGATAAATGATTTATTATACCCCTCTAGTGGCTACAAAGTTGGAAATGGATTCATCTTCAAATTTTTTAATAGCCATATAGGTCTACAATGGTGATTTTACGGGAGATATTTATTGAAAAAATTTCAAAGAAATAGGTGGGTGAGTTGTGCGAATGAAAAGAGGTAATACTATGGGATGTTATTATACTAGTCTAAACAGGGTCCTATTAAAGAAATTAGGAACGTCCTTAACATAAGATCTTGGTCATGATATATCAAGTAACAAGTATGATAAAAGGCTACGAGGTGGTGTTGGGGGTATTCCTTGTTATAGAATCTGAGGAATTTGGGAATCTCCCAGTGATGAGAATAAGCCTTATACGGTACGGAGGGATGAATAGTTTCATTACACATTTTTCATATGATAGTGTATTCTAGGGACCCATATAAGTGGTTCATTAAAGCATAAAGAGGGTCAATCTATGGTTATTGTGTGCTAGATGAGGATGAACCAGGTTAATTAGATGAAAATTGATTAGGTCATTAATATAATTGGTATTGGTGTGGGATGTTTTGTTGGAATGGAATGTTTTGTTGAGGGATACTCATAGGAATGTTATAATCATGTTGTGATACCAAAGGTTATGATGGTTGGATATATTGATACTAACGAGGGATGGATGTATTAAAAGGATTTAACGATTGTTTTGGTGTGTTGGAAGGAAATAGATGTGTGGATAAGGGGATGAGAATACTGAGGTGCTTGTTATAGGGCAACAAAAGTAAAAATAAGGGGTTGCAATGATTGTGTGATGTTTTGAAGGGGAATAGATGCATGGATAAGGAGTTGAGATGATTGTGGTATATATTTGAAGCAAGAAAATGATTGTGATAGATGAACTTACCTTTATTGATAATTTCTCAAGGCATACTTGGGTTTATTTTCTCTAGTAAAAAAGTGATGTTTTTTCACACTTTAAACTATTCAATGTATTGGTCGAGAAACAATCTTCTAATTGCATAAAAAACCTTCGCACTGATAATGGGGGAGAGTACTTCAGCAATGAGTTTTCTAATTTTTTTGGCAACTCAAGGCATTATTCACCAGCATTTTGTGTCTCATACTCCACAACAGAATGTCTTAGTAGAACTAAAGAATAGAACTTTGAAGGAAATGGCTAACTGTTTGATGCATTCTAGAGATTTACCTCCTATCTACTGGGAAAAAAATGTTAATTATGGTAACTACATTCAGAATCGGACACCACAAAGAGCACTTGAGCATTTTACACCAAAGGAAGCTTGGTCCAACACTAAGACAAATGTCTCATTTTTTCAAGTCTTTGGGAGCCATGTTTGGGCCTTTATGCTAAAGAAGAAAAGGAAAGCTTTGGATAAGAAGAGAAAACCCTTGATCTTTGTAGGGTATTCTGAGGACATGAGAGCTTATTGAATTCTAGATTCTGATACTCATGGCATTATTTTTCAAACACATGTTCAGTTTGATGAGCACTTCACTCCTCATGATTCTTCATCTTCTTCCATGCCTCCTTCTTCAGCTCATCTTGAGGATCCTTTCTTTGAGGAGGTTGATGAGGAGGTTATAGATAACGTTGACGATCATATACCTCACTGTAAGTGCTTTTTTAATGATGCCTAAGTGGGATCGTACTACAGTTTCTCAGGAAGCACCTTTCTAAGAACTGGAGTATTGATAGGCCAAACTTGAAATCCATTATCATGGATATTGTAAAATCTACCTGATGTCAGACCCTTGTTTTGGTTTTTGTCTGATTATCATAGAGCTCGACAGATTTGCTAATTTTAATTTAATCAATAAGAAAATCGTTAATGTCGAATTTTCTCCATAAAGATCATCATTTACAGAATGATTTTTTGGATGAATGTTCGACAATTACCTTCATCTTCGGATTCTTTAGAATCATAAGTGCAGTAGTCAAAACTTGTGGAAGTTATAATGAGGACTTTCAGAAGGAAGGACTGGTGGAAACTATTTAGAACCTACTTAGAAGAATATCCAGGGAAGGACATATGAGAAGTGTGAATTATCAATGAGAGCAGGCAGAGACTTCCCCTTTCCTAGCGAATATCGGAAAAGCAAGCTAAGATGGCACTAGCACCACTGTTCGGAAAGAATAAATAAAAGTGCTTTGAGGTGGCTAGTGTCGGATTTCCTCATTGATAGATGTTTTCCTAATGCCCTATAGCACTCCGGTCAATATCTCCATTTCTTCAACCCACTTTATTATTTGGTGTGGCATGCTATGGGCCGACTAGGTACTATTAATAACTCCTAGGTTCACAATAAGGGTTGAACTAGTTATGGAATGGGCCTAACCCATGAAAAGGGGACCATAATAATTAAAATTTTACATGCCTAATTTATTAGGACATTTCACACAACTATACCATTGGCATGGCATGCTAACTCTCCATCCTTGGCTGGATCTCCGCCTTTCTGAGCTCTAGGAATCAGCATCTTACATGTTGAATGTCTGCCGTCACCATTATATAGAAATGGGTTCCCTATTGATACAAAAGATTGTGGTCATTAGAATAATGCATATACATCAATGGGATCTTAAGGCCATCATTAGCATAGCTCATGGCATGGGGATGGGGATCATAAAACTAATTTAGGGGAGCAATTTTTACAATATGGGTTATCTCACATAAGGGAGGGGACTGGATATTTGATTTAGGCTTAATGGGGATCCTTTTCAATGCAGGGACATAGAAGTCATGATTGCACAACTTCATGAGCTTAGAGGACCCCAAGTCCTTCTGATGAAAAGAAAGGAAGCTTGGACGGATAGACTTTAAGGGACCAAGGTTTGCAACTCAGAATTTTGGGTTGTTTGAATGCAGTGGAGTTGTCAGATGTGTTGAGCAGATTCCTCCATGGGTGGCTAGTATTACCACCAATAACACATCAAACTTACTGGTATGAAGTTGATAGAGTGATGTCAAACTTTGTGGCATAATGCCAGGCATACCAAAACTAATGTAGAGCTCAAAATAATGTGCAAAGTGACCTGAATCATGGACAACCACGTGAATTATGAGGAAATATGGGACTATCTCCAAATTGTGGGACTTGCACTGTGAGACAGATCCAACTCGTTGGAGGCAATCTAGCATGCTCCTAATGCTAAACTACTCCTACCATCTGAAAGCAAGTATATACTAATCTAATCCTAAACAGTTTCCAAAGGACTTCAGTCCGTAGAGAGAATTTGGTCAAAAGGAAGCATGAAAGGGAAAATCCTAAGGTAAAGATTGTCGAATATCAACTGTTAAAATACCTGGAGATTTGACCAACGCCTTTCTGCCATGATGTGAAAATGCAATTGGGAAAATATTGAAAAGTTGAGGGTAAACATGACTGTTCCTACAGACCCAGAACGGGATTTAACTTCGGGCATTTCACACTAGAGCACAACAAAATTCAACCCTATAAAGTGGAGAAATATACACAACATGCCTTGTTTTTGAATGACCAAAAGTGCTCAGAGAACGTTTCATTTTTTGAAAACATAGTCTAGGGCTGAGAATAACCAGTTGAATAGATATTGAAATTGCCTTATAAAGATGCACATGTTGCATTACAGTGAAGGAGGAAGTCCAAGAAAATATTCCCCCAAATCTGTCCAAATTTGATTCATTTTCTCAACGGGTTCAGCTATTATCTCCTACAACCATTATGTCACATTGGTGTCATTGCAAAATTAAAATGGGTCCATCATTCCAAATGAATAGTTTTTTAGCAATATGATATCCTGAGTCCCCGAGAGAGAGAAGAGGGAAAACAATGATAAGGGCGTGGATTCAATTGATTTTCCAACCAATGAGATAATCTAAGCATTAAAAACTTGTGAAACCAGAACATGACACCTCTAAATAAACATTCCTATGCACATTTACTGCCCTATAAAAGAAGGTAAACGGGTGTCAACATACCGTCATTAAATTCGTGTGGTTTGGCCATTAAAATTGTGTTTTAATTCCTTGAATATTTTTCTTATTAGGTCCACCACTAAACCTCAGGAAAATATGATTTCCTCAACTTGCATGATGAAGGGATCTAAGATATCTTTCCAACGGTGCCAATTTTACCCGTCAGCCCCGCAGAGCTATAGTGAAATGCAATTTATGTGGCAATTTAAAGTGATTAACAGGTCGTAGTGCATCAGTGAAGTGTAACACGTGGCAACTTATGAATTGGCTATTGCCTTGATTGCCCCTGCCAAATGTGTGCAAAATCAACTTTGTCCCCAAATTTTCGCAAGAATGTCTAGGAGACACATTGCATTTTGGAAGGTCAGGGAGATGACTTAGGATCGTTGAAAAAATGCACTGCCCTTTTGTATTTTACCCCCGCAAACCCAAGGAGTTTTATCAACTGAAATTTTGTGGACCTCGCACCCGTTATGAAACATCTTCACGTAAGATCTACCGGAATGCCTCCATGTTTCCTCATTGAGGAGATCTTCGAAAAATCTATGCCATCTATCATCCCTTAACGCTACTACATGTCTCTGACTTGCCCTTTGAAACATGCGGCCTCCAGCCATAGGACCTGACGACTCTTATTCAAGGCGCCTCCTTGGTGGAGATTTGGATCTCCACGAGGCAATCACTTGAAAAAATTTCACCAAATTTTAGTGCACAGAATGTCTACCCGAAAAATTGATCCACTGTGATCATTCCATGTGTTCCATCCAACTTCCCACCACATGTCCATTGACACTGTATTGGCACATCTTCTACCCTCCACCAGGGAGAGTGCGGGCAACGTATTAGGTTAATTGTGGCACATTCCATGGATACTTGAAGGCCCATCATGGAGCCTTGGCTCCACTGGGTATGAGAGAAGCCTAGAAAGCGTGACACATGATGGAGCGGGTGTTCGGGCCCGCGAAGGTGTTGGAGAATTTTACTTCCCATTTAAATTTCAAAACACGAGAAAAATTTTTACAAGTTTAACCCGTTGTTCTAGGCGTTGCCCACATGTTTTTGGACATGTTTGGTAGTGTAGACCTTTGACATGCGGGGAAAATTTTGAACGTCTTTCCTGCGCTTTTAAAATGGTTCAAAATTCTATTTTTAACGTTTGGAGATCCATTCAAATGGTATAAAGGACACGTTTCGACCTTACCATACCATTCAAAGGAAAGGATAATTTCTTAACGCCACGTAGCTGAATCTCAACTAGTAGAGTAGGAGATGCGGACTAGGGTAGAGTTGACCCTTTGGTCATGGAAGAGGTTGTTAGAGTGTTTAGAAACATTAATGTTGGGTGCCAATGAAGCTCCAGGATGAATGGATATTTATCAGTGCATACACACCCAAAATGATGCATGAAATTTTATACGAATGTCGCAGTCCCACTTGACCTTCTGGATGCAATGGCATGATTGAGATGAGTCTATCAGGTTGTGGAGAATACTATAGTGATGTGGGTGAAATCATTTATGTTTAATCACATGTTGAAACCATGAAAAGTGAAAAATTAAGGTTGGTCTTGAGTAGAGAATAAATTTTGTTCAGGGAACAACATGCAAGTTGGGATGAAAAGATCTGCAAATTAATGCTATGAATAGTGGAATGACAACACCGATGACCCTTGGTTATATAGGAGATCCGTAGCTCAAACAATATTGTTAATAGAGGATTGAACATCCCTAATGTCATAATGTCTGACGAGGTGTGTACAAAGTTTAATATCAATTGTTCAGCAAATGGATAGGGTTTTGTAACAAACTTGATCCCTTTGGTGATAGTTCTAGATGCTTGAAGGTATGAAATGATTTTAATGTTGGCATAGGGGTATCATTATGTATTTTGGATGCACATTGTAGAGGTTGCTTGAGAAGGTTATGGTAGTTAGGACAGAAGAATTTATCACAAGGAATTTTGGAAGAAGTCCATTTAATTTTGGCATCACAAGCTGCCTAAAATCACCATTGTGATTATGTAACTTGTTTGCATCAAATGTTAACACTCATGTTCCATTTGGCTCTTGTTGAGATGTAAAGCCATAGAACAGGGTTTGATATGCAGTCTGTGATAACTATGATACCTTACTGATAGATTTGATCAAATGTTTTGGCGTAATTGGATTAAACACTATGGCAATATGTCATAAAAATGCATAAACTTGTACTTGAAAAATGTTTTCAATTTGTGTTTCATGCTCATGTTGCAATCTTGTGTTTGGGATCTTTATGGGTCATGGGTAAGTGCACCAAGTTGGGGGACAATTAAGTGGACATCAAATCCTGAATTTTACATTAAAAACAGCAAAACATCAAATTTAGTCTTCCGCGGACTTGAACCATGCCAAAAAGTAAAAAATATGTCATAAAAATGGTACCATTGCATAGGGGAGACTATTAGCTATGTAGAAATACTGATTTTAAAGTGAATAGAAGAGGATAAATATCATTTTATAATTTTTTACTAATAGTAGGTCTTTAAGACACTTTTTCTTGTGAATGTTTATGTCTAAGTTTAAGACTACAAAAATTGTTTCACTTATCAGAATGTGATAAAACTTATACCATCCCAACCATGGTGAAATTATATACATGTTCAAAAAAAAAATTATTTGATTTCAATATTTTTTGATAAAGTTATGGCGGGCAAACGGAAAGTGCTCTGTTTTCTTTATGTTTTCATACCACTTTCACGGAAAAAATCATAAAAAATAAAATATTACTCAAAAAAATACAAAATAAAATCCATCCCAAGATAGATAGTGGCATATAACTTCTCACCAAAGGAAAAAAATATATATCAATTTTTGGTCATCCAAATTGTGGGCAAACGGACTATAATCGTATCAGCGTTTAAAAAAAAAAAAACAAAGTCATTGAATTTTGAGTGTTTAATATAGATAATCTTGTCCATTTTTTACAAAAATTAGTATTTTAGAAACTAGATTCTAGATGCTACGATTCATATTAATATAATTTTGTCTAATTTTGAGTGTATGTATTGCTAATAATCCCTACAAGTTGATATTATGTTGTTATTTGCAATATGATGTCCACGGATGACCCTATATTTGTCCATCAACTTCCTGCACTTACCCTGCTCAATAACCCTCAAATCATGTTATACATCATGTCACCATGATTTCTAAGAAACCAATAATCTTATACTTCCAAGCTACACCTCTTAGGCACCTGAATAGGCTTGCAAGAGCAACCTCACCTCACTAAATCCCATTGTAGCAGCTGATAAAAATCTGAACTAGTATGTTAGCATTGTATACATCATCATAAAAAATTCATTTTTTCATTAATGTTGTTTTCCATTAATGAAAACACCTATTAGGACATCATGCCAACAAAATAAAAGTGGATAAAATAAAAGAACACAACACAGAGACAGTATTTAACATGGTTCACCCAATTTGGGCTATGTCCACCATGAATCACTTGCTCATATTTTTATTACAATCAAACTCTTTCTCTAAATACAACACCCATATTTATTTGAGCTACACTCTATAAACTCTCATGAATTCACACTTGAACTCACACACATCTACAATGATATGTCTACCCTAGCAAAATTCCAAAAGCACATCAATAGGCAACTACTTAAGAAATTTTATAATACCATGGGTACTTAAACCATGGACCAAAACTATGGGAAACCATGGACCAAAACACCCCATAAAACTATGGGTCAAAATTCTTTCCCATATGAGAAGAGCACGTTTCCTAAGATATCAGGCAGGTTTTTCAAGGCCAAAAAAATCTTGGAACCTACACCCCTGAACCCTAATGAGAAAATTGTGGATAGTGTATAGTAGTTTTATTGTACAGTCTTCAACACTTCCACACATAAGAATAAGCTCCACAACATAACATAAATAATTGTACATGGTTTTATAATGGGACATGAAACATGTAGGGTAACTAGTGAATATTTGACATAATTAACTTTATACATCAATATTAATATTTGACATAATTAACTTTATACATCAATATTAATATTTGACAATCAAAAAAAATTGTTAATGATGAAATCATTAGAACCTTACATTCAATCATTTGTGCAAAGTGGTTAAAACTAATTTTTTATTTATTGATAAGTTGTTTTTTTAATTTCCTTTTTGATAAACATGGGATGATGCATCTTTGTTCGTTTTTCTATTAGAACCTTGTTAAAACATACATGGGAGGTAGTCTAGTGGATCTTATGGTTTGATGAAATCTACTTTGACCTTTTTTAATGATACATGGAAGATGAACTTATATAATACCGATGATTGATATCCAATGTGGTCTAAGGAGACAATAGCCTTTATGAGAACCTATATGTGTTTTTCATAAGTTGAAGGCTATATGATAAAACAAAACATAAGAGAGATATTTGCTTTCGTTAAAATAATGATTTATTTACATGTGTGTACTTTACATGGTATTGCATGTAGTGTGTGTGTTCAATACCATCATGTCAAATTGAAATTCTTCTTAATTGGATAATTACAAGAGGAAATTTACATGGATGCAACCTTCATAGATTATAAATACTATTAAATATGTTTAAATTATGAAACATGTGTTGATGCAAATATGATCCAAATCTACTTGGTATGAAAGCTATATAAAATTAATCTATCTACTAGGTTAAAAAAGGTATTACTATCCAATTTAAATATCTCCAAATGTGATGAGGAGATTTGATAAAATATATATGAGATGATTTTTACTTAAAGTAGCTCATCAGTGTGCCACATTCAGACTATTCAGAGGAGATTTGGATAGAATCAATTGAACAATGACTAATATTTTGGGTTATTGTATTTTTGTCCCTTGGTGGCCAATTATTTCTCTAGAAAGATTCATGATCATCTAACTTAGGGCAAAATTACATCCATAACTTCTTCAGTGCACTTGTATATGGTTGATATAAATCCATGTCCATCTCCATTTTTGGAATTCACTGGGGTTATTCTGATTAGGTTAGGATATCGTACCACCCCAACTCTTAAGAATTTCCTACATAGAACTACCTTAAAAGGGACTAAAGTACTATACCCATACTCCCTTCTAATTTTCATAACATAGTGGTTGTATTGGAAAGACACCAATAATTCTTCCAACATTTAGAAATGAAGTTGACTTCAATTATAGAAGATACTAGTAGGATTTTGTGAATTTACAGGGTACTTCCCACTTTACTGCTAGTGTACACTAGGGTTGATACTTCAGTTGATAAGGATAAAAAATTATAGATTGGGAATGGTTTCCTCTATATTAGGTGTTATGTCAAGAGATTTCGTTAATGAATTAGGTTTTATTGTTTATTATTGATGACTGTTATTAATGCAACATTATTGCACTCATTCAACTTCATAGGTAATTTGTGCATTTGAAAATTTTACCATTGAATCAAAATGTATTCTTTGGATAGGAATTTGGCCATTCATGTCAGAGTTTGGATGGTTTCATCAAGGATTCACTTGAGACATAATAATATAGTGTGACAGATAAAGTCTATCGATGCAGTTTTATAGGCAACCATTGGTTCTGAGACGTGACCAAAATAAGATGTCATGACTTTTTTTCAGTAGACTTAAAATGTGAGAATTGAGTGAAATGGTAGGATTATTCAACTCAACATCAAGTTGGGACATCTTTACGCTAAATCATTTTGCATCACCTTAGGTACCTTGAGTTCAGGTGGCATAATTTGGGATTTTAAGTTAGTTCTTGGGGTGTACTTGTGATTTAAAATAAAGTAAATTCTGAAAAACTTGGATTTTCTTTAATGTGTACCTGTGCATAGGCTAGGAATTATCTCTCCCTCTCTCTACTCCATGGTTGTGAAATTTACAAATCATGGATATATTGTACATGTATTAATGCTCAATAAATATGATTATTAAATACTAAGATGACTAAGTAACTAAAATTATAATCATGCCACATATAAACCTAATTTCTTTCAGTAGCATCACTTGAGGGGGTGAATATTTCATGTGATAATTTAGCATTTGATCATATTAGATCCATTGTAGCACTTAAGACTATTTGGATCCATCGCTTCAAATTTCTATGGAACCATTGTAGCACTTGAGCCTGTGTGTGGATATTTATTTTATCTTATTTATATATTATAGGAATTATCTAGTTGTTAGGCTCCATAGTCTTTCTGTTCCTTGGATGGGTATGGTCTTGCCTAGTTCAGAATTTGTATGTCTAGTTATTATGTATGTGTTGATTTATGTCTGCCTTGATTTATGTGCCTTACGTATGTGTTCTTAGTGTATGTTTGTGTATTCCTTGTGTATATAAGCAAGTGCCCATTTTATCATTGTTTTCATACATTTCCATAATGAATATATGATTGACATGTTCATTTGTTGTGCAATAGGTTTTTGTAAAGCTTATGTTTGGTGAGAATTGCGGTTAATCTCACCATGACCGTGTCTATGGTTGTCATTAGCACTCAACCTAAGTGGATTGCAAATGGATATATGGTTATTTTGAATTTCCTTTTAGCCAAGACAAAATGCATACTGAGGCCATTTTACTTTGATAAAAATTTTATATAGAGTAATGATAAACTGAGTCTTTTGACATATTTCATTTTCCTAATGTCTAACCTTTTATGGCACATCACCCAGAAACATGGTGTGTACTTACTGTAGACACTACTTACATTCCTTCAACACAAATATCCATCAGTCTGCACAATTTTCTATAACCTTTCAAGTATTCATGTATAAATAAATATAGATTTAAATTATTTATTTTATTCTCTCATTTTACGATTTTATCATTCAATTTAATGGTTTTCCTTAAAATCAGGGCTGTATATACCACCACCCACTTCCATCCAGTGTAGACAAATTATTTAGAAATATTAGTCTATTTATCATGGACAAAAAAATTCATAGTGTATTTGGTGAACAATCTATATTTATTTCATTCTTTTTAAGTGCTTAGTTTTCTCTTGTTTGAACTCATAAATACAACATATTGATATTGTTAAATTATCGATGCTCGCAGAATGTTTTCAACCTCAATCTCATTTTCAGGTGGCCACCCCCACTGCTCTGTGCTTAAGGAGTAGAACATGCCCACCTCCCTTGAGTTCTTACCTCATGGTAGGGGAATAGATCTATAGTGTTCCCTGGAGGGATCAGGTTGACGCATAAGTATACAACGTTAGAATTCCCCAACTTTTCATTAGGATGTCATCATAGGATTTTTCGGCATTTATATTTTAAATAATATAGATATGAATGAATGAGTATTTTGAATTGATAGACATTTTTCATGAAGTATGGCAGTATTTCTATTTATAATAAGTAAGGAATATTAAAAATCATATTCAGTCTACACATCTAAGGATTTTGAAATTATATTACTAGATGCCATAACATCAATCCATTTCATATCCTCCTTAATTGTGGAGGAAAATTTGGATGACAATGATGAAAACAAGACTTTTTTATTGAAATCAATCTTGTCACTGGTAATTAGATCCCTTTACAGAAAGTTTGGGATTCCTAATATTAAGGAACTGAGGATATGGGAGATCAGATCGAAATCTCCTAATCAAATAAATTAATGAAAGATATCATAATTTTTCAAATAAGCAAAAAACTATTTTCATTGATTAGCCAATAAACCGGTGACAATTGATTTTTACTTAGCTCAAGAACAATCTAGAAATTTTGTCACCAACAAGGTTATACAATAATGAAATGTTTTAACTATAATGTTAACAAATTAGAAAATTTGAACTCTGAGGCGCAGTCTTTTACAATATGTGTAATAGAGACAAAACAATTAACTATTACAAATGTCAACAAATACTTAGCCTTGGTGATGTACTAAATATTTTAATGTTATTATTTTATATAGTTTAATTTACTTTCTATTTATGGGTTTTTTACGTGTAGTCAAAATACAAAACATTAAAGATAGAAGTGTGAGTGTTGGATGAGCACCTAAAAAAAAATGCGTGTTTTTTTTCAAAAAATATAAAAATTTTTTAGCAACCCCAATAAGCAAATGCATTAGCAAACATAATATCCAAAAATAAACCTGTAAACGATGTTAGCCCAAAAACCTTAATGACAAATAAAATGAAGTCTAAAATCTAACTAGTGAGTAATCAAAAGCTTTCATCCATTATCTATGATTGACTAGAATGCCTTGTGATTCTTGCAAAAACCTATGCATATTTTTGGTGCACTAATGATTACAGATTTTTTCAGGCCTAAAATGTAAGAAAAAATGATGGTTTTTTCTAAAATGAAAATTCTACACGATCCCACCGGGCGTGTCAAAATGTTAAAGATGTTTTTACCTTTCTACAAAGTTAATGGGGTGAAACATAAAAATAGGACTGACCTCATTTTCGGGGTTTATGATACACTTTGAGATGGATGTTGAATAAAAAATTCTTCTTACACCCAAAAATTATGAAAATTTAGTAAGACCTCAGTACTGGTGCAAAGCTAACTTTATACCAAAGGGACACTTAAAAGAAATTATATTCAAAAAATGGGGGGGTGCACACACAGTAGGTACACAAAAATAAACATACTGTAGAGGTCACTCAGCTATTTGATACCTAAGTATAATATCAAATATTTTATAAAAAAAATAGTAGATAAATAGAAACTATTGATTCTGTAGCTAAAAGATGAGAAGCTCTATTAATCACTATGTTAAATGAGCATAGGTCATGCTGAATTGCTTCAATGAAGTTCATGTTTAATTGAGGGTCAGGCAAAAGGTGTCCCTTTTGTCCCCCAATCTAGTTGTGCACCATACCCATCCAATAAGTTTCTTGTTCAATTCGTGAAGGCCATATTTCAAATTGGATCTTAATGTATGGTCAAAAACAATCATGAAAATGAAAATTTTAGCTAAGGCATCCTACAGGATATTCATGATTGTTAAAAGTGATTTGACTATCAAATAAAAATTAAATCTGATGAGTACCAAGATTTACAATCGCTTGGAAATTAGATAATGATTCTATGAAATACCCTACACACCTTTTTCAGCCATTTATCTATGTGTCTTGAGGTGAATCAATAGGTGATTATAAGTATAATTGGAAACAATTTGATAAAAACAATATATTTGATGACATATAATAATGATGTTTCAAGATAATTTTAAATCTAAATACTGATCTTGCAACCACAGTCAGAAATCACCTCTTTAGGTTTTGACAAGAAGTGTTGTATAAGATGAAATATATGCCCCAGATACTTGATAAGCAATTGATGAATTTTTACAGATAAGGTTGCAATGAGCTCTGGTTATCCCCTTCAATATTGGCTGAATGAAGATTTGATATTAATGGTAAATGTAAAGCTTGACAAAATCACACACTTGATGGTACATTTCTGTCCTAAATGCATGATAGCCATTGATTTATGATTCCTAAGCAAGAAAACTATGAAATATATGACAACTATCTTTGGACTCTTTTCTTTGTCTCTTATTTTTTTATTTGGATCTTGGAGAAAGAGAAGAAACCCAGTCAAAACTTTACTAGTTTATCTTTGGTGATTCAACATCAATGCCCAACCAGGATCAGAAGTGCTTAGGCGCTCGGGATTTTGAGGCGTCCCCATCCCTTGGTCACCTTACTCACTCCTAAATGAAGGTATCTTTTATTGTAGTTGGGTAATATTTTGAACTTATGGTTCGGCCTTCCAGTTGTCAATTACGAAGAGGTTAAACAAGGGAATCAGTTTATAAATACATAGTTTGTGTTTCAAAATAAAAGTTTTAGCAGTTAAGTAAAGATACTACTATCACCTAATTCTATACAAATGGAACCCGATAAGCACTCCAAAGCATATCTAGCATCCAAGTAAACATGGGATAGGATTATAGACTTAGGATAGCACTATTAAGGAAATGGGGAAGTTCATTCTATTAATTTATACACACATGATGATACAGTTTTTACATTCTAAGATCTATCTCGCTATCAAGTGCAACTTGTACAAGGGAGGGATCCTAGGGAACAATTTATACACACACTCATAAGAACTACATGGAGTTTATGATGTAGTGCAATGCTCGGTCATAAGTTCACTCTCAAGGTGACCATCAGGGTTAGTCCAACTCCTCATATTACATATTTATTTTAAGCTTTGATGCGGTTTATGGGATTATGTAGGCAAATTCTTCTTTTTTAGGTTACAAGAACCCTCAACGATCATTGTGCGACTACTAAGAAATTAACATGAAGCAAAAAAAAAGACATTGTGACACAGTAAAAATTAGATTTTGACTATTTGCACAGTCATGGGTGACTTCAACTATAGTTCCAACGCCTATGGACACCACTCAGTCCTTTTGTGGATGCCCATGTTCTCCTACTCACTCTCCATTCATGCATTCCAGAATTTATTGCAAGCATTTACGACACTCTTACCAGTATGTTCAACACATTCGTAGGCTAAATCATCAGCTTCTAGTCGCAAGCCAGTGTTTAGATCACTCAAATTAGCTAAGTCCTCTCTCCTTCTTTGCTAAGGGTTTCTACTTTCATATGCTTATTTGATTGCGTCACATTGTATATTAGGATACGTACATCATTGTTTACATCAGTTACTCTATAATTGGTCATGCAAGAAGACTCAAGGAACCTTATTAGCAAGTCTTGTTGCTACCCACACCTCTCAAGTTTAATTTTAATGCTAAGAAACATGATATTGTTCCTCAGCTCCTCACTCATCAATTGATCAAATTTCCAAATACTCATTGGTATCCTCCTTATTGGCTTGCTAAATACATAGGTATTCCATTTTATAATTATCATAGAATTAATGGACATAACAAAAATTATTTCTATGCTCTAAGATGAAGAATTAAACACATTGAGCATGAAGGTTTTATCTCATTTTCTGTACAACATTATGCTTTATGCTCATCTCTAATTACTAAGCCCCATTAGGCTCCTAATAAAGTTCCTTCTTCAGTAAGTCAAGAGCCACCTATCCAACCCATTCCAACTAAGAGACCACATCTTAAAATTAGTCCATCCCCCTCCTCTCAACCTTTCTACAATGTTACCGATTTCAACTAAGAAAAATCCTCTAAAAACCAGTCTATCCCCTCATCCTCGCAAATCTTCTACAACGTTATCAATCCCAAATAAGATACCGCCATTCAAGATTTCTTCCCACCCTACTATGCTTCCACGTCCAATTCTCTTTTTCAAACAAGTTAATCCTTACATTGATGGCCAAGACATATTTCAAGCTCCGCCATCCATGACATGGTCCTTCTCACATCACTGCATAGAACTCCACCACTCACATACTTATGGGGCATCACAGCTTCTTACCCCCTCCTAGTTTTTATCATCTTGTCTATAATTTTCATAGGCTACTATTACCTTATGTATCTTCATACTTAATCTTTCTCAACATCATTTACACATCTATGATACAAATCCTTTTCCATCATACTTGTACGTTTAAGCATTCTTGTGATAAGGTTCACAACTTTACTATTGAGGGCATACTACATCCATGAAACCTAGGTTAAATACATCCTACAAATCACCTCATCATCCATGCTTATGAACTCACAAATATTTCTGAGCACATCATCTATTCACACAACACAGTCTCAACATTACCCGATGACACACTCTTACAAGTAGCTTGGTAAGTCAACCTCTGGCTTAGTATACTAAGGGGGGCATACTAAATGAACCATTTCGGGTTTTAGAATTCCAAAATTGTAATTTGCATGAGACGCTGACATCCAGGTTCCATCCATTAATTTCCCAGCAAACCTAATTTTTATGGTTGCATTTAGATTACTTGACGTATGACCTCCGCTGGTAAGTGTCATTTTCCCTTATTCACAATGTTTCAGGGTGAGATTTCTTGTACTGTCATTATCTTTCACCAACACATTTGTACATGTCGATGTTTCCTTTCACTAGATAATGCTTCACCTAAATCCAATGATAAACACTATGCATGGATGCCTTGGGAAACTTTCATGATTAATTTCATATAGCTAGGGGCATCCACTTCGATATTCTACTAATTTTTAATGTTTGGTCATTTTTGTGCATACATGTTTTTAGTCACCTTCGATGATGGGTTTGTTTGTACATCACTTCCTGATCAGTATTTGTGCCCTTTTACACATTCTTATGTCATGCATAGGATTTTCCATCACCTTGCAACATTTGTTATTCAATGATTACCAATTCTTCCACGTAGACACAAAATCATGCCACTTTGAGTCATTACCTAGTCCCCCTCGCACACTACTATTTCATATGGCCTTCCTAAGTGAAGAAAGTACCAATTAACCCATGTCTTTGCTACCACTTTTACTTATAGCCTTTGTTGCTGCTACTTTTGGTCTTTTTTCCCTTACTTGACTATCAATCTGTCTTTTCATGTCCCATGGTCTTTTTCCCACTCTGACGCTAGCGGCGTCCATCCAGGACTGCTATAGCCACATGTGCCCTCGTCCCCTATGAGGGCACTCATACTCCCCTTTGCATACTTTACTCTCACTTTTTGGGTCACTTATCTAGCCATTTGAGCATCTTATATCTTTTGGTAGTGGCCATCCTTTTCGAGGATTAATTACGAAATTCAGAGCAAAGAGAACCATATAAATATAAAATTATGTGATCATAATAAAGGGACCAAGCACTAAGCACTATCTATCTACCACCTAAGGTTGCATTCATCAAGGCATCTAAGAGCTATCATTTTCATCCATCTAGCTCCATCACAAGGAACACAAGGCTGGTTCATCTACATCAAACTTCATAGGAGGGGAGTCTATTGTTTCCATGCACACATTTACTACATTCTACATCTAGTTATTTACTCACTACTTTACAATGTATGACTGACACAAGAGAGTAACATAGGGCACGATTAACACACACACGTATACCTAGAACTACAATGGGATATGAGATGTACTGTAAACACTCAGTTAGTAAGTCGACCATTGTGGCCGCTGAGGACAATCTGAACCCACTTCATATGCATCTTTATGTTTTTAGGAGTTTGAAGCTTGTCTATGGCATTTTCCAGGTGATCTCCTTCCATCTGTAGGATTTATCAGTGCTTCAACGATCCAGCACAGTGACATTCGAAGCTAGTGCATAGAAGAAGTGAACACATGTAGGTCACTTATCTAGCAACATCCTCAGATGAGGCTCTTTCAAGTCTTTTCCACATATCAAGTCACCCAATTTCTCAAACGAGGGGTTCCCACAGGTACGCCCTTATCCCTTTCCCAAGCACCTGAGTCCAACTAGACAGTCCAAATTTGTATCTTCTCGAGCTCTTGTGCAGTCGTTTCCTCCTCATGTTCACATGGTCTCCATTGCAACACAATCTGGTGATATATGTGAATCAGCTAAGGACTTCTTAACCCTCTCTTGCACATTTGGGTTTCACATTTCTATTTACTTAGATTGTTTGGGGTCTACTTTACTTTATTTATTTACTCTGTATATTTACTGACTTTTCATAACATTAGATTATGCTATAATAATCTCAATTTTAGTTTAATCATATATGATGAACCTGAAAGTTCAAGAATCTTCGAGGCAGCATGGGATGACCGTTTACAATGTGGGTTTGTTAAACTAGAGTCTAAACTTCCAAAGAAGGCTAGGTTCAATCAATTACTTATCTTACTTGTAGAATCCTTACTCCTGCAGGGCACTGAAAATAAAAACTATCTAAACCTAATCACTAAACATTCAAGGGACCAAGGTTAAAGCAAAGAGATGTCAGTATAGGGAAATCTTAATCGTACAAGAGGTGATAAAACTCAAGATAAAGGGGGTGATGAATCTACTCTATGAGGGAGAAATAAAGAGAAAATGCAAAAGGAGAGGTCAAACATACAGTGATGCAAGATTCAAAACTACATTGAAATACCTCTGGGTATCACATGCAATTTACATAACAAAAAAGGTATCTACAAGTGAGAAAGACATACACAACACATCACATCAACAAAAGAAAGAAAATAATCGCTCATGTTAATAAACCCATGAATTTAGGTTAGGAAAACAACCATGCAAAACATGGTTTTATTGCTTGAAAAATGCATTAATCACATTATAATGAAGTATCACTGAAGGCACACAAAACACTTGTGAAGACAAAATATGAGGCTTTGTAACTCGAAAAACGTAGTCTCCTACAACCACTTTATTGGATAGGACACATGGCTTCATGCTCCAAAGCAAGTCCATCCTTGTTTCTACAATGAAATCACTATGTCAAATATCATAGATGAAAGAGGAGGAGAATAGAGGAGAGATCACAGACCATAGATGTATGCCAATATTCGAGACTCAGACCACGTAACTGGATGCAATAACTCCCTGTTAATACCACATGGATGTCTAACACTAACCATGATCCTCCATGCCATTTAACTTGATAGAAGGAGCTCATGGACCACCCGCTTGAAGGTCATCATTGATTTCGAGTGGTTGAGGTGGTTGATTGCCTTTACAATGTACCACTTGTCTCATTTTCCTACTACTGGATATTATTGTTTATCAAGGTTTTGACCCCCCAAACTCGGATGTTCAAATAGCTCCTCCACATTTCTCTGATGCCAAAATCGAATTCACTCTAGGGATACCTTTCCACACGCCACCACTTTTTGTCAAATTTAGATGACTGCATCAAAAATTATGCTCAAAAAACCATATTCTATTTGTTTTGTAGCTTCCTGCCCTATTTTCACTTTATGTACACATGAGTTTCTCATTTATTTGCCTAGGTTTTTCTTTTGAGGACCTTTATCCTCCATCACATTCTTCTCATATTTTCCATGGATTTGTTTACATTGATGTCCCATATGTTTTACATGTCTTTCATCTTCAAGTCTTCCTTGCACAAAATTCTCAACCTTCGCCACTTACATTAGGACAATCTTGGATCGATTACATTATGGGCACACTTGAACCTGACCATACTGATATATCATTTCCCATGGATGTTAGTGTGATGATGATAAAACATATTCAGATCCATAATTAAACATAAACATTCCACAGTGCATAATCCAGATCTAGATCTTAGAGAATCATGAATTAAACAATAACTATAATAAGATTAACCATACATGAACCAGATTCAGTTATGTTTAACACCATTATCCAGCCAATATTATCCATTGCATTAAACACTGTAAAACACAGAAGCTTCTTACATTATAAAGTATATCCATAAGTCATGTGCGCATCAGATCCAACAACATAACTCTACAATAATTCACACACACTAAACTACATAGTTCAATACATATTTATAGAGGTGGGGACTTTCCCTTCACCACCTATGCACTTCTCAAAATAGGTCGCATGCTGATAATAGCCATGTGCCTTTACAATAGCATGCATACATGCAAGTGTTCTAATAATAGATGTCCTATAGTTAACTGGAAGAAGAAATCCTATTATTAGCTCAAACCATGCATGGTGCTTATCAGCCGCTTCATTTCTAAAATACCATTGTGTGTCGTGCAAGTCTTCATCTCTATGTGTGCTCCACATGCTATCTCCAAAAATAGCCCTTATCCATAAAAATGGCTAAGTCCTGAGCCAAACTGTTCTGGGTGTGTTTCCTTTCCTATCTTCCTGTGCCTTCAAATGTGCCTTGTTCCCATGTGTGCATCCTTTGTGTGTCTTCTCCTTAGAGAAACATTCTGTCTACTCAACATTACCCCACACTAAAGTACATTGTCATCCCAGAAATGGGAATTCTTTCTGATGTTCCCAATAATAAATAATAATAATTGAAAGAATTAAAGAATCACTGTACAAAAGAATGAATCTTTACTCTGCAGCACCCTCTTCTTCAACTGGGAGGATTAACTTTGGATATTCATTTTTGATCTCAGCCTCCAATGTCTGCCAGTCATTTAGTGCAGTCCTTGTCTTTTCTGGAATATCTGTGGCTATGGCATCTAGTTCATCCTGAGTAATCTTTTCTTTCTCATTCTGTAGTACCCAGACAACATTGGCCATACCTGACATCATTCCTTCCATGAGGTCCATCTTTTATGCTATGAGCTTCCCAATCTCATCAATCCTCTCTTTATGTGGATCCTGGGCTGCTGCGAGGGCTTCACGCTTTTGTTTCACCAGTGCCAATCTTTCTGTGCACCCTAATGTCTCATCTTTCATTGCTACCAGAACTTCATTATCTTCAACTAGAGTTCTGGTCCTTATTACTGCCTCTGGTGCCACACACAAATTGAGAGCTTGGTCTGCTTTCTTCAGTTCATCCTTTAAAGTTTGGAGCAATGCCTCGTAAGTTGAAATTTTTCTAAGCATAGAGGCCCTTGCTCTCTCTGCTTCTTGTTCAACATATTTTGGTGTGGGCATTCGAATTGGTCCATCCTCTAACACCAAATTGACCAAAGTGCACACATAATGCATAGCAGAAGGAAAATTTTTAGGTACCTTAGGTTCTAGATGAGGCCTTGTTTTCAGAATGTGATCACCAATATCCTCAGCCATGCTAACGAAAGCCTCATTATTTTTCTGTTCTCATTCCTTCTCTTCCTTTAAGGTGTGTTATCTCTACAGTTTTATCCTTGTTATCTTCCATCAATGCTCGAATGGTGGTGGCCTTATCAACATTTCTCCATGCCACCTCAGTAGATACCTTGACCAAGGCATTGCTGACCTACTCATCAGACATTAGAGTAGGTTTTATTGTCATGTGCCTACTTTGGGGTGCCTTCTTCACTCTTCGTGAGACACAAGACTCCTCACACACATCAAAATATGGTTCATCCATATGAGTCTGCATGGACCAGGATAATTGCTTCCTTGCACATGTAGTGGCCATATCTGGATCCATCAGCTCCCACCCATATAACTCCTTAAGGCCCACAGTACTCTGAAACTAGGCACAAATGATTTTTCTTGTGTCCTCAGCATAGCCCATACTAGGGACAACATACTCTTCACTTGTTCTTTCTCTTTTTGTTCTTGGCCCCTTAGGAACCTGGGTGCCAAGGTCTGGAGTTGGTCCTTCTCCTACCTGAGTTGTAATGGGTGTGCTGGGTTGCTCTTGCATAGTTTCTTCTGCTTCTTTCACCCCTTCCTCTTCATCTCTCATTTCTTCATCCTGGGGTTCCTCCACATCTTCAGGTTGAACTGGGGTACCAGGTGCACTCTCTTCAGACTCCTCCTCCTCCTCGTTAAGCTTCAACTTTCTTCTTCTTTCTGAGGGGAGAGTCGAGGTGACCTTCGTAAAGGTTGTGATGTTCCTGTGCCTTGGGTCCTGGTTCTTCTGAACACCTTCTTAAACTGGCACTCCTCATGGACTGTATCCATGTCCAAGTCTTCCTCTCCTCCTTGCACCTGTGGGGGAGTATCTGTTTGCTCACTTTCCACTTTGTCTATGGGCTACCTCTAGCCTCTATGGTCCAAGCCTCCACTATCCTCATGTTCTTCTTCTTCATCTATCTCTATGGTCGAGGTAGGCTTTGGAGCTGCCACATTTTCAACTGTGTGTTTTCCCTTAGGTGGCCCTGGGAGCATGAACTCATTCTCCACATACTTGTTATTTTCCAACCTAGGCTTAAGCTGGAGATAGAAAAGCATGGCTCCACTGTCCCCAATAGCCAAACTTACCAGCTTCATACTTATAACATCTGAAATGAGCCTCTCAATGTAGGTAGACTGACCTGGATAAACATAAGTTTTTCTGAGAGTATGGTAGTCACAATCTACCTTGTCTGCATTAAAGCTCAACCGACGCGCATCAGTAAACCTATGTACTGAGGCCAGGAAATAATGTGTTGTGAAGGCATATGGTAGTTTGCACCATGGACTCCATATCCCATCCTTCATTACAAACCACACACAATGCAAAAATGTTGATACACTACAAACTGTACTGCCTTACCCACTACTGAGGGTAACTCCTTTGGAATGTGCCATTCCTCCTCAAAGGCCATGTGCAAGTCGATCATACCATAGTTCTTCCCTTTGTTTGAATGGGCCACTCATTGTTACTTCACACAGATACTTCTCAAACCTCTCTGCGAGGGACTTCTTCTCTGTGGGGTATTCCCAAATTTTGTTCTTTGGCCCATCGGGCACTCCAATTTCTACAAACACAAGAGATAGTAGGATAGTGCCAAAACTTATCTTTTCACCTGTGTGCGCTTCCTCAATAATTGTTTCTGCTATGTAGCCTGCTAAATTGTAGACTTCTCCTTGTGACATCTTCTTTGCAATATGTAGCCACATGGTATTTACCTGTGACCATCTCTCTTGATCATTCAACTTAGTGAGCAGATGTGTGGCTTCCTGCACCACAGGGTACTTCCTTAATTTGTAGATGTCCATTCCATGTGGACCCTTGGAGTATCCCAACTCCTTGCTTGTGGCTATAACAACTTGCCTTATTAGTTAGATCACTACTAATTTCTGTCCATGTGCCCTTCAGTCCTGTCAATGTAGCAATCAAAGGTGCGGTGATCCTTACCCTCCGTCCAACAAAATAGAAGAAGTCCTCATGGACTCTGCTCATAAGCCATTGGTATAAACTTTCTAGTTTTCCAAAATATGGGAGTTCATACAGTTGATACACCCCTACCTTCTTGAGAAACTTCTCCCCAACATCGTCATATACTGGCATGTCATCCACCGTGCACTTGTTGGTCTTCTTATTCAACAAAGCATCCAACTCTCCCTTGTTATCAGTGGTGTGGTGGTTGTAATCACTTACTTTGCATATGAAGACATGGGAATCCAAATCCCATCCGACGATCACTCCTTCTGGATACTACATCTCTAAAAAATTACTCTCAGGAGAAACTTCAACCTCGAATTCCACCTTCTTCTTCCCCTTCCTACCTGTTGCAGGTGCTTTCCTTGGTGCCATAGTAAAAATCTCACCTTTTTCTTCTCTGTCGAGTAAGCCTCATGCCCTAGCTCAAAACCACATGCCCTAGCTGAAACCCATGCCCTAGCATGAGCCCTAACTCCTTCTCAATGCTTCTGCTTCACTCAAACCCTTCTCCAATGGGGACGCAAGCCACTTCTGTGCACAAATCTACTCTCCACGTCTGGTTTCACAACTCTCCGCACCTCAACATGTTTCACTTGGCTCGGTCACAACTAGCTCACTTGAATACTTGTGATCGCAAAGGTAAAAATGAACCCACATCATGTCCTTATATAGATTTTTGAAAATTTATTGCATTTATTGCTCCTTTACCTACCACCAATCCTCTCATTAATTGACCATTTTCCCAACTTTCCGTGGTACACCTGTGCCCCAACTATAACCTTCTAGTGCCTTCCTACCTTCTGGCTACAGACCTCCTTCTACATGCTTCCATGCACCGAAGTACCTCACCATTGTGCCTTCCTCTAGTAGTTTCTATGGCCACAGCTTACCTCGTGTTATACTGTTCATTCATTTATTTCCAGTTATGGTCTTCTCTAGGAGCAATCTTCTTTCTAGCAGCTCCTTTCCATACTTGAATAACACCTGTAACAGTTTGTTCTTATGTGTACCCATTTTTGAATAACAAATAACAACCACCCCACACCAATGGTATGTGCAGTCCTCTGTGCATAAAAATACTTCAGATTGTAATTAGCTTCCAGTGCGCAAATGTGCTTATTACACAAAACACCAAACTAAATTGACAAAGCATAGCGATGAAGAAGGAAATACATTAAAAGAAATACAGAAAGGGAAATCTATACTAAATGGAAATACTGCCTTATTACAAACACCAAGAAGACTTATTTATAATCAGGCTTCAGCCTACTCCCGTTGATATAACTGGGTAACCATGTTCCATCAAGCACCTCTAACTGACAAGTGCCTGATTCAAGGATGTGAGTGATAACATATGGTCCCAACCAATGCACCTTAAGTTTTCCTGGATGGCACAAAAACTTGGAATCATAAAGAAGTACCATCTGTCCAACCTCAAGCTTCTTATCCCTGATGTGTCTGTCATGCCATGCATTCTTCCTGGCCTTTTCCTACTTCTGACTCCAACGTGCTATGGTGTGCCTCTCATCCAACTGTATTAACTTGTCAATTCTTTCTTCTAATGCTTTCTCATCAGCTAGACCTCCCACGTGTGCAATACACAAAGAAGGTAACATGAATTCCATGGGAAGAACTGCTTCTGCGCCAAACACCAACTGAAAGGGTGTGGCCTTATTCAACCTTTTGTAGGTTGTTCTATATGCCCAAAGTACAACACAAACTTTATCATCCCAATCTTTCCTTCCAACATCACAAATTTTTGTTAAGGTCTGGCTCAATATCTTGTTTAAAGGCCTCAACAGTCCCATTTTCTTTAGGGTGATAAGATGTAGTCTTGTGGTGCGTGACCATAAATTCATCCAATAATATCCTAATTTGTCTCATTCAAGAAGTGTGTGCCCCTATCACTTGTCAAACTCAATGGACATCCATACCTAGTAAGAATATTTTCCCATAAGAACCTTGTTGTTGTAGCCTATGTACAATCCTTTGTAGGTGTTGCTTCTACCCACCTTGTAAGATAATCTGTACAAGTGATGATGTAGCGTGATCTGGTTCTACGCGTGGCTGGGGAAATAGGACCCACAAAGTCTATTTCCCATTTTTCAAATGGCTCTACACTAGTAATAGGCCTCAAAGGCATTTCATCTCTTTGTCCAGGTTTTCTAAGGCGCTGACAGTGATCACACGCCTTACAATACTCTTTACAACCCTTGTACAAGGTTTCCCACCATAATCCAATGAGTAGAATCTTTCTCGTGGTGGTGTCACTTGCATAATGCCCACCTGTAATACTGCCATGAGCCTCTTCCATGATATCTGTGCACTCATGTTCTAATACACACCGGTGCAATACTTCATCTCATCCTAGTTTGTATAAGTCACCACTGATCAACATGAAGGGTGCAACATGAATTGCAAGTTATTTCTTCTCTAAGGCTTTCATTCCTTCTGGCACCATACCTGTGCATAAAAATACAACAGTATCCTCCAATTCTAAAGGGCACGTGATGTAACCTGTACAACTGTGCATCTGACATTGTATCTTCAATTGTCTGTGTGTCCTCCCTGATTGATTTCTTGATAAGTGGTTTGGGCCAGAATTACTTTTACCTGGTTTTACCATGACTGTAAAGTCAAATTCTTGGAATAAGAGAACCCATCGACATATGTGCCCCTGTAAAATGGGCTTATTTACCAAGTATTTTAATGCCATGTGATCTGTATAAAATACAAAAGGTGTTGCTAGCAAGTACTGTCTAAACTTATGCAGTGCGTAGATCATCGACAAGGCCTCGTGCTCTGTAGTTGTATAATTCTGTTCTGCAGGAGTCAACTTTCTACTAGAAAAACAGATAGGATGATCTATAATACCTTCTCCAGGCTGAGCTAACACTGTGCCAATGGTCATGCCAGAGGCATCCACATGTACGTGAAATGGTTGGTTCCATGAGGGAAAATGTAGAATAGGTGTTGTAGTAAGTCTCTCCTTCAATGCCTCAAATGTGCGTTGTTTGTGGTTCTCCCCAATAGAATGTCCCTTTTCCTTTGAGTAACTCTTCCAAGGGTGTGGAAATCTTCACATATCCTTTGATAAATTTTCTGTAATACCCTGTGTGGCCCAAGAATCTGTGCACCTCACTTTGACTGGTAGGCTCCTCCAGGCCTACAATAACTACAACCTTAGCTGGATCTACTAACAAACCTTCCTTGCAGATGATATGCCCTAACAGAGTTCCAAAAGGTGTAGCAAATACACACTTCTTGATGTTTAAAGAGATGCTTAACTATCTACATCTTTCAAACATTAAGTGCAAGTTGTCACAATGATCCTTAACAAGCCCATATACCATCCAATCATCCAAGTAAACCTGCAAGAATTTGTGAATAAAATCCTGGAATGCTTGAACAACTATGCATGAAAATACAGCAGGTGCATTCTTCAAACCAAAGGGCATCACTGTATATGCAAAGCTTCCCCATTCAGTGGTGAAATTCATTTTCTCTTGATCCTCCTATGCAATTCTAACCTGGTGATACCCCAGAGAATCCATCTGTGAAAGAGTAAATTTGTGCCCTGCAATGCCTTCTAATATTTCCTCAGTGAAAGGTGTAGGAAAAGGATCAATCACACATGCAACATTCAGCTCCCTGTAATCCACACAAATCCTAATCTGACCATCTTTCTTTATACTGATTACCATGGGGCTAACCCACTCTGATTCTTCTAGGGGCTTAATGATGCCAGATTTCAACATTTTGTCAATTTCTTCTTTAACTTTTACGTGCAGGTTAGGGTTCATCCTGTAAGGTCTCTTCCTGACCAGGGTGCTCCTTCCTTTAGCTTAATCTTCATCTCACCTAATGACTCATGCACCCCCTTTAACTCATGGTAGCCCCGATGAAATAAGTCCTGGAAATCATGTAGTAACTCAATTATCTTTACCACTTTAGAATCAGACCAATAATATCCAATTATGGCCTCCTTGTGTTCAACATCCATGCCAACATTCACTTTCTTGGTCTTCATAGGTTCATGATAGGGTGCACACATTTTTATCCACACTGTCTAAAACCTTTGTGCATACCTACTGAATGATCTATGTCCAAATTTTCTACTTCTTCATCATCCACTATGTATACAATCTTTCCTTTCTCCTTATCAAAGAAAGCACACGTAAATAATTTGGCATCTGTATCATCTACTTCATCAAAATGTGCTCCTTGTTCTTCCTCACCAAATAACTCCTGAATGAGTTCTTCAGCCTTTGCACTGTCTCCCATAGTCAAGCATTCCATAACCCATAATGCCTCTCTCACCGAGGGTTTAGTAGAGAAGTACTCAAAATTCTGGTCATTCCTGCAATCAAGTCTTGCCAATTTCCAGTCTCCCTATGCAGTTCCGCATAAACATACCAAGTGCGTGTGCAACCTTGCAAAGTGGAATAAATTTTATGCACCCAAAGTGAAGGTGGTAAAACTTCCTACCCCTCTATCCAGAGTCTCTCACACTACTGAACGTGGTGCTAAACAGGTTGATTGCCATGATATATGTAGATTTGAGTAGGTGCATTGCTCCTAAGAAACCGGGTTATTAGAGCAACTCTTACTTCATTCCATTCTATGAGATTATCCTTGTGAACCATCCACCAAAGTGTTGCCATCCCACATAGGGTATACACTAACATATTTCTTCTCTCCACTTGATCCATCCATTGCTCCTCCATGGCATGCAGGAATACTATAGGATCTCCTTCTCTAGTATACCGGGGTACAAAGTTGTTACCTATCCTCCTAATACAATGAGGTTTGCTCCTCCATGCAAATGCACTTCTTACTTCATGCCCAACCATCTCATAGGTGTCATGTGCCCAATTGTCACAAGAAATACTTGTAGTATCACTAATAGACTGTGCATCTTCCCACTGGAGGATTCCTTCCTTAGATGGCTCAAGTACTTCTAGATCTCGAATGACGTGCACATAAATTTTGTTCAGGTCTTCCTCACTCAAAGGCTCAACATAAGGTGTAGATTTCCCATCTGTCAAAGGGATAATAACTCTTTCTTCCTTGTTCTCAAAACTTATATACCCCTTGTTGAACCATAGATCAACATTATTTGCATAACACCAAGGGCACCCAAGTAGAGCTGGGAAGTTGTCTGCTTCTGCAAGTGCTAAAACCTCAAAGTCCCCAGTGAACTTGGCCCCTTGTATAGTAATGGATGCATCCTTTAAAACTCCTAATTAGAGTGGCCTTAGTTTGATTAGCCATAAACAATACATTAGAGGATGGTTGTAATGGAGGTCTTCCCATCTGTACCCATGCATCTAAAGTAAGCACATTCACTTCCGTGCCTGTGTCAATCAATATATTTCTCAAAATCCATCCATCCACAACAACATTCAAAGTGATTTCCTTGTCATAATCCAAGCTATGAGGGGGAAGATTAGCATGCAGGATCTACCATGCATTTTCAATACCTGCGCAGAGTGTTTCCCTTTAACCAATTCCCTAGTAATGGAATAATATTCTCCTGGCAACATCTTGCATACCTCTTTCAAATCATCAACATCTGACTGGACCATCTCTGTTGCCTTCTTTTGTTCCAACTTCCATGACTGTTCCTTTAAACATTGTATTTCACCCTGAAGATTTCTGAGTACCTCCATGGTTTCCTGATAAACCTCCTTCTGATGTGTAGGATCTGGATATCTTGCATGTAAAACCTCCTCCTTAGTAATGGTAGGCTTCTGTTGTAATGTCTCTCTAGCGCATGCAACTTCAACATGTGTAGTAATCTTCACAGGTACTACCTCAGGTTCTGGTGCCAACTTTGGCATCCACTGATTTTCTATGGCATGTTGTATCCTAACCATCCATGCACCCTTGTTTTCCTGTTTATGTTGTTTGCTAAGATGCTCATATAAGTCTGGGCATTCCTCATAGTTATGATTCTTCCCACAAAAAGAACAAGTAATATTCTGAGGGCATTCACACCTGTAGTGGTCAGGAGATCTGCATGTATAACATGTTCCATGAGGAAACTCACCTCATCCACCACCATGGCCTCACCCCTGAATCCACCACAATATCCTTGACCTCTGCCATGACTTCCTTCAAAGCACCCTTCATTCTGATCATAGCACCCTTTAGTGTGATCACAATCATGGTGCTCACTTTTACTTTTAGAATTATCTGATACTCCTGTCTGTCATACACCAATATCTATAGCATCATGGATCTGACCAATCAACCTGCAGTCTTCTGTATTGTGAGTTTTGGACCAAAAAATATTACAATAGCAAGATACATTATTTCTTATTGTCTGTTGTAATAATGGGAAGTGGCTTGCATCATGGTCTAAATGACATATCTCGCAGTCTAGCAACAATGAATGTACTGACCTATGGGGACAACTATCCTTAGTGTGCCCTTCCACTTCACAATCTGTACACCAAATCCCAGTGCGTGTCTCATGTGCTGAATTGGCTGATAGTTTCTCCAACTGCTTTTCCATAGCTACAATCTGTGCTTCCAGGAATGGGCTCACTCCAGTGTCTATACTTCTGACTACCTCAGTGTGCAATGCTGCTTCAAGTGCTTTGTGCAGGTTCGTATATGTCTTATGTGACAATGCCCTCCTAAAAGGTGTGATCAAGCCCCCAACAAACCACTGTGCATGTTGGCTTGCATGAATATCATATGAAAGTTTAGACAAAAGTGTTTTGAAATGGGCATCATATTCCCAAACACTTTCAATAGTGCCCTTCTTAATATCCTTGAGCATGCTTATACTCTTCTACTTGAACTCAGGGATATGAAACTCCTTAAGGAAAGCTTCCGTAATGTTGCATAATCTACGCAAGTCTGATCAGGGTCAAACTTCCTGTACCAACTGTGAGTGCATCCCTGCAATGTAGTTACAAACTAACTTGCCTTGCACTCAGAATCTATGATTCCTTTTGCATGCCACAGTATCTCACACATGTGCACATGCTCAACAACATCTTCTATTCCCCTATACTCTGGAAGACGAAGTGACATCTCCATGTAAATATTCTGGGGTTGGTGAGGACCATGCCCACCTGATCCAGAACCTCCTGTGTTACCTCTACCTCCAGACCCACCAGATCCACCAGAACTAGATCCTCCACCTGTAGCTGGAAGTGGACCAGTGGATGTACTACCATGTGTCCCAACAGTGGTACTAAACTGAACTCCTACAGTCTGCGAGGTGGTACTACTCCCAGAAGTGAGTCCAAAATTCTACGTGCTTGAGTTTTGTGCCAATGATGCACCTGAAAAGGTACCTCCAAATAACAAAGAAGATGTTTTCCCAGCCATAGATGCACTTTCTACTTGATTTACTCCTTTTCTACTACTCCCCAAACTAGCTTGTTGACTACTGGTTGTACTAGATACTGGAAAACCAAGCGCAAGGGCTAGGTTTCCAGGTAGATTCAGATGCATGCCCATGGCCCATGTCATCTCTACTGGCGTCCTCCCTCATGAGGCCGAGGAGGGTTCCCTTTCATGCTTTCCCAAATGGGGGAGTTCCAGATGCTCTGGCTCCATGCCTTCTGCGTGAGCTCCAAATCCTTCATGAGCCATCTCTCTCCTCAATGCCATCCATTCTGCAATATCATGTTGCTTCTCTATCTCCCTCTCATGCACCTCATTGTACTTAAGCCACCTTTCTTCTCTTTTCCTCTCTACCGCTAGGTCTGCCATCCTTCACCAAACCTGCTCCTGCCCCCACGCATGGTAGGGTTTAGCTAGCCATCGGATTTTCTTCCAAGTTCAGGGTTACCATCAAGATTTTGATAACCAGTGGAATGCCTTGTAGATAGTTCCCCTGGGATAATGTAAAAACTGGAACTCAGCTACCTCCAGGAAAGAGTAAGTAGAAATTGAGTACTCTAAAATATAGCTATTCAGAACACCATGGAACCAAGTGTCCACAACGTGCGTCCAAATCAGATCAACATCATAGAGGGCCTAAAATTCTTCCTACATCTAGACAAGTGTGTGATACCTCCAATTCCTTTTAGATGCATAAGCAACCAGCCACTCGTACAACTCTACCAGAAAGATAGCAAAGAAGCTCTCATATAAATAGTCATACAAATTCTGCTCCACCCATGCACGTCAAACTCAGATCCAGTGTTGAACCTCTGAGTGTACTCTTCTTCTAGATCTATTATCCACTCCTCAACACTTGCTAGGGTCAACCGGTATGTCTTCATCATGAAACATCCTGAAAACAACTGAAAAAGAGGTCCGACAATGGAACCAATGATGCAGCCTAGAATCTACTGTGAAAAACCCAGGCACACTGGCACATCACTCAGCCTGAGCTGAGTGCTCACCCAAAGTGCACAAAGGTACCAGGCCCCTCTTTAGAGTTTCTTGTGTAGGATGTTAGTGTGATGATGATAAAACATATTCAGATCCATAATTAAACATAAACATTCCACAGTGCATAATCCAGATCTAGATCTTAGAGAATCATGAATTAAACAATAACTATAATAAGATTAACCATACATGAACCTAGATTCAGTTATGTTTAACACCATTATCCAGCCAATATATCCATTGCATTAAACACCATAAAACACATAAGCTTCTTACATTATAAAGTATATCCATAAGTCATGCGCGCATCAAATCCAACAACATAACTCTATAAATAATTCACACACTTTAAACTACATAGTTCAATACATATTTATAGAGGTGGGGACTTTCCCTTCACCACCTATGCACTTCTCAAAATAGGTCGCATGCTGATAATAGCCATGTGCCTTTACAATAGCATGCATACATGCAAGTGTTCTAATAATAGATGTCCTATAGTTAACTGGAAGAAGAAATCCTATTATTAGCTCAAACCATGCATGGCACTTATCAGCCGCTCATTCCCAAAATACCATTGTGTGTAGTGCAAGTCTTCATCCCTATGTGTGCTCCACACGCTATCTCCAAAAATAGCCCTTATCCATAAAAATGGCTAAGTCCTGAGCCAAAGTGTTCTGGCATGCATTTCCTTCCCTATCTTTCTGTGCCTTCAAATGCACCTTGTTCAACACAACCCAACACTATCGCTTACCGGGTATCAGACACTTGTTCATTCAGTTTTGACCACGACAATGATGACCTTCTAGATGATATTACATGATTAAATAGTAAAATCATCTATGACACTAAGGGGGCATAAACATTCACAAGAAGAAGAGATAGATGACCTAGCATCAACACTTTGGAGTCATTGTTTCATACTCACTGGGATGTGAATTAACCTCCTAGAGTGTCAATAGTACATAATATAAATTCAAAATGCACATTAACGATTCATTATGGAATGACACCTATGGTAGGTTCACATTTCTTCTTGTTGCACTAGGGACATTTTACTACTGGATGTCTGTGTTTATGTCAAACACTGTCACAATAGGTATTGTACATCTCACACTGGACATTATTAGAACAATTTATGATGGTCATCACTATTTTAGTCTATTCTTGAATTCCATTATACATGTAACCTACATTATAGAAATTCACTGCACAAACGCTACAAAATGACACACTCTAGTCTCAAGATCCATGGGGAGTCGGACTGTACTCATTGAGCTGTATACATCACAAATGGACCTCATCTCTGTTATCCAAATAACTCATCCTAGTTATCTAGATAACTTATATTTTCATTCTGTCTCTGATGAGGCCCTAGGATTCACTTTCAAGTTGCACTTGACAATAGGTTATTGCTACTCATGGAAATGTAAGTAGAATTTTCACACCTAATCAATTACCCTTCTTGTTGTGTACCCAACAGTCATGCAATCATTCCTTCATCCCTTGACATGGATGCTATGGATGATTTCATCTTGCACTTTATTAGTTCATCTTAGCATTAGTCCTCTACTAATTTTGAACACATTACTGTATTCCATTTTCTTTGAAGCCTTTCATCCTGTTACAATTGCTTTCTTTCCTACCCATAAGTGAAAAAGATGCCGCAAATCTAATTGCAGACTTTCCAAAAGAAGAAAATAAGGTAAGTCCTTAGAAGTCTTTAGTGCGCTTACATACACTAGGTAAATAAAAAACCCCTTTTCTATAGATAAGACCAATGTGCCCTTCCTTAAATGAGATGCAATACCAGGCCAACATACTTATCAATCACTGCAGTTTTATCACCTTGCTTCATGTAAATGCTAGCACACTTTTACGGCCCTTTTTACCCACCTTTGTGTGCCTGCCTTTTGCAATCTTACACCTCTTACTTTCACACGTTAAGACTTGATTGAACCTTGATAAAATAAAGTAGATCAGTCATATGTGTACCCATGATCATCTTGTGGTCAATGTGTGTGAGTACATGTAGCATGGAATGATGCAAAAGCATAGAGACTAAAAGGAAAGTGACCAAATCATATAACTACGATTATTGGTGTGTGTTATACATGTATAGATAGACAAACAAATAAGAATGCAACAGTTAGTTAAATTCTTGTATGTGATCAATCAATGAAAAATGTGCCACTTTAAATATTGTAAAATTTTCAAAGTAAAGTGTGCATAATGTATAAGAGTTTAAAGTTCCTTCCATTGAAATAACTTCTATTGAAATGTAATGCTAGAGTGGATTTCTTGGGCTCATATCATGCCCAATACTCATTATTTATTTACTGATCATCATGCCAACGTGTGGTTTTTTTATCTCACATCAGATTTAGAGGGATGTTGGTAGGTGAGAAGTATTTTATTACTCTCCATCCATGAATTTTGGTCATAATACATCACTGAAGATGGTACATCCCTCATCTTATTTGTTCCTTGTGTCTTGCCTTTAGTTTCTTCCTTCTTGCATGAAATAGTTAGCTAATGTAAGTAAAGTTGAAACTAACACCTAGTAGCTTCAATACAATGCTAAACTAAACCTATGCATCATCATGCTAAGAGCTTAAACAAAGCTAACCTATCAACATTTCTACATTAAACATGAAATGAACATTTCAAGCTAATATGCTAAACAAATTAACTTCTATCTCTTATTGAATGCTAAAATAAGATGAGATTGAACCTATGTAGATCCAATCAAAAAGTTGATTATATGCTTGAAATCCCAAGGTTTCTAAGAATGGATTCTTGTCAAATCATGTCTACAAGACCATTTGACATATCTCCATATGACTTCAAAACTTGGGTGGATGAATACAAGAAATGGAGAAGGCTAGCTCTTCTAATGGAAGAATGCTCAAAGATGATAAATGGCTATAGTGTATGCTCTATGCTCATTTAGGAATGTAGGTGTAAATAGAAAGGTAGGAGGAGGGCTCCTTATATAGCCCAATGGATAGAAGAATCTCTACATCCCTCTTCATGTGGGATAAATGGAGAGGTTGGGTTAGTTGTGGATAAGGGAGGTTTAGAAAGGGTTGAGTCAACCTTAGGAGAGTTTAGTTTGTCCTTTAGTGACCCATGGGGTTTGAGGGGATTTATTAATTAACCAAAGTGATTAATTAATAGGTGTACAAGCTTATAGAAGCTTTTTAGAGGAATAATTAGCATGATTTAGACTATGAGAGGATTTAATCAAATAAATGATGATTTATTGATTAAATAGAAGAGAGAATTAATTAATTAAGAATAATTAATTAATCTAGATAGAAAGGGGTATTAATTAATTAGAAATAATTAATTAATGTAGATAGAAAGGGGAGCTTAATTAATTAGAAATAATTAATTGATTAATTAGAAATAATTAATTAAAGGAAAGGGGAGTTAATTGGCGTTCATTGTTGGATAGAAGAGTTAATTAACTAACGTAATGTAATTAATTAATGATGATAGCAGAGAAAATGTGTGATATTGACGATATGTCGTCAATTTGTGGGAAAGGGTATAATTAGCGCAATTTAAGTATTTAAATTGCTCGAGCTAAATTATAGGTGTCTACATTTTCCCCTCTTTGGGGTGGTGTAAGTGACGCCACTTCAAAGATAGTAGACAGATAAAATTTTGAAGACGTAGAAGAAAAATTAGTAGAAGTGAGAGATGCCCCCTCGAGTGTCGATGGGGTGATGAAAGAAGGTGATCGACAATCGAAAAAGGTGAGAGAAAGGAAATAGAAGAATGGGTAGGAGCAGGATGCCCCAGGTGAATAAGAAGAATAGTGTTGATAGGAGAATGATGTAGAAGAGGAATGATAGATGGAAAGAAAAAGAGAAAGCTTTCATCCAGTGTATTGAAAAAACTTTAGTGTCAGCATATTCCCAAAGATCTTCGTCATCAGTCCTTATTACAAATATAAGCATAAAAAAAAAGTAGGATGACATGAAAAGCCATACTATGAATAATTGTCCATTGCTTGAAACACCCACTCAATGCAACATATGAAAAGCAATGCAATATGAGAAGGAAACAAGCTCATTTAACAGGGAAAACAAGTACAAACACACATATATTCCAACCAACAATGGTCAAGATGGTTGTACAAATGTTTTGTTATCAAGCTGAAGATCCCCAAATGTTCATGATTGATGACAAGGGTTAAAAATGATGCCCCGAGCAAGGATACATGCAAGGGAAGATGATGAAGGACACTGGGTCCAATGAAAAAGTGTAGTGCGCTACGAAACAGTACCAGGCAACTATATGTGCCCCAGAGTACCGACGAAGCAAGCAGGCTAGCTTTGTAAATGGTTGTAAATATGATGATCCACGAGTCATTTGATCTGTGAACATGTGAAAATTTCCAACAAGATATGGAATGAATACCATGCGCAAGACACGAGTTTCAGCCGCTATGAGCTGGTTTACCTAGTTTTGTGAATTTTACAATTTTTAGGATTTTTGAATTAGTTTTGAAAATTTTTGGATTTTGAATTGATTTTTTTTTTTTTTTTTTTTTTTTTTTTTTGGACTTGGGTTAGTTTGGATAGAGAAGAAGTTAGAAGAATCAGCAAGAATCTCCCAGGAGCAAAAGAAATGCCCCAAGGAGAAGAAAGAAGCAACATGTGGAAAATAATGCCCCAGCACAATGGAAAGATTAACAAAATAATTATTTAATAAAAAATAATTATTCGATGGAGTGTGTAGAAGAAGGGATATTGCCTAGGAGCAATAAAATTGTCCTAGTGAGAAGAAATGAGTACCAGATGGAAAATAATGCCCCAACATGATGAAAAAGTAAGGAAAATAATTATTTAAATAAAATAATTATTCATGGTGAGTAGAAGAAGAGTTAGAGTGTGATGTTATATGGTTTGATTTCACACTTTTGTATGTATCATGATGATAGTTGAGATGTTTGTACCACATGTGTTTGATTTTGACATGATAGATCCATAGATGATATCAATTGTATTGTACATGTGATGCTCTAGATTAGTGGATGGGATGACATGATGATATTGGTGCGGGGGGATAGATTTTGATATTTGTGATCCCTCTTGCCCCCATTTGATGATACGATATGTGATGATTAGCTTAGCATTCATGTATGATGTATGGATGATATTAGATGTGATGATATTGAAGGAGATATGATGATGTGATAACAAAACTATGTACATGCAACAAGCAAACACAATCAAATGTGAACAAAATATATATAGTATCAACCCGCATGAATTAACACAACTATGTACAATTATTTACAAGCATGCAAAAACACACTTGCATATGTACAAGTAAGAATGAATCTAATCTAAGCAAGAAAAAATGAATCTTATCAAAGCATGTCTAATAAACAAACTATACAAATGTACAAACAAGCAACAACTATACAAGCAAACAATGTACACAAACAAAGAAAGAAACAAGATAAAGTAAGTAAACTAAAGTTATGTTTTTGCAAGATTGTTTTGTGAAACACTTTTCTACTGTTATTGTTTTTGCTTTTGTGAAACAATTTTCTATTGTTTTTGTGCTTTTGTGAAACAATTTTCTATTGTTTTTGTGCTTTTCAAACATTTTTGAATGTTTTTGTGATTTTCTAACATTTTGAATGTTTTTGTGATTTTCTAACATTTTTGAATGTTTTTGTGATTTTCTAAGGTTTTTCGAAGCTATGCACAGGTAACCGAGAAACGTGGATGCCCCCAGCGTTAGATAGAGAATATACAAGGGCAGGTGCCACGTGCTTATAAACAGGAAGGTGAAGTCACAGAAGTGCCCCCAGCGTTAGATGGGGAATATGCAAAGACCATCCCTTCACAGATTAACAAGAGGAGAAAAATCCGGATCAAGGCTTGACAGGATAGGTTCATAGGGAATCTCAGATGCAGACGTGGAACTAGCCCTAGGCTAAGTAAAAGTACCCTCCAGATGCAAGATGCTTGTGAACAATGAATCCTCCCAAGGTGCTGGAAACCAGTTTTCACCAAGGGACCTATCCAACGTGCCACAATTGTGTGGTTTTCACATATGGATGACCTGTTTTCTCTTTTTTTTTTTTCTCTTATTTTAATTTTTTTGTATTTTGATCATTTTTACTCTTTTTTTGGTTTTCTTTTCTGATTTTTGTGCCATGTTTAAGCATAGAACCGCTTAAGGTGCATGGCATTCATAGGTTCACAGAGCTCATCACCATTGGGATGGGAAAGTTTGTATGCTCATGTACCATATTTGGCCACAATGACGTAAGGTCCTAACCAATGCGGTTCAAACTTGCCTTTCTTCTCTCTTTCTGCCCTTGTGTTGAACTGATTTTCTTTCATGACCAAATCTCTGACCTCAAACTGATGAGGTATGATCCTTTTGTTGTAATTTCTGGAGACTCTGTTCTGATACACTTTGAGATGGTTAAGGGTGGATGCACTTTTCATCCAGGAGTTCTAATTCTGCCAGCCTGGCCACTCTGTAATCCTCATCCTTGTCCAGGTAATCCCTAAGAGATATTCTCAGGGAAGGAAGCTCGATTTCCAATGGGATGATGGATTCAGTTCCAAATACTAGGGAATAGGGTGTCACACCAGTAGGAGTGTGAATGGAGGTCCTATAAGCCCAAAGGGCTGGGTGAATTTGCAAATGCCAATTGTGACCTGTCTTACTCACCATCTTTTCCATGATTCGAACCAATGTTTTGTTAGTGGCTTCAGCCTGCCCATTACCTTGTGGATAATATGGCGTAGACCACTTCAATTTTATTTGAAATCGATGACAAAGGTCCTTCACTATCTTGTTCTTGAATGATTTTCCATTGTCAGTAACTATGGCCACAGGAATGCCATACCGACAGATAAGGTGATTCATGATAAACTTTGAAATCTGAGCTCCTGTAACATAAGTCAAAGGAACAACCTCCACCCACTTAGTGAAATATTCGTAGCTATGATGATGTGAGTATGACCATCAGATGAGGTAGGGGTGAGCTTTCCTATTAAATCAGTCCCCATTTGGAGAATGGCCATGGGGTTGTGATTGGCTGCAATGGTTGTGATGGTGCATGGATGAAATTTTGATACTTCTGACATAATACAAATTTCCTTACATAGTTTCAGTAGTCTGTTTCCATAGTAGGCCAATAGTAGCCTACTCTCAACAATTTCTTAGCTAGAACCATTCCATTTGTATGGGTGCCGCACACCCCTTCATGTACCTCTTTAATCACTTGGACTGACTCTGCTACATCTAGACAATGCAACAGATTCCCATCGTAGCCATGATGATAGAGTGTATCTCCTAAGAGGGTGTAATGGGCTATCTGGTGGATAAGGATTTTTTTTCTTCAAAATGGGAGATGTCAGGAGGGAAGGTGTTGTGTTTAAGATAGGTATAGATGTGCACATACCATGGGGAATAGGGACCAACAACTTCACAAGCCAAACATGATTCTGGCATGTCATACGCAGGCTGGCGTAGATTCTCAACAAAGAATGGCATATCATTGCTCTCTGGTGGAATTCGTAGCATAGAACCTATGGTTTCCATAGCATCTGTGGATCTATTTTGTGCTCTTGGAATCTGTTTGAATGTGATACGCACAAAATACTCTTTCAAGGTTTCCACCAGTTTTTTGTAGGGGATGAGTTTCTCATCCTTGACTTTATATTCATCGTTAACTTGCTTGATGATCAATTGTGAATCACCAATGATCTTAACATGATGGATATCCCATTTGATTTCCAGCTTCATCCCAGCGATGAGCACCTCATATTCCACAATATTATTTGTACAAAGAAAACCAAGGTGAAAAGCTTGAGGTAGAGGGTTGCTTGAAGAAGTAATTAATGCCACACCTACCCCGAACCATGAAAAGTAAAAGATCCATCAAAGTGCACTTGCCACATGACAGATTCCTCAATATACAATTAATGAAGCATCTGGCAGATCCAGACTTACAGCTCTTGTTCCTGGTAATGGTGCTTCTGCTAACTGATCGGTGAGTACTTGTCCTTTTATCAACTTTTGATGTACATACTCAATGTCAAATTCACTTAGTAGAATGATCCAATTAGCCATTCTACCTGTAAGGGTGGGTTTTGACAACAGGTACTTAAGTGGGTCAACTTTGGATATAAGCTTGGTTTTAGTATTTAACAGGTAATGGTGAAGTTTTTGGAAGGTAAAAACTACAAGCCAAACAAGATTTTTCAATCTGAGGGTAGTTGAGCTCATAAGCAATGAGAGTACGACTGAGATAGTACACAAATTTTTCTTTATGGCCGAGGTCATATTGGGTGAGCAATGCACCAATAGAAAATTGAGTAGCAGAAATATACAGCAGGAGTGGCTCACCAGGAGTTGGAGGCATGAGGATAGGTGGATTGGCTAAGTATTGCTTAAGCAAGGTGAAGGCCTGTTGTTGCTCTGGTCCCCAAATAAAGGCAACATCCTTTTTAAGTAGATGGGTGAATGAATGACACTTGTCAGCAAGTTGGGAAATGAAGCGTGGATGGCTTGTATCTTTCCTTGCAAGTTGCATAGTTGTTTGATGTTTTTGGGAGGAGGCATTTCAGTAATGGCAGTAACTTTAGCTGGGTCTACCTCAATCCCTCTTCATGATACAATGAATCCAAGAAACTTTCCTGATAGTACGCCAAACACACACTTCTTTGGATTCAATCTGACTTTGTATTCCTGCAGGTGTTCGAAGATACGCCACAAAATCTCAGGGTGATCTGCTCTTGTCTTGGATTTCCCAAGGATATCATCCACATAGTCTTCCATGATGTCATGAATCATATCATGGAAAATCATGGTCATTTCCCTTTGATAAGTTGCTCCTGCATTTTTAAGGCCAAAGGGCATTACCTGATAACAAAAAGTCCCCCAGGGGGTTGTGAAGGTTATCTTGTGTTGATCCTCATCTGTGATTTTGATCTGATTGTAGCCTAAAAATCCATCCATAAGAGATAACATTTCATATCCTGTAGTTGAATCAACAATCATATCAATATTGGGCAATGGGAAATCATCTTTTGGACATGCCTTATTAATGTCTCTAAAATCCATACAGATTCTGATCCCGACAGGTTTCTTTTATATGGGGACTATGTTTGATATCCATTCCGAGTAATCAATAGGTCTAATAAAGCCCTCCATAAGCAATCTTTCTATATTTTATTTAACTAGAAGAGCCACCTGTGGATGCATTTTTTTGAGCTTTTGTTGATGGGCTTGGTTTCTATGTGCACTACTAGGTTATGCACTACCAAAGTTAGATCCAAGCCCTGACATATCCTTATAGGACCATGTGAATACATCTACAAAATCCCACAGAAGCATGGTGAATGTTTTTTGTTCCCATGCTGAGAGTGAAGCTCCTAGTTTGACTATCTTTGGATCGTCTTCTGTTCCAATATTCACATCAATGGTTTCTTCTACTAGCATTTTTGACAAATCCTCCATATGCGTAGGATCGGGAGGAAGGTTGAGATCTTCTTCCAAGGGTGTCTCTATGATATTTTCACCCTTGGTGTGGTCACTTTTCTTGTCCATTGATTTTTTTACTTGTTTGTCAGCCAGCGCCTCAAAGAGGTTTTCACTGTGTGACTTGGACTTTTGTTTTTGCTGAGGCTTTTCATTGGAACTTTTTCCCTCACTTTTTCTCAAGTTTTTCTGACCATGAAGCTCAGCTTCCTCACCAAAGTATGCACAGGTATCTAAGTCAATGTAGAAACCCTTCTTATGGTCTCCAATTGGAATTGTATCTCGAATGCCCATGAATTTTGCAATGGCTTCATCATTTTCAAAGAGATCCAATGGTACGTGACATTGTTGGTCCCATTCGACAAGGAAAGGGTAAACAAGGTCAATTTTAGGTTCAGTAGGGGTTATGGTAAGGACAACGGTATCCATGAATAGGTTCATGGAGGCAAGATCCTCGTATTGGCTACAGTGGGAATCTGTGTCGCTGTCTAAATAATCAGAGCTATCTTCATGCTCAGAACAGGTGGCATCTTGATCATTGGGGTGTGATCCATAGGGTCAAATGTTGATGCCATATCTTTCCATCTTGAAATGTGGGAGAGGAACTGGTTCTCTTGGTCCTTGCTCATTCTTTCCTGCATCCTAGACCCTTGTAGCCCATGGAATACATCATTCGGCTAGACTTCTCATACTCAGGGATTTGGTAGCAAGTTGGTTGAGTATCTTCTAGGACCCAAGTCATAGGTGGGTCCAATAATTTCTCTTCAGTGAGTAACCCTCCAGGTAAAAATGACCCAATAGTTTGCTCATCTCTAGGCCATCTGAAATGATAGTTGGGTCGGCCTCTAGTTTTAGGTGACAATGATAGGTCTGAAACCAAAAGAGCTTGTTGCACATTATACTCTCCACAACCGTATTCCAGAACCTTCATCTCCCATGAATCAAAAGGAGAAGTTGATGTAGAAGCCTCATGGGTGCAAGAACTTAGGGAATCTGAATCTACTCATGACTCCATGGCTTCAGATTGAAGAGGAACAACTATATCAGCAGAGGGACATGTATAGGCACCCTTACGCGTAAAACTATTGAGAGCTCTGTAGTGAGTGAAGGGCTCTGGATCTCCTTGTATTGTGACAGTGTGTCCCTCGTGTTTCAATTTGATGCATTGATGGAATGTTGATGGCATGGCCTGCATGGCATGAATCCATGGTCGGCCAAGAAGCATATTGTATGGAAGTTCCAAGTCCAAGACATGAAACTTCATCTGATGACAAGTGGGTCCTACTTCCATGGGTAATGTGATTGTGCCAGCTGATTCCATTTTTCCATGTTGTCGTAAGTGGTTATGGTAATGATGTGGGACTCTAGATCTTCTTCTGTATGTCCTAGTTGCTTAATTAATTTCAATGTGCATATATTCAACCCTGATTTATTGATCACAAGCACCCATTTTATCTTTCAACGGGTAACGAATACCTCAATATATAAGGGGAGATTATGTGTTGGATCTTCAATAGGGATCTCCCTATGATTAAAAGGAGATGTAATCAGTTGGTATGATGTTGATCACCACAGCTTGAAGATGTGAATGGTCCACTTCTAGTGGCAATCCTGACCCCTGAAGAGTTTTGTACAAGATGTCCTTATGTACATTTGATATTTTGAGAAGATCCAAGATTGAAATCTTGGCAGATGTCTTCTCAATTTGTTCTAAGAGGTTGTACCTACCATCTTGTGGGGTCGACAGAGAGGGTTCAGGAATCATGAGGTGGGTGTGCCTTGTTACCATAGTGCAATCCTTTCCCTTGATCTGAATGGTGTTCACATGGTCACTAGGAGAGTGGATACATCCAATGAGTGAATCATAATGATTATTGTCCTTCTTGGTATATAGATAATTCACTGCTTTGTAACTCTGGGATGACTCTCCTCGATCCGGATTTTTCTCATCTGACTTACCATGTTTAGGGAATGGTTCTTTGAATATTCCCATCTTTTCATTTGGCATCTGAGTTTTCTCTGGGGTATCCACTTCTATCTCCCCATTGTCGATGAGGTCTTGGATGTAGTGACGAAGTCATAGACATTTGTCTGTTTTGTGTCCCTTGACATGATGTAATTCACAATAGTCATGCTCTTTGTACCATGATGGTTTTGGAGCATTTTCATCAAAGGGTTGTGTCATGGGATAAGTCACCATGTGAGCTGCATCTAATTGCTTCAATATGGCCAAACAAAGGATCATTGAGAGGAGTGAAAATTCTACATTTAGGTGGTGGTTGAATAGGTCCTTTGGTCAGTTTAAAAGGTTGACCAGTTTGAACCATTTGTATGTGTTTGGAATCTGTGATTCCGTCTCCCACCACGTTCTTGTTTTTGTTGAATATTTTCAGCTTTTCCGTAGGTTTTGCATTTTGGTTATCCTTAGAGTGTGGTTTAATGGTTCCTTTGGCAATAAGGGATTTCTCTATTTGAATTCCCTTTTCAATAACCTCTTTGAAGGTGTGAACACAATGCATTTGCAGATGAAAAGTGATGTCTGGGTTGAGATTGGGCACAAAGATACTCACCAGATGTTTTTCAGGGAATGCACAAGGGAAGCAACTGGCTATCCCTCTCCATCTTTGCAGGAAGCTAGCGAATGTCTTGTTAGGATGTTGTTTAGTGCCACACAAGTCTGCCATGGTTATGTCACTTTCTATGTTGTATGAGAAGTGTCGTACAAACCTTTCTGCCAGTTCAGGCCATGTGAAAATAGACCCACGAGGTAAGCGAGTGAACCATTCCAAGGCTTGGCCCCCTAGACTCTTTGGAAAGAGTCGTATGAGGTAATTGTCACTGTAGGCCACTTCTTGGCATGCCATGTAAAAATATTTTACATGGTCTCATGGGTCACCTTTCCCTCTATATTTGTCAAATTTTGGCATGTCAAACTTTTTAGGGAAGGGTTGAAGCATCATAGTTTTGTCAAATGGATAGGGACATAGCTCTTCATATTGATATTTTCTGCTATTCCCCACAGTGCTCTCTTGGAGGCTTGTAAGTGTCACTTTCATAGATTGCATTTCTTGAGTGAGTAATTGTTCTTTGGTAGGAGAAGCAGGGATATATACATGATTATGTTCCATATTGTCTTCTCCTTGATTGTCCAGTTGAAGTTCACTAATTTTGACCTTAGGTTTTGTCTTTTGTACATTCTTGTTTGTTTCTTTTTGTACATGAGATGTTAACAAAGCCAATTGTCGACTAAGGTTGCTAATTTGTTGTTGAATAGTGACTTCTTCTTCGAGAGGTTCCTCTTCTTCTTCATGTTGTGGAGGTTGTTCAACATTTTCGTGTTCTATTCTGACTTTACGTGGTACTTTAAGGAAAGGTATTCTATATCCCACTACATTATCATTTCCCACGTTAGAAGTAGAAGCATGTCCATGTGTTAAGATATCATCCATGTTAATAAGAGGTTTCTCCTCTTCATTAGCATCATTTGTAGGTGGGATTGCCTCTTGTTCGATAGGCATTCTGGCTCCCAACTCCACAACTCGTGCTAGTACCCGATCCTTGTTTCTAAAAAGGAATTCATCTAACAAGGTGGGGTCAAAGTCAAACTCCGCATGTGGTGATTCCAACTCGTCACCGCTATGATCTATCATTTCTTCTACTTCTTTCTCCATGGAGAATAAAGGCCCAAGATCATGGCCAATAAAAGGGTTTGACCCTTGTTTGTTTGAGGCTTCCCAAGTTTGTGTTTGTCTTGCTTCCAAAGCCTACTTTTTGAGTCCTAATCTTGTTTTAGGAGCCATGACGTGTAATAGGTTCACTTAGGTATCTGTGAATGTGTTCAAATATTTTTATCAAACCTAAGTGAAAAAAGGAATGTCAAGAAATTAAGGTATGTTATGAATGTCAAAGAACCAACGTGACACAATAATTTTCTCTTAAATGAATGAGCCAAGCAAGAATCAATCACACAATGTTGAGTTTCAAACCAAATAATCAAATGAAGTACTTCCTAAATTTGTCTTTGAAAAGGTAGTTGGTGTCGTATGATGATTAACAAAATGTCCCTACTTATGTCGAGTTCAAAGAAATGAACAAGGCGTAAGTAATAACAAGAAGTTAACGTGACCTCCAAACAAAGTATACTAGAAGCAAGCCCAAATTCAATCAAGACCTATATTCCAAAGGGTGTCAGTTACGATTGTGAGTGACACAACAATTTCACCAAGATATGTTAACCAAACTTTGTGAGAAAGTAAGGTATTGATATCAAGATGATATTGATATAACACGCACAAGTGGTAACACTTAACACTCTTCAGAATCGAGGTAATAATTGAAATCAAACTAAAGTGATAGTATACCTAGGAATTGTTAAAGTGTATATAGCGTAACCTTACAATATAGATATTTAGGTCAAGTTTACAAGAAACAAGACGTAAATACCAAAATTGTAGTGACACGATATAAACAAGATAACCGTTCAAAGGAGAATCAAAGTGATGAACCAAGCCTAACTACGATGATGATCTTGACTTGGGTATCAAGATCAAAAAGGCTACCAATGATATAAAAATGTCTCCACACACTTTAGACATTTAACAACCCAGCCACAAACATGGATGGGCGTAAACAGACAAAAAAGTGGTGAAAACAATCAATTGATAATGCAAAGGTAGTCACTCTTCTTTTGATCAACAAAGTGTCAAAAGAAAGTGAAGGAAGTAGATCAATTGGGGTTGAAAAATGTTGGCCTCACTTTGGCAGAGTTTCACCTCACCTTAGGGAAAGTGAAAAACTAAGAAAAAGTAATGCTTCACATGTTTCGTGATGAACAATAGCTCTCAACTCAAATTGGCTTTGATGTGGTCCAAGTTGGCTCCTGGTCAAAGATAGCTTCCTAGGTGGTTCACTCAACTAGGTGTCACAAGTCATCTAAGAGTGAGCTCGATTTACCCAAAAAGTCACACTGACTAATTTGGGAGTATCTCGGCTTTACTTTACCCCCTTCAAGCATAGTGGGCAATAAATGTGTCCATCGTGTACTCTCACTGGGGTCGCGATACAGATGACTTGTGATGCTAAATCTCACAAATGGTAATACTAGTCAAGTAGGTTGTGCGGAGCACTTCCCATTTCATCCACAAGGTTCCCTCTTGTGTGGACTACTTTGGGGTTCCTAGGACCACCCCCATTGTTGTAGCTTAAGGCTTATGCCAAAGGGGTTATGTCCTAGTTTTAAGCGGATGGGACGTACCCTTATCTGAACCTGCAAATACAGTGTGTTGATTGTGGTGTGTTTTTTTTATCTTTTTAAATTGGATGTGGTTTCTTGAACACCTTTTGGCAACCTGCAACACATGTTTAGTTAGAAAATTTTGTTTCGAACTCCTTTCTTTGACAAGCATTTTTAGGTCTTGCACTCAAGTGTTAGTAGTTCTCCAAGAAAATCACATTATTTAAAAGAGGATTAAGAGTTGCTTTTGATTCTCAAGATCATCCAAGGATGCAAGAGAAGAGCATACACAACAAATAATCCAACTAAAAAGTAAAGAAAATCTTTGCAATCAATGAACCATACAAAAAGCTTGATAAATGTTCATTCCCTTAAACCAAAAGTGAAAGATGAAGTTTCCAATTTACCAAATGTTATAAAATGAAGACTAAAGTTGCTTTTGATTCTCAAGATCACCCTAAGGTGCAAGAGAAGAGCATACACAAACTTTATCCCAACTATATAGAAATGGAAAACTTCAAATCAAAGGACCATTGAAAAATGCTTTGTAAAAGGTTCATTCCCTTAAGCAAAATGAATAATCAAATTTCCAAGTTTAATCCCAATGTTAAAAAGATAGAGATCAAAGTTGTTTTTGATTCTCAAGATCACCAAAAGGTGCAAGAGAAGAGCATACACATGCTTTGGTCTAAATCAAGTAAAGCATGGAAATACAACATTCATCAAAACATTAGACATGTTAGAAAATGACCAGTTTTAAAATAAAAGGAAAACCTACAATTTATGTAAGTATAAATCCCAAATTTATGTTTTCATTGCATAGTTAACTTCAATACCTTTCCAACACAAAAAAAATGGAGTTATTTTGAGTTCGGGAGCAAAATTTATGGCCTTCGGAAGATGGGTTACGCATATGCTCTTATGCTCACGGGTATGCACTTGACATGCACTCAAAAAATGTAAAAAAAAAATGTCCCTTAATCTGCAAAATGGTCAAATTTTTCCAACCAAGATTCAATTTTGACAACAACCCATCACATTAATATATGAATAGAAGACTCAATGCTATCAAACATTAACATACATGCTCAAGAATTTAAGATTTTCAAGAAATTGGCAAAACTAGCATGTAGAATGATGAAAAAGTAAGCTCTAAAAATGAAAACATGATGAAATATTGAAATTTTCTCACCAAGATTTAATTTTGATAGAAACCCACCACATTAATATGTAAATAGAAGACTCAACACTATCAAACACTAACCTACATGCTCAAGAATTTAAGATTTTCAAGAAATTGACAAAACTAGCATGTAGAATGTTGAAAAAGTAAGCTCTAAAAATGAAAACATGGAGAAATCTTGAAATTTTCCCATCAATTCCAATTTTGACAGCACTTCACCTCTTTATACCTACAAGGAAGACTCAACACATGCAAACTCAACAAAACAAGTTAAGAAAAACAAGTTAGATCAACATGTGTAAAAGAGGGTTAGTAACCAAAATTGAAACTTAACTACAAAAACTTGAAATTAAGTGCAAAGGACAATGGAGTAAGTCCCACCGGACGTGCCATATGTATGCATGAAATAGTTAGTAATGCAAGTAAAGTTGAAACTAACACCTAGTAGCTTCAATACAATACTAAACTAAACCTATGCATCATCATGCTAAGAGCTTAAACAAAGCTAACCTATCAACATTTCTACATTAAACATACTATTTTGTTGACTAATCCTATTGATTATTTGGGAAAAGATGCAATGTCTTATGTATGCAGGCCATAAAGGAAAGATAATGATAGTATTGAAAAAAGTGGAATTGATCATGTACGGTATATCTAAACTCAAATCTGATTTCATATTCAGATTCCTCTCAAAAAACTATGCAAGTTTAAAAAAACAATCATCTCAATCCGAGGTTGTATGCAAAAGTTCTAGTTATTTTAAGTTTGCTCCGGAACTTGTAGGCTTAGTTCTCGAACTCACAGGCTTAGTTCTGGAACTCGTGGGCTTGGTTCCAAAACTCGTAGAGTTAGTTCTGGAACTCGCAGGCTTAGTTCCAGAACTCGTAAGCTTAGTTCCGGAACCAAGCAAATTTTTACATTTTTTAAGGAATTGTGAAAGATCAGAGAATCTAATGGAAAATATGAGAGAGGTTTTTGTTTATAGAAATGTGTTTAACAAAAAAATCATTCAGATTTGCTACAAGTATTACCAGTAACGAGAGATATAACTTTTAGTGAGTTGCAGTCCTAGAAAAAGTGTATCAAATGAGCATTTAAAGTTCCATAAACAGAAATAGAAACAGAAAATGGAAAATATGAGATAGGTTTGTGTTCATAGAAATGTTTTTAACAAAAACCACATTCTGATTTGTTACAGGTTTTACCAATGAAGAGAGATCTAACTTTTAGTGAGCTACAGTCCGAGGAAAAGTGTATCAGACGAGCGCTAAACATTCCATAAACAGAAACAGAAAAGTCAAACAGAAAATATGAGAGAGGTTTTTGTTCATAGAAATGTTTTTAACAAAAACCTCATTCATATTTGTAACAAGTTTTACCAATGAAGATAAATCTAACTTATAGTGAACTGCAGTCCAAGGAAAAAGCGTATCAGAGAAGCGTTAAAAGTTCCACAATCAAAAACAAAAAAGTCAAATGAAAAATTAGAGAAAGGTATTTGGTCAAAATCATATTTTGAGGAAAATACTCCTTCCAATAATGTAGAGGAATAAAATAATTATGATTTTTGTTACCGAAAAGCAAGGAGAAGATTTGGGAGCAAATCTTCCTAAAATAAGTAAGATAGGACTTTGACTCCAATAATATATCTCCATATTTTGTGGAGATGGAGATCTTAGTTGTTAGGATTGGAATAAAGATAAGATCATATTGTATTTCATAAAATAAGGAGTTGGTGAAAAGAACGATAACCAGACCGTACCAAGCCAAGAACATAAATGTTAATCAAACACCACGATCAATAAGATGAAAGCAATTCACCATAATAGCTTTACATAAAACCTTTCCAAACAAATGAGCAGCAATATCATATATTATTATGGAACTCAATGCAATACATTGAGAATGGGCCTTGCTTAAATAGGCAAGGAATAACAATCTAAGAACCAGTCAAGGTCATAGATCAAGCCATAAATCAAGGAAATAACTAGTCATCAAAGAACTAGTCAAGACCATAGATTTAGGAGAGAACTAGACATCAAGGATCTAGTCAATACCATAGATCAAGGAAAGAACTAGTCAATACCATAAATCAAGGAAAGAACTATACCTAATAACTAGATAATATCTCCTAATATCTAAATAAGATAAAAGAAATATCCACACACATAAGTGGGTGAGGATAAATACAATAAAGGTAAATAAAGTACCTAGGTGAACATGAGCTAAGGTAAATACCTACTCTAACACCCCCCTCAAGTGAAGCTAGGGGCCAAAATAGAAGTGGCATGTCCACAGTATGAGTCCCGACAACTAGGCCTGATGAGGTACTCATGTGCAATAATTGAGAAAAAAAGGGACACCACAATGTACCCAAAACTAGTAACAACAAAGTAAAAGAGTCCACTCCAAGGCATCCCAAGAAGCTCGGCTGAAAAAAATCATATAATGCTGAAGAAGTTTGGTGTGCACTGTGGTCTAAATCCACTTCTTGATCACAAAACTCAAAAAAAACTGACACTGGGCTCCATTAGAATAGCTCCATACAAGGAGACTATCAACGAAGTGATGTCGAAAGTGAAAAAAAAACACCAAACATAATTCGATCAATTGCTACAAATAGGTGTGCCACAATCCAAGAATAATAACCAAAGCAACAAGGCAATGACATAAACTCCAAAGTGTCATGATCCAAGAAAAACCAAGGTAACAAGGCAAGGACACGAAACCCGAAGAAGCAGGATCAACACCACACCCTCCCATACTGCTGAATGGGTGGAGTGATGCTATAAATCTATATGAAGTTGTCAAAAAAACTACTCGAACACTGACAAAATAACACTGGGCTCCACCAGAATAGCTCCCCCACAAGAGAGACTGTCAACATGCCAAAAGTGTCAAAAATACAGATACAAAATCTCTCAACAAACAAGAGAGATACACTACACCTGCTAAAGAAAAATGCTCAAAACAAGAAGCATCACAATGCATAAGGTATAGAAAGTGGATTAAGAGGCCTAATGGTGGAGGAGCCACACCTGTAGAGTCCTCTCAATGAATGCCTATGTCGCTGCCATGAGTGATCAGATATCCACCCCAAATCAACACGGATGGATGAAGAAGATGCCTGCATATGACTTGGTGCAAAATGCACAATGGGTGCATGTAAAAGAACATCAGAATGTGTGTCAGGTTGATCATGGCTGACAGCTGAAATCTCATGTTTCTCAAGCCTGAGTGAAGGTGCATAACTCATGTGTTGCTCATGATCCTTAGAAAGAGTCGAGCGAACAAAAAAAGGAGCTCTATCAATGTGTGATCCCAATGAAGTATCTGCTCGAAAACCAATGTCATGATGAGAATTCCACTTAACATGTGGAATAGAGGAAACAATACCCTGTGAATGTCTACCAATGACTCCGCTAGTGAGACCCATAGAACAGAGCATTTGAGATCTGAATGCAGTGGTATGCTTCTTAAAAAAGCCATGTAGCTGAGCAGAAGTAGGATACACAACATGTGGTACTGTAATAGGCACAAATGTGGAAGAGCATGCAGTAACAAGCCTCACAGGTTTAGAAGCATCAAAAGTAGGTTCAGGCTCAAAGACTGGTAGATCAATGTCAGTGGGTACTTCCAAACTGCAAGTGGACTAAGCATGGATATGGTCATGTCCACAATATGATGGTGATGTTGTAGGCAATAGCAAGTTTGTTCTAGAAGAACCAGTTATTACATTGATTTCCTTATCGTGAATGAGTGGATTGTAGAAGAGCATTAAATTTCTTGAGTGATCTATTTTCTTCCAAGTCAAATGAATTACAATATCCTTTGAAATCCAAATACTTCAGATTTCAAAACTAATCTTCTCTGAATCCAGTGTACAACACATGCAACTCCCAAAAATTTAGGACCCAGCTAGCCGATGAATGGACATTCAACAAAAAATACAACACTGTTTCATATTTGGCACTTTATAATTAAGCATCTACTTAAAAGTGAAACAATAATGGAGCAAAACAGAATAGTTAACAAATCATGTTTGTAATGTAGAACTCATTAAATGACGATTGTCAACTGTAGCAAAAGATTTTTAATATTTTGCTCTAATTTAATTTAATTGCCATGAAACAAAATAAATTGTTAACCCTTCACCACACAAATCGGATGAGTGGGCTGAAGTTAAGCACCTACTAGTATAGAGTGATCCACAAGCTTCTAATTCATCAACCATACCATATGATTTTAGGGCTTAAATAAGTTCATAACCTTAAATATCATGTAAAAACCAAATGATCCAGAACAGAAACAGTATGTATGGTAATATTCTTCGATGAATCCCAATGAAGTGAAATCTACTGTTCAAAGACAAAATTTCTATAGCTAATAATGTTTGTTGAATCAAGATCCTCACTATCAAGCGGCATTAAGACACTGCTTCAAAAAACAATTGAAGGCTCTTAGATTCCTAACGAGCTTTAGAGTCAACCCGAAAACTAATAGGTCAAGAAACAATCTTAGCCACATGCATGGAACTCGGGCAAAACCATAACCTCCATTGATAATTCTGCAGCACATCACTCTTCTATTTGATCTCATAAAAATAAGTAGGAAGTGGTCTACGATGTGATAAACGAATAAATAACAGCAAGGAAAAATGCTTCAATCTACTAATACATGAGTATACTACAACATCCCCATATCAAATAAGTCATATATGGAAGAGCATTTCCGGTAGCAAAAGTGTAATATTAATCAGCCAATCTATGCACTCATCAATTGGATGATCAATGTCAGTGGGTACAAGAGCAACAGTTGCAAGTGGACTAGGAGCATGGATAGGGTTGTCCACAATACGATGGTGATGTTATAGGCTAGCAAGTTTTTTCTGCAGGGAGTGTATTATTGTATCCTTATCGTGAATGAGTGATTGTAGAAGTTTTCTAATTTCACTTCTTGAGTGATCTATTTTCTTCCACAAATTTTACAATATCCTCTTGAAGTAGTTACATACTTCAGACAAAAGTATATCATTTCAGAAAATAGTTGGTATCAAAAATTTAGGACGTCGGGCTTAGTCCGAAATTACATCCACAATTGATTACAACACTCCATATTTGGTACCACTTTATAATTATAGTTGCAAGTCTAAATAAATATGTTCCAATGGAAAGAGCATGAAAAAACAAGCACTTTTACAAAAAAAAGGGCACTCAAAACCGAGTTACTGATCAAAAGTTACAAGCTTTTTAATATTTTGCTCTGTTATTTATTTTAGGTGCCACTTCATAAAATGTTGTTTCCTTCACCACACAAATAAAATTACAGGGGGCTGAAGTTAAGCACCTACTAGTAGGAATCATAAGTTTTAAGCCCTCATATGACCATACCATATGACCAAGGGCTAAGGATTTTAATGGGTGTGTGCCAGAAACTGTTGGTTGCTCAAATGTGTATGTGCGTCCCAAACTCTAAAAAGGGCCGAGGTGTCTAAGACCACAATGGAACCATCTCCAAGTTGTGGGACCTTGCAAGCTTGGGACGGATCTCCAGAGAAGGTCATGGTTCCGATCTATCTGTTCTACTGCAATGCTCTCCTAGTGCTGAAAAAACTAAACTAAGAATGCCAAGGGACCAGGGAAAGAAGGATAACATGAAGTAAATTACTACTTGATTGAGGTGATATGCACCAGAAAAAGGGATAGACACTATCTGTTCTGAGCAAGAATGACATGGAATGTGTAAAAGGATGCTAGGCATGAGTTAGCACAACAAAATGCATTCAAATCGTTCTCATGGAACACAACCAAATATGAAAGCAGGGATTTGAAGTAGCACAACAAAACACAATGCAAGAGAAGAGGACGAAGAATCTGATCTTTTGTATTGTGAACAATTAGGACAAAGAATAGTCACAAAATGAGCTTTTTAATCTCCAGTTTTAGTAATGCAAGAAGTTATAATGAGAAGGAGTTCAAATTTTGTTACAAAGCCATTATGTTTTGGAGGTCTGATCAACTCAAAACTTACCGAAACTCCTGGAGTAGCTTAGCAACTCCACCAATGTCATTTGGTTCCAAAGTGTAAAATGGAACTTACAGTTCCAAAACTCCAGAATGTCTGATAGTTATAGATTTAAGCCCAGAGGAAAGAAGGAGAGAGAGAAGCGGGAAAATTAATTTGAAATCTCAACTACCATCGTCAATGTTGCCCCAAATCTATCCTGTCTGTTACATAAACATTTGAAGCACCTCAAGGAGGAAATCTATATTAGATCATGAATCGTATTAGATCTGGTGGTTCATTGAAGAAATTTTGATTTTGTGTTAATGAATAATGATAGACATTTTGAACACATATCCAGGAACCTCTCCAAAATTAAAGTTTCGAGATCTGAAGGCAATATGATCAAGATCTTTCCATATTTTGCCATGATTGATTTTCAGATTTCGAACACTAAGCCAATTTTGATATGCTGAGAGAATTTGAATATAAAATACCTACATTTCAAGGAGGAAATTTTTCCGTACCAGATAAATCCATTAAGTATCTAGCCTTCCTTATTTGGAATACCCCATATTTTTATCTTTGAAATAGCATTCATGCTGACTGTTGGCACTTCCGTATTTCTTTATTCTCATTTGGCTATTCAGATGCCCAATTCTATCCCTTTTTTAGGATAGGGATTTATTTGGTATTCTTTGGTTTTCACAAATGCCTTAGACTTTAATTTGATATCAGATCATTGATCCATGTGGAGGCTTCAAATTGGTATTCTATACTTAGTTACATGTGTAGGCCCATTTTATTTTGGTTTTGCAATGCAAACAGCATAATTGTGTATTTACTTTCAATAAGCAAGGTGCAAGTTTGAGTCTTTCAGCCTGGATCCTGCAATGTGCATCCTTTTTGACACTTGGGGCCCTCAAGCTTTTGAGTCGAAGAATTTTCAAAGTTTTCAGTGTTTTTGAATAAGGCTCTAAAACCATGGAAGCTTAAGCCACTTGTTTGATCCCCCAGAAAATATATTAATTTTGGAGATTCAACTGACTAGAAAGAAGTACTCTTGTTGCATATAGCTTTGGACACACCCCTGGTTTGATAGAGGGGTGCATTAACAAGAAGTTGATTAAATGAAGGGACTTAGCTGATTACCCATCAGCTTTAGAGGTGCCATTTCCGGGGTGCACAATTAGGAGATTTTTCCAAATTAAGTGTTCCTGACAACAAACATACATCTAGTAGTTGAAGAATCTTCCCTACGCAAGGGAAAATGGAAGGATATAGAAGAATGCCAAGGGGACTCATAGGATGTAGATTCAAGCTTCCAAAAAAATTTGCTAGGAGATAATTGGATAACAATTCCTTTTATCAAAGTGAGAATGATAATTGATTAATAATTGCTAGGTCATCATGTAATGTCTATACAAGAAACAATATTGTAAGCATTTTTGGAAATTCTTATGATCAGTCATCTGACATGTAGATATTGATTAGGAGACTAGGCATTAGTTGTGCAAGTCCATTGAAAGGGTAATTTTTTGTTATCACCAAATCATAACACCCCTATGTTTATGCAAACGCATATATTTGAACTCATGGTGTGATTGGATAACATGGGTACTATCTCCAAGTTGTGGGACTTGCTACTTGAGATAGACCTCCAGAGAAAGCTGGTTCTTGCTCCTAAACTACCTGCCACAATCTACTCTAATGCAGGGGAAACTAACTATTCTAATCTAAATTTCCAAGGGACCAGGGAGAGAGAATGCATAAAATGAAAGCCTACACTAAAGCGGTGATACACCAGAAAAGGAGGGTGTGAGAGTAGTCTTCAAATGCGTGAAATACAGAAGCAAAGTGCACACTAGAAGAGGTGATGACAGTTCTCCATAATCTAGCAAAATGCATTCACAACAATATTTCAAACATACACAATGATAATGGATCCCTGCATGAACATAATAATAGACACAATATTCTTGTAATCAAGGTTGAAGGGGCAAGAAGAATGCAAGAAAACACAACAGGGGAAGATACATCCACAAACTTATATTTTATTGCTTCCTGATATGCACAGTTCAATCGGTTACAAGATAAGGGCCTGGATCACCATGCAAGGAGTCCACAACAAGGGCCTACAACACATTGGCTTCACAAAGCAATTTTGGTAGAGCTTTGCTACAAAAACTACCCCCTTTACAATGAGCCCAACACTCCAATTTATAGAAAAATGAGAAGAGAAAGAGAAGGGAAAATGGAAATCCCAAAATCTATCCTTCAACCACTTGTAAGAGGCATTAAATGGAGTAAAATGATTATATATTACTTGCAAAAGGCTCCCCATACTGTCCCAGGTGCTGCAGCAGAGAAAGAATGATGACCATGCCTCTTAATTGCACTCCCAACCACCAAATAAAACACTGTTATGAACCCGGCCACGTTTTCTAAAAAATATCAATCAATATCTTATCAAATATGGAATTTCTTGATTTCTATGCATCGGGCTCAGAGCCATGATTCCAACGGTACCAATTTTGTGTGATTTCGTTGAGAAATGCAAAAGTTATGGCCTTCTGAGTGCGGACAGCTATTTTGGGTCTGGCAGGCGTTTTCTGTCATTTGACGGGAATGAGCATTAACTGACTGGAGCCGAATATGTTTCTTTTATTTAAATATATCTACCCTTGTTAAAAATAAGAAATCCATTTTTGTGGCGTAGAGGACGTCGTGCTCGTTCCAGAAAGTCCAATTTTGTGAAAATCGGAGCTCGGAGTCAAAAGTTATGGCCGTTTGAAGTTCACGGGTCAAAACTTTTCTTCTTTGCCTTCGGCCACTTCGGCTTTTCGCGTCCCTCGCGTTTACCTTCCCTTCCCGGATGAAAATCTTCCTTCGATTTGGGCTTCCTTGTTCCTTTTGTGGCTTTTCGCTTTTCCACGTCCCGCGTCCCTCGCATACTTTTTTCCCAGCTGTCCTGGAAAAAAATCTCTGAACTTCCCGAAATGGACCGTCTTTTGGCAAATCGGCCGATTCGCACCCCGTGCGTACTTTTGTCCCGGCTGTCCCAAACCGCGCGAAACAAAAACTTGACGATTTTCCCTGTTTTCAGCCATTTCGGCTTTTCACGTCTCGACGTCCCAACTGTCCCGCAGACCGCCTGGAACAAAAATGTCTGACTTAGCCATTTTTCTTTGTTTTTTCGGCCCCAAGCTTGGTACGACGAACCTCAGTATGACCCGAACTGGTATGACCCAAACCCTTCAGACCCGAAATGCTTTAAAACAGTCCTGCAACCTTATTTTTTGCATTTTTTCCATTTTCTCAACTTGTTGGGATTTCTTCTTGGATGGGAGAGTTAGAGAGAAGCCGAGGGGGCCCCAAAAACATGATTTCGGGCCTTGAATCAATCTACTTGCTCGGGACTGAATAATTTGATGCATGTTATCAAAATTACCTTGAGGGGTGAATTTTGGATAACAGAATGTTGTGGGATGCCATTATACCAATGCAAGGTGGGTCTGGCTAATGACATGGGGAATGTGCGAAGCATGAGGTCTTAATCATGGGCGATGAGGTAACATTTCTAAAAACATGAAGATGTTATTATGGGTCTTCCTTGCTATTGAACTTGGAAAATTTTGGTAACTCCCAATGAGGAGGATAAGGATTTACGAGGGCATATGGATTGATAGGTTCATTACATATTTGTTCATAGGAAAATGTGGTTTTGGATCCCAAGGTAGTGGCTTCAAGATTAGCCATTCTACTCAATAACATCTACATGGAATCATTAGATGGATGGAGTTGAGAAGTTAAAGGATGAGATTGTGATTCATGAGGTAGATGGATTAGGTTGTTGATAAGTTTGAGGATGAGTAGGTGATAAGGAGGGATGTAATTGAAGGGTTGCGATTGAATGGGTTGGAATAAAGGTTGTTATTGAGAAATGGGGATATGATGAGATTGAGTTGGATGTTGAGAGATGGGGACATTTGATTGGTTTGGTATAGGGTGAGTAGGGATGTAAGTAATAGGTGGTTGGGATACTTGAGTTGATTGATTGGGAAGTATGTAGAAAAAAGAACCTCGAGGAGGAGGTTGATGGGTTTGAGTTGATTCAGAAGGATGAGGCTATGAAGTGATCACATTAGCATGGACATGGGAAGTCGAAATAAGGGGTAAAATTGAATTATTCTGTTCAGATGGAGGAGGAAGCAAGTGAGACTCTTGAGTTGATTGGATAGGAGCACAAGTGACTGCAGTAGATGATGAGGTGATGTGATTAAAAGAAGTGATAATAGTGTTAATGCTAGGTAAATGAGGGGGAATGGGGATCACCAATTGAGTGGTTTGGTGATTGTGAGGGATAGTGGAAGAAGATTGGTGGGTATCAAACTCATGTTGGGCAATGGAAAGTTCATTAATACCTATAAGAAAGAATATGACAAGTTGCGATGTGAGGAATTGCATAGATTCAGGATTAGAATGGTGAACATAAATTTTTTGGATGGGTGGTATGTTAATGGGGAGGTTGGTACAATTACAAAGGAGATAGTCATAAAGAGAAACTAGATTAACAACGAGAAGCTCTTGGAATTCCGCACACCCACGAGGGATAATAGGAGGCCCAAAAGCTTTGATAGATGTAACAGAAGGGGGTGTTGTTGGTCTAGATGGGACAAAGTGATGATAAAGAGAGGGATTAGTTTCAACATGGGTATTAGGATGGATGATTTGAGACTCTTGAAGAGAGGAAATGGGAACCATTGGTTGAGTAATTGCAGAAGAGATGACCAAAGGGGTGGAGGTAATGATAGAAAGGGCAGAAGTTTGTTGGGAGGAAATAGTGGAAATAGGAATGTTGTTGGATGATATGTTTTGTTCCAATTTTCCTGTCTGGGAGCGTGTAATAACTGACATGAAACAAACAACAAAAAAAAACAATGTTGATTATCAATTAACTCAAACAAGTCACGCAAAAAAAATTGATTATCTTGATTATTAAAGATGTGAAAAGAAATGAAAATTGGTCTTGAAGGGAGCCTAAGAGATGGCCAATCTATGGATGGTTTCAGGTAGTTTTGGTTGGAGTCCATGATATACCCGAAGGTACGTGAGGCACGAATATGTGATGACTACCGATATGGGGCTTAGTATTAGGGCCTACCCCCTCACTTCACGGACCCACATTGATAAAGGAGTTGGGTAGCTTAGCCAATATATCGGTAGCCAAAAACATTGTAACGCGGATAGAACACCACAATGGATTTCCTATTAGGTGATGAAATCCCAATAGTTCCACCTGGGAGGAAATGTTTAGATGTGTAGTTTTGATATGTGTGTGATAAAATTGTATGCAAAGAGTTGACCTCCTATTTAAACTAGATTTCCAAACATATGTGAAGGTTCTTTTTAGATCCCAAAATGAAATGTTATCTTCAATGAAAATAATCAAGCAAGAAAGGAAAGTGTTGGCCATTATGTGGTTGTGTTTTCATTGATGTCAACCAACATTCATGATAAAGGGTATCATGGTGTTGTATGAGTGTTTCACTTGATTCTTAGATAGTTTCTTTGAAGTGTTGACGAAACAGATAGGGTAACGGGCATAGGAGGAATACCTATTCAAATGTTGGTTGATGGGTTGTTGCACACGTATGACTTCTGAATCCACAGCTGATTGTGAGAGCTTCCTTTTGGCTAGGAGGAACTACCTGTAATGCAAAGCAAGACCACCAGAAGGAATTAAACAATATGGGCAGTGAACTGCCTAGCGTATGCTAGATCCGGGAAGTGTGATACTTCCTAGATGGTTGTCAGTCCACTGTTTTAAACAATTTAATGTTGTAAACAAAGTAAATCCTATTGTAATTTGAAATGATTTAGGTATCTCACTTAAAACACAATAAGAAATAGATCTAATCTAACAGGCTAAGCTAGAATAGAATCCAAAGGTCAAATGATTGGTTCTGGGTTCTGCAGGTTTGACAGAGGTCTTGGGTAGATCACAGGTGGATGAGGGTGAGATGAAATTTGGTGGGTAGGTCTCTGTTCTGGGTTGTATGGGAAAATACAGAGACTGATGTCGGTTAAGGGTAACCGACGGCGGTCAGGTGTAACCGGTGCCGGTTACTGTGGAAATCTGGAAATGCCACAGAACAAGCTTTGGGTCTCCTTTGTGATTGCACAAAGGACTTTGGTTGGTTGGGATGAGGTATTGGGTGACTGGGGTAGGATTTGGTGAGGTTTTAATGGGTATATGGAGGTGGAAATGTTGGAGAAGGTCAATAGGTGGCTAGGTAAACAATAGATGATAAAATGATGATGAAATGAAATAAACCAGAAAAGTATGATGTTATACTTAATTGGATTCTGTCCTGAATGCCTGTGAGTGAGGGATGGAGGTGCTGATGAGGGTTTGAAGGCTGCAAGTGATCACCAACTGAAAGGAAAGCTTCTATGCATGGGCTGCATGTACATTCCTCTTTACTTGGTTAGATAAGATAATGGCTGGGGTGGCTGTGCAGGAAAAGATGTTTGATCTCCTTCCTTGCATGTGGTTTCTCACTGGAATTCACTCTCTGAAGATGTGTTATCTCTCTGAGATGTGTTTTTTCTCACCAACCTTCTGCTTCTTTTCTTCTAACTTCCAACCTTGAGAATAAGGTTGTTTTGGGGTTAAAAGGGTAACCGACGGTGGTTCCGGCTTAACCGGCGACGGTTAGGGGTAACCGGCGTCGGTCAAGGTGGGATTTCCTAGGTTTACTAAACTAGGGAGATCCTCTTGATTTCCTCAGATCTCGTGTCGTTAACCCATGGATTAGACTGGGAGCTTCTTGTGAGCATGTGGGAATGTGGTTAGAGGGAATGTAGGCATTGATTTTTAGGGTTTGGGTAAGTCTTAGTTAGTTATGACAACTTACTAAGAATAGGTCTTAGGTTGAGTTGGCTTGGTGAGGTGTCTAAGTGAACTGTATGTGTGGATATTATTTAAAATAAGATATTTAAATAATAAATATAGTGAGGATAATGAATTAATTTAATTAAATTAATTAATATTAGTGGGGTGAAGGGGGCCATGGCTAGGTGAATGTGATGAAGGGTGCTTATTCATTGAGGGACCAAAGGGGAGTGTGACCTAATTTTAGTGTCTACATTTTGCCCCTTTTTGTTGCGTAGCTTGTATTGGTAAGTGACGCTAACAAAAATAAGATGTGGTTGCCCCATGTGTGGGTGAAGGTGATCCCCCTCAAACCAGGAACTGATGAGGTAGAAGGCAGAATCGGTGAGTGGTTTGATAAAAGGTAAATGTGAGGAAAAGGTAGGTGGGCACGGGGGAAAAAGGGTTAAAGGTCTACTCAGGAAATCTAGGTAATGGGTCTAGGTCAAAGGTAGCAACAGTCAAATGCATGCACACGTATAAACTACAACATGCTACCAGGTTGAAGAGCAGGAAAACTCTACATTGTCTAAGGTCGATAGGTTTATCCAAACAAGGTTGAAGTGATTCTGGTATCCAAGGTATAGGATATGGTCAGGAAACACAACGTAGGTTAGGTGCAGGAACGCTTAGGTATGTTCGGTACACCAAAGGTAGGGTTCAGGATAAACAGTCATGACAATAGGCTAGGTAAGGTCATTAGGTCAACAACACAGGTAACAGTGCCGCAAGGTATAACGAACACATGAGGTCAAAGGTCACTAGCGATGGTCCAGGTCCAAATATCTAGGTCATGGCATGGGTAAGGCCAAGGTAGGGGTAAAATAATGAGTCCCCAAAGGAGGAAAAAGGGAGGTAGTAAATGATGAGGTCAGGAAAGGTGAGGTAAATGGGTAGGGTAAAGGTGGGGTGGGGTAAATGATCAGGGTGAAGGTTGGGTGAGGTAAAAAAAGGAGGAAGGGGTAGGGTAAAAGGGTAAAATTTAGGGTAATGTGCAGGTGAGGGTGACCGATGCCAGTCATGGATAACCGATGTCGGTATAGGTCAACCGATGATGGTGAGGTAGGGCACGCGACCGATGCCGGTCAAGGGTAACCGACGTCGGTTAGGTCGGGTTTGTTATAAAAACAAAAAAAATCCACATTTTTTGTTATTCATTTGTTATTTGTGAAGTGAGAAAATGACAAAAAAGAGAGAAAAGAGAGAAAAGTGTCCAGAGGAAACGAGACAGTGAGCTGGCAGTGTGATTTGATGAGGGTTTGGTTGGTGAGCAGTGGGTCCATAGGATCAGGGTGAGAGATTTGATTGGTTGGAGGTTGCGAGTAGCTATTCGGTGATGGCAGAGGCCAGAGAGGGATCAAACAGGCCACCGGTATAGTGGCCAGATGTGCCACCGAGATGGCGGCAATGTGATGAGGTAAGCGCCCTACTCTACATTGTGGATTTGATAGATTAGAGGAGTAGATTATTGTCATTTATAGGTTTTTTGTGGTTTTTTGGTTTTTGTGGGTGGTAAAAAAATTAAATTTGGGTATGGGGGAATAGCGGACAAAAAGAGGAAGGGGGAGGGTAGTAAATTGTATAGGTGGGGTGGGTAGAGGTCCAAGGGTAGTTTAGGTCATTGTAGGTGGGGTAAAAGGGGCAGGGGGAGGGTTTTAGAAAAAGGGGGGTTTTGGGAAGACGCGGGTTTTTCCGCGACAGTGACCAGCGTCGGTCAAGTGTGGCCGGCGTCAGTTGGGTGGAACCGGTATCAGTCACCAAACAGGTGACTGATGCCGGTTAAGGGGTAACCGTGGTTGGTAAGGGTGAACCGGTATCGGTCACCAAACAGGTGACCAATGCCGGTTTAAGGGTGACCGGAGTCGGTTAGGATGAACTGGTACCGGTCAGGATTTTAGGCACAAGGGTGCAAAAGTGATGTGGGCTAGGTAGTTGAGATGGGTAGGGTGAAAATAGGGTGGAGGGTAATGATAATTGGTGAATATGGTCATGGTAAATGTGGATTAATGTCATGCTTGGATTGGATGTAGGGGAGAGTGCAGTTACATATGCGGGATAGGGTTCCACCTCTACTGGTGACATTGTGCACGGCGTAGCAACCCCATTGGAGCTGCAGCATGTGGAGGTAGTGGGCTTGAGTGGGGTTCGTCACTACAGACATGTTGTTCGGTAGCCCAACTTGATGGTCGTGCTCATCGATAGATGGGATCCCGTGACCAACACGTTCCACCTGCCGACGGGTGAGATGACTATCACCCTAGAGGACGTGTTTCAGATTTTACGGTTACCCATATTGGGTGCCCAGGTTTACTCTATCTCCTCGAGGCCTCAGAGGAGCTGATTGGGATAGTTTTTGGTGAGGGGGTGGCTGATCTGAGATTCCATAGCACCAGTTTGAGCTATGGAGAGATGTACCTAGCCCGTCTGGATGAGACGAGGCTAGTGGTTCTGTTGATGGAGGCAGTGTGCTGCTATGCACTGCCAGATGTAGAGGGTGGATGCTTTCCCCAATCACTGATGGGGGTACTCCATGATATGATGGTGCATGAGACACACTTTTCCTGGGCACCAACATTCTTGGTGCAGCTATACAGAGAGTTGTGGGCATATGGGCGGTTGCGCAGGTTTAGCCTGTGTTGTACATTTATACTACACTACTAGGCATACGAGCACATAGTGTGTGTGTGACCTATAGGGATGCCCTAAGTAGATGCATTCCCACCTAAGATTTGTGTGGGTGGGATACAGGAGATGGGTGCTGGTGATAGGAGAGCGGAGATCAGATAGGCCGACACATGATGTGGCCCATTTTCAGCAATTATTGGAGGGATTGTCTAGAGTGGACATTATATGGAGGCCATATGTGGGATTCCCCTCATATAGGCATATGCATGAGGAGCTAGCTGAGCTCCAGCTAGAGAGGTGGATACAGGGTCACCGTGCCGGGGAGGATGAGATGATCCCAGTAGACAGAGTCTGACGGTAGTTCAAGCTAGTACAGGACATACCTCCATCCTTCCCATAGTATTGGAGAGACGACGTGGAGAGGCCCTTACCTCTACCACATCCTACAGTGCCCACAAGGGAGGAGGAGCAGCCAGTGGATTGGTGGATAGATGACGCTAGATGTACAGATAGGTACAGGCAGTGGTGGGTGGCTCAGTTACGAGCCATACCACCTAGACCGGGGTAGCCAGACCTAGCTACCATTACAGTGTAGAGAGACACCCTACAGGGGCAGGTAGCTACGCTGATTACCCAGTTGGGTATACTACAGACACAGCTGGAGGGTTCAGAGGTAGAGGTAGCAGAGCTACACGTACAGGTGGCCAGTCTGCAGGCCCAGATGGCTGATGGAGGAGATGGAGATGGAGAGGAGGGGGATGGTTAGGTGGCAGCCTTACAAGGCTCAGGTGGTAGGTTTATAGGGCTAGTTGGCCATAGCCTAGGCACAAATTGGGGCGTTATAGGCCCAGATACAGGCACAGGGGCAGGGGGCACCACCACAGGCAGCGGGAGTAGGTCCCAGTTCACAGGCAGGCGTAGGGTAGGTTGTTGTAGGGAAGGTACAGGGGCCGAGACCTATGGGACCACCACAGACCATGCCTATATCCAGGTTATGGGATGCCCTAGGTGAGGTGAGATATTATCAGGACCAGCTTATGGTGGCCGGGATAGATTTCATATCCTATGCTGAGTACAGGGCACAACAGGTGTCTAGTGAGAGGACGAGATCCTGCACTCATAGTGTGGAGAGCACAGGAGGTCAGCGAGCTCTGAGGCCTGATCAGGGAGAGGCCACCAGCGCATGGAGACCAGCTCTAGGTGAGGTGCCAGCAGGGACACAGGAGGTCGAGGGTACAGGTGACACAGAGATGGAGGACATCTGGTGAGATGCCTGATATGCGGTCACCTGGTTTTTTATGTATACTAGATATTTTTTATATTACCGGCCTGCGTTAGTTGATATCATATGCCGGCATGTGTGCCGAAGACGGTGAGGATGTACGAGTGATTTGAATATTTTGAGCATATACCAGTCTGCGTGCCGAAGAGATTTTGTATTGATTCATTCTTTTTTTGTATATATGAGACCGGCATGCGTGCTGATGACATTTTGTATTGTATATCAGCCTGCGTGCCGACATTTTGAGATGATGGACATGATGAGATAGGCATGTATATTGAGATACACATTTATTGATTTATATGATGAGATACATGGTATTGATGTGATTTGTTGATAGCTTGTGGTATGATGAGATTGGATTTATAGTTTATGTTAGATGACAAATGGATTTGTTATTTTGATATGGATGGAAATTAGGTGAGTTAGGCATGATGGATTCAGGTCAGTTAGGCATGGACCGAGTCAGGTTGGTTAGGCATGGATTGAGTTAGGTTTGGTTAGGCATGGATTGAGTCAGGTCGATTTATAGGCATGGTTGAGTCAGGTCGGTTTAGGCATGGTTGAGTTAGGTTATAGGCATGGATTGAGTCAGGTTATAGGCATGGTTGAGTCAGGTTTGGTTAGGCATGGATTGAGTTAGGTTTGTTAGGCATGGATTGAGTTAGGTTTGTTAGGCATGGTTATGTTGAAAGTAGGTGAAGTTGTGATTCATTATTTTTTGCAATGAATGATACTATGGGTCATATGTGAGATGTGGTATAATCTATGCATAGTGATGATAGAGAAATGGTAGGTGTAATAAATGTATAAAATATGAAGCAACTTGTTATGTATGTGGCTTAATTTCCAATTTTGTATATAAAAGGGAAACTAAGTGAGATGTGATGTAAATGGTGAGGAACATGGAAGATGAAAATTTTATGGTAGAGAAATGGCTGAGCTAACCTCCAAGGCCCCCATGCCCTCAAAGTGCTGCCTACATAGTCCCGGTGAAAAGGGACCTCAGGCCGATGTAGTTCTCCCATAAGCTAGGGAAGAAAATGAGGAGGTGTGAAAATGAGTTGGTGGTTTTTGGGCATGTTGTGGGTTTAGATTTGCTAGGTGTGGGTAGATTATAGGTAAAATGATGTAGGTGGGGGTGATTGTGGTGAAAGAAGAAGATTACCCCAAAAGTAAGCGTCAAGGACCAAGTCCTGTATAAGGTAATCAAAACGTAAACAAAGATGGTTAAAAGATAAGAGGGGGCAATAAAGCCACCTGATTGGGTAGGATCATACCGAGTAGATCATACCTTGGAAGAGGTGATGAACATAAGACCCTAAAGACATTGCACGATTGACTGTTCTATGATGAAAAGTAGTCACATGATCACCAAATGTCTAAGTTCCAAGAATTCTTGTGAGGTAGTAGGAAATGAGAGTGGGAATGGTAAGAAGGGTGAAAGGTAGGTAATTTTTATATGGTATGAGGTAGCATGCACTTCGGGCAAGAGATCCTAGGTCACAATGGGCAAGTCCATGAAAAAAGGTTGAGTGTTTTGACTTATAGTTGAGATAGACTGATCGATGCGGGAAGTCTATATGGGATAAAAAAATTGAACTCCTTGAGGTCTTCATGAAGCTGATCGATGCGGGAAGCTTCGGTTGCTCTCATTTTTTTTTTAAAGCTTTACATAGCTGTCCTTTGAGGGAGTAGTCTATTTATAGTAGCAATTGTTGAGAGGAAGATGTCCTTTTGAGGGAGTCATATTTTTATTAGAAGTTTGACTCAAGGAGTTTGGTCCCATTGTGAGGTCTTTGCAGTCATGGACAAGACCAAGGTGAAAGATAGGACTCTTGTTCAAAAGGCAAGGTGAAACGACCATGGGATCTCATCTAAAGGTAGATGAAAAGTATCCATGAGAATCATGCTATGTGCAGTGTCGTGGTACACATATTTAAGAGAAGATAACAAGTGACGGGTACTCACATGATTCTTGTTTAATCATTGGTGAGGTGTATGGAGTGAATGGCACTCAAGGGACGAGCATGGAAAGAGACAAAGGGTGAGGTAGGACTAAAAGTCAACAATAGAATGGTCGAAGATGCAAGGTGTTAAGGGGCTCAGGTTCGGGTTTACCCTCAAGAGAAGATAAACGATAAGCACCTGATCCATAGGTATGAGTTACGATGTATGGTCCAAGCCAATTAGGAGAAAATTTTCCCCGTTTAATTTTTTCTGCTTTGGTTACGTGTTGATTTTCTTTCAGGACAAGGTCACCGACTTGGAAGGTTCATTCATGGACACATTTTTCATAGGCACATTTGATACGTTTTTGGTAAACTTGAAGGTGATCCAGAGCGTTAAGACGACATTCATCTAATAACTCTAGTTGTGCTAAATGGTCCTGACGAAAGTCATCATCAGTGAGCATGTCATGGAGAGAAATGTGGAATGAGGGGATCTAAACTTCGAGAGGCAGAACTACCTCTGTACCATAGACCAGAGAAAAGGGTGTGGCCGCAGTGGAAGTGCGAATACTAGTATGGTATGCCCATAGGGAAAAAGGAATGTGTGTATGCCAATCCTTCCTAGTATCGTCAACCAATTTCATGAGAATTTTGTTGAGGGTTTTGTTAGTGGATTCGGCTTGGCCATTGGTTTGTGGGTAATAAGGTGATGAGAAACTAAGCTGAATGCTGAAGGCGTCACAAAGTTTTTGCAATGTTTTGTTTTTGAATTGTTTTCCATTGTCAGTGATGAGGCGATGAGGAACACCAAAGTGACAAATGATGTGGTGGTTAATGAACTCACATATTTTCTCAAGCTCAGCGGTGGAGATGAGTGGTATGGATTCCACCCATTTTGTATAGTATTCGATAGCAGTGATGATCCATTGATGGCATTGGGATGAATGAGGAATGATTTTTCTGACAAGATCCAAACCCCATTGAGAGAAGGGCCAAAGGTCACGAGCGACCTGTAAGGCATGACTGGGTGTATGATGAAGATTGGAATGTTGTTGGAATTTTACACAATGTTTGACATAGTCGTAACAATCATGGTTAAGGGTCGGCCAGTAATAGCCCAGGTGAAGAATATGCTTAGCAACAGCAAGGCCACTGAAGTGTCCTCCACATATGCCATCATGAACCTCCTTAATGGTATAAGGAATTTTAGAACTTGTGAGGCATGTAATGAATCCATCAAAGCAACACGTTTATTGAGGATTCCCCCTCCATGACGTAATGTAAGAGACCTAATTTTAAGGAATAGTGTGGTCTGTTACGCGTGAGATGGAGGTCAAGATGCCTAGAGAAAGGTAGTAGAGTATTGAATACCAAAGGTCAAGGTGAGGGGATGTTCAGGATGCAAGTAAACATTGTGAGGTAAATGAAGGTGATTGGAGTCAATGTATGTGATGAAGATTATGTAGAATGGCTAGCGGGTATTTCAATCATAAGCAGGCCATGGTACCCGTATTTGTTGGTTGAATGTGGGATGGTTTGAAGGGGTAACATGGAATAACAAGGTGGTCATCATTTTGGTGTACATGAACAAAATCTATCAATGGTGCAGAAAGGTGTGGGTGAAGATGAAGATTGGTAAGTAATTGGGAAGTTACCATTAACATGATTCAGGACCAATTGTGAATAACAAGGTGGGGTGAAGATTGTAAGATGGAATAGATTGAAGAACCTCCATGAGAGCTTGTATGATGGGATTCTGAGGTTTGAATGAGGTCATATATGGACATTTTGAGGGGAGATTGGTGTAATTATTTGAGCATGGTACGATGTGTGATGCCATTAGAAATGGGGTACGTGGGGCCGTGGATAGTTATTTTAGGTATGGGTGTAGATGGTATGTTGGGTATAGGATTGGTTGGTGGGTCAGTTGCCTTTTCTTTACCCTTTTGTGCACATGTAGTGACATGTATCATGTTGATTTGAGGGGAGTTGGCAAATGGAGAAGGTGTAGGATGAGTGGTATAATGACATGAAGGGAAAAAACCTACTGGAGGAGAAAAGCCTTGTGAGGTGAGTTGGGTGCAATGACATTTGGGTGGTGGTGTGGAAAGTTCTTTGATGCGAACCATGTTAATTTCAAATCTTGGGTGTGGCTCTAGGAGTTGTGAGGGTGGAGGTTGTGGTTATTGAGTGGGCAGTGTGGGAATGGGTGTTGGTGAAGCAGGATCCTCATCGAGAAGGTCGTTCATCGTCAAAGTTGGTTTCTGGTGGACACAATTGGATAAGGACAGTTTTCAAGGCCTTGTAGTTTTCCACATCGTGCCCTGACACACGATGGTATGCACAAATTTTAGTATCATCAAACCCTTTTGGCTTGGGTTTGAGGGGGTCATAAGGTCTGAGTGGCGGTAATGTGATGAAAAAAGTCTCAAGGAGGTTGGTTAAAATTTTGGCATAAGACCCTACTAGTGGATCACAATGGGAAGTGAATGTGGGTTTGGGTGTAGGTGTGGTTGATTGTCAAGGAACGGTTTTTGAAGAGAGGACCATGGGTCGAGCTATGGTTCTGGGTGCTGGCGTGGTTTTGGGTGTTGGTCATCTTTGTTTAGGTAGGGGTATAGTAGATGAATGGGTAGGAGGGTGTGTGGTTGTTTTGACTACCTTATTGTGGGGTAGTGGAGTTTTGTTTTTGGGTTGCACCTTCTTGGGTAAAGGTGATGTGGGTGTATGAGGTCTAGAAGGAAAAGTAGATGGAGGAAGAGGGTGAGTTACCCATGGGGATAATGAGGGTGCTATGAAGGTAGATGACGCAGGTCATGCTTGAGGTGTGAGAGACAATGACTGAAGTGTAGTGGGTAGTGAAGTAATAGCTGAGGGTATTGGAGGTATGGGTGGTAAAGAGGTTGTAGGTGTGGGTGTAAGTTGTGTTGGGTTTCTGGGTAGGTTAGAGGTTTGTGAGGAAGGAATGGGTTGTTGTGTTTTTGGTTTATTGGATGGGTGGAGGTTGCTTGACCATGTTGGGCAGCTGAGGTCCTAAGGAAGATGGGACAAGTGCAGGTGTGATTGGTGCGGCCAGGGTATGAGTTCTATGGGTTTGGTGCTTCTGTTTGGGTGTCAGAGTAGGTGTGGTGTTGACTTTGGAGGATGTAGCTAAATCTAGTTTGATAGGTGGATGAGTAAGGTTGGTGGTGGGGTGACCCCTAAAGTGGTAATAGGTTTAGTTGAGGAAAATGTTGTAGTGTGGGTTTGGGTTTAGATGTAGGTTGGGTTATGGGTAAGGGTGTGGTTTGAGCTATAACAGGTGTCGTGGAAGGGGTTGTGATAGAGGTGGTTGTGTTTGGTTTGATTGGTCGAAATATTTTTGGGTAGATAGTGGAGGTATCAGCAAGGGATCTCTGCATCTGTGTTGAGATAGGAAAAAAAAGGCACCCCCATAGTAAGGATCTATCCACATAATCTAAGTGATAAGCCAAATGTGAGAATGACATGTCTGTAGGTGGAGTTGATGAGGACCTAATGGTAATCCCTGTAAAATGTGTCTTAGAGACGGGGAATTGGCTAGCTTCAGCTTTCGTGGGTAAGAGAGCTGAAAGTAGGTCTGTAGGATTTTGGGTAGCTGATGGAGAATGCTCGCCAAGAGGCAAAGGTATCTCAACTGGGTCTATGATGGGTGGAGGAGATGATGGGAGCTCCTCTATAAGTGGAGGAATGGATAGGTGCTCCTCTATGGTTGGAGGAGGTAATGGGTGCTCCTCTATGGGTGGAGGAGGTACTGTGGGTAAAGGTTCTCTAAGTGGTGAAGCCAGGGGTGAGATGGTCTCAATGTTAGTGGAAGACTCCTCCGTAGGTGATGAAGGAGATGAAAGGTGTTCCTCTATTGGTGAAGGAACAGGGGAGGTTGGTTCTGATGTGGAAGGAGGATTTCGGGCTAGGATCTCCTCTATGGAAGGAATATGGGGTAATTGGGAGGTGACAGGTACGTCATTAAAGATAGCATGAACCTCGCGGGTATGGGTATCATGAGTTGAGGTCTCACCAGTTTGATCAGACGAAGGGGCATGGTTGGGAAATGGTTTCTTGAAGATGTGTAGGTTTTGGTTGGCAGGTGCATTAGGATTATCCATGGTTAACTCACCTTTCTTGAGCATTTCTTGGACAATATTCTTGAAAGTGATGCAGTTGTCGTCACTATGACCCTTTACTCGATGATAATTACAGAAATCATGTTCTTTATACCATGCGGGCATGGGGCGAGTAGGGTCAAAACCAGTGTGTGGTTTTATGGGTGGAAGGGTGATGGCTCTAGCTTTGATAAGCTTTTCTAAGACAGAAGAGTAAGGTTCCCCAATTGGGGTATATTTCCACTGCTCTCATCTGAATTGAAAAGTCTGGACAGGTGAGAGATTAGATGAAGGGGTAGCCTGATTTGATGGATGTGCTGGGCTGGCCTTGAGTACCACTACGTTAGCGGTGCCCTTAGCTTTTGAATAATTGGTTTGTGGTTTGGAAGAAGAAGAGGTATCATTCGACTTGAATGCTGAATTCTTATTGCGTAATTGGATTTTCTTCTCTTCGATGGCCCGAATCTCTAACTTTTGTGCCATAGTGAATGCTTCATCGAATGTTCAGAAGGTTTGGACCTACAAGGTCGGTGAGATATGTCTAGCACAAGCCCGTGTGAAGAGCTCGATGAGTTTTGTTTTTGGCAGTTGGAAGGTAAGTTGGTTGATCAAGGCTACGCCAGCGAGTGACAAAATATATGATAGATTCATCCTCATAATAACGTGTGGAGTATAGATCGGTCATGGTAACCTTCTTGATGATATTGATAGAGAAATGATCCAAGAAGGCTTGGGCTACCTGATTGAATGAGAATATAGAGTGTCTAGGTAACCCACTATACCAATCTAATGCAGGTCCAGTGAGGGACATGGGAAAGGTTCTCAAGAGTAAGGCATCATCATGAGCGATCAGATAACACCCATGTTTGAACGACCGCAAATGTTGCTGTGGGTCTTCTTTGCTATTGAAACGATTGAATTTAGGCATTTCCCAATGCACAGGGTATGAGTGGATAGGAATGGATGGGTGAATGGGCTCGTTGCAAATCTCGTCATAGGTGAGAGTGTTGTGGGAGCCAGAAACTGATGCCTCCAATGTCTGCATCTTGTCCAACATCAATTTAATTAGGTCGTTGGTGGGTTGTGATGATTGGGTGCCTCCTATAGCGTGAGAGGGTTGGTTTTGGGCATATAATAGGGGTGGCACTCCAGTGTATGGGGCTGCCATGTAGGTTGATTGAGAAGAAGGCAGTGAAATAGGGGGTACGTACCCGGTGTGTATAATGGATGAAACGGGAGGTTGTTGGTAGTATGTATATGGGGGTGGAAGGGTCGTGGTAACCCTAGTGGCAATAGGGGCTAATGATTGTGGAATGGAAAGGACCACGTTCTGAAATGGGGTAGGGGTCACCGACACTAGAGGTGGTAATGTAGCTACGGGTATGTGTGAGACATTAGGGGCAGATGAGGTTGTGTTTGGGGTAGTTGTCAGGGTATGGTGGATGTAGTGGGTGCCATGGAGGTAGTAGATGTGGCAGTTATAGCGGGTATAGGACCTAGCTGTGAAATGACTGGGGGTAAGGTAGATGCGGGCAGCACGGAGCCAGATGGGGCCGATGCGGGAGTGGGAGTGAGAGTTAGGGGGATAGATACGGGCATGTCATATATCAACTGACCCGAGGCATCTCGAGTGGATGAGTGGGAAAGGTAAAACTGCAAGGCGGCAGGGTTTTGGTCAAGGAGTCGTGTGAACTCCTCATCTCCGGTAGTGATAGTAATAGGTTGGATGGGATCCATGGCTGGTGATAAAATGGAAGGTGGTGAAGGACTAGGTGGGAGTGGTTGACAACTGGCATGAAATATGAGTGTGCTTGCTTGTCTTCGGGTCAGCACCATGTGAACCAGTACTGATCAGGTAGGGTTGCTTCTCTGTAAATGACACAGAGAACAACAAGAACAGGTGAATCTGGTGAGCAAAAAGTGGATTAGGTACCAAATGGTGGTTGGAATGTGAAATAGGCTAACGATGTCAGTTAGGGAAAACCGATGCCGGTCAAGGGTAACCACTGCCGGTCACTGTAGAAAATGGACAGTGAGTGAAAAACAAGGCAGAAGGTGAAATCTGACAGGTATGCCAAATCTGATGATGTTTACAATGTCAATGGGTATGATGGTAGTGACAGGGACTGTGAAAAGTGGAAGAAAATGAATAAAAATGTCCTTTTGAGTAGGTTAGCAAAAGGACCTGGAACCGACGTCGGTTGGGTATAACTGATGGCGGTCAGAGGTAACTGATGATGGTTACTGTGAAATTGAAACAGTGATGAAAGAAAAGTGGTTGTGAATTAAAATATGATGTGGAATCAGACCCAGAATTCTGAGAATGATGATGATATGGCCCAGGCACACTCAGGTGAAGCCGGAATACACCAGCTGTGATGAGGAGCATGCAAGGATGAACAAAAAAGTGAAGAACGTGATCTCTCACCTCAAAACGCAAGCCAAGCAGAAACACTAAGAAAAATGTGATCCTAGGAGTGCCCTTTTCTATTATGTTTGTTTAGCTTATGCTATTTAGGGACTGACACATGAATTGTGAAATAGATTTTTTTGGTGAGGATGGCTTCCTACAAAGAAGGAGATCTAAAAGGTGAGGTTTCAGGTATGTTATGGTGGGGGCGGGCTTCGCTCTGAAGTATGACTCGACAGAGCAGCGAGCTGGGTGCCCACTATGTCGTGATCGTGTGATCACCTACAGCTTCTTCCAGGTAGGATGTTGTTTAAGAATGTGTGTATTTTGAATTTTTGTGAGGTTTGGTAAGACTCAGAGAAAGAGAAAAGGAAAGAAGTGCTTTTCTATGATTCGTTTGTCAACCATCAGCTGGGCATGACTTCCAGCGTATAGGTTGCCCTCAATTAATGTGAGCTAATGTGATAAATCAGAATGCAATGCACTTATTTTTAAGCCCAAATCGAGATGTGAAATTGGATGACACAATAAGATGAAGAGGAAGAGGGATGCTCTTTCACTACAATGCAGAAAACATGAAGAAATGGTTCTTTTTAATTACACCAAAAGAAAAGTTTCCTTTATAGCAAATAGAAAGAAGAGGTGGGTTACCAAGGAAGAAAATTATTGTGTACGCTTTTCATAAGAAAAAAAAAACACACAACTTTTCCTAGGAATGAATGAAATGCAAGGAACCCCGGATGGGTCCCACCGGGCATGCCAAAATGTTTCACCTGATTCTTAGATCGTTTCTTTGAAGTGTTGACGAAACAGATAGGGTAACGGGCATAGGAGGAATACCTGTTCAAATGTTGGTTGATGGGTTGTTGCGCGTGTATGACTTCTGAATCCACAGCTGATCGTGAGAGCTTCCTTTTGGCTAGGAGGAACTACCTGTAATGCAAAGCAAGACCACCAGAAGGAATTAAACAATATGGGCAGTGAACTGCCTAGCGTATGCTAGATCTGGGAAGTGTGATACTTCCTAGATGGCTGTCAGTCCACTGTTTTAAACAATTTAATGTTGTAAACAAAGTAAATCCTATTGTAATTTGAAATGATTTAGGTATCTCACTTAAAACACAATAAGAAATAGATCTAATCTAACAGGCTAAGCTAGAATAGAATCCAAAGGTCAAATGATTGGTTCTGGGTTCTGCAGGTTTGACAGAGGTCTCGGGTAGATCACAGGTGGATGAGGGTGAGATGAAATTTGGTGGGTAGGTCTCTGTTCTAGGCTGTATGGGAAAATACAGAGACCGATGTTGGTTAAGGGTAACCAACGACGGTCAGGTGTAACTGGTGCCGGTTATTGTGGAAATTTGGAAATGCCACAGAACAAGCTTTGGGTCTCCTTTGTGATTGCACAAAGGACTTTGGTTGGTGGGATGAGGTATTGGGTGACTGGGGTAGGATTTGGTGAGGTTTTAATGGGTATATGGAGGTGGAAATGTTGGAGAAGGTCAATAGGTGGCTAGGTAAACAATAGATGATAAAATGATGATGAAATGAAATAAACCAGAAAAGTATGACGTTATACTTACTTGGATTCTGGTCCTGAATGCCTGTGAGTGAGGGATGGAGGTGCTGATGAGAGGTTTGAAGGATGCAAGTGATCACCAACTGAAGGAAAGCTTCTACATGGGCTGCATGTACATTCCTCTTTGCTTGGTTAGATCAGATCATGGCTGGGATGGCTGTGCAAGGAAAAGATGCTTGATCTCCTTCCTTGCATGTGGGTTTCTCACTAGAATTCACTCTTTGAAGATGTGTTATCTCTCTGAGATGTGTTTTTTCTCGCCAACCTTCTGCTTCTTGCTTCCAACTTCCAACCTTGAGAATAAGGTTGTTTTGGGGTTAAAAGGGTAACCGACGGTGGTTCTGGCTTAACCGGTGACGGTTAGGGGTAACCGGCGTCGGTCAAGGTAGGATTTCCTAGGTTTACTAAACTAGGGAGATCCTCTTGATTTCCTCGGATCTCATGTCATTAACCCATGGATTAGACTGGGAGCTTCTTGTGAGCATGCGGAAATGTGGTTAGAGGGAATGTAGGCATTGATTTTTAGGGTTTGGGTAAGTCTTAGTTAGTTATGGCAACTTACTAAGAATAGGTCTTAGGTTGAGTTGGCTTGGTGAGGTGTCTAAGTGAACTATATGTGTGGATATTATTTAAAATAAGATATTTAAATAATAAATATAGTGAGGATAATGCATTAATTTAATTAAATTAATATTAGTGGGGTGAAGGGGGCCATGGCTAGGTGAATGTGATGAAGGGTGCTTATTCGTCGAGGGACCAAAGGGGAGTGTGACCTAATTTGCAAATGAGTTTGGCTATGGAGAGTTTCAGAGCTATTTGGGATATGTGGTGAGCATGGACAATTAGAGCAGGTTTCCTCATGGTGCTTCATGTCAAAATTTCAGGTCAGTTATGATGAATATTTTTGAAGATATGCAAGTTTTGGTGAAACCGGGTAAGTAATAGTAATGTTTCTAGAGTAAAGTTGGAACCTTCTGATGCTAATTGTGAATTGTATGCTTTGCATGGGACCTGCGAGCTCTTTGGCATAGCTTCTTAGGTCAATTATGAAGTTTTCACAAAAATAATGAGGTGGTTTGATCATCACATTTTTATGAACGATCGTTAAGAAGGTAAAGTGGTTTGAAACCCTAACTAAACCCTAGCTTGCAGAAGAAAGTGAGTATAGTGAGCCTATTTTGATTGGTTCCTGAAAAGTGATGATTCGATGTTGTAGAGGACTCTTCCATATTTCCATAAAGGTAAGATAGAGCATGTGGTGATATGTGGGCCCCACCTGAAATGACTTGTTTATGAAGAGTTTCAGTTTGAGGAGAAAATTTCCAAATGAGGTATGAACTAAATTTGACATTTATGATATCCCTAGAGTTTTTATAGATTTCCATGAATGTTTCTAATCATGGTTGCAGTGAAAAAGTGCAAAGTATACCCTATTTATGAAGACTGGTTTTTGGGGTAGTTTGGAGCAGCCTTTAGTAAAATTGAGATTTCAGGAGCTACAGGGGGAGGTAGGACTCCATTCAAGTTGTGTTGTGAATATGGTTTAGAGACATTTCTAATGGTGTATCAAACTTTATGATTGGAGATGATGTGAAAAATTTATGACCTATTCGTTGAGGGTCAAGTTTGGAGGATTCTCATTCTAACAGGGTGCAAGTAGCTTCATGAGGTAAGTGATTTTATGATTTGATCATGATTGGTGAAGGTTTTTTATGGCTTAGAATAATGTATAAGTGTGTTCCATGTTTTGTTTAATCTTGGAATTAGTTTTTGGTGTGATGGAGCATGTTGGGCTAGTTGTTAGTTCTTGAGTCCAGAAGAGGGATAAAAAGTAGTTTGTAGAGATTGGCTTGGTTGAAGGCATTCCACTTGGATTTGGAACGAGTTATTATATGTTATGGAAAGGTAATTCAGAGATATTTCCAATGAGGTATGGATTGAGTCTTGATGAGGTCATTTGATTTGTCTTTCAGGTCATTTTGTGAAGATGTATGCTGGATTTCAAGACAGGTTTGTTCTTGTGAAAGATTGAGTTGATTGGAACATCAAATGGATGAATTGATGCTTGTTACCACCTAGAAAGTGAAGAGGGGTGAAATTTTGATTTATTGAATGCATTTGGAGGTCTTGAAAATGGTAGAAAGGGTGCAAACTAGTTGATTTTGTAAAACATATTTTTGGGAAACTTGATTCAGTGAAGACAAAAGTTGTTGTGGTTTGAACCAAGGGATGTTTCATGAGTTCTAAATTTCTTATATGTATTTTAAAGGTCTTTATTTCCATTGAGTGGTCACATGCCATAGTTGAGGTGTTCTTGGGTGGTCTTGAGGCCCAAAGGTGAAATCAGGTTGTTGGAAACAAATGTTTTGTGAAGGTAATGAGCTAGTGGGCCCATTAAATGAAATAATTTGATTGGTTCATGTAAATTGTGACCATGGTTGATGTTTAAATGATATATTACTCATGTGTGGTAATTTGTAGAGCTTGGATAAAAATGGTTTTGGCATGAGGACATTTTTCTCATTCTAGTGATGATATTTTGAGAATTATTGGTACATGATAAGTGGTTTTTGGCTATGCCGACCTACTTGGATCATATGTGACCATTGTAATGAAGTTATTAGGATGTTATTATGATGTATTTTTCATGTAAAATTTTTAGGACCAACCTACGGTGATTTTTAAGGAAGAGAAGCATATTTAAGTGTTTGTTTGGTTCATTTTTGAACTAGTGCTCTTGGAGGGAAAAATGCAACCTAGAGGAGAGTGATTTACATGTATGTGTGCATGATTTGAAGGCAAAGGAAGAGAATGATAGGTTGAGGATTGATTGAAGACATTAAAGCAAAATTTTAGAGCAAAGACAAGTTGAGAAAGAAGAAGATAGGGCAAGATTGAAGACCTGGGGTTTGTGAGCTGAATATGTGATCTCCATCAATCGTGGTAGCATAAAAATTAGAGATCAAACATTTTCAGGTGGGTGAGTTGGTGCTTCACTAAATTAGGGGTTGGTGATCCTTGTAGGGTTAGTGCTCTACTAAACTAGGGGTTGATGCTCCTCGTAAAGTTGGTGATTCACTAAATCTCTTTTCTTTGTTTAGTATAAGCAGAGTTTCAGTGGGGTTTCTTCCCCATGAGGGTTTCTCACTAACATATGGTGTTCTTGTGTTGTGTATTTTGTTTCTTTTTCTTGTGATTGATGTTGTATATCTTAATAAACATGCATGGTTATGTATATTGAATGGACAATCTAATTGATGAACAAATAGTTTGGTAATTGAGGTAAAAATCATTGTAGGAATGATTCACCCCCTCTTAGTCCACTGTGCTTCCAACAGAAAGTAAAATACAAAATGAGAAAATAAGAAAAAGAGGAATAATTGGATAACACTTTTCCCTTTTATTTTATTTTTATTTTTAAGCAAGCAAGCAAATCCAAGCAAAACAACCCACACACGCAAGCAAACAACACTCCTTCCTGTGAGGTTAGTAGAAAATGGATGGAAGAAAAATAGAAATGAAAAACAAATAACAAGACTCTCCAAATAAGGGTGGTCCCACCGGGCGTACTAGAATGTTGAACGAGTTTCCTTACTACCTGTTTCGAATTAGTGAAATCGCAACAAGAGAACAAACAAATCCAAGTATGAGAGGGTTTATGGTACCTCTAGATGGGATGATGATGTGCGCAGGGGTAAAATGAGAGATTCTCATCGCAACAAGCTAGATGACATGCAAAACAAGAGAAACTCAACCTAAAATGGATTAGTAGATGAATGGGCGGGTTGCCCAACAATGCCAAACCCTAAAAGTGAAAACTTCTTAGGATGAATGTCAACCTAAAGATAAGATAAGATCAATGATTGATAAATTAGATGTAGCAAAATCTGAAATGTAACAGAAACTGAAATGCAATAAAAGTGATAAAATACATATATGATCTAAACAAATTAAATCAAACCTATGCAGGTCGATGACACAGAAAATGCAGATCTAAAGGCCTTGGAGGCAGATTTGAAGCTAGTGATGAGGCTAAGAATGAAGAATAAGAACCTGTAAGAGAAATGGAACTAGATTTGACATAAAGGATGTAAGAAAATTATGAAATATAATGTGAATCCAATAAAGATTGATTTGGTCGATGGCAACCGGGATGAGTCGACGACGACTAGAGCTGACAAAACAAATTTGAAGTGACAAAATAGACAAAAAGACAAGTTTTGAAGTCTGGGGACTACAAGATCAGAAAGGGAATGATCGACAAGCCGAGTGATAGGGAGCATGACAATATGGGGACTTGGTTGATGGTGACTGGGATTGATCTAGGGTTTGATGGGAAAGGATGGGTAAGAACGAAGATTTGCAAATGGAAAATGAAGACCTGAGAAGAGCAGAGACATGGCTCCTGGACAATAGCTGAACTTGCACAAGATCTTGATGAGGGATATGATGGTAAAATTGCAATAGTAGATCCAAACATGTAAGAGACAAAAATATCTCCAAATCTCCCAAAGTGAGGCACAAGATCTCCAAGATGATGATGATAGTTGCAAGAGAGATCAACAAATGAAGGTAAGATCATAAGAAAGCCCAAAGTCTCTAAAATTGCATAATGAGAAAAGGAGGGGTAAGGGTGGCTTTATAGGGTCAACAATGACCTAGATGGATCACCACCGATTGCGGGGACCCATCCATTTGGGCGGTAGAAAGGTGACGAACTCGAGGTAATGATCCCTTATGAGGCGGGATCAGGGTTTTAGATGATAATGATGAGTTAGGGTTGCTTAGGGTGGATAAATGGGTAGGTGGCGAGTGAAAATATTAAATAAAGGCAAATGGGAAGTGAATTTATCAAATGCGGGCCTAAGGAGGACAAAATGGAGGATTTAAGGAGAGTAAATGAATTAAATGGGGGTTTATGATAATTAATGGTGATTAGGGATGATTAATTAAGGAGGAATTAAGGTGGGAAATAATGATAAGTGGGATACATTGAATTTAGGGGGGAAAGGGAATTTTGAATGAGAAGAGAGGTATGTATGTAAAAACTATGACAAAGAGAAAGCGTGAGATGAGGGGTAGCGATACCAAAAATTGGTGTCTACACGAAGATCACATTCAACACCAGCACGAGGTACTCTCTAGTCTTAAAGAGAATTGACAAGGGCACAAAACCACATGAAGCAACATGTTGATCAACATTGTAGTGAGTGACACTTTGAAGAGGGTGACTTTGTTTTTTAATACGGTTACAACCATATAAGCAATTATCGTTAAAATAACAAAAGAAGGATAATAAGCTTGCTCCTAAATACTATGGTCCTTAGCGAGTGTTGCAAAAAATTTGTAGTGTGACATATAAGCTATAGCTCCCTCCAGGAAGTAAAATCCATCTAATCTTCCATGTTTCTTGCTTGAAGAAAGTTATTGGACAAAACATTTCCACCCAATTAGTGCTTCCTGAACTAGCTGAGGAAGGAAGGATCGTATTGGAACCTGAAGGTATTCTTCAGACACACACCAAAAGATTGAGGACTATAATCATTACCGAGTACCTAATAAAGTGGAAGAATATGAATATTGAGGATGCATTATGGGAGGATGAAGCATTTGTGCAACAACATCCAAGGCTTCCCAACATTGGGGACAATGTTGTTTTGAAGGGGAGGGGCATGCTACGCCCTTAACACTATAACTTATATTGGATATGTAGTGTCGGCTTATGGCTTACATAATCTATCTTCTTGTCATATGTTATTCATTTATGATTTTCATATGTTTAGCATAAAGATTGGTATATATAAGATTGATATATATATATATATATATATATATATATATATATATATATATATATATATATATATATAGGTGGTAGCGAGGAGTAGTTAATCATCATATTGAGCATTTGAGTCTTATTGTAGGGTTTAGAGGTTGCGCTCTCGAAGCAGCTAAACTATTCTACTTGCATATTGCTATCATTTATCTACAATCTTGTGTTTTTTGGTGTTCTATTGTTGTTGATATTTAGATTTATACAAGTAATTTCATTACAAAGACTTGTTCTCTTCATTGCATAGCTCTGTCACTCACAAAAAATCACATCAATCCAATGTAGTCAGTCATCCTAATTATTGTGTATGAAAATTTACAACATTGTATTTATCCCCTAAACCAAACTATCCAACAATTTGGTTCGAAAGTAATGACCTTGTCCAGAGTTGTCCAATAATTATTTGCTCAATTGGATATCTTTTTTGGGTCAATACCTTCCTTATAGTTTGGACTTAATGTGAAATTATACCTACAAAACCCTATATACAGCAAGTCAATTGCACTTATTTAGGCTCACCTGGAAATCACTTTCAAGTGCCACACTACAAAAATATCACTCAAAAGACACACTAAGGATATCCTAAATCTTCTTAAAGTAGTATTAGATATTAGGAGTAGCCTTCACATAAGTCTGAATCGCTCTAAACTAGGTTGCAAGAGTCAAGTTTTTTGAATTACAGAGCTGTTGAATCCATGTCAAACACAAGCAAACCAAGCCATTACAGAACATTATCAAGTGATCAAGTTATCAAATATAGTTGCATCCATACATATATTATATCTCCATGTGGAGAACTACACGTGCAATTTGAGGCCTCTTTGGAGTATTGTCAACTTGGGCACTGTAAAAATTGCACTTCAACCCAAACACTAACCTTTTTGCAAGGGTTTCATTTATAGATTAGTGTTTTGGGCTCATTTATAGGTTATTACAAATATTTTTGCATATTTTTTAGGCCTAATATCCTAGCAACGAAGCATATTCCAGTTAGTCACAGAGGCATAAAAAGTCACAATGCTCCATTAACATCTAAGGGATTGAAACATTCTAGCCAAGGACAAAACTGCCAAACGGTCCAATCTATACATAGAAGTTTTGTCCCATACTTAACTATGCAACTTCTTTAATTAGTAAAATAACTGAAGTACATCTATCAGAACATGTCTTCCAACACATGTTCTAATCTATATCTCATCACCCAAATCAGCTATCTAGATTATCTACATATGCCAATGCTTAATTAATAATTTATAATATATATTGATAAATCAATTACAACATGTGTTAAATGGAATAAGACATGGGAGGATGAGTGGATTGAACTATTTTACTAATTTAGACATTGATCTAGATGTGATAGAGTGATGATAAATATATATATATCTGAATATACGTATTGTTTTTAACCCTAATTTGGAATTTAAATAATTAAGAAGAAATTGCTTATCTATCACGGGTTGAATCATTTGTTGACCTTATTTATTGACCTGAATCCATTAATATATTTGGCCTAGGAATAAATCCTTGATAAAAGAATAATTTTGTTGATCATGATGCAAAACCCTAGGATTTCATTTCAACTCTAACACGTGCTGTTGTAGACTATGTTATATCCTGCAAATATTTTTCTTTGAGTATATATGATCTCTAGATTTCGACTTCTCCCCCACCTCTCATTGATCATGCCATTCTCTCTTTCCATACGCCTCTTGCCACACCTATTGCAACATCCTCCCATGTACTCTCACAAAAACGTACTCCTATCCATTTTGACCATGCATATGATGAGAGCTACACTAATATCCTCAAAACCGATCTCATGAACATTTATGATATCTTAGATCTAGTTGAGAGGGCTACTAGACTATCACGGGTAATTATGGATGCGGCATTTAAGGCTTTCCCCCACTCCAATCATACTTCTTGGCTCCATACCCATGGTCATTGCCCGCGAAATTCTTGGTACGATGTGGATTGTAAAAATGTTCACAAGTTAACCAAACGTATTATGACCGAAACTCCCTCTAAAGCCAAGCTGGCCCAAAAGCTTTATAGAATCATTCTTAGAAGGAAAAAATGACAATACTTGTATGATAAACAAAGAGCTACCATATACCAAATCCGGTTTAATCCCAAGTCTTTCTGGAGATCATTTTTACCCAAAAAATCTACTTGTGCCATTACTGACCCACATACCTGGTTTACCTATGCTACCTCTCTCTATGATGCTCCCAATCAGCCCTCCATTCATTTGAATCCTAGACCACCCAAGTGTCATTTCTTCACCGATAAGATGGTTCTTAAAGCCATCTATAAACTCAATTCCAATAAAGCCCAAGATGTGGAAAATTTAAAAGCTGAATTTTTCCATCATAGTCCAACTGTTCTTGTTGTCCACATTTCCAATCTTTTTAATTTTATTGTTCCTCATGGTCTTCCTCCCTCTTGGACTTCCCATATTATTCATCCCATCTTCAAATCTGGAGACTCTCTTAAACCAGAGAACTACCATACCATCATGATTGGGCATACTTTGGCTAAGCTTTTTGCTACAGTACTTGATGATTATATCTCACAATGGGCAGAAAAGAAACGGATCAGGGCAAAAGGTCAAGCAGGTTTTAGGAGGAATCACCGAACTAATGATCACATATTCACTTTGGTTGCCATTATAGAGGAAGCAAAGGCTAAAAAATAGAAGGTATATTGTTGTTTTGTGGACTTCCGTAAGGCTTTTGATACAGTACCTAGACATCTTTTGATTCAGAGGCTAAAAGATTTGGGTCTTTCTAACATGGTAATTTCTCTTGTCATGACTTTATATGAGAAAATTTTTGGGCATATTCGTACCAAATTGGGCACTTCTAATGACATTCATAGTAACATAGGTGTGAAACAAGGTTGTCCACTATCGCCTACACTTTTTGGGCTCTATATTGATGAATTAGAGGATCTTATCTCCACAGAATTAGGTACCATGAATGGTTGTAGCCTCCTTGGGATCTACATTGCTATTTTATTATTTGCAGACGACATTATTTTTCTTTCACACACAATTACAGGGCTTCAAAATCAGCTTGATGCATTGAGCGATTTTTGTGATAAGAAAGGCTTGGAAGTAAATCTTGCCAAGACAAAACTCATGGCATTTAATACAACCAAGAAAGTAGCATCTACAATGAATTTGTTGTACAAAGGAAAACAAGTTGAGGTGGTGTACTCTTACACCTACTTGGGTGTGGTTTTCTCTGGTCCACCTTTTAGCTTTGTTCCGGCAATAGAAGCAAGACTGAGCAAAGGGTATGCAACATTGACGGTCTTGGAAAGACAATGTTTTCAGCTCCAATTTCAAGATATTCAGACGAAGATTCGGCTTTTTCATACATTGGTTACACCAACACTTTTATACGGATGTGATGTTTGGGGTCCATATTTGAGACAAAATGATTTCAATCGTATGGAAAGAGTTTTCATTTCCATGTTATCAAAGAATATCCGAGCCAAAAGAACAGTTCCTCACTCAATTATTCTTGTTGAGTTTGGGGTATGTCCTCTCTTTATCTCTTTGATTTTCAATGTTATCACTATGTTGCATAGGCTTCGATGCATGGCAGATTCATTTTCTGGTCAAAACAGGTATCCATATTTGGCACTTCAATCTTCTGTACAACTTGCCAAAAAGGGTTGCAAATCTTGTTGGTATGCAAGGATTACTACTCTCCTTCAGAAGCTGAATATTGATATTGATAGACTCCCTCCTCTTGGGTTTTCTATTAATGCTCCTCAACTTACTAAACATGAAGTTAACAAGGGTATACGAGAGGAGCTCACTAAGTCTTATTTGAAAGTTACATGGTTTTCTCCAAAAGAGCCTTTGAAACCAAAGCTTCTTCACTATTTTCAATTGTATTCCTGCTTCCATGAAGATCAAAACAAAATTCCTAGAATACATGAAGATGTTTTTGCCTTCATGCCTAAGGATCCCTTTAGCTCAATTTCGCATTTGCTCTCACCCTCTTCGGATGGAATCTGATCATAGCCTTCCACAGCATGAGCGGATTTGTCAGTTGTGTTTTCTAGAACCTGAAAGCGAAGAGCATTTTATATTCAAGTGTCCCATCTATTATGAAATCCGTGGGAGATATCATTGTCTTTTCAGAGATTCCAATGGGTCTTTAAGGAGTCTCATTCGATATGAAGATCAGAAATGCTTAGCTTTATTTATTCGTGAAATACTTCAAATTCGGGAAAGAACACTCAAATTGCAGTCCTCAAATACAAATGAGTACAGAAATATCAGTTCTTACTTCCACATTACTGATTTCAGGAATCTTAAGAGATCTCATATGCAGACAACCTGGTCTAGATGTGTTAGACAACGCACTTTCTATTGGTTTCACGATCTGCAACCTTCTAGCGGTTGATTTGTTGTTTCCTTATTTCTGTTTCTGGAGATGTTTTGACACTCCCTTTATGTTTTGGTTCTTGGTTTGTATTTTTCTGTCCCATAGGCCATTCTTGGCCTTCTGTGGACATTAATATCCAATTGCACAAAGACGTGTAATGTTCATGCCAATGTTCATGCCGATAGGAATGTTAATAAAAACAAAATGTATAGGAAAATAGAATTGCATGAACAATTATATAGGAAAGCTGCAAAACACAAACTTCAAGATTTGTATATTTTAATCAAGAAGAAAATAGCCGCCATTTTAGTACGATAACAACAAAGAAGTAATCAATTAATAGAATATTTTAGGAAATAATTACTAGTAAATTTGTTTAATATCACGACATGGAAAAAATAGTCATTTACACTTGAAGCTTCTAGAATATGCAAACATTGAAAGAGATTTTAGATTTCTTATTTCTCAGTCGTCTTTGTTTTTGCCTGGGAGGGTTTTTTGATATGGCAACTGGAATGGGCCCTGATTACTGGTGCCATCGTTGCCATGAGGCGGTCCATGTTTCGCCTGCGGAACTGATGGCGTGTCCCAGGTGTTCGGAGGGGTTTATCGAGCAGATTCGAGATCGATCCGCGCCCCCGCCCCCGCCCAGACTGTTCGGCCTTTTCAGTGATGGCAACGCCAGGCGGGGGCGCCGAAGATCCCACTTCCGCGACCGTGACGACGAAGACGCCGAGGGAGGGCCTCGCCTCGTGGTGGTGGGCCACTCTGCTATCATGGAGCTCATGCAGGCGCTCGGCTCCTCTGACCGAACCACCGCCGATGACAACGACAATGACGACGACGACGATGACGACGACGCCGACGCCGACGGAGAACGTCGCTCCGAGCTTTTGCCACCGTCCGAGCGTGGGGGCTCCGACGGGGGGCTCAATGTGACCCTGGTGTTGCAGCGCCGTGTGCGCGGGGGGCTGGAGGAGAATCTCGGGATCCTTTTCGAGAGCGAGGGGCGAGGGGATCGGGGCTTCAGGAGCTCTATCGGGGGGCTTCCGAGAAGTTTGGGTGACTATTTCATAGGACCGGGACTAGACCTGCTCATACAGCGCCTTGCAGAAAACGACCCCAACCGCTACGGTACACCCCCGGCCTCGAAATCGGCCGTCGACGCCATGCCAGCTGTAAAGATCTCCGAAGAACACCTCAGATCCGACTTCAACCAGTGCGTCGTCTGTATGGAAGAGTTCGAATTGGGCTGCGAGACACGCCAAATGCCATGTAAGCACCTCTACCATGCCGAGTGCATCTTCCCCTGGCTCAAGCTCCACAGTTCTTGCCCCGTCTGCAGGTTCCAGCTGCCATCGGAAACTGACACGTCAGAAAAGAAGGCCGCTACCCTACAGGATGAGTCCACTACATCTTCTTCTAGCCCACAAGACAATGCTAGCAATAACAACGGAGCCAGTAGCTCCAGCGGGGCTGCTCCTAGTAGCAGCAGAAGGTCACCGTGGCGGTGGAATTTTTTTAACTCGCATTCAGATAACACTGACGGGCAGGGTTCTGGATCGGCCTCAGACCCCTCCCGTGGTGACTTATAGCTTGACTTCCAGCACACGTGGACACCCAATATGCGTACATTGTTAATTTTCACCCGCTCTTTTATTTCGGCTTTTTTACCCCAATGTGTATAAATATATCCGACGTATGTATATTTTTTTCTTGCTTTTATAGATTTAGGAATAATTTCAAGTTTGAATTTTTTCAGATACATGAATGGCTAGATACAGGTCATTTTAGATAACCGTGATACACGATGCTTCACCTTTCGTTAATAGCTTGAGATTACTCGTCAGTATATAGTGAAACAGGGCCTTGTTTAGCATTAGATGCAAATGAGATTGCAAAAGAGGGCATTTCCTTTTCTTTACAATTATTTTGCTTTCTACAGGTTCTTCTGTATCGTTTTCGTTTTTTTATATGAAAGAAAGTGGACGCATTACATTGAAAACAATTGACACAGTTCTGGATCTCTACGCCTTGCACTTGTTTCTAACATTGTTTTGCTTCTTGCTTGCTGCTTGCTGTTTTTGAGCATTTCCTTTTCTTTCCAATTGTTTTGCTTTCAACAAGTTCTTCTGAATCTTGTTCGTTTTTTTATATGAAAGAAAGTGCAAGTATTGCATTGACACAGTTTTGGATCTCTAGGCCTTGCACGTGCTTCTAAAATTGTTTTGTCTCTTGCTTTGCTGCTTGCTGTTTTTGTTGATTACTTGTTCATGTTCTACTTTAGTGATGTTTCACTTTACTGAAGATGTTATAGGCACTCCCAGTTATGTTTCACTTCACTGAAGATGCACTACCTAGACACTACCTTTGTGTATTTTTTCAGCTAACTTACTTTTCTTCATTCCCACTGTCAAATCTTTACCACTTGTTGAGTTGTCCTGATATGCAGGGAAGCCAAATATCACCTTACATGTACAGTTGGTAGCTTCCCACCACACCCAAAACTTAGATGATTTGAATCAGGCCCATTATTTTAAGGGATTATCCAATCTAGGGATTGAGCCCAGTAGTTAGTGTTTTGATTTGAGTTGGGAATAGATAATATGCCAGCTATGAATCATTCCAAGGAGAGACCAGCAAAAACATTTTGTTAAGAGTGATACATTGTGGTGCTCCTCTCCCATGGTGGCCTATAGTAGGTGTACATTTAGATGCAGAGTTATGTAATTGCTAGATACTTATGGAAGCATCTAGATTCTAGACAATACTCATTAATGTAAAGACAGGAATAGTAATGCGAGAGCTTTCTTGTATCAACTGTGTACATTGCAAATTGTTTAATGTATCGGGTCTCTCTACACTTACAGGATCCATTGTCATGGGAAAACAATTTGAGGCAAGGAATGGTTCCATAGAGAGACCCCAAATGTTGGAAAATTTCAAATCTACACAGTTGATACTAGAAGATACTCACATTACTTTACACTGTGAATAATCTTTAAAAAAGAATGGTAATATTACATTTATAATACAAGAACGCAGAGGAGAAATATATAGATTATGTTAATTGATATATGCCAACTGGTGTACATAATGCATGTATATGTTAGCCTATGGACATAATGCATCTTGTAGGTGACTAAAAAATGGAATTTCTCTGCAGTTTCTGCTCCCTAATTTATGTAAGGTGAAATAATTTATTATTGACTAGATGATAATTCAGCTTTTGATAATATAATATTATTCTGTGATTTCGGTGCTGAAGAAGTTGCAACTAGTCCATTTTCTTTAGAATTCATTTTAGTTAATTGTTGTGATCTATTTCCTGTTATATTCACAGCTGACAGACTGTCTTGCGGTGTAAGTTACTCAACTTGACATCTTGTGTTATCATCATATGTTTTTTTAAGTGTAGCCATTATTTGGTGTGATGCCAATTTTCATGTCACGATTCCTTGGCAGGTAATGGAGGCCATTGCATCAATACAGGTCACAAGGTGATATAGATAAGAGGCTTATAATGAATGCTTGTCCTGCGGAATTTTCTGGTATATCAAGTAGAAATTCAATGCCACCTTTGCAGAGACTTGTGGGCCTGTGGCTTTAGGTATATGCTATCGGCCTTCATGACAATTGATTATCCCATCATATCTATTTATCAGTTAAATGGTATCACCACCTATCCACAGCCTACTCTCAGCAGATAGTGCTGTTGATACATTCCATATGATTTCTTGCTTTTAACTGTAGAGGATAGGATGCATGCCTGTTCTTTACTGTGTTGGATCTCCTTTCTAGACAAGAAATCTGTTAATATATGCGCAAGTGTATGCCTATTATCCCCTTATTGGCTGTGGATCATACATTACCATGATGTTTTGTAACATTTGAAGTGCAAAAAATTAGTGACAGAAAATGTATACATGATTGTAAAGGTATAGAAAATAGACTGCTGACATCTTATACATTCATTTCATCGGCATGGCCCAGGGTTGTTCTTTCCCTCCATCTCACAAAATTGCCCAGTCCAATGTATCATCACCTGGTTTTCCTGCTGTAGTTTTGTTATTAATTTGTATACATGATAACATCCACAAGTTAATACACCATTGTATTGGAGATAATTCATTATTTAGCTTTAACAAGATGCACCATTTAAGTCTAGAAAATAAGATCAAAAGTAGAGCGATGCAACTTTTAACCTTAATATTGACTTATGAAAGGTATAGAAAATAGACTGCTGACATCTTTAACCAGGGCTTGATTTGGTTGAAATTGTTGTGCTGACGAGACAGAGGAATGTGAGAAGTTATCACCATGTGTGACCAATTGAAAGATGCCTTTGATAAACATTTCACTCCATGAACTAACTTGAAGACAAATACATCAAGTACCAACATTTTACCCGAAGTCTGGCCCATCAGGGTAGGAATATCAGCGAGCTCTATAACATGTTATTTTGTGGATGTTTGGAATCATTAGTGGAAAAATATGCTTTAGTACAAGAGGGGTGGTTCCCAATGCTATATTTAGAATGAGATGGAGTTTTCACAATCAACACCCTTGGGGGTTGCCTATTGCACCACATTAAAAGTTTGAACTTGCAGGAAAGCACTAGTAAACAGGTCTTCTGTGGTAAAGCCATACACTTGCTCTTGAACTTTGTGCTAAACACAATATGTTGATTGTAAGAATGTATTTACCTCACCATCAAGAAGCCCTTGGTGCAGAAGTAGAAATCTTGACAACCTCAACATACAAGTGGTGTAACTATTAACCTACTTGGCATGTGTAGTCCATATGAAGTGGCTAGGAAACCGTTGGCGGATCTGACACCAACCTTGGTAAGGACAGTCTGTTCCCAGATTGCAGCAATATTTTAATTGTAAGAAAGCATTTGCTTTGCCATCAAGAAGCTCTCTGCATGGCGTAGAAGGCTAGACAACCCTAATACACAAGTGTAACTCTTGATAGTGTTCCATGCATTTTGACACACAATGCATTCCGTGACAAGCTGCTGTCCTCGCATGGAACCCATCACTTGGTCTGACACTCTTTAGCACTGTCTAGGCAAGCAAAGTGCAAGGAGCTTGTTGTTAACTTTGACTAATCAATTGTCCTCGAGACACACACACGCAGAGACAGAGACACCGTAGACACACACGGAGACATGCCCATGCAGAGACACGCAGGGGCAGAGGCAGAGACACGCAGAGACACACACACAGAGACATGCAAAGACACACAGACAGACAGACATGCAAAGACACACACACACACAGAGACATGCAAAGACACACACGCACACACTCATTATTGCTCTCCATGCAAGCAAATTGCAATGAGGTGTTTTTTAACCCTGACTGATCAATTTTCTTACACCCACGCAAAGGAACCCACACCGAAAGTCACAGTAGAAACAAATCTTGCGAAGGAACTTGATCATGTAGTGAATCCCACAACAAAAGCTAGAAAAACACGATCACAAGAGATACAAGGAAGCATTTGTAACTGTTGTTACAGGAAGGGAAGAATTGAAGTCCTGTAGCAGGAATGCTTCCAGTTTTCCATCTTCCCAACAAATATTGAAGTCTTCTGATATAGTATACCTGGAATTCTGTGACATGATCCTTGGCAAGACATACATGCAGGAAAGATGTGTAATCTATTGACCTTTCATAAGCAGTGTAGCTGTTAACCTACTTGGCAAGTGTAGTCCAAATGAAGTGGCTAGGAAACTGTTGGTGGATCTGACACCAGCCTTGGTGAGCACAGTCTGTTCCCAGGTTGCAACAATATTTTAATTGTAAGAAAGCATTTACTTCACTATCAAGAAGCTCCCCACATGGTGTAGAAGGCTAGACAACCCTAATATACAAATGGTGCAACTGTTCATAGTTTTTTCCATGCATTTTGGCACACAATGCATTGTGCTACAAGCTGCTGTCCTGGCATGGAACCCAACACTTGGTCTGACACTCTTTAGCACTGTCCAGGCAAGCAAAGTGGAAGGAGGTTGTTGTTAACCTTGATCAATCAATTGTCCTCGAGACACACTCACACAGATACATGCAGAGATACACACACTCATTAGTGCCCTTCATGCAAGCAAATTGCAATGAGGTGTTTGTTGACCCTGACTGATCAATTTTCTTACACATGCAATGACACCCACACTGAAACCCACAGTAGAAACAAATCTTGTGAAGGAACTTGATCATGCAGTGAATCCCACAACAAAAGCTAGAAAAACATGATCACAAGGAATACAAAGAAGCATTTGTAACTGTTGTTACAGGAAGGGAAGAATTGAAGTTATGTAGCAGGAATGTTTCCAGTTTTCCATCTTCCCAACGAATATTGACGTCCTCTGATATAGTATACCTTGATTTCTGTGACATGATCCTTGGCAAGACATACGTGAAGGAAAGATGTGTAATCTATTGATCTGTGACTACGCAAAGCTAAGCTTCATTAGCAAGAAATGGCACAACAAAAGCCTACTGCACAAGGATGACAGCCATATTGTCGTACAAAATCTGCAATACAACTCAAAGAGGTTTATGTTCCGCCTGCAATCAACCAAGCTAAGAGGCTCACCTCTGAAAAGCCAAGAACCAAGTTGGTAAAGTAACAAGTGGTAAATTAAAGGGTGGGATTCTATATAGGATATAAATTATATCTGCACATTTCATCTTATCCATGATCTTTTCTGCCATTTTGCATATTGATTTACGGTTTCATATCCTTACTTATTGATTTATGGACGTGTATTATTGTTTCATCTTCAGACCTGCTTGCTTCCTTGTATCCATGACTTTTTCCACGACATTGCTTATTGATTTATGCAGGTGCCATGCAAAGCACAATTATACCCCTTAATAAAGGGGTGGGAATTTATGTAAGATATATCTTCAGAACTGCATATTTCATTTTATCCATAATCTTTTCCACCACTTAGGAGTCAGCATATTGATTTACAGTTCAGTATCCTTATCGATTTACAGATGTGTATTTATGTTTCATCTCCGGGCCTGTACGCTTTGTCTTATCCATGACTTTTTCCACCACCTTGCATGTTAATTTACGCAGGTGCCTTGCAAAGCTTCATTTTATCCATGGCTTTGTACACCACCATGCATATTGATTTATGCAGGTGCCTTGCAAAGCACGCTTCAGCTTATCCATGACTTTTTCCACCACCTTGAATATTGATTTGCCATGCAAAAGTACATTTATACGTCTCTGCACATTTCATCTTATCCACGATGTTTTCCACCACTTAGCATATTGATTTACAGTTTAGTATTGTTACTTGTTGATTTACGGACATGTATTTATGTTTCATCTTCAGGCCTGCACGCTTCATCCTATTCATGACTTTTTCCACCACCTTGCATATTGATTTATTCAGGTGCCTTGCAAAGTACATGTATCACAATGTAGGTGGTCCATAGGTGCTGCACATTATGGCCTAATAACATTAAAATCCTTATTTTGTTTATATAAAATCTTAGTCAATAAGATTAAAATCCTTATTTTGTCTATGTGAAATTTTAGTCAATAAGATTAAGCATCTCAAACAGTTAATGGGCAGTCATTGACATTTTAAAGAGTGATATCTAGTTTCTGCCTTTTTCTGGCTTGATAAATGACGATCAACTGCGGATCCCACAACCTTGAGACTCAAATGAGTGTTTAGACTGATATCTAGTTTCTGCCTTCTTTTTGGCTTTTTGATAAATGAGGGTCAACTGCAGATCCCACAACCTTGAAAGTCAAATGGGTGTTTAGATTGATATCTAGTTTCTGCCTTCTTGAGACTCAAATGGGTGTTTGCTCCCCGGGGTATGAGTCTTTATACTCTTTATACTTTACCCAAGCAATTTTGGGACCCATGCGTCTTTATCACAGACCATGCGAGCTTGTGTCCAGTGGTTCCCATGGTGATTGGAACCAGGGTCTTCATTGTGGTTATGCCCAGTCTTCACCACTCAGCCATACCCGCTGGACATTATGAGGTAATTGGGCAATTGTTACAATCCTAACTTAAGTTATTTCGCATTTTCCATATTCTCCAGAGGCAGTTTCTTTTGATTATATGCTATATGATTGAATGTCTCCAAATATGTAGTCATTGTGCAAGGTCAACTGACAGTTCGTTCTTGCTTCCAGAGAATGGTTCAGACTATAAAGGCAATTCTGAATTTGCTGTTTCAAAGTTTTTGAACTTCTGTCCCAGCAATAAAACATATAGCTTTTTCTCTAAATGGTTCTTACAGAGGCCATATCCTGACTTGGACCCAATATCTTCTTAGTGTTAACTTGTATACGTTCTAAAGATAGATTGGACTATGGGCCAACAATGCAGGGTGAGTGTATTTGCAGGTGAGTCTTTTTTATTGGCAGCCAAAATCTTAGAGTAAAATATTCTATGTTTAAATGGAGATGTGTTTAGTGAGGGGACTCTTCATTTTGAAAGATCATTTTGAGGCGCCAACAAGCCTCATTCTGCTGCTATTTTTATGGTGCGAGCAGCCCCATGAAAATGTCTCTGCCTCTGCAGAATGGAGAATGTTTTCCTAAAATAAGGGAGTAGCTATAATTATGGGAGACAAATTCCTACTACTGTTTCCAAGTAGTGTGCTGAGTTGCTTTTGGCAAATGGCATTTTGTATGTGGTGTGATCTTATTATGATATAGTTTGAAATAACGTTGCCAACTTGCCAGTAAAAGGCACAAAAAACTGTAGCAGCCGCAAATATTTACTATTCCCCGAGACGTAAACTTTGGAAAATATTTTTTCAACACCTGTTTTGCTAAAACTGTAAAATGCCCATGCCATGGGTTTGCTAGGTTAGTTGTATTGATGATTATAACACAACCATCACTACGGTAAATTAATGCCATTGACATGCGTTAATTGTGCATTGGATTTCTTCATAGATAATATTTTTACTATTTACAAGAACTATAGAGAGGCATATGGTCCAGACACAGACATTAGACCCTTTTCAAAAAAAAAAAGTCATGCAACTCATATAATTTGGTTAGTTGGGGTTGCAAGAGGAGGGAGGTTGGACTGGAGGGTGTGTTTATGTGTGCATTCTTGCTGCTTGTTTCCATACCATGGTCAATCCATAGCCAACTTGATGCCATGTCTGAAAACTAGCTGTCTAGATATAGTAAGGTACTTTAAAAAATTCAAATTGTCGGTGCATCTTAAAAGTCTACAAGCCCATCATTTCTGTTTGGAAAAGAAAGCCTTGTGAAACGAGGTTTGATATTAAGAATCCTTCGATAGAAGTGAAACAGTTACAGATGAATTTTCTTTAATAGAATGGAGAGTTGTCCAAACTTTCCCATCGGTATCTAGTGGTGTTATTTTAGAGAGAAGCATACTTCACTCTTAAGCTCTATTGCTAAAATCTAAAACATTAAGTTTGCTTCGTCTTGGTAGTGTAAGATCATAAGATTTTACCCATACAGATTAAATAAATAATGCAACTATCATAAAAATGCACTTAGGAATCTTAGATATTGTCCAGAATATAGAAAGATACACTCACCTATGTTTTTTGGCTTCTTTGAGGGCCCATACTATTTTGCAAATTCTACGGGCCGTCTAACACTATTTTTTTCTTTCCTATTTTAGGTTATTAACCCTCGATTCAAGTTCTTTTGAATCTGGATCCCTCTTTTGAAAATCTTCAAATATTTTGGTAAAACTTGTCAGTCTCTCCCATATAACAATTTCATGCTTCCTAATTGTGTTACTACAAATAGCCATATCATTGTAGATGCCCAACTCTAGTGAACAACAATTGTGCCTGGGGTAGTTTTTTTCCTAAGCTTCACCAACAGGAAAAGACCAACTAATTGTGTAATTGGAATGAGCAATTAGGAGCTAGTACTGTAAAAAATGTTTCTGAACTAATATTTATAATTGTTTTGAGAGTCTTTAGATTGTTTCTATATAGATTTAGATTTTGTTCAAGGTCTTTTATGGTAATTCTCTCTTTGGTTGACGACCTATTATTGCATACATTCTATGAGCTACAATGTGTATGTTGCAGGTTCTAATATCTTTGCATGTTAGAGTAATACATGATGGCAACACTTGCTCTAAAGATTGATTGACTAGATTATCTCTGCGATTTGTTCAGGCTCATCTCAAGTGCCTATAGAAAGCATTCCAACGAAAAATAAGGATGATCTTGCATACATTCTATGATTTACAATGTGTACGAAGCAAGTTCTAATATCTTTGCATATTAGATTAATACATGAGGGCAAACACTTACTTTAAGATTGGTTGTCCAAATTATCTCTGCAATATGTTCAGGTCATTTCAAATGGCTAATGAAGGCATCCCAACAAAACATATGACATTCCTTTAATACTCGGGATTTTTGGTGGATACTTTCTTCACACAACCGCGAGGAAGAAGTCTTTTGACATTTGCGAGCCATCTCTTGATGACTTGAGATGGAATGCATGGGGCCCCCTTGTGTGGATAGACCATTAATGACAATAAGGTCTAGAAAAAGCATAGTGGTAAGGAAATTGTTTAACGACCTAGATAAAAGAATTGGGCATAATTTTCTTAAAAACACCAGACGAGACAAATTGGGGAAAGCGGCAATATACCATGAACTCGTCTGAAAAGGTAGCCCTTGCCATCAAAGCAATTACAAGGGATATTCTCCAAAAGGAAAAATCAAAATCTCGTCAAGGTGGGAAAGTGTGGATCTAGATAAAAAAGGGCAGGTTTGGGTATAAAACATATATCCCAAACTTCGGGAGAAAAGATTTATGGCATTCCCCAAAGTAAAAGGTATGGAGTGGACCAAAGGAGTTGCAGATCTACATACAAAATGGCATGAGATTATGTGTAAACGGCCCTTGAAGCCCATTGGGAATAGTATCTTTGGTCCTCTAAAGATAGACGGAGTTTAAAAAAATTTCAATTCAAATTTAAACTTGAAAGGTATGGTTTCAAAAACAAAGGCCTCAAATCTCCATCCTAAGCCATAGATGTTCAATTTTGGGTCCCTCTATACAACATCCTTCAAGGATATCAGTTGCAAATGGAGTGGACTTAGGTCAAAGGTCATAAAGGATATGACCATTCAATGGTATTGGACAAACTCTTACTGTGAATTTAGTAGCTTTTTTTGAGGTTATTGGTCTCAATACGTATGGCCATGGTTTTTTGAGGTCTCTTTTTCCTAGTTTTTTTTTTTTGTGAAGATGTTATCACGTATGACCCCTAGTACTATGAGAACTCCCTTTCCTTTAGCTATGAATGGTCTCTGTTAACGCAATAAAGGAAATGAATCATCGTGACCGGATCTTCTTATTGCTTACTGTAATAATACAAATGTTGCTTATTGTAAAATAGATGTCATTCACGCCATATCTCTAAAATTTGGGAATCTTATTTCCTCTATTGGCCAACCCCTCGCCCCAACACTTGCTCCCTTTGTCAAATCTCGTCTTCCCTTTGCTTTGCTGTCCTCCATTCTACTTCAATCTCCATTGGACTCTTAGGCTCAACCTCTACAATTTTTCTTACCTTACTCTTTCCTTGTTCCTTGTTCCTTGTTCCTTGTTCCTTGTTTCACCTCTCAACCCCCTTTTTAACCTCCCAACTTTCTTCGTCTTTGTAATTTCACTTGGTGCTCATCCTTCGTTTTGCCTACCCAACCATCCTTTGACCACCTCAGCGTGCTCAATAGGCATACCTCCTCAACCATGGACCCATCCCAGTCAAGAACACATTGGTGAATATGACTTGTCTTGTGAACTTGGGCGACTCTCCTAAAAATGATCATGTTGAGTTCTTATCCTTAACAATTGGGGATAATAGCTAATTTTCACCCGATTCCATGATAGAATCCAACCCATTGGGCCCTTACCCAACTACGCTTGGAATCTCACAAATGCTGAGCAAGGAAGAAAGTCCACATGTCTGCAAAGTACAAGGAAGCAAACAAATAGGCCAAGCAATCTAAAATTCAAAAAAGTAGCTCGAAGAATATGGGTTCAAAAATCAAAAGATAAACAAAGAATAAAATTTACGGCGGAGGGGGAAGATCCCACCATAGTGCAAATGAGATGCATATCCTGGAATGTTAGGGTACTACACTCTCATAACAAATAGACTAGTTATGTAGAAGCTTTCTTTGTGTTGATTAAAAAGAAATGACCAACTCAAGGGGCTATTGACGTTTGATGCAAAAAGAGCCTCAAGTGGCTCTAAAGTAAGATGGAACATTAAGTTTGTCCTAGTGATTTGAAAGGAACAACCAAGAATTGGATTTAATTTGATACAATAGCATATAATTAGGGTCTCCAAGCAAGAATGTTTAATATTTATAGCTCTAACCATCCAAAGTGGAAAAAGGCCACTCAAAGAATTCAAACTCTTAATTTTTTAGAACCATCATGATAGACTTATTATAGGGGGAGATTTCAATGCTATCCTATCTAATTTGGACAAGAAAGGGGGGTTGTTCAGGTATGAACCTATTGTCATGCAAAATGTCTAACATGAAAACTTAAATTTTTTTGTCATGACTACCTAAGCCCACATTTGAAAATTCCTCTCCCAATCAATGTAAGTCTATCCTTAGGCCAATTCAATTATCATGCTACCCTTATAATGGCAAGGATGAATGTGCCAACGTGATTTTTAAGTGTGTTTTATGTGCAGGGAGGTGATTCATGGGTTCATTCAGAACTATTTAGAAAAAATTGCTCCTGGAGGCCCAAAAAGACCTATTTTTAGGTTTTATCACACTGGTGGACACCCCTTGAAAGTTGACTATTGGGGTACAATCCACTTAGGCGCTGGGTAGAGGAGTTATAAGACATATTGAAGTGATTTAGGAATATTTAGGGAATATTTGGAGGTTTAGAGATAAACTATTCAAAAACAAGTTTCTCAGGTGTAAGGAGTAAGTGGTCAAAATTGGAACCTGCACTTCTCCAGTTAATTTCAAGATCTCAGAAAGGAGTTAGAAGGACAATAAAATATGGCATTGGAAAATCTGAAGGAATTCTCTACATAGTGGAAATAATCACATTTGTTCACAAGACCCATAGCACTTCTCAAAGGCAGCTCAATCATTGCAGGACATACCCTGTTGTTCCGAAGAAAAAGGAAGCCAATTTTTTGAGTTGCATAGCAAAAAAGCAAGTCTCAAACCTATTCCATTGATCTTGAAATGGTCTTAGGAGTCAAAATCATATAAATTTTTATCTTGAAAATACCATCCAAGATCTATGAATCGTGTTTTTAAGTCCTCTCTCGTGTAAGGTGTGTTTCTCATACTTAGCCAAATTTTGAAGTGACACATGTTAACTTCTTACTCTTCATGGCGCTCTATTGTGTCCCTCTTGTCCCTTTCCCAAGGGGATAGAGGGGACAAAAAAATTCATCCAAGCTAGAAAGCCCTCCTCTCTGGTCCTTCATATGACTGTCACTCAACCCGATAGAGTGCTTAACCAGCTAAGTTGATTTCCCAAACCTGCTCCAAATCATGCTAAGTGGCATCACCTTTCTCAAAGCACATATTTGTGTCCCTCTTCTCCCTTTTTTCAAGGGGAAAGAGAGGATACACAAAAATTCACCCAAGATAAATCTCCACTCTCTATGTCCTTCATGTGACCGTCACTCAGCCCCCAGGTGCTCAAGCTTCATTTTCAATCTCCCTCTCCTTGCACCACAATATGACAAGTTTCTATGCAATCTTTCTCAAAGTTCACATTTTTGTGTCCCTCTTTTCCCTTTTCCAAGGGGATAGAGGGTACAAAAAAATGCACCCAAGAGCAAGCCATCAAACCATAGTTTTAGCCACACTCAACTTTTACTCACCTATGATCAAACTGCAATTAGCTAGGAAGAATGTCAAGAAAAAAGTAAACTCACTTTTAGCTAATAAATAATTTTGCATTGTCTCATCCATCCTCCATTTCTAAACCTGAAAAACCTTCAAAAAACATATGAACACAACATTCATGCTTCCCAACACGTTCCATATTAGCCATGACTACAAAAATGAAGATTTTTCCCATAACTCCTAACCAAAAAATTGATTGCACCAAGGTTTTCATAGAAGCTCATCTCCCCAATTGCCTTTGTGATCACCATTTCAAACCATCTGATCCAATAGTTTTCTACACAAAAAAACATGAAACCCTTCATCCCAAATTTTCCGTTTTTATTTGCAAGATTTCTAGCAGACGAAACACAACGGAAATTGGAGCACGAGATTACGATGCAGAGTTGAATCAAACAATGGTGTTTTCGTTGCAAAATGACACTTATATGACCAGTTACTAAAAATAAAATATTCTATGTACACTCACATGATAAAATAAAAATAAAACTCTCAAAATTGCAAGCTCCGATTTACTCGGCACATCCAGAAACAACAGTGCAAAACAACAAACAAGGTAAAACGGTCAATTTTCCCAAAATAGCAATTTCGAAAAAAGTAACTTACTAAAAATAAAAAGTCCTAAAAATGGTAAAACATAATCAATGGAGGTGAATTGAGTGTGCCAGAAGATTTAGAAGACAATATTTGAGCAAAAAGACAAAATTTCTCAAAATAGCAGCTCCTGGTCACACCTATAAAAATAGAAAGTTTCAATTTTCAGTATAGAAAGTTATAGTTGGCTCCGTTTTCACTCATCTCATTGCCTTTTTCATCCTTGCATGGTTGTGAAGTTTTCTCACAACTCAAACAATAAACTCCACCGTCCACCAGGATCATGAAGTATCATTTAGATCACAATTGTGTCAAAGAGAATTATAGATCATATCGAGGCGCAATAAGTAAAAGTCCGGGACATTGTGTAGTTGGAAAGAATTTGAAAAGACTAAAGAAGCCCATCAGAATTCAAATCCATTAGAGGAGGTCCTCATAACTCATTAGGGAAGTTGGAAACATCGTGTCTCGAATCCATCGTCTCTCCTTGAGAAGCAAATCAAGTGAACTAGTCAAATCATATGAGTATTCATGCCAACCTGTGTGAAGAATCAAGAGCTTATCCTTCTCTTCAAGAGCATCCAAGCATGTCTTCCCCAATGGAGGAGCTTCCCCATGATAAACAAGATGTGGACCTACATCAAGCTCGTGAACATACTCTGGTGACCAACATCATGTCAACTTCTGAAGAACCATTCCTGTGGATTCAAGAATTGCTCAAAAACAAACCAAGAACGAAACAACAAGCTATCATACCCGACCTTGGAGCTATCAAAAAAATCTTTAAATCCAAGTGACGAAAGAAATCTCAGGCAACTTCCCGCTTCTTCAGTGGTGCCTCAAGAAACCAATATGTAGTTGTTAGGCCTAAGAATGTAAAGCCTATTGAGGAGATGACTCCGTTAGACTATGAGTTGATCCACATCTCATTGGATCAAGCTTCACACGAGGGTGAGTCTCCTTTGTTTAAGGAATCCTCTGCCCACCTCCTTGCTTGGAATGAAAAGTACAAGTGAACAATTGAGCAATTGGAGGAACATGTAAAATCTCTCAGTGCTCACATTCAACTTGTCTTGGAGCTCGATTCAACACCTTCACTCCCTATGGAAGACATTCCTCCAATCACTATTGAACCCTAGTGATTGGTGTTGTCATTGATGTCAAGTGACATTGATGACAAAGCTGTGCCTTCTTAGTGATAGTTAAAGCTCACAAAGAGGTTTCAGGTTGATTTCAGGATGGTTTCAGGATGTTGCAAGCTTGGTCAGTGAGGTAGGAGATCACCGAAGGCATGTAGATGGTTGGTAAGCTTGGCATAGGTGTTCTACAGGTCATACATGATGATTCTAGCATGAGAAAGAGATTTTGGAATGAGCAACATGTCAGATGTTAGGAGTCACAGTTGTAACTGGTCCATTTATTCCTAGTTCTAGAGCCTAATGAGTTGTAAGAGCTCAATAAGGTCATGACAAGACAAGTAAGCATGGGAGGAGCCTAGGAAGTAGCCTAGGGTATGTATAAGCAATCACAAAGCTTATTTTAGCTCATGGAGTCAAAATCCAAATGTTCACCAAAATTACCCTTGAAGACTGACAATGAATACTGAGGTAACTGAGATAGGTTTGAGATGTACAGATCAATTTATGGCTAACCAACCTATGAAGTGTGTAGAGGGGTGTCTTGTAGTGCTTCATGCCAAATTTCATCAAGTTTTGAAAAGGTATGTGAAGTTATGCAAGTTTTTCTAAAACTGGTTTATTAAGAAATGCAAATTGAGCACCCTGTCTTCTTAGCATCCAAACAAAATTGTTGAGCCTTCTTCGGATAAATCATAGAAGGAATTTTTGAAGAGCACTCCAAGCCTTATGTTTTGCAATTTTTTTGAGGGAAATTGGTTGAGAAACAAAGAAGTTATGAGCATTTTTCTAACGAGTTTTTTCTCCTTCAAGATCTTCTTCGTGAAGTGGTAGGCACAAAATGTGTTGTGTTGACTTCAAATGAATTGTGCAAGTTGTGGAAGTACTCAGGTGTGTTGTAAGCTTCCTCTAGCTCAACATGGTGGCATAATTGACTCTCCAATGTGACTGTGCTATACGATATTTCCCCTGTTTTTATAAGTTCTTGTGTATTAAGTCAAGGTTGAGTAGCTCCAAGATGAAAAGTGTGAATGGAAAGGACACCTGGGTCATAATATCAATGTCCAAGAAGAAGCACAAGTGTGTCATGTGATAAACTGACAAAAACTAGTAAATCTCAATCATCCCTGAAAATAGAAAATAATGGCAAGCATGCTCTTGTTGTTGTAGAAGCTCATGTCCAAGGAGTTGGATACCTCTGAACAGGGTATAAAGATTCCATCTAAAATATTTATGGTTTTGGTAGGTCACAAGTGTAAGGCCACGTTAATGAAGATCTCCAAATCAAGCCTGCTTATTGATGCTTTGAAAACTAGTTTACATAGTCCCATATGATGCTTGTATTTCATGCTTAGGTTCCCTGACCTGGTGGCTGTCACAAAGCATTACAAGTGGTATTAAGAAGGAATCTCTCTCAGGATGTTGCCTTAGAAGGAAAATGCACAACTTTCCTAAGCAAATCAAATCATATTTGAAGTTTGTGCTTGGTTATGTGTAATAGTGGTAAGCTTCTTTAGTGTTAAGTGCATAATGATGGAGAATATAACTAGACATCTCCTTGAAGTATTCATGCAATTATAGTGGCAAAACAACAAAGGATAAGGTGTTTAGACCATTCAAGTGAAGAGCTAGGGTTTGGTGATTTAATACCCTAACTATGCAGAGTTTGAAAGATCAAGCTTTGTTTACCTAGTAAGCATGATTTTTAGGTAAACTTGGAATCCAAGAGGCTAGGCTTCATCTGAATTTTGGTTGAAGGATGCTACTTAGGAGGTGCTTGACCAAGAAAGACTATAGATTAATTGGACTCTTCATTAAACATCTTTGTATCAACACCTTGTCAGAGTATATTCATGATGAAGGAAATCTGGAGCAACGTATTGTCCTCTAGCCTGATATAAGTAGTTCAATGCCTCAAATCAAGATCTTTCCAAGCTATGAATCTTTGTCCTCGTCATTGTAAGTTTGTTACATTGCTTAGCATACCTTCAAATGCATATCAGTGACCAGGTTGAAGAATCTTTCCAAGAGCAAAGTAGAGTGTTTTCTCCTATCCAAACTTTTTCAAAAAAACATAATGGCTTGTGATTCTCAATCCAACATGAGGATAGATATGTTACTCAAGTGGTGAAGTATAAACTTTGGTTAAAGACTATATGGAAGGAGTGCTTGATGAACCTGATCAAGATAACTCCATTCAGTGAACTCCATGATTCAAGACCTTACTGTAGCATAATGTCAAACAATATCAAAGTACTATTCAAGCTCTCTGAGGTATGGAGACTCCCGCAATAGGTAAAATATGCAAGTTCTAAACTCACAATTTCTCCCTATACTCAAAGCTCAAGTTTGTACAATGGCATAACTAGGGTTTTAAAAGGAAGTGCAAGTTAAAAACAATTAACCGAGGATTTTTGCTCTAGAAATAAAAAAGGAATGATTGTAGGGGTGTACTCTAATTGATAGAAGAAGAATTTGGGATTTTTATGGGAGAAAACCAGAGTTATTCTTACCAGTCACTTCGAGGACAATTTTATAGAGTCAAAGGCCTAGTTTGGAGGGCTAGTTAGAAAAGGAGTTGCATTTGTCAATTGATTTCAAGCGGAAGATTTCAGGGACATGATAAATTATTTAATGGGTGCTCAAAACTCATGACTAAGTTGTCACGTAGTAAAGTTAATGACAGTGGAGGAGCTTCAAACTATAATTCAAGGCTACAAGTGCATCACTCTTACATGTTGAGTCCTCTGACTGTGAAGAAGAAATCGAGTGAAAGATGTAGATGTTGTGCAAAGTCTTTCTATCCTTGAAAGAAGCTTTTGAAGCCACAATTGTTTGAGGTAATATGCATACAAGTTTGAAACTCAAATGACATTCCCTATATAAGCTCATAATGCACTTTAGTGTGCTTCATATGGAGGGATTAAGATGAATGGAGAATCTTAAAGACTAATTGGAGGTTATAAAAGATGACTAAGGTGTCAAGTAATGTACTGTAAAGTTGTAACTCCTTGTACTGGTATGAAAATAGTGGAAGACAGAAGATTTATTCACCACACTAGGAGACAAGGCTTGTGTAACGGTTGAAAAAGCAGGTTGCAGGTCATAACTTAGATTCTTTGGGTTGGTAACTGAAAGTCATAAAATTGAAACATATTCCTTGATCTCTATTGGCTCATGAAGAGTCATAAAGACTGTGGCAACGAAGGAAAATGAAGAAAATATTGCAAAGGTTATTTTTACTCAACTTTGGTAGTTAGTGGTGTGTCTCTTCATCTCCATAATTCAAATTGAGAATTTTAAGGAAGATATATAGGTGAATTGGTTAAGTGCAGTAGTCAAGAACAAAGATATGTGTGTTTGAAAGGTGAAATAGGGTTGAGATGAACTAGTGCAACAAAGTTCTAAGGGGTGTATAAAAAATAGGTGAAAAAGCGAAGAAAGCAAGAAATGAAGTATGAAAAGAGCAACAAAAGTATACAAATATAGACTTTAGGAAGATTAAGGTAAATGAAGACTTGATAAATAGAGAAATTTGAATATGAAGTTCTCCATAACTGCTACTGCAACAACATGTGCATTCAAAAGGTGAAGTTTGAAAGTAAGAGAACATATTGAAGGTAAAGGTGGTCTAAGACTGAAAATTTTATGATGCAAATAGTATAGGCAACCATAGGAGTCTGAGTTTATGAAGATGCATACATGATTAGATCATGCTTGAAGTCCTGTGACCAAATATGTGAGTTCAAATGCAAACAAGAGATTGAAGATATATCTGACAGGCCTTGTATGACATAAATTTGAAGTAGATTAATGAATGATAAGAGAGATGAAAGAAAGGATATAGAGTAGGATAAGTGAGCTAATTTAGAGGTCATTATCAGTTGTGTAAGACAAAAAACTAAGAGTGACCAAAACTCTGAAAAATTCTAAGTTGTATCTTAGCATGTGGGGAGTTGTTGCTTCCCTGTAAGTTGAAGCTAACAAAAGGTCAGTTGTTGCTAGACTAAAGTTGGGAGTTGAAGCTTCTAGGAAAGTTGAAGCTTCTCAAACACTTGGTAAAATCTTTGGAGTTGCAACTCCAGGTTGAGTTGAAGCTCAACCATGAAATCAATGTAACATTTGCAAGACATTCTTGTCCAAAGCTAGTTCTTGGTTTCATGGGGTTTTCTCCCAGTTTGGGTTTCACACATTAAATCTTGTCTCTATGTACTTTCTTCCATGTTAGCTGCTTGTGTATGTTGATTTGGTTTTATCGTCACAAACTAAGTATGATGGAATTAATTGTTAAATTTTGATACGACTTTGATTCACCTCCCCTCTCAGTGTCCAAATTTCAAACAATCACTAGCTTTGACCCTGAGGTGACCAAGAAAGCACAAAGTTATATGATGGAAGGGAAGGCTAACGAAAGGTGGATTGAGAAAATCATTGAGAAAGGAAAAACATTGTTTCCAGAGGTCCTCTCTCTAATAAGATATATTCTTGCCACTTTGTCGGAAGTGAAGAAAGCAAGGGAGGAGATAGAAAAAGAGAAGATTCACTTGGATGAGGTGCTCCCACTTGTGTTTGAGATGAGCTCCCTCGACTCTCACACCCTCGTGAGAAAAAATGTGTTTGCATCAGCTGCTAAGATTTTGTCTCTAGTTTGGGTCCGTATCATGAATGCTAGATATGGTATGATCAAAGATGCCATCTCCGAACTTGACTCTTGTGGACAAAATGCTTTTGAGATTTTGAATGAGGTCTGCAACTGTGTTGAGAGACTTGGGTTCCCTTCACTCACTAAGAATTCATCATCAAAATAACTCATTGTCTCCTTTCAGGAGTTGGTCAAGAAAGAGGCATGTGATTCTCTTTATTTAAATGAAGATACCTTAGAGTCCCTTGCCAGCATCAAAGGATCTATTTACGACATTACACAATATCACAAAGAATGGTTTAATCAGTGCAAGGATATCGGTGATGTTCCAAGGACATGGATTAAAGTGTTGAGCTACATTTGCATTCCAAAAGTGGATAAGGTGGAACCTGCGGTAGCTCAATTTAGTAAAAAACATTGATGTCAAGTGGCATTGATGGAAAAAAGGGTTGATTGGTGAAGTGAAGAAGTCAGGGACATGAAGGTTGATTGGTAGTGCCCTTTCAGGATAGTTTCTAGTGCCTGATGAGATGTGACAGGTTGGTACAAGTCAAGGAAAGGTCATGTGAGCATGGGAACAGTCTAGAAATAGTGTCTACAACATGTGTGAGAAAAAACATGGCTCATTTTAGTTCTTGGAGTCAAAATTCAAGAATGCACAGAAAGTGGCTTTGAGAACTAACAATGTTCTTGCATGAAAATGAGATTGGTAAGAGATTCACATGAAAACCTATGGCTAACCAACATATGTAATGTGTAGAGGGATGTCTTTTAGTGCTCCATGTCAAATTTCATCAGATTCTGAAATGGGGATTTTGAGTTATTCAAGTTTTTCTAAAACCACCCTCTTGAAAAATGCATTTTGAGCTTCCTGGATTCTTAGCACTCAAGAAAAAATATGAAGATTCTTCAGATAAATCATAGAAGGAATTTTTTTAGTAGACTTTTCCTGAGATTAATGCAAAAATTTTTAGGGAAAATTGGACTGAGTTTCAGAAAGTTATGAACATTTTTCTGACAAGTGATTTTTCTCTCTCCAAGTGTATCTTCTGAATAGGTAAGCAAAAAAATTAACAATTTTCTCAAATACTTGTCATGTTGAAAAAATCTTAGTAAGTGTGAAATATCTCTCATTCCAAAATGGTTTTGTATGATATTCTAAACATGGTTCATAGTGTAGTTTCCAATTGATTTGTCTTGCAAGTACTTGAAAACTCTCTTAAGCTAGTTTGAAGGATTCAAAGTAAAGTATGAAATGTTGAGAATGTTCCTTTGATGAATCATATTGTGTTAGTAATATCGTAAGCACTCTCCTTCATTTCTTGGTTACAAGTTTTTCAATCATCATGTCAGATTACAATTTCCCTTCTTCTTGGAATGTGCTATATTCATCTTTGTTGGTACAATTGATATGCTAAAAATAGTCAATGAGTCATAACCAAGTGCTCTTCTCAGAATTCATCATGAAATTGAAAGTATGTCGGAAAATGAAGTAGATTTTCTCTAACACTCAAACTCATACAATCTAAAAGGTTATTATTTCTTTAGATGCTTCAGCCTTTCCATTTATCTAACTTCAGTGATAGCATTTTTTAATTCTAAATTCAAGGTCTTGTGAGCTTGAATTAAGTAAAGACCAATGCCAAACAAGGATTGAAGATAGTTTTGGAATCAATCTATATCTAGAAAATAATTCTCAGTTTGGAAAAGTGAGTTGTAAAATGGATAACTTCTCTTGATCTTAAATATTGTAAACTCAGATTTACATAGGAGTCTAGGACAGTCATCTCTCATTTGAAAATGTTCAATTTATGGTTCTGTGACAATTAGGATAGTGAGGTTAAAAGCATGAAAAGTCATAAACTACTTCAGTACCAAAGCAAGTTATGGTTTTAGTAATGTCACTCATAGAAGTTAGTGTGCAAGTATATTGGAATTTCTAAGAAGATCTCAAATGTTAAGTTGATAATTGAAAACCTCCCTGTTGAAGAATACTTAAAAATCTTTTTTCCATTTCAACATTTAAACTCAAAACTTATCTCAGTCAATCAAGTGACAAGAATTCATTCAATATTTGTTGAGCTGAAAGAAAGTCTCTTTGACAACTGTGAATCTTGTTGCATCAAAATTGTAGATTTTGTGAGCCAACTCAAGGAGAAATAGGAGTTTGAAGGGAATTTAAAATCTCCCAATCTATAAAGAATTCTTGAAACTTGGAATGTTAATTCACTTTTGAGCAAGAAACTCAAATTTTTCACCTCTCGGGCTCTCACTGTGACAATACCCTAAACCAGGGTTTCCACGAGCCATTTTTGCTCAAATTGAAAATTTCCACCAACCAAGAATCATGAAACTTTAAAAAAACCTCTGTGAGGTCATATCCAATTGTTTGCAAAATATCTAGAGTCATTTCATCAAGAGTGGAAAGAGATACCATTAGCAGAAAATCCTCAAGTTCATGTCAATCAGTTATTGGTTGTTCTAGTGAACTCAGGATATCTGAACTTTTCAATGCAAATATTCTTGTGTTGAAATTCATGGTTTATGTTGGTTAAATTTAAAATCCACATTGAAAATGTTCTGAAAATATATATATCTATAATCCTTAAAATAATGTCACAGTGAGTGTTCATCTCCAAGATTGAAGTGCAATACTTCTAGTAGCAATCAAGATTAAAGACACCATAAGTATACACCATTGATCAATTCATCAAGACTAGAAAGGTGAAGAAAATAGTGAAGTTCATCATAATTTCACTCGAAATGGAAGGTGAAGGGACTGAGTTTAGTTTTTCTTTGTCTTATTCATTTTATGAATCCCTCTTATCATCTTGTTGAAGCTCAAAAGAAGAAGAGTCATAGTTTGAGTCTTTGTTGTTCAAGAAGACATGCAAAAAGTTCTTTGAAGTGAAAAGGTGAAAAACCAAGGATTTTTTTCTTGAATTCCTTCAATAGTGATGCAGTTCAAAGTGTGAAGAAATAAGACAAGAATATGAAAAAAGAATTGTGAGGTGTAGTAATATCTATAGAGGAATTGAAAGTACAATCGATGTCTTAAAGAGGATTGAAGTTAAAAATTTCAGAAAACAAAGTAAAGTGAGATAGTGCAATATTCAAGGAATGGAGAGAAAATTTGTGTAATATTCATTTAAAGTGTATCTCTGAAAAAAAGAATAGGAAATTGAAAGTTCAATATTCAGATGTGAAGATGGTTGAATTTCTTGATAGAAGTTAAACAATGAGAAGTGTCCCTGAGTTTGAATGAATTTTGAAAGTAAAAGAAGTGTAAGTGTATCCTTGAAGAGTGAAGACAAATGAAGAGAGGTCAATGGATGAGAGTGAATTAATGAGACAAATATGTTGAGGAAAAAGTATATCAAGGTATATACAAAAAAGATAAATTAACGACTGATTACAAATATGAGAGAAAGATAGACTGTGTAAAGAAAAACAATGAATAAATTAAATGTATATGAAGAGACTAGATCAGATTGAAATGAGAACTAAGAAAGATCAGATATGTGAAAACATTAAAGTGTGTTGGTCAATAATAGAATAGCGGTAAAATAAAAGACAAATAAATATATACATGCAATGAATAAAATGTCAAAAATAGAAAACTAAGAAGATAGAAGAAGAATGAATTGATTAAGAACTGTCAAAAGGTTTCAATGAATAAGGAATGAAGTGAAAAGGAAAAGAAGTAAAGTGGGAAACATGGCAGAGCTATAGAAGAAAAATGATATGATTGAAATGAGGGGCTTCTCATAAAAAATATAGTGATATCGAAGGTAGACAGTGACACCAATAGAATCATGAAAGTTGACAGCAATAATACAGAGAATGATCAAATTCAATGACTATAAAATAGAAGCCAAAATAAAGAAATGACGTGAATTATGAATTGTTGAATGAAGTTCCAGAAAAGTGGTCATGATCTATTGATGAAGCAACAAGTAACTATATGATCAAACTGTAATATTTTTATTTTATTTTCCTAAGTGGGTACTTGGGTGAAAGGAGTAGATGCTCCTTGCAAGTTGTAGCTTGCTAAACTAGCCTAGTGGGTGCTTGGAAACCTTCCAGTGGGTGCTAGAAGGACTGTGAAGTAGGTGCTTCTCAGGTTGAGTGGGTGCTCAACCAAACTGGAAATCATTGTATGTTAAGAATGGGTGTTCTTAATAAAAGGCCTTGATTTCAAGTGGTTTTCTCCCTCTAAGGGTTTCCCACTATAAATTTGGTGTCTTGTATGTTTATCTTATTGCATGCACTTTAATTTTGTTCATGGTTTGATTGCTAATTCTAGTCAAGAAGGTTTAAAATTGCTAAAATTGATCAACACTGATTCACCCCCCCTCTCAGTGCTTGTGATATCCAACACCTTTACTTATGCTTTTCTCTATTTTGTAACTTTGCGAGCATAGTGATCAAGAAGGAAATTTGTGCCCTTGATTGATGAATCTAAAGAGCTATGTGTCTCTAGTTTTTTAGTCTTGCTAATTGCTTACATTGTTGTTTTCCTCTAACTGAATGTGGACCTACTCTGGTTATTGTGTGCAAAGTCTACTAGTTCCTAGCCACAACAATAACCCTCTCTTTTCTAATTTTCCCAACTCTCTTTTACCCCTCATCACTTGAAATTCCTCCCTTGTACTATGTACAAGCACTTTTCCACAGGATCAATGAAGTGTTCATGTGTGATCCCTAGTCTATTTTCCACCCCACATGATTAGGATAGTTTACACTCAATAATGCAAGTCTCCCCTTTCACAAGTAGGAGGGACATAGTCTGAGAGCGTTGGTGAAAATAAGATAATTTGTCCTAGTTTTTAACAATTATGTTGGGGAGAGATTTGCCCTTGTGCAACCAAACAATTTGGAAAATGCTCAAGAACTTTCCATTGGAGTGTAAGATGACTTGATCATGTCAGGGAAGATCAATAATCCTTCAACAAAGGATAAAGCCCAAAGTTCAAAATATGAGAGAGATGATTCACTATGCAAAATTTGGCTAATGACTTGACAATGTTGAAGAAGGAAGTTGCTCAATGAGTGTCTCACCCAAAGTAAAACAGAAATCGATTGCAGGAGCACCCCGAAGGCTTGCCTTGGAAGCTCCATCAGTTAATGCAATATGTGAGGCTAATGAAGATGAAGGAGAAGAAATTATTGAATCAAGCATTGAAGAGGAAGGAGAAGAATAATGTGCTAGGATTGGGTACTGTGAATTCTCACCTGATGAAGATTTCGAGGAACCTACAAATAACTACTCCTATGCATTTTTCACTTGATCACTGTTGGTTTTCAAATAGGACTTTTTAGAAGAGCAACAGTCAGGGGACAAGAAGTCCCTCCTCTTTAATGGGAGAGGTTCCCTTATTCAGAAATGAACGTATTTACAAATGTACAAAATATTATTTTATGGTTGAACTTGGATATTACGAAAGTGTTTTCCACAAGGATCATCAGTTACAAAAGGACTGAGGAAAGGGAATAAGAGGATGAGCAGAATAGCAACATTCAGAATTATAGATAGCAGAATAATTCTTTATGTATGCGAAGTTTCAAGGAATTTAAGACAAGATCATTTGCATTGGCTGAATAGGATTAAATTTAAAGACACAAAGTTCTGTAAATAACCTTCTTCAGATTCATTAATCAAGGACACAAAGTTCCTTCTTGGTTATACAAGATCGCTGTATTTGCAAAACCGGACAGTATGCAATCAGAGAGACTAACAAATTAGAGACAAAATGATCTTCACAATATTAAATGGAAAACACAGAAATAACAGAGATCAGATAGACAATGAATAGAAAGCCCTTTTGTATTGATTTCTTTAAGATCTATTTACACTTTCAGAAAATATGCCAAGTTCTTCCTCCTTCTCAAAATGGCGCAAAGAAGGCCATTATATAGCTTACAATTCGGTTACTCTTCGTAACCGTTTCTTTTAACTAAAGGATAGTTAAGGAATGCTAATCGCAATACCTTAACTAATTACATGGAATACGAAAGGAATAGTGAGAAGAGAGAAGGATGGGGAGGGAGACAGGTGTCCAGTTCTGAGAAGGACCCACTGTCTTCAGAAACCGCTGCTTGAGTTTTCCTCCACGTCTCAGCCATGTCCTTGCCACGAGGGACACACCAGAAATTTCATCTTGAGGATGACAACGAATATCTTTGAAAACTGATGTAACCGGCGTCTTGAACTTCGTCCTTCGTAACTGCTTCTTTAGTTCTCCCAAGCTTCCTCCAGGAGCTTGATCTTCATATTGATAGTAACAGAGCTGCAAACCAGGCTCGGAAAGGAGTTTCAGAGGGAGGGGACATGCGCGGGTTTTCAAATTGCAAGGGTTCGAAACAATGTAAGAATTGCAAAGGAGGTTTTACCCGTTATATAGCCGTTGAGGAGAGAGAAGGATAATCAATGCGCATTTGAATTCATATTTTGAAAAACAGCATATTCGGGTAGAGCGGGAAAAACTAAGTATGAATGACCGTTGGTTCGCTTGGGACAAGTGAGACGCGAATGCGCGAAACATGCGGCTCGGCCGATTCGGGTGAAACGGGGAGAGGATGCACAAATGCATTTTGGGACATTTGGGATGAAAAAGAGCGAAGTGCGCGACTCGGGAGTTTCGGCCGAAAATGGGACAGCTTGCACTTTTTAACTTTGGGACATTCGGGACAAAAGTTCCGAAGTATGCGGTTCGGGTGGCCCGTTTGGAACTCGGCCGAAATCGGCCGGTTCGGGCGAAAATGGAGTGCACAGTTTGAACTTGAGAAAATTTCAGACAAAAACAGAGTACAATTTGCGACTCGGCCGGTTCAGGGTGAAATTGGAACAGAGGCACTTTTTGAAATTGGGACATTTGGGACAAGAAAGTGCGAAGTACGCGGTTCCGGTTCGGCCGAAATTGGAACATCTCGCACAGTAACTTCGGGACACTTGGGACAAAAACTTCTGACGGGCCCGAAAATGGGACAAATTCGGAGGTTTCGGCCGATCGGGGAACAAAATGCACTTTCGTACTTGGGACAGTTGGGACAAAAATGTCCGACAGGCCCGAAATACTTACAGAATGACCCAAAACTTAGATTTTTTAGACTTCCAAGACTTTTTTCACACCACCAGCTCGACAGAAAAGACACTTAGACTCAAAATTTTGAATTTTTTTTACTTTTGACAGAGTGGGGAATTTTGAGTGGACAACAGCTGGCTCCTTCTGGGGATGACTTGGCATAAATTCAAGGAATGAGACAAGGCAAGAACTTAGACAAACTTGGTGAAGCAGACCAGTGCCTTATCCCTTGGGCAACGGAGTCAAAAACAGACCAACACAGAGGGCAACACACAAAAGCAACAGAAGGGAAACACACCAAAAGCAGAGAAGCAAAACAACACTGTACAGAATGTACAAAGGGACTCCCTAGTCACCTAGGACTTGAACAACTTGAGATACTGCCCACTATAAGGAAGTGGGAGAGGGGAACCATCCATGTAATCAAGATAGAAAGAATTCTCACCAGCAAAGTGTCTGATCTTGAAAGGTCCGAGCCACAGGGAATCAAACTTTCCATGGCTGCCACGAGGTTCATGTCTTTTATCCCATAGCAACACAGTGTCTCCAACTTGGAAATCTCTGAACCTAGCTTTCTTGTCAAACAGGACCTTTACCTTCTGCTGGTGAACAGATATCCTATCAGCAACCACCAATCTGTCTTCATTCAGCTTGTGCAGGTACATAATTCTCTTGTCCAGGGCATCTCTGAAACTAGTATCCTCGATGGCCTTCATTAGATGCAAGGCCGGCAGTTCCACTGTCACTGGCAATTGAGCTTCAACTCCATATACCACTTGAAAAGGAGACATTCCAATAGCTCTCTTTGGTGTAATCCTGTCTGCCCAAAGAGCATCATAGAGCTTCTTGTGCCAGTTTCGCTGAGACTCATTGACTAACTTCCTTATGATAGTCACCAGATTTTTGTTAGTAGATTCTGCCTGCCCATTTCCTTGAGGGTAGTAATCTGAAGAGTGAGCCAAAGAAATACCATACCCATAGCAGAAGTCCATTATCTCAGCTGAAGATAAATTCGAGGCATTATCTGTTACAATCTTGTTAGGCACACCATACCTTACCAAGATGTTCTCTTTGATGAAGTTGCATACCACTTCAGAAGTAGTGCTCTTGACCGGAATAGCTTCCACCCATTTGGTGAAGTAGTCAGTGGCAGTAAGTACATGAGTGTGACCAGCACTAGAAGCAGGATTGAGTGTACCAATGAAGTCCAAACCCCACTGTTGAAATGGCTCCTCAATCACAACTGGCTTGAGAGGCAAAGAAGCCAATTTAGGTCTTCCCACAAAGGTCTGCAGGCCTCACATTTATCCACCCACTTGGATGCATCTCTGAACAAAGAAGGCCAGTAGTATCCTCCCCGGAGTATCTTATGAGCTGTAACCATTGATGAATAGTGCCCTCCACATGCCTGATCATGAAAAGCTGAGAGCAACTTTCTCTGCTGTTCCTTGTCCACACACTTCAAAAATCTCCCATCTAAGCCACGCTTGAACAAAGCATTTTCCCATAATACATATTGTGCTGACCTCAATTTAACAGTCCTCTTTTCTTTGGCAGTTAAATGAGAGGGGCATTCCCCATAGGTGAGAAAATGGGCGATGTCAGCATACCATTCGTCAACTGAACTAAGGAACAGAACAGTAGGAAGGTCAACTTTCTCCAGTAGTTCATGCTTAGCTCCTTCAGCAATGAGCTCACAAAGACCTTTTCCACGAACCAGCTTGGTCGGCTTGATGTCAATGTCATACTCTTGGACCTTAGCAACCCAATTCCCTCTCTTGGATCCAAATTCTTGTTGTGTGAGAATTGACTTAACAGTGGTATCTGGAACCAGCACTATGGAATGAGAGTTGAGGATGTAAAAGTGAAATTGCTTGACAGCTTTAACCACCGCAAAAGCATGTTTCTCCATCATAGTATATTTCAACTCATGATCTTTCAGAATATAGCTCATGAATGCGATTGGTAGCTCATGCTCATTAGAGTCTTCTTGAGTTAAGACAGCAGCCAGGGTATTATCCGTAGCATAGCAATAGATGATGAAATCTCTATTGAAATCAGGACAGGCTAAAACAGGAGTTTTAGCGATAGCTCTCTTGATACCTTCGAAGGATTCCTTTCCTTCAGAAGACCAACCAAATGTTTGTTTTCCTTTCATCATCTGAGAAATATTCAAAGTTAATTCTGCAAAATCAGGGATGAATCTTCTCAAGAAATTGATCTTACCGAAGAAGGAGTGCACGCCCTTTTTACTGGTTGGGAGAGGAATTTGCTGGATGGCTTGAACTCGTTCAGGATCAATCTTAATCCCATCCTTGGAAACGATGTGCCCTAATAACTTTCCCTCAGTGACACAAAAGACAGATTTTTTAGGGTTCAGAGAGATCCCATGCTCTCTGCATCTCAGCAGAACTGTCTCTAGGTGGTCAAAATGATCCGCTCTTGTCTTGGAAAACACTGTCAGGTCATCAAGGTAGATGACAATACACTTCCCTTTTAAGCTTCCAAAAGCCAGATCCATAGCTCTCTGGAAAGTGGCACCAGCATTAATAAGCCCAAAAGGCATTCTCTTGTAAGCAAAGGTGCCCCAAGGAGTAGTGAAAGCTGTTTTATGTTGATCTACAGTATCAACCTCTACCTGATTGTATCCAGAAAATCCATCAAGCATAGATAACATTTCAGAGCCTGTTACTGCTTGCAATATCTGATCCATCATGGGCAAAGGATAATTATCTTTCAGAGAAGCCTGATTCAGGTTCCTGAAATCAACACAGATGCGGATCTCACCATTCTTTTTCTGACAGGCACAATATTTGCAATCCATGTTGAATGGTGAATAAGAAAGATAATTTTAGCTTTCAACAACTTTTGTATCTCCTGAAAGATGGTGTCAGCTACTTTGGGGTTGTATTGTCTCTGTTTCTGCTTGAAAGGCTTAATTCCAGGCTTGAGGGGAATAGAGTGCTGCATATCTTTTGGTTTGAAAGCTTTCAAATCTTCATAAGAGTAAGCGAGAACATCTTTATACCTTTTTAGAAGATCAATTGCTTTTCTCCTCTCATCTGCTGAGCAACATTTTCCAATGTTCACGAACTTGGGGTCAGTAGAACTCCCAATATCAATCTTATCATACTCAGCTGATTGCTGAGGCCCAGAAGAAGCTCTAGATTTCACATACCTGTCATGCTTATCAAATAGTTCCTCCAAACTCACCAGCCCTTTAGGAATCTTGTTTCCTTTGAGCTTAATGCACCCTTCCTGATCTGTTTCTTCTCCTTGGGTGACAGCTTGGTCAAAGGACACACTTTCACGAGGCAGGTTGTCACTTCCCTCAAAATACAGTTGTTCAAAATTACCTTTGAGTTCCAGGAAGGAAAGCAAATGCTGATCATTATTGAAAACCTGCCAGTTATTGGCATTATCAGGTACACTAGGCCGATGGACCATCTCAATGGTGAATTTATCCCGAGAAAAGTCAGGATGAGGAATCAGCAGTGACCCTGAGACAGCCAACGAATCAGCCCTGCTGTTCTTTTCCCTAGGTACTGCTTCAATAGAGAAAGCATCAAGGAACTCAATAGAATCCCAAACCTGATTCCGGTAATGCCTTAACCTTCCATTTTTTACTTGAAAAAGGTTTCTGACCTGCTTTACAATCAACTTTGCATCACCACGAGCCAGTAGATTCTTCACGCCTTGTTCTTTGGCCACTTGCAATCCAAGAATGAGAGCCTCGTACTCTGCTGTGTTATTAGTGTTCTCGAACTGTAACTTAAATGAAAAAGGATGTAGGCATCCTTCAGGTGACACTAGCAGGACACCAGCTCCAGAACCAGCTGAGGAACAACTTCCATCAAATTCTAAAATCCAGACACCATTGGGATCTTTAGGTGATGCTTTGGGGGGTGGGATTTCGTCAGGGGACATAATCATGTAGTTGCCATGACCCATATCCTCATAGAGTATTTGTGCTCTAGGATCATCCGTTTTCTGCACAATATACTCAGACTGCTTTTCAGGCAACAACTTCTTCATTTGTCCATTGACAGGCACGAGTGCATGCGACCAGTCCATCTGGATTTCCCCACCCACATCTTTGCAGAAGTTCCTACTTAGCAACATCCCGTATGAAGGAGGGATATCTGCTACTAGGATGGTAGCCAACACTTTCTTTTCAGGCAAGGCAGCAAAAGCCACTTGTGCATCTTTAATCCTTCCAACCAGAGGCACTTCTTTACTCTCCATAGAGTAGCAAGATCCATAAGTACGAGTGAGGGTTAAGCCTAAAGCATGAGCTACTTTAGCTGGCATGACATTGTCTGAGGCTCCTGAATCTATGACACAATTACTGAGTCTATGGCCAGCTATGAGAAGTGTTACATAAAATGGTTTAATTTTGTCACCAGGCGAGGTGACAGCAGCTACCAGACTGGGCTGTGGCGCAGAGGGAGGAGTAGGTAGAAGGCCTTTAGAAGTGGTCTTAGAGTTGGAATTAACAAAGTGGATCATTTTGGCAAAGGCTTTGGGATGGGTTTGATAGTACTTAGCTTCTGAGATTTGTACCTTGGTCTTTTTCAGGTGATCAACAATATCAAAGGATCCAGAAGTGGACGGGCCATCATCATTTGGAATTCTAGGCTTATCAACTTTAGGAGAAAAAGAAGAAGCAACTTTGGTAGCAGGATTGACAGGACTCACCTTTGTGTAGACGAAGTAGGGATAGGAGATCCTCTTTTTGCAATTACAGGGATAGTTGCCGACTGCTCCTTGGATTTCTTAGGTGGCTGGGTCACCTTCTCCCTCTGCCTTGTCTGTTCTCGAGTCATGACAGCAAACGATTCACTATTCATGTCTGCTATCACTTCATCATAGTCATCTCCATCATCAATGCCTTCGGTGGTAAAGAAATTGACTCGAGATCCCTCAAGTTCCTCTGCCTCATCATCAAATTCCTCCACAAACTCCTCGCAAGCTTCATAATCATCATCTGGTTCTTCAACTTCACAGGTTGCATTGACAGGAACCTTAACAGGAGGTCCTTCAAGTGCTAGTCTTGTTTGAGAAGCAGGCAAACGATTCCTGGGCTGGAAATTTCTTCTTGGAACATCTGCATAAGGGGCATGCTGAGCCAGTTGTTTCTTTATAGCAACAAGATCATTTGCAAGTTTCTGAACTAATGGATCAGTGTTAGGTCCAGGGGTGGAAGAGGAAGAAGCAGCAGACTTAGATTTGGGAGGGTCTCTTCTCAACTTCCCTGACATGATCAAGTCATCCTCGATACTAACAGCCAGTTCTTGATCCAGAGCTAGTGTTCCGAGATTAGCCCTTCTTAGTGCATAACTAACCTTGGGCAATTGAGCATTTAGAAAGAAAAATTTTTGGATTTGATCAACAGGCCGAGTATTTACAGGAATTTTGTTGATCAGTCTGTTGAATCGAGCCACAAATTCTCTCATGGGCTCTTGTGAATCTTTCTTTATCTGAGAGACCTGGGCAAGCAAGGCATGCACATCTTCTGCCGGCTTGAAACGGTTTTCGAACTGAGTTCTCATTGTGTCCCAGTCGGTGATGGCACCAGCCGGAAGGTGATAGAACCAATCAGCAGCATTATCCTGTAACGTCTCAACGAACAGCCTTACTGGAGACGTCTTCATGTTCAACTCCCAAAACTCCACATGCAACTATGAAGGCTGCGATGTGTTCGTCAGGGATGCACTTTGCCATCGCCTTTGAATTTGGGGAAGTTCTTCCGGTTACCTCTGGGTAACTCATGCAAAGGCTGAGTAAGGGCCAGAGGCCCGACACGTTGACCCCATGGCAATTGTGCCGCCATTCTTGGAAAAACGGCTTGGAGAGGAACTGTAACACCAGCAAGAATCAAAGCTCGTAGATTGGGACTAGCAGGCTCTGAAGGAATACCACCAGTAGGACTTCTATCTTGAACAGGTGGAGTGCTTGTCGAACGGGTCCTTCTATTTCTTGTTGAAGGGAAAGGAAAACCTTGTTGTTCTAAAAGCTAAAACTGATAATCTTCGATACCAAGGGCCCTTCTCCCTCGAGTGAAACGCGGAGTCGCCAGATCAAAAGATTATCAAAAATTACTAAAACTGGAATGTGATTTTCCCCAGCGGAGTCGCCAAAAACTGTTGGTTTTCAAATAGGAATTTTTAGAAGAGCAACAGTCAGGGGACAAGAAGTCCCTCCTCTTTGATGGGAGAGGTTCCCTTATTCAGAAACGAACTTATTTACAAATGTACAAAATATTATTTTATGGTTGAACTTGGATATTACGAAAGTGTTTTCCACAAGGATCATCAGTTACAAAAGGACTGAGGAAAGGGAATAAGAGGATGAGCAGAATAGCAACATTCAGAATTATAGATAGCAGAATAATTCTTTATGTATGCGAAGTTTCAAGGAATTTAAGACAAGATCATTTGCATTGGCTGAATAGGATTAAATTTAAAGACACAAAGTTCTGTAAATAACCTTCTTCAGATTCATTAATCAAGGACACAAAGTTCCTTCTTGGTTATACAAGATCGCTGTATTTGCAAAACCGGACAGTATGCAATCAGAGAGACTAACAAATTAGAGACAAAATGATCTTCACAATATTAAATGGAAAACACAGAAATAACAGAGATCAGATAGACAATGAATAGAAAGCCCTTTTGTATTGATTTCTTTAAGATCTATTTACACTTTCAGAAAATATGCCAAGTTCTTCCTCCTTTTTGAATGGTGGAAAGAAGGCCATTATATAGCTTACAATTCGGTTTCTCTTCGTAACCGTTTCTTTTAACTAAAGGATAGTTAAGGAATGCCAAATGCAATACCTTAACTAATTACAAGGAATACGAAAGGAATCGGAAGAAGAGAAAAGAATGGGGAGAGAGACAGGTGTCCAGTTCTGAGAAGGACCCACTGTCTTCAGAAACCGCTGCTTGAGTTTTCCTCCACGTCTCAGCCATGTCCTTGCCACGAGGGACACACCAGAAATTTCATCTTGAGGATGACAACGAATATCTTTGAAAACTGATGTAACCGGCGTCTTGAACTTCGTCCTTCGTAACTGCTTCTTTAGTTCTCCCAAGCTTCCTCCAGGAGCTTGATCTTCATATTGATAGTAACAGAGCTGCAAACCAGGCTCGGAAAGGAGTTTCAGAGGGAGGGGACATGCGCGGGTTTTCAAATTGCAAGGGTTCGAAACAATGTAAGAATTGCAAAGGAGGTTTTTCCCGTTATATAGCCGTTGAGGAGAGAGAAGGATAATCAATGCGCATTTGAATTCATATTTTGAAAAACAGCATATTCGGGTAGAGCGGGAAAAACTAAGTATGAATGACCGTTGGTTCGCTTGGGACAAGTGAGACGCGAATGCGCGAAACACGCGGCTCGGCCGATTCGGGTGAAACAGGGAGAGGACGCACAAATGCATTTTGGGACAATTGGGACGGAAAAAGAGCGAAGTGCGCGAAAATGGGACTCGGGAGTTTCGGCCGAAAAATGGAAGCTTGCACTTTTTTACTTTGGGACACTTGGGACAAAAAGTTTCGAAGTACGCGGTTGGGTGAATCGGCCGAAAATGAAACAAAAGGGAACTTGAGAAATTTGAGACAAAAAGTTCTGGAGTACGCGGCTCGGCCGGTTCGGGTGAAAATTGGAACAGAATCGCACTTTTGAACTTGGGACATTTGGGACAAGAAAGTCGCGAAGTACGACTCGGGGTTTTCAATTCGGCCGAAAATGGAACAGAGAGCAACTTTAAGGAACTTGGGACAAAAAGTTCCGGGCCTGAAAATACGGGACAAATTCGGAGGTTTCGGCCGAAATTGGAACAAAAGGCACTTTTTGAAATTGGGACATTTGGGAAAAGAAAGTGTGAAGTACGCGGTTCGGGCAGTTCGGCCGAAATTGGAACATCTTGCACAGTAACTTCGGGACACTTGGGACAAAAACTTCCGACAGGCCCGAAAATGGGACAAATTCGGAGGTTTCAGCCGATCGGGGAACAAAATGCACTTTCATACTTGGGACAGGTGGGACAAAAATTTCCGACAGGCCCGAAATACTTACAAAATGACCCAAAACTTAGATTTTTAGACTTCCAGTGACTTTTTTCACACCACCAGCTCGACAGAAAAGACACTTAGACTCAAAATTTTGAAATTTTTTTACTTTTGACAGAGTGGGGAATTTTGAGTGGACAAACAAGGTTAGTTGAGAAGACACGTGAGATTACTTCAAACAAGAATCATTCTGGCTCTTCAAGTAAGTCTCCTTCAACTTCCCTTGAAAAATCAGTTTCTATTGATCCTAAGAACATTCATTTCAAGGCTGCCACAATTCCTAATGTTCCTACCACTTCCTCATCTTTTGATATCATTTGGTCATTTATAAAAATTGAAAATCCAAATTTCTGAATATGATTACTCGAGAACTAATCCCAAGAAACTTGAGAAACTCATTCAACACATCAAAGTAAGTACTTCATTTTCATGTCTTAAAGATGTCACAACCAAAGAAATGCCAAGTGCATCTCAATCCACTCCATCTATGAATTGTCTCACTTCCACACCCTCCACCTCTAGGAAGGTAGAACCTTTCTACATATCCTTTCTAGTCAATGGGTACAAATTGACTGATTGCATAATTGAAATTGGTGCTTCAGAAAACATCATGCCTATAAAATTTTTGTTAAAGCTCTCAATGGTCTCTCTCCCTCCTACCTTCGGTCATTGTCTTTCTATGGAAATTAAATAAGTTCCCCTTATGAGTCATATCAAGGATGTTGAGGTAGCATTGGTAGACTTCCCTAAAAATAAAATCACAACAAGAATACTTATAGCAAATATTCCTTCTTCATATGGTATACTGTTGCACCGAAGCTTCTGTCGAGATGTCGGTGGAGATATGTAGCTTGATTGGTAACATGCCACCATCCTGATCAATGGTAAAACAAAGAAACTCCTTCCCATCAAAGAAATGAAGTATATTGTTCAAAGACCATATGATCCAATGACATACATTCTGTGTCAAAATTCTAAATCTTGCAAATTTTTCATGACTTTAGAGGATGATCTTGAGTTTCCCGTGTTGGTGAAAGAATTTCCAACATCACGGAGCCAATTAGAAGACACCATGATGATTTGATGAAATCATAGTTTGAGATTATGTACTTCCCATGAGATGAGATTCTAAATGAAGTTGCTCCAATGGATGTCAACAATGATCATGAAAATTCTTGACTTGCAATAAGGTAATATTGAAGTGATGAACAATGTGGATCAAGGAGTGATGTTCATCAACTTCTCGACATGTAACTTCAATGTTTCCAATCATGTTCTCGATGCTCAGTGTAAGGTTCCATGCAATGAGTATGCTTTTGAATATGAAGAATTCTCTTTCTCACTGGAAGAAGTTGATCATTAAATACGAAAGAATGAAAACATGTTTCTACCTCTTGAATGTGAACCTATTCAAGGAGATGATGATTTCATCACAGAAATGGATTTCTTAGTTCTTGGTGATCAAGAATGGGAAAATGATAATGACAACATTTCAGCTCCAATGTTTTACTCATTCCCTTTTCATGAGGATGGAAACATTCTCAATGAGAAATGGAGAAATAAAATTTTGTTTGATCATATGGCTCATCTTGTTCAAAATAGAAATATTCTCAATAGATTTCAACCTTGTTGTGTTCACTTTTCTCTAGAGAAGGATGCTCTTAACATGATGATGGATGATGAATCCCAAAGTGGATAAGATGAAGAAAATGATAGTTTTCATGTGCATACTCAACTTTGATCTCATTCTCTTTCTAAGAGGATGATGTAATGCATATGACACACTGTGTAAGGAAGCATGTTGCAAAAGAGCCGAAGTATGGGAAAGATGATTTCTTGATACAATTGAGAAATAGGGAACATCAAAGGTCGATTGATAATGCCGAAGTTTTTGAAGTATCTGCTAAAAATCAACTCATGAAGGGGAAGTACGTCATGAAGCATATGACATCTAGAAGGGAAATTTTCTATAAAACATGGAGAGTCGAATCTACTGAAAATGATAACTTCTAAGTATCATCTAGGCTCATCTTCACAACAATAATGGAAAATCAGCAATTGGAAAGAAATTTGGGCATCAATAAGAAAAGGGAAAGGTTTTGGACTTCAAAACAACATCCTCAGGCTAGTGAAAGTGAATTAGTGGATCATCAATTGCACTAGCAATCATCCAAGAATCCAATTAGCAAAAAGGTTCATATTTAGGGAATCATTGTCAACATGTTTACGGAAGAAAGGCATTTGGTGATAGGTCATTTATGGGTAAGCATAGTTTAAATTAGTGCTCAATGAAAACAGGTGAAAGAGCATGTACATAGGTGATTTAAGATGTTTTTATGTGTTTCCCGTATCATTTCATGTTTCCCTGTATGTTGTGTATTCTCATCTCATGTTTCCTTTTATTGTCATGTACTACTGTTACACTTATTGTGTGTGTATTCAATAATAGAAAAGTTGTGTACTAACAAGGATGAATCCACATTGCCCAATGGGTAAGGCACTTGTCCACGTAGGAGTGTCATTGATATTTTTGGAAACAAATGGGTATGTTTTACCAAAATACTCAATGTGCTCGATCTGAAATTAAGTCAGTGTGAAGCTAGAGCCAATTTTTGTCATGCAATCTGTCGTAAAATGAAAAATTTCAAACTTTCAACTTGATCAGGATTGATCAGAAAAGGGATCCCAAGTATGTCCTGGAAATCCCAATAGTGATTCCTGATGGAAACTGTAAATCAAGTTCCAATTGTGTTATGTCCATTTTGACCTTGTATGAGAAGGATTGATGGTAGGAAAGACTACATGTGTTTGAAATTATAATACAGGGTCAGGCAATTTCCTACAGTGAGATGCTTCTAGATGGCTAGTTTCTTGATAAGCATAAAATCACTTATGGGAATTGGGAAGCTGATCAGGATTGACTGTGCAATTCTTTAGGATAGGAACATCAAAGGCTCAGAAACCTTATTATCCTGATGTTATCATTGAATATTTATTAACTTGTAGAGAACTGATTTAGGAAATTTTGGGAAAGTTGACTTGGAGGTTGAGGGAGTACTAAGCCAAGAAATTCCAAGTGTATTTCTGATATACTAAATAAGGAGTCACTGGTAGATCAAAATTGGTATCTGATCTTCTAGACGCTGATGATTCTGGGAATCTCTGTATACGGATACAACTATTTCAAACAAGTATGATGCATTGGACAGATCTACAATAGATTAGCTAACATGATGGATTTTTCAAATATTGACACAAGACTGAAGATGTCTCTCAAGATTTAATACTCTGATTGTATCAAACACACCTTAGGCATGTCCTAAGAAACCTGATAAACTTCATAGAAGCTTGCATTGAAGAATTAGGATGATACCCATCCCATTGTTTTATGTTGATTAATTGAGAGTTTGAAATAATATAATTCATCAAGCATGTCATCTTCAATTTGATACAATCTCGCATATGCTCTCGCTTTTAGCCTATTCTTTCTAGAGGATTTTACATGCTATTTATGAAGCATGTGAGATTAATTTCCAATTTCCACTTTGTCTACATCCGATTGAAAAAGAGTCAAAATAGGGGTTAATAAAATAGGGGCCCCACCCATGGAAAATTTCATACATATTCTTGATAATAACATGTCAAGCAATCCCCAATCCTATAAATCTTATCCTAACCCCTCATCTATGCAATGATAAAGTCCATCTTTGCATCAGAGGCAAGTTTCTTCACAAACCTGTTTTTTCATAGTCCACTCTTTCTATGTTCCAAGCCGATGGAGGGGAAAAAAAATGTTCCCCTAATTTCCTGTTCTGATAGTGCTTCATTACGACCATATTCCAAAAATAGATCATAAGCTCATGACAAATCCTCCTATCACCGTCCCGAACCACATCTGCCACTTGTCAACTCCAAGGGCACATTTTTGTGATCTCCTCCCATCCCTGACCCAAGGGGATAGAACACATTCACTAATGAGACCACCTTTAGGAAATGACCTCTCTTTATCCCCATGTTCATGGTTCCTGAAACGTGGAGGATGGCCCCCATTGCTAAAATGTGGTTTTCATTTGGAATGCAATACAATATACACATAGCAATCCTCAGGTGAGGGCATATTTTGGTTCCCCTCTTGGATCCATGTCCCAATGGTGTGATGCCTAATTAAAAACAACCCACTTAAGACCCATGAACAACCTAGGTCTTAGTTAGAAAATTATGGAGTAAATTTTTTTTTTATTAGGTGTTAACAACTAAAGTCTCAAAGGACAAGTTAAAATTCATCTGATAATTTTTCCCATTATAATAATTACTAATTCCACATTATAAAGCAACAAGTGTAATAAGTCCACACCTAGCTCAAATCTCCTCTAGGGATTAAATTAATACTGATTACATTGACATTTTAGCTAAAAATTCCATTATTAAAATTTTAGGGTTAAGGGACCCAAAATAATTAAATACCCAAGGTATTTAATTCCACAACATCTAAGATAGGATAGGGTTAAATTACAATGGGGAAAGGAATACATAATTTCAAATCATAGCGTAAGGTCTTACCTACCCACTCCCAGAAATTGATTGAGAGTTTCTACCACCAGGTTACAAGGAAACAGCTGCCACTAATAGATTTCGGAACAAAACTAAACATTTCACTTAGAACAAATTTTTACATCTACTAAAAATTATCAGAGGTTACATGGTCCAAGGTTAAGGGTTAGGTGGTTCAGTTAGGTTCAGGGAGTTAAATTATCACCATACCCACTCTCTATCAGACTCATATTTTCAACTTGATTTTTCTCACACTTAACATATTCAAAATTTCCCTAAATCATTCCCATTGGATAGGAAATTTTCTCACCTTTCCGGTGATATAAAGAAGTCCTCCTAACTCCTTGTAGAGCTTAGAGAAAAGGACTGACCAGTGGAGCTTAGGGGACAAATTTTCCCAAAAAGGGGACATGTGTCAAGAGTGAAAGGAAAACCATTCTCTAGTGGGTTGGAAGCAGTTGCGGGGTGGCTATAATGGAATTTTTTCTTGTGCGGGAGAAAATTCCCATTTGCACCTGTACCTCCGTGGGTCCACCAAGGACACGTGTTCGGGTCCTGAGACATCGTTGAGGAAGCGGGAGAAGGTGAGGGAAGGGTGGAAGATGATGATTGGGAAACATTCTTCCCAAAGGGAGAAAACCAAATGGTGTGCATGCACCCACAGGTCCACTTCTAGGGACACACGGCGCTTAACCAAACAATGTGCCACATGGCAGAAGAGAGATTGGATGGGCGGAACGGCGGGGAGAATTTTTTGGTGAATTTCGCCAAAGGGAACAAAATGGGGTTAAACGGTGTGCCTTCGTCTGCACGCCTGCGGAAGGAGTAACATGTGAAGGTGAGGGCAGGGAGTGTGGGGCCGAAAGAGGGAATTTTTTTCAAAAATTTCCAAAAGCATAACTAAAAAGGTTGAAAAGGTTCCACCCCCTCCGCACAGCACCTAAAGCTGCCATGTGGCAGCTTGTGATAGGCTGCTGGCCGGCGGGGGCTAAAAAGGGAAAATTTTCCCAAAATTTTTAAAATTTTCAAAGAAAAAAGTCTAGGATGCAATTGCACCTCCACCCCTACCCCATGAGGACACGTGGCAGCCTCTGATTGGCTATCGGCTGGATGGAGGAAAAGATGCAAAATCTTTTCCCGAGCCAATCATTTTTTTAAAGGTTTTTGACAGGCAATTTTTCTATAGTTAGGGAAAATTTTTCAAATTATGGGCCCACAAGGCAGGAAAACTTTTGGCCATAACTTGAGCTAGAAAGCTCAGTTTTGGGAAAATGAGGACTTTTTGGAAATATCTCAATGCCCTCTTTACACAAGAATCTATAAATTTTACTTATTTGACAAATGGCCTTAAGGGGTCAATTTTGATGAAAATGGATCTGCAGGCTTTTTAAACAGCAAACTGGTAATTTTCAACTTATCAATTTGGATTTAAATTAGATCTCCTTCCTTCACTCAAAATGTCAAACAGACATGGAGGATTACTCTAGGAAGGATTTTGAGTGTTTTAGGAAGCTTTCAATTTGTTTAATTGATTTCCAATTTGAATTTTATCCAACAATTGACAGAAAACGACTGTGAGGAAGGGGATTTGTGTTCAGAATTTTGCAATGTTTTGAAATTGTCATTTCTTAAGTTTTCTTTGTAAATTTGAGTTCCATGTGCTTAATGTCATCATGAATTTTAAGTTTCGAGGATATTATTGCCAATGGTATAAGATTATGAACTGTGCATTATGAAAATTTAGTTGTCAGATTGAATATTTATAGATAGAGATCAAATGTTTCTTTTAAATTTGTTTATCAATTTTCTATCATTCAAGTGTGGAATTTCATTTCTAAACTAATCCATTACATTTAAACTTTTAAAACAATCATTCACCATTCTAAGTTACCCAAAATCAACAGGTTACTGATTTCAATTTTTACCACACTTTAAAAGAGGCAAAATACACATTAGTCTTTTCTTACACAATGCAGTTTCTTCTTTTTCACGACTATCTAATTTAACTCTTTTGTCGTACAATGAAAATTGAGTTGCAATGCACAATCAACAATGTATTAAGAAAAGTATCCTTCAATCTTTATTTAATTCAAATAAAATTGTAAACTTTACTTACTTTTCGAATGTTGAATTCCAAAATACAATTTCATGCATGTCATTTATTTCTTTTCCAAAACAGAGAGTACAAATTCAATTAACCTATCATTCATCAATTCAAATATGGCATCTTCCATAATCAATTACAACATCATTTCACATTCGACATATTACTACCCTACAAATTTCATCCACATCATAGTGGGAAAGGATTAAAAATGAATTGTTTTCACAAGATCTGGGACTATCAAACTACATTTTCATTTGCTCCAGAACAGCAGCATGCTAGACAAAGTTTTCCATGTTTTCACTCAATTAGATCACAACAAACGAGGGGGAAAGACAAATGCTCTCCACCCAACTAAGACATCTAATGAAAGGAGAATTCCTTCCTTCATCATTGGCCCCTGAGCCCCAACCAAAATTTAAAATAGGTGTAATTCAACCCATGGAAATCAACTGGCTTCCACAACACACATACATTCTTTCACATACCACGTAATCCTCAAAAATAATAACATATAGTCCACACAAAAACAATTGAGTTCACAACTGCATTTGAAAAATCATTCAAAACACACTCAGTATTGATCATGCAAGGCAAAGGAGCTAAGTTACTATGGGGAACTACTTATGCCTCCCTATATGGGAATTGGGCATCCACCAACTAAAAAACCACCTAACAAATAATGTCATCACCTCACATAATCCTTATGGCCCCCACAATATCTCCTTATGCCCCCCCACAAATTTCCTTATGCCCCCCCAAAGTAAGAAATGCAAGCAATTTCTTTTCCATGGTGGATCCCAAACCCAAACTCCCTCCACAATAAAACTGGTGCCTAGTTGGCAAGTCCCTTATGCCCCCCAATGGACAACGTCCACATAACCTTCTCCTACACCATGTCCCTGGCAGTCTACCCAACCAGCCAACAAAATAATTGCAAACATTCACCATTTACACACAACACAACAAGAAATAAAGCAATAAAGAACACAATCAAAGTAGTCCTACCTCTCCATGATAGCTTTTGTTTCCAGACACACAAGCTTCAATTTTGTATGTGATGAAAATATAGTCCAAAACAGACAATGACTTCACAAGCATGTAAAATCTGTTGAGATTAGATTTCCAAACTATAAAATTTTTCCATAAAGACAAGAGCTCCAAACACAAGAAAATGTGCCCCCAATGTGAAGTTTGTCAAAATAGTTTCAACAACCCCAAAACAAGAAAGAGTTTGAATTTTATAGAAGATGGAAGAGAAGAAGGATGATGTGGATCCATGTAGGATGCCACATCAAACATCCTCCAATTCAAACACAAAAGAAAATTTCAAACTCCCAAGCACAATAAAGAGGTGGGTGATAAAATGACAAGTTACTTACACACTCCAAAATGAGCCCACACCCCAAAGGACTGCACTAATTAAATAATATGTAAGAGAAGTGCAATGGCAAAACTTAGCAACATGATCATTAAAATGCATTCAAAATGTCTAAAATCACCACCTCCAACCATAGGGTATGGTTGGTAACATAAATTTATAGAGGCATTGGACAAGTTTTACTTGTCCCACAAGCCTCCAAATTTAGCCTCCAAGGACAAATTCGAATTTCCTAAGGAGGTGGAGTGTTTCTTACTCTAAAATCAGACTTACATAACTCTTACACAACTTACACATCTAACTTACATAATTAATAATACAAACATGCAAAAACTTTATTATTACTTTCCCATATCTCAATTTGATTTATTTAAATTTTAACTCCATATGATTTCTCACATTAATCTACCACAAGCTTTTAATTAATTAATAGGAAGGAACACATCACTAATAAAATACATACATCAATAATTAAAAGGAAACACATTAATAAAATACACAAACCCATGGTCACATATAAAGGGTAACTTCCCCCCCATGGGAATCCCTAACAAAAACACACATACACAAAACAAGTTGCCATGGTGACCTTGTTGATTTCACCTAGAATTCCAATATGGTTGGTCTCCGATCCCCCGATGTTTTGTTGTGATATTTTTAACCTACAAAATATGCAAATACCTCCTTTGGCCTTGTGGCCATATCAGAACATCCAAAATGATATAAATATAATCATTTCAAAGATCATATAAATCACATGAATCACAACAAATCAAGGCAATTCAACATATTACATACATTTTAATCATAAATCAATGTATATCATCATCTATACTATTCCATACTAGGTCTACTCAAAATCAAATGTCAAGTTTAAACAAAATCCGTAAAATATCCATGTCAAAAGTATATCATCATAAACATAAAGGAAATGTCTCTAGTAATCACCCATGTATCAGTATCCAAATCAAGATCAATAATAGTCCATGATCTAACATGTCTAGCCATCATACTAAATCAAAACATAATAATGTCCATAATGTGATCAACTGTATCAACATCAGGTATCTAACAAGGTGTCAAAGGGAAGTGGGCACTACACGATTCCTTCTTGATCCTCCCATGTCCTGTCGAAGTGCACTTGTCTTTTCCACGTGAATCAGTTTGTGTTATGGCACGCTATCTCCTAGCCCGTACAAGTGAAAATGGTATACAGTCCTAAATCTTCTCAACATTACCCCACACTTTCGCAACTTTGCATTGCCTATTCCTCACGGAATGGTTATGTTCTCTTTGAATAATATTCGAAGAATATAAATGGAAGATAGTAAACTAATTTCTGCCAAAAGAATGAACTACTTACTCAGCAGTATCCTCTTCTTCAACTGGAAGAATGAGTTCTTGGATATTCTTCTTTTATCTTCTTTTATTTGCCTCTAAGGTTTTCCATTCACTTAGTGCGACCTCTGCTTTTCTCTGGATATTCACCACAATAGACTCTAGCTCATCTTGGGAAATGTCTCCCTTTTCATTTTGTAATACCAAAATAATGTTAGTACATTGCAGACATTCTTCCTTCTAGCAAATCCATCTTCTCTACGCTATAAGTTTTCCTAGTCTCATCCAACTATTTTCCTTATGGGGTTCCTGTGCTGCTACAAGGGCCTCATGCACTTTTGTTTTACTGAGCGCCAATCTCTCTGCATGTCCCAATGTTTCATCCTTCATAGCTTTTAGGACTTCATTTTCCTCTACCATAATCTTATTCTGATGATCACCTCTGGAGCTACAAATGTTCAATGCCTGGTCTACTTTTCTTCAGCTCCTCATGTAAAGGTTTGAAGCAATGCCTCGTATGATGAAATTTTTCTAATCATTTCAGCCTTTTCCCTCTTTGCTTACTCAGGGTATTTTGGTGCTGCATCTAAACTAGTCCATCCTTCAAGCACAAAATCAAATAATGTACACACATAATGCATAGCCGAAGGAAAATTTTTGGGTACCTTGGGCTCTAAGTGCAGTCTTGCTTATAGGACGTGATCCTCAATCTCCTCTACCATGCCAATAAGAACCCCATTATTCTTTTTCTCTAGGTCCTTCTCTTGTTTCAAAGTGTGATCTGTAGCATCCTTGGCCTTGATCTCTTCTCTCAGTGCCCTAATAGTGGCAGACTTTATCTACATTCCTCCTTGCCACCTCTGTAGATACCTTTACCAAGGCATTACTTACCTGTTCATTTGACATAACAGTAGGCTTTACTATTATGTGTCTGGCTTGAGGTGTCTTCTTCAATCTTCTAGATACACATGACTCTTCACATATGTTGAATTCTGGTTCATCCATATGTGTCTGCATTGACCAAGATAGTTGTTTCCTTGTGCGCATAGTGGCCATGTCCTCATCCATCAATGCCCATCCATACAATTCCTTAAGGCCCACCATGCTTTGGAAATGGGCGTGGACAATTTTACTTGTGTCCTTAGAGTAGCCCATGACAGTGCAGTATACTCTCCACTTGTCCTCTTTGATCTTGGCCCCTTAGGAACTTGAGCGCCAAGATTTGGAGCTTGTTCTGTTATGCCCTGAGTAGTCTCTTACGCTATTCTATCTACCTCTTTCACTCCTTCTCCATCCTTTATTTCTTCATCCTTTGGCTCTTCCATACGTCCTCTGGTGGTGTAGGAGATTCAGGTGTGCTCTCCTCAGACTCTTCTACCTCCTCATTCAGCTTCAACTTTCTTCTTCTTTCTCAGTTGTCTCCTTCTGTGGGGAGAGTCATGGTGATTTGCACACTGACTGTGGTGTAGCACATTGGGTTTTGGTTCTTCTGAATACCCTTTTGAATCGACGCTCTCCTTGTACTACATCCAGGTCCTCATCATCTTCTTCCTGCACCTGAGGTGGTGTAGTCATGCACTTAGTTTTTACCTTGTCTGTAGGCTGCCTTCGTCCTCTATGCTCCAGGACACCACTATCTTCTCATTCTTCTTCCTCTTCATCCACCACTATGGTTTCTACAGGTTGTGGAGTTGGCACATTCTCTATTGTATGCTTACCCTTTGGTGGCCCTGGAAGCGCGAACTCATTTTCCACATATTTGTTTCTCCAGCTTAGGCTTGAGTTGAAGATACACAAGCGTGCTGCTCCAACTGTCCCCAACTACCAAACTTACAGGCTTCATGCTTATTACATCTGAGATAAGCCTCTCAATATAGGCAGTCCATCCTGAATATACATATGTTTTTCTTAGAGTGTGATAATCACAATCTACCTTATCTGTGATGAAGTCTTCAGGTGGCATGCATCTGTGAACCATGGTGAACTGATTCCTGGAAGTAGCGTGCTGTGAAGGCATATGGTAGTTTGCACCAAGGGCTCCAAACTCCATTCTTCATCGCAAATTGTGCGATGCAAAAATGTTGGTAGACTGCAAACTATACTACCTTACCCATCACCAACGGTAACTCCTTGGGTATGTGGCATTCCTCTTCGAATGCCGCAGGATCCTGTCATACCACATCTCCTCCCTCTATTTAAATGGCCCACTCATGGTCCCTTCACATAAGTATTTATCAAATATTTCTGCCAGATATTTATTTTCCTTGGGGTACTCCCAAATATTTTCCTTTGGCCCATCGGGCACTCCAATCTCCATAAACACCAAAGACAATAAAATAGTGCACTAAAACTAATCCTGTCACCTGTGTGTGCTTCTTCAATGATTTTCTTCTGATGAATGTAGCCCGTGATATTGTAGATCACTCCTTGAGACATTTTTCTTGCAACATGAAGCCACATTGTATTCACCTATGACCACCTCTCTTGGTCATTCAACTTTGTTACCAAGATGTGTAACTACCTGTACCACTAGGTACTTCTTCAATTTATCAATATCCATGCCACATGGACCCTTGGTATATCCTAGCTCCTTCCTTGTCTCTAGGATTGTTGCTTTATCTGTTAAGTCACTCTCCAGATCTGCTCCTGAGGCCCTTAATCCTGTCACTGTTGAAATCAAGTGGTAGTGTGATTCTAACCCTCCGTCTGGTGAAGTAGAAGAAGTCCTCATGGACTCTGCTCATCAACCATTGATACAATGGTTCATACTTTCCAAAGTATGGCAGCTCGTACAACTGGTAGACTCCAATCTACTTTAACAACTTCTCTCCAGTGTCATCGTACACTGACATGTCTTCTATTGTGTGCTTGTTTGTTTTTCGTGCTCAATAATGCATGTAATTCCTTCTTATTATCTAATGTGCGATGGTTGTAATCACTGATCTTACATTTACGGATGTGGGAATCCCATTCTTGTCCCACAATCACGCCCTTCAGATACTGCATTTCTGAGAAATTACTCTTGGGAGAAATTTCTTCTTCCACTTCGACCTTCTTCTTCCCTTTTACTCCTGCTACAGGTGCTTTCTTTGGCACCATTTTTAAATATCTCCTTTCTATCCTATGTAATGAGCGAGTTAAAACCCTAGTTTAAATCCATGTGCCCTAGTGGAAATCATGTGCCCTAGCTCTTTTGTAATGCGTCTACTTTGCTCAAACCCTTCACCTATGGGGATGTAAGCTTCTTCTATGTGCACAAATATTCTCTCCACATCTAGTTTCACACTTCGCACCTCAACACGATTTTCTTTGGCTCATTTACACTTAACTCTTTTCAAATTCTCACAATTTCAATGGTAAGAATGAACTCGCATCCCGTCCTTATATAGATTTTCAAAAATTTAGTGCATTTATTACTCCTTCACCTACCAAAAATCCTCTCATTAATTGACCATTTTCATTCTTACCACGCGGTACATCTTCACGCCCAAGCTATAACCTTCTAGCATGTATTCCTACCTCCAAGTCATGGACTTCTCTTCAATGCGCCTCCATGTGCCTGAGTACCTCGCCACTACACCTTCCCTTGGTAGTTCCCATGGCCCCTACTTACCTTGCATTATACTTATTTCTTCATTCATCTCCACCTACGGTCCTTTTTGCAGAAGCAATCTCTTTTTTTAACAATTCTCCAACTTGAATAGCACCCGTAGTAGTTTTTTCCTTTCATGTGTACTTATTTTCAACAGTCATGTACCTGTGGATATCAATAACCACCCCACACTAATGGTATGTGCAGTCCTCTGCACATAAAAATTTCTTCAAATAATAATTAGCTTTGGTGCACAAACATGCTTATTACACAAAAACACCAACTAAATTGACAAAGCATAGATGAAGCGACGAAGAAGGAAATACATTAAGGAAATACATAATTGAAAACCTATTCTAAATGGCAACACTGCCTTATTACAAACACCAAGAAGACTTATTTATAGTAGGGCTTCAACCTACTCCCGTTGAAGTAACCGGGTAGTAGTTTTCCATCAAGTGCCTCTAATTGGAAAGCGCATGTTTCAAGTATGTGAGTGATAACATATGACCCCAACCAATGTACCTTGATTTTTCTTCGATGGCACAAAAACTTAGAATCATAGAGAAGCACCATCTGTCCTATCTCAAGATTTTTATCCTTGATGTGCCTATCATGCCATGCTTTCTACCTGACCTTTTCTTGTTTTTGACCCCAACATGCTATTACTCGTCACCCATCCAACTTGTGTAACTTTTCAATCCATTCTTATAATGCTTGCTTATCAGCTAGACCTCCATTACATGCAGCAATATGCACAAAGAAGGTAACATGAATTCCATAGGAAGAACTACTTCCACTCCAAACACTAACTGAAATGGTGTGGATTTGTTCAACCTTTTATATGTTATATGATATGCCCAAAGCACTGCAGAAATTTTATCATCCTAATCCTTCCTTCTAACATCATTTTTTTTGTCAATGTCTGGCTCAAAATTTTGTTGAAAGCCTCAACAGTCCCATTTTCCTGAGGATGATATGGTGTAGTCTTATGGTGTGCAATCATGAATTCATCCAATAAAATTCTGATTGTCTCATTCAGAAAATGTGTGCCCCTATCATTGGTCAAACTCAAAGGACATCCATACCTTGTAATAATATTTTCCCATAAAAACCTGGCTGTTATAGCCATGTTGTACAATCCTTTGTAGGCACTGCTTCTTTCCCACCTTGTCAGATAGTTTGTGAAAGTGATGATATAGCGTGATCCAGTCCTACACGTGGCTGGTGAAATAGGACCCAAAAAATCTATAGCCCATTTCTCAAATGGTTCTACACTAGTAATAGGTCTTAGAGGCATTTCATCTCATTGACCTGGTTTCCCAAGGCACTGACAGTGATCACAAGCCTTGCAATATGCTTTACAATATTTATACAGGGTCTCCCACCATAATCCAACGAGTAGAATCTTGCGCGTAGTGGCATCACCTGCATAGTGGCCACCTGCAATACCACCATGAGCTTCCTCCATAATATCCATGTGCTCATGTTCCAGTACACAACGACACAATACTTCATCCCTGACCTAACTTGTACAGGTCACCGCTGATCAACATATAGGGTGCCACACGTATAGCAAGTTGTTTCTTCTCTAAGGATTTCATTCCTTCTGGTGCCATACATGTTCGTAGAAAGACAACAATGTCTTCTAATTTCGATGATGCTTGTTGTAACTTGTATAACTGTGCATCAGGCATGGTATCTTCAATTTCCTTTTCCTCTTCTCCTGACTGTATTATGCATAAATGGTCTAGTCTAGAATTACTTTTCCCTAGTTTTACCACAACTGTAAAATCAAATTCTTGAAATAAGAGTACCCATCTACATATACGCCCCTGTAAAATGGGCTTGTTTACCAAATACTTCAATGCCATGTGATATGTATAAAATACAAATGGTGTAGCTAGTAGGTACTGTCTGAATTTATGTAGTGCATAGATCATTGACAAAGCCTGACATTCTATAGTTGTGTAATTCTTCTCTGCAGGAGTCAAATTTCTACTAACAAAACAGATAGGATGATCTATAATACCTTCTCCATGATGAGCCAACACTGCGCCAATGGTCATGCTAGAGGCATCCACATGTACATGAAATGGTTGGTCCCAGAAAGGAAAGCACAGAATAGGTGCGGTAGTAAGTTTCTCCTTCAATGTCTCGAATGTGCGCTACTACGGTTCTCCCCAATAGAATGTACCTTTTCCTTTTAGTAACTCCTCCAAAGGTGCAACAACCTTGGCATACCCCTTTATGAATTTTCTATAATACCCTGTGTGACCTAAGAATCCATGCACCTCACTTTGATTGGTAGGCTCTTTTAGGCTGATAATGACTGCAACCTTAGCTGGATCAACCAACAAACCTTCCTTGTAGATTATGTGTCCTAACAGTATTCCAAATGGTGTAGCAAATATGCACTTCTTGATGTTCAAAGAGATACTCAACTGTCTACATCTTTCAAACATTAAGCGTAGATTGTCACAATGATCCTTAACAAGTCCATACACCATCCAATCATCTAAATAAACCTACAAGAAGTTGTGAATAAAATCTTTAAATTCCTAAACAACTATGCACAAAAATACAGTAGGCATATTTTTCAGACCAAAAGGCATCACAGTATAGGAAAAGCTTCCCCATTCAGTAGTAAAAGTAGTCTTTTCTTGATCCTCCTGTGTAATCCTAACCTGATGATACCCAGAGAATCCATCTATAAATGAATAGATTTTGTGCCCTGCAACAGCCTTCTAGTATTTCCTCAATGAATGGTGTAGGAAAGGGATCAGTCACACATGCAACATTCAGCTCCCTGTAGTCCACACAAATCCTAATCCGACCATCCTTCTTTATACTGATCACCATTGGACTAACCCATTCTGATTCATCCAGGGGCTTGATGATTCCAGACTTCAACATTTTGTCAATTTCTTCTTTGACCTTTTCGTGCAAGTTGGGGTTCATACTGTAGGGTCTCTTTCTAACTAGGTATGCACCCTCCTTAAGCTTTATCTTCATCTCCCCTAATGATTCATGCATGCGTTTAAGTTCATGGTATCCCCAAGGGAATAAGTCCTGATAATCCCGTAGTAACTCAATGATTTTTTCCACTTCAGATTCAAACCAATAGTCTCCAATTATGGCCTCCTTAGGCTCAACATCTGATCCAATATTCACTTTCTTTATCTTCATAGGTTCATGATAGGCACGTGTGGTCTTATCTATCACTATCCAAAACCTCACGCCTACCTATGTTGAATGGTCTCAACATCTAGATCTTCTACTTCTTCATCATCCACTAAGTAGACCATTTTTACTTTTTCTTTCTCAAGGTAAGTGCGCTTAAGTAGTGTGGCATATTTCTCTGTTTCTCCAGAAAAATACGCTCTTAAGTCTCCTTCATCAAATAACTCCTGAATGAGTTCTTCCACCTTGGAACTATCCCCCATAGTTAAGCACTTTATAACCTTTAATGCCTCTTCTACTAGAGGTTTAGTAGAGAAGAATTCAAATGTTTGGGCCATTCCTGCAATTAAATCCTGCCAATTTCTAGTCTCTCTATGGAGTTTTGCATATACATACCAAGCACATGCGCAACCTTGTAAAGTGGAATAAAATTTGTGCACCCAGAGTGAAGGTGGTAAAGCTTCCTACCCCTCTGTCCAGAGTCTCTCACACTACTGAATGTGGTGTTGAATAGGTTAATTACCATGATAAGTGTAGATTTGAGTAGGTGCATTGCTCCTGAAGAACCTAGTAGAAAGAGAAATCCTAATTTCATTCCATCCTACAAGATTATCCTTGTGAACCACCCACCAATGCGTTGTTGTCCGTGCATAGGGTATATGCTAGCATATTCCTTCTCTCCAATTGGTCTATCCACTATTCCTCCATGGTGTGCAGGAACACCAAAGGGTCTCCTTCTCCAGTGTAATGAGGTTCCGAGTTGTTACCTATTCTCTTGATACAATGCAGTCTATTGTCCCTAGCAAATGTTCTTTACTTCATGCCCTACCAACTCATAAGTACTATGAGCCCAATTATCACAAGTAACACTTGTAGTATCACTAATAGATTGTGCATCCTCCCATTGAAGGATTCCTTCTTTAGATGGCTCATGCACCTTTGGGTCTCTAGCACCTCTAGGTCCCAGATGCTTACATAAATCCTATTCAGGTCTTCCTCACTCAAAGGCTCAACATAGGGCACAAATTTTCCATCTATTAAAGGGATAATAAATCTTTCCTCCTTATTTTCAAAGCTGATATAACCCTTGTTGAACCGAAGATCAACATTATTTGCATAGCACCAAAGATGCCCAACTAGAGCTGGGAAGCATTCTTCCTCTACAAGTGCTAAAACCTCAAAATCCCCAGTGAACTTGGCTCCTTGTATGGTAATGGATGCATCTTTTAAAACTCGATGGGAGTGGCCTTAGTCCTGATTAGCCATGAATAATACATTAGAAGATGGCTGCAATGGAGGTCTCCCCATTTGTACCCATGCATCTAAAGTAAGAACATTGACTTCTGTGTGCCTGTATCAATCAATATATTACTCTTTAATCTCCTTCACAACTTGAACAACATCATGAACTTGCACAAGACACTCAAGGATAGATAGATGGTTTGTATGTCATTTATAGCTGGGGAGCACACCTATCTGCTTGTTTGCATTCAAGATTTGAGGGAGTGGATAGCACCTTCAAAAGGGTTTTGATCTAACCCTCACTGTTTTAGGTTGTGCCTATCAACCAAGGCAAGAGAACCTATATTGCAGCCCTTGTATGGTAAAGGAGATGGAGATATCCTTGTGTTTTGCATATGGTATGGAAGAGGCCTTGTGAAAACATGATCAAGCATCCATTATCCAAACTCAAAGGAGTTGTCACTACTAAATGATGGAAATGTTTTCAAAACAAAGCTAGGGCTGCTAAAGACATGATAAAACCCTGATATGCTTTGTGCATTTTTGTGGAAGGATTGTATTCTTTTGTTGACACACAATGCAATGTAGGGGTAGTATTGGTAGGATGAGTTAGTTTGAATGAAATTTTGTGGGGAGATGTTTTAGACAAGACTAGCTGGGAATTACCAACTTCTTTGAGAACCTTTGCAAGAAATTTGTAACACCTACACAACAAGAATACTTCCAGGGGTTTTAAATGCTCCTTCAACCAGGATATGTGCACAAATGGAGGCCCAGATCTGCACTCTTCCACACAACCTTTGATAACCTGCCACAAAATCTTGAAGCAAAATACCAACAAAGTATCCTAGGAATCCCTATTTAATCATGACCTAAGGTGCACCCAAAGGTTTACAAACAGTCTCATTATTCAAGGACAGTAAAATGATTTTAAATCTGTTTATCTTCTATCAGATGAAAGCTCTTCTGAATATAAGATTGCAAATGCCATTAAACCATCAACAAGAAATGAGACCCTGTATGATCAAAGAGATCCTAAACACAAGATTGCAACATGAGCAAGAAACACAAATTGAAAACATTCTGAAACATAAGTATATGCAAATTTTGCCAAGAGATAACACCAGATAATCCAAAATCTGATCAAATACATCAGCAGGGGAATGTTATAAGAACAATCTCAGAGCCTGTTATGGCTTTACAACTGAAACCAACTCAACATGATGAAATCTGATACAAAATGGAATTAAAAATGACTCTCAGGTGGTTTTCTCCAGAGAAATGGATTTCTTCCAGCTTTTTTGCTTGAAAATTCTGAGTCTTTTTCTCTCTTCTGTCTCCCTCTCTTAAAAAATGCTTCAAAAATATCTTTTATACCTCATGCCAGCTTGGATCCTTGCTTCCCAAGCAAAGAATATGCTTAGGGATCAAATTTGTTACAAGAAACCTTATCCATTTCATGAAAATGACATTAAACTGTAAAACAGCTCGTAAAATGCCAGGGATGCACAAATATTTTAAAATATTGCATGAATTCAGATCCTTATCCATCCCAGGGTCACGTTTTTGGCATTCAGACATGCCAGCATGCATTTGCAATCATTTTCCACCTTTTACTTCATCATTTTTCACCTCTGCAACTTTAATTTTTCACCTTTCACGTTTTTACACGGGCCTGAATAAAAATTTCATCAAAAACACCATAGGGCACCAAATTAGCTCATAAAAATGATGCCATTGCACTCAGAAGGCTGAGGGGATGTGAAATCATATAAAATTTCATGCATTTTGATGAAGAAATGTGATTTCCAAGCTCCTTGGAGCTCCCATGGCATCCCAAAAATGAAATTACACAGCAACCGTTGATTAAAAATCAACTTTTAATGCCCTCCACGTGGAGGATTAGTCATGAGATATTCCCTTTTTTCCTTTGGATAAGGTGGACACATGTCCAAAAATGATTGGAGTGGGCCCCATCTTTAAAATTTGCATTTGTAACCCTTTTTTGACCTTTGGAAAATTTTGAAAATTTTCCCCGCTTGCCCCCTGGACCCGCCACGTGTCCACATGTGGGCCCCTACCAAAAACTGCGGGCCAATTTGATGAATTTTGCCACTTTTTTGAGAAAAGGAAAATTTTCTCAAAATTCCCTGTGGGCCCGAACACCCGCTCACTCCCTTGCCACGTGGCGGTCTCCCATTCGCTGCGGAGCCGACCCTCCAATTTTTTGCCTTCAAACCTCCGCGAGCACTAAAACCTTTGTGGGCCCGTGCTCTTCTTTTTTCCCTTTGTAAAATGCCACGTGTCACCCCCTGATTGGATGTGGGGGCACCTTCCAAATTTTCCTGTCGGGGCCATGGATCAATTTTTGACTTTGAGAATTTTTTGCCAAAATTTGTAAATTTTCAATATTTTCTCCGCGCTCCAAACCTCCGCCAAATTTTGGACACATGTCCTCCTCCAATTGGACACGGGCCTTTGGGAAAAATTTTTCCTTTGTAACTTTGAGCCCAAAAACAACAAATTTTTCTAAGTTCCCGCTTCTCCGTTTGACCTTCCTGGACACGTGTCCACTTTTCATTGGAGGCGGGCCCATTTTTCATTTTTTACCTTGCAAACATAAAGGAAAAAATTCATAAAATTTTCCTTCGGCCCCTTCTTCCAGCCTCCTGGACAAATTGGTCGCGGGCTTCGGGCCAAATTTTAACTTTAACATTTTGAAGTTAAAAACTTCAAAATTTTCACAAACTCCCCCCTCCATGCTGACTTTCCTGGACACGTGTCCACTTCTTATTGGAGGCGGGCCTTTGGGTCAAAATTTTACCTTAGCATCTGGCAAAAAACAATAAAATTTTCCAAGTCCTTCCTCCACCCGCTGCCTTCCTGTGCCACGTGTCACCTTCCCATTCGTTGCGGGCCTTCGGGAAAAAAATTGATTTTGAGAAATTTGCAAAAATGAAGGCAAAATTTCTAAGTGACCTCCACCACCCGCCGATCCTCCAGCCAATCAAATTGTGCCACGTAGGCACATCACTGTAGCAATGCGGGGCCATGGACAAAAATTTTCCTTGTGCCAAAAATTTAAAAGTGACAAGCTATAACATTTTCCTGCACATCCCTCGGCCAATAGGACCTGCCACGTTAGCAATAAAAGATACTAATTTGACGGGAAAATGACACCTGTATGCCAGTCAAAACATAAAAAATATAGAGGATGCCCTAAAAATCTAATTTTTTTACAAGACAGATTTCTTGGCTTTAAATCAAATGAAACATGATTTTACATTGTTTTCGACCTGGGGATTGGGATTTCACTTGCACATAAATGGATTCGATCAATTTGAGTTTTTTCATGATTTGGACAAAGGAAAAATGACACAACCCGTAAAAATGAAGAAATTAGGGCACAAAGGGGGGAAACTTGGATTTTGTTTCAATTAGGGAAAAATAACAACATCATGAGCATTTTGAAGGCATTTCAAATGGAAAAAATGAGTTGCAGATCACCCACTCGAGCAAATAAAACATTTTTTGAGCAAAAATGGATATAGAAAATTAGGGCAAAGTGTGCAAACTCAGAATTTGCACCAACATTGGCTCCTGCTTGGGGATGGGCACTCCCAGTGAGTGCCACAAGATCACAACGTAGACCAAGTGCCAGAAATCCATTGGGCAAGGAGTCAAAAATGCAGAGCAGCCCTAAAAAACTAGAATTTCACCAAAAATAGACCGAGAAAACCAGACCAAAAATGGTTGCCAAGGACAAAAGGGAAAACCATGAGCCAACAACAGCAAAAACAAAACAAAAACAAGGACTATAAAAAATGTACAACTTGTGCATACCTCACATGGGGATTTAATCCAAGAAATGTTTTAAATGTCTGCCATTAACAGGCAGCTCCAGCAAAGCCCCATCTAAATCCTTGAGAAAAAATGTATTTTCTCCAATCCTGATATCAATGGCATAAGGGCCCATCCATAGAGCATCAAACTTTCCATGCTTTCCCTTGTCTTCATGCCTACTATCCCACAGCAAAACCAGATCTCCAACACTGAAGGCTCTAGGAGTGACCTTCTTATCAAACAACCTCTTCAATTTCTCTCTAAATCTGATATGCCTTTGATGAGAAGCTCTTCTTTCTTCATCCAACTCAATGATCTGATTGATCCTTGATTCATATGGGCCATGTTCTTGATCTTCCAACTGTTGGGAAAACTGAAAAGTGGATAATTGCAGGTGTAAGGGCAGCAAAGCCTGAGTTCCATACACCAATTCAAATGGGCTCTTACCAGTTGCTCTTTTAGGAGTTATTCTATCAGCCCAAACTACAAATTTCAATTGCTCTCCCCACTTCTTCTTGTTGATTTCCAAGGTCCTTCTAATGATCTTGAGCAAGTTCTTGTTACTTGACTCAGCTTGTCCATTCCCTTGTGGATTGTAGTTTGAAGAATAAGTCAGATTTATCCCATATTCATTGCACATTGCCATCAAAGGCTTGGCTCTAAAACACATGGCATTATCAGATACAATCTTAACTGGAACTCCAAATCTGCATATGATATGATTCAATAAGAAATCCATTACCACTTGGTGTGTTGCCTTTCTAGATGGAATTGCCTCAACCCATTTTGTAAAATAATCAGTTGCTACAAGGATCCATTTATGACCAGCACTAGAAGGATCTGAAATCTCACCAATGAAATCCATTCCCCATTGTTTGAAAGGAGCTTCAATTGATACAGGCTGCAAAGGAAGGGAGCCTGAAGCTTTCAATCTTCCTGAGAAACGTTGGCAACTATCACACTTTCTAACCAGCTGGGTTGCATCTTTAAAAAGAGTAGGCCACCAATAACCAGCTCTTAAAATCTTATGTGTTGTCACTCTCCCAGAAAAATGTCCTCCACAAACTCCCCCATGGAAATCAGCAATCAACTTGGGAGCTTCATCTTCAGTTATGCATTTCAAGAGGACACCTTCAGGGTTCTTCCAAGCCAGCCCAAGGTCTGTTATGATATATTTTTGAGAAGCCAGCTTGAGGGCTCTTTTCTGATTTTTATTCAAGTGACTAGGACAACATAGGTGTCTGAGGTAGAAAATCACATCTTTGTACCACTCAGAACTCATCAATTTGTCAAGAAGATCTGCCCTTTCTTCCTCTAGCTGATTCACTTCTACATTTTGCAAATTGCTCTCAGCCATGAGCTTGGCAAGACCCAAACCTCTTACTAGCTTTGTTGTTTGGATATCCATATCATACTCTTGTAATTTTTTGACCCATCTACATCTCTTTCTTGATATCTCCATGTCTGATAAGATGTCTTTAACCATGGTATGGGGAACATAAGCAACAAACTTTGAACTCAAAATGTAAGGCCTAAAAATCTTTGTTGCTTTTACCAATGCAAATGCTTGTTTTTCCATGATTGTATACTTCAACTCAGCTACTTGTAAAGCCTTGCTAAAGAAGGCAATAGGCCTCTCAGCTCCATTCTCATCCTTTTGCAACAAAACTGAAGCAATAGTAAATTCAGAGGCAAAAGAAAAGATTTGGAAAGGCCTCTTATAGTTTGGAGCTGCCAAAACAGGTGCATGCTTAAGTGCATCCTTTATTCCTTCAAAAAGCTTGAATGGCAGCCTCCTCCCACTTGATAACTTGATCCTTTCTTAGCATGCTTGTGATTGGAAGAGTTAGCTCAGCAAAATTGGAAACAAACCTTCTAATGAAATTGATTTGGCCAAAGAAAGATTGGATACCTTTCTTGGTTCTTGGAATAGGCACTTTGCTGATTGCTTCCACTCTCTCAGGGTCTATCATAACACCTTCTTTAGACACAATATGTCCCAACAACTTGGCCTTTTGCATGCCAAAATGACACTTCTTTGGATTAAGGGAAATGCCATACTCTCTACATCTGATTAGCATCTTCTCTAGGTGTTGCAAATGGTCTCCTCGCTGCCTTGAAAAAATAGTCACATCATCTTGGTAAACTGCAATAAAGTCATTGATATAACCAGCAAAGGCAACATCCATTTCCCTTTGAAAAGTAGCACCAGCATTCATCAATCCAAAAGGCATCCTTACAAAAACATAAGTCCCCCAAGGAGTAGTGAAGGCTGTCTTAAGTCTTTCTGATTCTTTGACAACTACTTGATTGTATCCGGAGAAACCATCCAAAGTAGAAAGCATCTCTGACCCTGTTACAAGCTGCAACATATTCTCCATGTTTGGCAAGGGGTAGTTGTCCTTCATAGATGCTTTGTTTAGATTCCTAAAATCCACACAAAGTCTGATATCACCATTCTTCTTTCTAATTGGCACAAGGTTTGCCATCCAAGATGAATATCTAGTAGGCTGAATGATACCACCATCTCTCAATTTCTTCAACTCTTCTTGCATTTTCATGGAAAGAAGTGGATTAATAGGCCTTTTTCTTTGTCTAAATGGCTTAGTCTTGGCCTCAAGAGGAATCTCATGTTGGAACAAGTCTTCTCTATATGCCTTCAGCTCTGAATAAGACCAAGCAAGGCAGTCTTGATATTTCTTTAAAAGTTGGGCATAGGACTATTTTTCTTCTTTGCTGAGATTGCTACCCAACCAAATCTTCCTTGGTTTATCCTTGGTTCCCAAGTTGTGCTCTTCCACATCCCTTGAAGCAGACATCTTTCTATTTATGATGCAATCAACATTGTTAAAATTTGCCTCAAGTGCAATAAGACCTTTAGGAATGGTATTTGTTTTCAATTGGATAATATCCTTGTCAAACAAAGTTTCTCTCCCTTCATTCATGCATACCATTGGCTCCCAATCAATGTTCTGACCAGAAAACTCACCTTGGCATTGTAAGAATCTCAATACTTGGGCATCATCATCAAAAATCTGCCAATGTTTCACATTATCCGGGACAGCTGGCCTTGTTAGCACTTCAATGTTATATTCACAAAAAGGTGAAATGGTGCAATTGTCAAATCTAGAGCCAAGTACAGCCAACTTATCAGCAGCAACATTAAGACTTCTATCATGGTAAACAATGTTAAAGGAATCAAACATTTCAATCAAGTCCCAAACAACATGCTTATATTGTTTCATACGCTGATTTTTTGTAGCATACAGTTTTCTTATTTGTTTGACAACCAGCTCTGAATCTCCTTTGGCAACAATATCCTTCACTCCATACTTCCATGCAATCCTTAACCCCAACAACAATGCTTCATACTCAGCAACATTGTTAGTGCATTCAAAATTAAGTTTGAAGGAAAAAGGAAACTCTTCCAAACTAGGAGAAACCAAAACTATACCAGCACCATTTCCAAATTTGGAGCAAGCTCCATCAAATAGCAAGGTCCAAGGAGAACCTATCATATCAAGGCATTCTGATTTATCCATCTTGTTCTCTTTTCCATCAGCAAAACCAATGAAGTTGTCAACATCTACATCAGCAAACAACACTTCATAAGAAGCATTGTTGGGATCTTCAATCAAGTGCAACATCTTCTTTTCACCATAGAGTTTGACAAGGCTGCCCTCAATGGGAATGGTGGAAAAAGACATGTCCATTTGAACACTACCACCAACACTTGCAGCCCATTTTCTTGACAAAAGCATACCCCATTTGGCAGGGCAATCAACAATTACAACATCAAGTTTTAAATTCTTACCCGGATATGCTGCAAGTTGCACTACTAAACCCTTCACACAACCAACAACCTGGCACTTCCCTTGAATCCATGGCTGTACATTTCCCATATGCTGTTGTCACTTTGATATCCAACTCATTCATGACTTCTAGAGGCATGACATTACATGATGCACCGGAATCAAACATGCAATTGTGAAGCAACCTATCTTTTATGAGAAAAGTTGTGAAAAATGGATCAACATTCAATTGGGAATCAACCAAGGATGTCCCCAAATATACTTCAGGTGCCTCTCCAAGATCTTCCATTTGTGGTGGTGTTTCAAGGCCAACAATGCTTTGAAGAGGAGTCTCAACAACATTTACATTTCTGCTTGGGGTAATCTTTTCTTCTTTCAATCCCAAGTACTCGAATGCTCTCTTCTTATGCTCAGGTATTCTAAGCAACTCAATGATGGGAACACTCACTTTAATTTGGCTCAATACTTGGGCAATATCATATGGAACACTCTTTGGTAAAACAACATTGGAAGGGAAACAAGAAGGTTCATCAGATGGAGAAGTATTCTTGGCAGCCTGGGCATGAAGAGGACTGATATTTTTGCATGGGACAGTAAGGTTCTTGGCAATTGTTTCTTTTCTAGGATTGTCTTTGGGAATGCTTGTGAGCAAGGGTGTCTTTGGCTTGGCTTGAGGACCAGCTCCTCTAACAACTTTACTTCTAGTATTGTACTCTTTCTCTTGACCAACCACAACATTCATTAACAATTGTCTATCTTCCTCCGAAGGAATACCACCATCATACTTCTTGATCATTAAAGCCCTTAGATATTCAAAGTCATTATTAGGAATTTCAAAGGCCTGAACTACATCTACATCATGAGCTTGAGGAAGAGAAAGAAATGGTACCCTCTTTATGCAATCCCAAAAGGTTGCAGCAGTCCTTGCACTTATCACATCTGTTGATGTTGCTGCTTGTTGTGAGCCTGAAGAGCTGCCCATCATACAAATGTCATCATCCATTTCATCTCATTATCATCTTCAATAACTTGCTGGTCCATTTCACATGGAGGATGAGGAAGAAAACATCTATCACACCAATCCATATCAGCAATTTCTTGAACAACAGCAACCCTTGCAGTTAGAGGGTCAGGCACCACTCTATTTTCACGTGCTTGGGGTTGTCTATTTGCAGATCCAACAGGCCCTTTACCTCTATCATCTTGTCTTTGATCACCCCTAGGATGATTGCCAAATCTATCATGGTTTTGAGTTCTTTGCTGTCCTTGTGAACTTTTCCCAATTCCTTTCTCAGCCCGGGCTAATTTGTAAGAAATTTCTTTGACAGCCCCTGCCAAAGTCTTGACAACATCTTCTAAATCAGCACCCTTGCTAGCTTGAGGCTTCTCAGGGTTTATCAGCTTCACACCATCCCTCTTAAGTGGTTTACCAATAGCTTTAATATTATTTTCAATTTGAAGTGCCATAGTGAAAGCTTGCCTCAAGTTTGTAGGATTTTTGTCTCTCAAGTAATAGGCTGCCTTTTTATCAAATGCATCTGCATATTTGATCAAGCAAGATTCATCACAAGGCCTCAAAATGATAGGAAACCTTCTCAATGTTTTATTAAATCTTGTATTGAAGTCATGGACTGTCTCATTCGGGTTCTTCTTGATATTTTCAAATTCAGACAAAAGAAATCTAGGATCAGTCCTGTCACCATATTGCAACCTAAATGCATTTTTCATCTCAGTCCATGAATCAATAGAGTTATCAGGTAGAGCCTTGTACCAATCCCTAGCATCTTCTTCAAGTGTATGGATAAACAACTTGATATACACATCCTCAAATTCTATCTCAAAATCTTCCATCATATTATCAAACAGTTTGAGATGCTGATCACCGGTAATGGCATTGTTACCTTGGAATTTTGGTAACCTATTTCTCACATCTTGTGGGACAACATTTGGATAACCATCCATTCCTCCAAAATTTATAGGACCAAAGGTGCTAACAACAAATGGAGGTCTAAGCTGGGCCATATTGTTTGGTGGGGGTGATCTTGGAGGTGAAACAATTTGGTGAGAAGTATTAATGGGTCTAATTTGAATAGATGAGGGATCTTTAAAATGACAACCCCCCAAATGCTCTTTCTCTTGATAAACTTTAGCAAACTTAGAAACCACAGGAGCAGATTTAGGAGCAAGTTTTTTAAATACACAAGAAGGTCCCTCACCTGATGGAGTATGCAGATCAACAAGAAAACTTCCTGAATTAGATCTACTTGAAAAGAATTATAATCGTCAATAACAGGCTGCTCTCCTTCAAATTCAACTATGGGGATTTCTTTTCTTGCAACCAAATCACCAACCACTTTCCACACTCTTCTTCCTTCTAGTTCTGAGCTTCTTGATTCGGTGAGAAACTTCTTAGAAGAGTCCTTGATGAAGAGGGATCTCCTTCCCTCCAGCTTGACAGATTTAAACAACAAGTTTCAAATGACAGAGATGTATAAGACAACTGGTATTTCAAGATCCAGATAGCATGGAGTCGCCACTAAGGATTTCCACCTTAGTTGTGCAAGAAAGCACTAAAATATTCTGTCAAATGTATGCTATGACTGAAAACTTTGCAAGGGTATACAAATCAGATCTTCTTCTTCTTAATTCAACCAAAAACAATGCATCCAAATTATATAAACTGCTGGTAAATGAGAAGAGCAGGCTGAGTTTGAAAATATTTTACCAAAAACATGCAGATCTGAAGTATGAAATGATATCTCAAGAATGTAACAGCTCAAATACTTGATCACACAAATGCTCAAACCTTTCAAACACTTCAAAACCACCAAGAAATTCCAAGAAGTCCCTGGCAATGGTGCCACTCGGGTGTTGGTATCCAGATTTAATCTCCTTCACAACTTGAACAACATCATGAACTTGCACAAGACACTCAAGGATAGATAGATGGTTTGTATGTCATTTGTAGCCTGGGGAGCACACCTATCTACTTGTTTGCATTCAAGATTTGAGGGAGTGGATAGCACCTTCAAAAGGGTTTTGATCTAACCCTCACTGTTTTAGGTTGTGCCTATCAACCAAGGCAAGAGAACCTATATTGCAGCCCTTATATGGTAAAGGAGATGGAGATATCCTTGTGTTTTGCATATGGTATGGAAGAGGCCTTGTGAAAACATGATCAAGCATCCATTATCCAAACTCAAAGGAGTTGTCACTACTAAATGATGGAAATGCTTTCAAAACAAAGCTAGGCTGCTAAAGACATGATAATACCCTATATACTTTGTGCATTTTGGTGGAAGGATTGTATTCTTTTGTTGACACACAATGCAATGCAGGGGTAGTATAGGTAGGATGAGTTAGTTTGAATGAAATTTTGTGGGGAGATGTTTTAGACAAGACTAGCTGGGAATTACCAACTTCTTTGAGAACCTTTGCAAGAAATTTGTAACACCTACACAACAAGAACACTTACAAAGGTTTTAAATGCTCCTTCAACCAGGATATGTGCACAAATGGAGGCCCAGATCTGCACTCTTCCACACAACCTTTGATAACCTGCCACAAAATCTTGAAGCAAAATACCAACAAAGTATCCAGGAATCCCTATTTAATCATGACCTAAGGTGCACCCAAAGGTTTACAAACAGTCTCATTATTCAAGGACAGTAAAATGATTTTAAATCTGTTTATCTTCTATCAGATGAAAGCTCTTCTGAATATAAGATTGCAAATGCCATTAAACCATCAACAAGAAATGAGACCCTGTATGATCAAAGAGATCCTAAACACAAGATTGCAACATGAGCAAGAAACACAAATTGAAAACATTCTGAAACATAAGTATATGCAAATTTTGCCAAGAGATAAACCACATAATCCAAAATTCGATCAAATACATCAGCAGGGGAATGCTATAAGAACAATCTCAGAGCCTGTTGATGGCTTTACAACTGAAACCAACTCAACATGATGAAATCTGATACAAAATGGAATTAAAAATGGCTCTCAGGTGGTTTTCTCCAGAGAAATGGATTTCTTCCAGCTTTTTTGCTTGAAAATTCTGAGTCTTTTCTCTCTCTTTGTCTCCCCTTTTACAAATGCTTCAAAAATACATTTTATACCTCATGCCAGCTTGGATCCTTGCTTCCCAAGCAAAGAATATGCTTAGGGATCAAATTTGTTACAAGAAACCTTATCCATTTCATGAAAATGACATTAAACTGTAAAACAAGCTCGTAAAATGCCAGGGATGCACAAATATTTTAAAATATTGCATGAATTCAGATCCTTATCCATCCCAGGGTCATGTTTTTGGCATTCAGACATGCCAACATGCTTTTACAATCATTTTCCACCTTTTACTTCATCATTTTTCACCTCTGCAACTTTAATTTTCACCTTTCACATTTTTTACACGGGCCTGAATAAAAATTTCATCAAAAACATCATAGGGCATCAAATTAGCTCATAAAAATGATGCCATTGCACTCAGAAGGCTGAGGGGATGTGAAATCATATAAAATTTCATGCATGATTTGATGAAGAAATGATTTCCAAGCTTCCTTGGAGCTCCCATGGTGTCCCAAAAATGAAATTGCACAGCAACCGTTGATTAAAAATCAACTTTTAATGTTAGCCCTCCACGTCCACGATGAGATCCAAGATATTCCCCTTTTTTCCTTTGGATAAGGTGGACATGTGTCCAAACATGATTGGAGTGGGTCCCCATCTTAAAAAATGCATTTTTAACCCTTTTTGACCTTTGGAAAATTTTGAAAATTTTCCCCGCTTGCCCCCTGGACCCGCCACGTGTCCACATGTGGGCCCCACCAAAAACTGCGGGCCAATTTGATGAATTTTGCCACTTTTTTGAGAAAAGGAAAATTTTCTCAAAATCCCCCATGGGCCCAAACACCCGCTCACTCCCTTGCCACGTGGCGGTCTCCCATTCGCTGCGGAGCCGACCCTCCAAGTTTTGCCTTCAAACCTCCGAAAACACTAAAACCTTTTGTGGGCCCGTGCTCTCTTTTTTTCCCTTTGTAAAATGCCACGTGTCACCCCCTGATTGGATGTGGGGGCACACCTCCAAATTTTCCTGTCGAGGCCACAGATCAATTTTTGACTTTGAGAAATTTCACCAAAATTTTGTAAGATTTTCAATATTTCCTCCGCGCTCCAAACCTCTGCAAAATTTTGGACACGTGTCCTCCTTCAATTGGACATGGGCCTTTGGGAAAAAATTTTTTTCCTTTGTAACTTTGAGCCCAAAAACAACAAATTTTTCTTTCCCACTTCTCCATTTGACCTTCCTGGACACGTGTCCATTTTTCATTGGAGGCTGGCCCATTTTTCATTTTTTACCTTGCAAACATAAAGGAAAAAATTCATAAAATTTTCCTTCGGCCCCTTCTTCCATCTTCTCCTGGACACATGTCTTCCTCCAATTGGTGCGGGCTCTCAGGCCAAATTTTAACTTTAACATTTTGAAGTTAAAAACTTCAAAATTCTCACAAACTCCGCCCCTCCATGCTGACTTTCCTGGACACGTGTCCACTTCTTATTGGAGGTGGGCCTTTGGGTCAAAATTTTACCTTAGCATCCGAGGCAAAACACAATAAAATTTTCCAAGTCCTTTGCCACCCGCATGCTTCCTGTGCCACATGTCTCCTTCCCATTTGATGCGGTCCTTGGGGCAAAAAATTGATTTTGAGAAATTTGCAAAAATGAAGGAAAAATTTCTAAGTGACCTCCGCCACCCGCCGATCCTCCAGCCAATCAAATTGTGCCACGTAGGCACATCACTGTAGCAATGCGGGGGCTGGACCAAAATTTTCCTTTGCCAAAAATTCAAAAAGTGACAAGTTATAACATTTTCCCACACATCCTCGGCCAATAGGAGCCTGCCACATTACCAAAATGTTTGTTGATGACTAATTTGATGGGAAAATGACACCCGTATGCCCGTCAAAACGTAAAAAATACAGAGGATGCCCTAGAAATGGAATTTTTTCACAAGGAAGGTAGATTTCTTGGCTTTAAATCAAATGAAACATGATTTTACATTGTTTTCGATCTGGAGAGTAGGATTTTAACCTCAAATTACTTCGATTCGATCCACTTCGAGTTTTTCATGATTTGGCAAAATGGAAAAAATGACACAACCCGTATAAATGAAAAAATTAGGGCACAAATGGGGGGAAAATTGGATTTTGTTTCAATTTATTAGACAATAAATGAGGGATCTGCCTTAGGCCCAGGAAATATAAAAACTTCCTTTCGAAGGTGGTCAGTTCCCCTTTTAATATGATTTAACACAAATGATAATATAGAAAGCTATTCAAAATCACGATTTAGGTTCTCGTTACAAAGCAATAGAAACTAAACTATCAATAATAAAGTTTTGTTTCACGGTTACCGTTGATACGTTCAGGTTGAGTTATAGGGATAAACAGGCTGGATTTGGGGTTGTTAGGTGGCAAATAGGATCTAAAGGTTTTGGGGTATAAGTCACAGTGGACGGCGGTCACTAGTGTAACCGTAGGTTAGAGAACTGCTGCCGGTAGAGGATAAACGATACCGGTAGGGGCAGCAATCTAAGTGTGGATAGAGTTGGTTGTAAGGTAATTGTGGGGTTATTAGATTGCAATGGATGGCTGAGGGGTATGATGGGAGGATAGGGAAGACTCAGAGTGTGGTAAAATGGCCTTCTGGGCAATATCAAGGTGTCTGGGTGAAGGTTAAGTTAAAGTTGTAGCTGGTAGTAGATCTAGGAATAAACTTATGATTACTGGTTAATCAACAGGCTCAAGAAAATGCTTAGGTCCAAGAACATCTACTTACAAAGGCCCCTGATGAGATGCAGGTAGGACTGTGATGATGAACACAGGACCCAAGATGAGATGCATTTCCCTCCTGATGATCGGCTGAGTGTCACAGGGCTCTGGTTATTCAGTTGCAGTCTTGGGCTTGATGTCCTTCTCTGCAAACTCTTCTTGTTTCTTCACTTGTCTCTGCTCGGCCAAGCAAAATCGGATTCTCTTCGATGATTTCTCCTTCTCCCTTGATCAAATGAAAATTCGATCCTTGTTTTTGGTTGGAAGTGGTCATTTACGGGGAACCGATGGCAGTTACGTAACCGATGGTGGTCGAGTAGGAACCGGTATCGGTCCGGTCAAAGTGGGCTATTTTTGGTAAAATAGCCAGCTTTCCCTCCTTTTCTTCTGAGAGATTGGTAGCAGGCTTGGTCAAGTCATTATGAAGTTGGTTTTAGGTGCGGATGAGGAGTAATTAGTCATAGGTGTGGAATTGGACCAAGTTATAGGTCTTAATTAGGTTAGTTTAGGGTTAAGACTAGGTCACGATGAGGTGGCGACATGAGGTGGTAGGTATGGTGATGTGGATTTATTAATTATAAGGTAATTAATAAATAATTGTGTAAGGTTTAGGTGGTGAGGTTAGGTTGCAAAATGGGATGCGGGTCACAAGGGGTCGTAAGACACAAATTTGGTGTCTACATTAGCCCCTTATTGTCGTGTAGTTTGTTTTGTAAAGCTGCATGGATAATAATAAGAAGTGGTTACTCCTGTTAAGGGTATAGGTAATCCCCCTCAAATCTATCAAAGATTGAGGTAGCGTGAAATCAGGGATAGGGTTGATAAAGGGTAAATGGTGTTGAGATGAGGGTGAGATGGTGGGGTAGGTCCAAAGAAGCAGACGCACGTTGAAATGCAGTAGTGCGACTAGGGTACATGATTTGACTAGCAAACCAGCAATGCATAGGCAAAGGTCGATAGTTTATCCAAACAAGGGTGATATAATCCTGGTATCCAAGGCATAGGAAGTAGCTCCAGGGTATATAACGGGTAAGGTACATGAACGTTTAGGCATGTTCGGCAGTACCAACTGGTTGGTTTGGTTGAGATAAATGTCACAGTCTAGGTCTAGGCAAAGTTGGTCGATAGATCAAGTCAAGGACCCTAATCATGCTAAAACACGAACAGGTGAGCTCGATTGAACAAAAAGGTACATGATGGGTGGATAAAAGTGTATGTTGTTGATGTTGGGTAAGGTATTGAAGTGGTACGGCCGTGGGTCGGGCCAAATTATTGGGTTGCGGCCTTGGGTCGGGCCTTGGGTCGGGCCGGATAGGTAGGTTGAGGCCTTGGGTGGGGCCAAATGGTTAGGGTGAGGCCTTAGGTCGGGCTAGATACGTAGGTTGACGGCCTTGGGTCGGGCCGGATGGGTAGGTTGCACGGCCTTGGGTCGGGCCAGATAAGGTTGAGGCCTTGGGTCGGGCCAGATAGGTAGGTTGAGGCCTTGGGTCGGGCCAAATGGTTAGGGTGAGGCCTTGGGTCGGGCCAGATAGGTAGGTTAAGGCCTTGGGTCGGGCCGGATGGGTAGGTTGAGGCCTTGGGTCGGGCCAAATAGGTAGGTTGAGGCCTTGGGTCGGGCCGGATAGGTAGGTTGAGGCCTTGGGTCGGGCCGGCTAGGTAGGTTGGGCCTTGTCGGGCCAAATGGTTAGGGTGAGGCCTTGGGTCGGGCCGGATAGGTAGGTTGATGGGTAGGTTACGGCCTTGGGTCGGGCCGGAGAGGTAGGTTGAGGCCTTGGGTCGGGCCAAATGGTTAGGGTGAGGCCTTGGGTCAGGCCAGATAGGTAGGTTGACGGCCTTAGGTCAGGCCGGATAGGTAGGTTGAGGCCTTGGATCGGGCCGGAGAGGTAGGTTGAGGCCTTGGGTCGGGCCGGATAGGTAGGTTGAGGCCTTGGGTCAGGCCAAATGGTTAGGGTGGGTCGGGCCAAATGGTTACAATGTTTCAACAAAGGTTGATATAGGCGATGTGGGTGAAAAAGGGCAAATAGTAAATAAGGGCAGAAATTGGGGGAAATTTGGAATAAAACCGATGTCGATTGTATATGACCGATATCGGTTAAAGGACCGATACCGGTTCCTTAGGGCACAATAAAACCGATATCGGTTATGGGGAAAAACCTATAAAAAGAAAAATACGGCCTGTCATTGTCACTTTTGCAATTTGGAAACCAATTTGAGTTGTCTGACGTGGAGAGTTAAGATTGGAGCATTAGTTGCGTGAGGTGGCGCTATTTGACTGGAGGAGTTAGTTGTTAGTGGGCCCGAGTGAGGAGGAGGCAGCAGTTGATTGGTGGAGGACCCAGAAGAGGACATTTGGAGCCATGGCACAACCAGGAGGAGCAGGAGGGGCTGGACCAGCTGGACCACCACCACCCATCCCTCCACGACGACGTGTCGTCGTACGGGTAGGTTCGAAACCCCTCATTGTGTGTATTTTATTGCATTATGCTATATTTGGGGTTTGGGTAGGAATGTACATTTTTTAGGAAATAATTAGAAAATGGAAATGATTTGAAAAAGAGAGAGGGTAGATAGGTGAAATAAGCCAAGGCGGCTGGGTGGGTAGGTTTTTAGGGTATTTGGGTGGGTAAATTGGTAAAAAATGAAAAAATGTAGGTGGGGGGGGGCCGCGCGGGGTTCGGCTCCGGGAATTTACAGCGACCGGCATCGGTCGCAAAATTTTAGGGGCAGGGTGTTTTGTGGTGGACCGGTGTCGGTCGGTAGTGGACCGGCGTCGGTGGGAAGGGGACCGCGGTCGGTTATGGGTGACCGGTACCAGTCCTTAGTGATTTTTAGCTATTTTTGTTGGTTTAGGTTATGTTGTTGTTTTTGAGTTTTTGGTGGTGATTTGGGTATGGTTTGGGTTGGGGTGGGGGTGTTGTGGTATTGTTTGGGTGTTTCAGTATAGGTGCGGTCCTGACTTAGGTTTATTTCAATTTGTTGGTGTGGGTTGTGATTTTGTTTTTGAGTTTGTGGATGTGGTTTGGGTATTTGGGCATGGTGTTGAGGGTGTTTGAGTATGGTTTGGGTTGTGTTGTTGTTTTAAGTTTTTAGATGTGGTTAAGGTATTTGGGCATGGTTTGGGTCATTTGAGTATGGTGTGGGTTGTTTGTTTGGGTGTGAAGAGGGAGGGGGAATAGCGTAGAAGTTTTTAGGGGAAGATAGATGGGCATAGACGTGTGGTATGGAGTCGGGTTATGGTCGGGGGGATAAAAAAAAAAAGGAAGGTATAGAGGGTATAAGTAGATGTTGTGATAAAGAGTAGGGCTAATACTGTGGGTTGGTTTTGTAGGCACGTCAGCAGCTGACGATGTGGGACAGGATGCCCCCGCTATTGGTACGGATGCGGCCACACGTATCCGCAGCACACTGGGGTATCATGCGCGAGGTGGGACTCGGCGGAGTCCAGCGGTACAGAGCGATCGATAGGGATCATAGTTTGATGGTCGCCCTCATCGAGAGATGGGATCCGGCGACCAATGTGTTCCATCTCCCGACTGGGGAGATGACTATCACATTGGAGGATGTGTATCGTATCCTTCGACTGCCGATTGAGGGAGAGGCAGTCTTTCAGGTGGACGCAGAGACTGCCATGGACAACATCCTACAGGTTTTCGGGGATGCAGCCGCGCTATTGACGTATCACAGCGCGAGCATCGGGTATGGGGATATGTACCGTGTGCATCGCCATGAGACACGGCTTGCCGTGTTGATGATGATCGGGATCACCTGCTTTGCCCTCCCGGACTCAGAGGGAGGCCGCTTTCCATGGGCGCTGATGGGGGTTCTACACGAGATGGTGGAGGAGCACACCTGTTATGCTTGGGCACCAGTATACCTGGTACAGTTGTATCGAGAGCTGTGGGGCTATCGTCGGATGAGGCGATTCGGGATTTGTTCGACGTTTTTGATGCATTGTTGGGCATATGAGCACATCATATGCCTTAGACCAGTAGGGCTGCCCCAGCAGCCAGGGCCACAGGTCATATATAGATACGGCTTTCAGAGGTGGTTGGGGGTCGTGGGCCAGCCACGAGCAGTGCTTGCAGGGCGGGACGTCGCTTATTACAGGCATTTATTAGAGGGCCTGACAGCAGCAGATATCATATGGAGACCTTACAGAGGTCATCACCCACGCAGAGGAGCCCGATTACAGTTGCGCTTGATCCAGTACACTTTCTGGATAGCAGGACGGAGGCCGGGAGAGTATGAGAGGATACCCCTAGAGAGGGTACGCAGGCAGATGGGGCTGCGACAGGACGAGCCACCTCCCTTCCCTCAGTACCGGAGGGATGATGTAGAGGCCCCACTGCCTGCACCACAGCCCTTGGACCCAGATTGGGTTGCTGAGAGGCCAGCAGATGACACTGTAGATGATGCTGGTTATACGGGAGCATATATGGTTTGGTGGGCTGGTCAGAGAGCAGCGAGGATAGCACAGCCTGCACAGCCAGACTTGGCAGCGGTGACAGCAGAGCGAGATCAGCTCAGGGGCCAGGTACAGTTATTACAGGGGCAGCTTGCTGCTGCACAGGCACAGATAGGTGTTTTACAGGGGCAGCTAGCCCAGGCTCAGGTACAGGCACAGGCAACACCACCAGCAGCGGCACAGCCACAGGTACAGGTACAGGTACCACCCCAACCATAGGCACAGCCATAGCCCCAGGCACAGGTACAGGCACCACCAGCGGCACCAGCACAGGCACAGGGGGTTCTGGTAGTAGGTGTCAGGGGACCAACCCCAGCACCTACGGTGGCTCGAGAGCGTTACATGGAGGCTAGAGCGGAGGCCCGATACTATCAGGATATTCTTGATGGTACCGGGGCTGATTATCAGCCCTATGCGGCACATAGAGCAGAGACCTCTCGGAGCCAGAGGTCTCAGGGAGGTGCAGCCACAGCTGGTGGGTCCGTCACAGGCAGGAGGCGAGAGGTAGGACAGGGACCAGCAGGCAGACAGGCAGAGGGAGGTGGAGAGAGCTGAGGGGTCCCTGCACATTTTGTATATTGGACATGGGCACCGGTCTGCGAACCGGTTGTGTTGATAGAGGCCTGCGTGCCTGTTTATTCATTTATTCATTCATTTATTGTATATACCGGCCTGCGAGCCGAGTACAGGTTGTACAGTTGATACCGGCCTGCGAGCCGAGTATGTTTTTGATATGAGAGACCGGCCTGCGAGCCGAGTTGAGATTATTGATAGTTATTGCGGCCTGCGTGCCGGCTTTGTTATATTATGAGATTACGGAGGCCCCGATGCAGGGCACATTGTATATTTGAAACTTTGTATATATATAGATATGATGTTTTGACCCACATGCTGTGCGTAAAAATGCATAAAATGTTTTTTCGATGGTTTGTGATATGTGATATATGATGAGTTTGATTGACATGGTGTTATATATTAATGATGTTGACGTCTTTTGTTGATGGGATGTATATAGATATAAATGATGAGTTTAATTGACATGTTATATTATGAAATGTTGTATGTTTGGTCGCTGGTGTGTGAATATTAAATGGTTGTAGCTGTTGAGTTGGATCCAAATGGTGTATAGATTGATGTTTTTTGATATCCTTAGTTGATGGCTTGTTTGTTTTTGTAATATAGATAGATGATGGTGATGAAATTGTAATGAGATGTGGATTTAATGAAAAATATGGATAATGGTGTTGTTCATGCAGGAAAAAGGGACGGGCGCCACAAAAATTTCCAAAAATGAAGAGACGACTTAGGTTTAAGCAACAAGGGGTAACTTGACCGATATCGGTTATGTAACCGATGTCGGTAGATATATGACCGGTATCGGTTATGTAACCGATATCGGTTATGCAAGAATTGTTTTCCTAAAAATAGAACTGCTGGGTTGGCAACTTAAGTTCTTATTTTTAGCATTCTTATTTTTAGAGTCATGAAACACGTTAAATATGTGAATGCGACGCTGTTTGACAACTGCTACAGGTAATTGCATGAAAGAATTTGAGTGATAAGGAGGAAAGAGACAGGTGAAGTGAGCGTGGGCTGAGATTCAGAAGGCAGAAAGACAAGTTATATTTGAAGAGGGTGGTGAACATGGCTGAACGAGGAGAAGCATCCAGCAGGCAGGGACGAGGGGGAAGACATGTTCCGCCCCAAGCTGCTGCATCCGGAGAGGTAAATTGTTTGGTTGTAATTTGATTCTTGCATGTGTTTGTAAATAGTATGAAAGAAGTGTAAGTGGGTAAAGATTAGAAAAAAAGGTGATAGGCAAGGGTTGGGGATGGTATGAGTGCTACGGGGCAGGTAAACAGGGTGGGCCTGTATGTTTTTAGGTAGAAATAGGAGTAAACGGGCTTCATAAATATCGAAGGTGTATGTTTGAAGCAGGGTAGGTATATTTTGACAGTGACCGGTATCGTTTATAAGTAACCGGTATCGGTTAGCCAACCGGTATCGGTTATGCATAACCGCTATCGGTTACTGTAAGGGTTTCCAGATTTTGAGAAAAAACCCGTAGAGATTTGTTCTTTTGAATAATTATGTGTCGTTTTGATGTATGCAGGCAGAAGCAAGGTTAAGGATGAATGATACTGTGCCAGCGTTGTTGTCACGAATCCGAGCGGATGTAACACCAGCTGAATGGGCATTGATAAATCGGTTGGGGTTAAGTGGAATCCGCTATTATTCAAGAATCGCGCGTAACCATGCTATGTTGCAGGCGTTGATTGAGAGATGGAATCCAGAAAAGAATACCTTCTATCTACCAACAGGGGAGATGACAGTGACTTTGGAAGATGTGTTCCGTATTTTGAGACTCCCAATGATAGGAAAAACAGTGTATCAGGCATTGCCCAGCGCGGGGCGGGCAGCGATAACAGCAGTATTTGGGTCAGCTGCACGAGATTTGACACAGCGAGGTTTATCATTTACGTATGGTACAATGTATGCAACACACCCTGAGGAAACAAGGTTGGCCGTGCTATTAATGATAGCAGTGGGGTATTATGCATTGCCGAGGGCGGAAGGTGGAAGATTTCCCAAAGCATTGATGAGTGTTATTTGGGAAATGATAGAAATGAGCGTGACATTCGCATGGGCACCCGCCTATCTGGCAGAGTTATATAGGGGTTTATGGGCATGCAAGTGAAAACACAGGACGACACTGGATTGTTCGTACTTATTACATTGTTGGGCCTATGAGCATATTGTTTGTGTGCGTCCAATAGGCCGACCCATTGAGTCGGGAGAGACAGGAGTGCAAAGGTTGGGATTCAGACGATGGGTCCAGACAGAACAAGAAGCGAGATCCCAGGCCGTGATAGATGACATCGAGTATTATAGACAGGTATGGGAAATGGTGACTGTTGCGGATATTTGTTGGAGGCCGTACGGGAACTATATGGTGACAGAGCACATAGCTGAGGAGTTGAGGGGTGTAGAGCGATTGAGGTGGATCGCAGGGCATAGGCCGGGTGAGTACGAGAGGATTCCTCTAGATCGCGTGCGGCGACAATTTGGGTTCGTTCAGGATATTCCTATGACATATAGACCATACATGAGGATCGACGCCGAGGCAGCATTCTCACCTCCCCGGCCGACACCTCCAGAAGGGCCAGAAGAGATAGCAGCCGATCGTAGGGTTATGGATGCGGGAACGACGGAGGCCTATAGAGTATGGTGGGTAGCAGAGCTGCGAGGTGCACGTGAGTGCCCTGACATAGCTGTGATTACAGCGGAGAGAGATCGTCTGCAGGATTTGGCTCGCCAGCTTCAAACACAGGTGAATGAGACAATGGGAATGTTAGAGGCTTCACAGCTACGAGTGGAGAGACTGGAGGCAAGATTCCTCCACGCGAGAGGACGTATTCGTATGTTACAGGAGATGTTGGCGGATCAATGGGAGGAACCAATGGCAGTGGCACCTTTGAGGATGGAGAGGCCAGCTGAGAGGCATCGACGATCACGATCACCACCTGATTCGGGAGGAGGTGCAAGAGTCTAAGTGGATTTTATAGGAATATTAGAATAAATAAGGATGCCGACCTGCGAGTCGATGATAGAGAAGATGTATTTGGTTAACATCTAAAATAAAACTAAAGATGTATGTTCTTTTGAGTGATGATAATAATAAGAATGGTTGTGTTTTAGATGTTGTGTTTGTTTCGTTTGAAAAAGGATAAAGATGAAAGTTGGCAAATAGAAATACACAAAAATTATTTATATTTACAACACATGATAGGGTATGGTAGGGGATGGTCGAGCTAACCTTGGGAGACCCCATGTCTCCTAAGTGCTGCCTACATAGCCCATTGCACAAAGCAAGGAGGGGCCTCAGACCGATGTAGTTCTCCCTTAGGAGCAGGGAGAGGTGAATTCAGGCAATTTGGTTGTGGTTAGGCAATTTTGTTGGTTAGTAAAAATTTGATGTTGGTAGGGTAATGTTGTTGGTGTTGGTAGGGTAATGTTGTTGGTGTAGGTATGGGTGAAGCGAAAGTTAGCATACCCAAGTAGTAGGGAATCGTGTCCTGATTAAGGTCAACACACAATCCTAGAGCCGAGCAAAAGAGGCAAGAGTGTCCCGTAATTGAGAAGAGCTAAACAAACCACATATTAATGTAGGATGAGCTTGAATCCCTAGGTACCTTGCATAGGCGAGAAGTCGATAGGTGAAAAGAGTGGTATAATCACAATATATCGGATATACGTCACGTCCCTTGAGTTTTGTTGTTTTGACAAATGGTGAGGTGAGGTGGTTGATGTGGGCGAGGGTGCAGAGAACTTATTATAAGATGATGATTCTGACAAAAGAAAACCAAACCTAAATAGACAAGTCCATGACTCAAAAGTGCTTTGAAGTACTGCTTTTATTTTTATTTTTCTGGATATAGACTGATCGATGCGGGAAGTCTACATGGGATATGTATTTTGTTGTTCTTGAGGTCTTCACGAAGCTGATCAATGCGAGAAGCTTCTGATAAAGGCTGACTGTGTATAGCTGTCCTTCAAGGGAGCAGTCTATTTATAGTAGCAGATGCAGTGTTTATGTATAGCTGTCCTTCGGGGGAGCAGTCTATATATAATAAGAGCAATAGTTTGGCATATAGCTGTCCTTCAAGGGAGCAGTCTATTGTATAAGTTAGAGGTCTAGATGTCCGTTGGGCATGAAGCATCTAGTTTTTTGTAAGAAGTTTGACTCAAGAAAATCCCATAAGTGTGTAATTAAGAATGTGTCATTTTGATACTTTGAAGTCATGGACTAGACTAAAAAGGGGAAGGCATCTTTTAAGGGGAGGTGATAATCAAACCATGTGAGCTTGATTGGATTTTGAGATGTAAGAAACAAAGTGTATGCGGTGGTAAATGAGCTCAAGGGACGAGCGTAAGGTAGATAAGCAGTGATATAACACTAATTTCAACAGTAGAATGGTCGAAGATGCAAGGCATTAAGGGGCTCAGGCTCAGGTTTACCATTAAGCGAAGCTAAACGATAAGTGCCTGATCCATAAGTGTGAGTGATAATGTAAGGCCCAATCCAATTAGGAGCAAATTTTCCACGTTTACTCTTTTCTAGTTTGGTTACATGTTGATTCTCTTTGAGGACAAGATCGCCAACCTTAAAAGTACGCTCATGAAGCCGTTTATCATAAGCACGCTTGATGCGTTTTTGGTAGATTTGAAGGTGATCAAGAGCCGTAAGACGACGCTCGTCAAGAAGCTCTAATTGGGCTAACCGCTCTTGGCGGAAATCATCGTTGGTGAGAATATCCTGAAGAGATATTCTGAGGGAGGGTATTTGTACTTCGAGAGGCAAGACAGCCTCGGTACCATATACCAAAGAAAATGGTGTGGCATTAGTGGAGGTACGAATGCTAGTACGATAAGCCCAAAGGGCAAAGGGAATGTGATCATGCCAGTTTCTTCCGGACTCATTGACAACTTTCATGAGGATTTTGGTTAGGGTTTTATTAGAAGATTCAGCCTGACCATTGGCCTGCGGATAGTAAGGCGATGAGAAACTAAGTTTGATACCAAAGTTGTCACAAAGGTCTTGTAACAACTTATTTTTAAAAGATTTACCATTATCTGTTATTAGGCGATGAGGAATACCAAAACGACAGATAATGTGATGGTTAACGAATTCGACAATTTTTTCTTTTTTGATTGAAATGAGTGGAATGGCCTCCACCCATTTTGTGTAATATTCGGTTGCTGTGATTATCCAACGGTGACGTTGTGAAGAGGTCGGGTGAATCTCACCAATAAGGTCTAAACCCCATTGTGAGAAAGGCCAAAGATCTCGTGCGACCTGTAGCGGATGGCTAGGAGTATGTTGAAGGTTGGCATGTTGTTGACACATAACACAACGCTTAACATATTCGTAGCAGTCGTTGTTAAGAGTAGGCCAATAATAACCTAGGCGAAGGATTCGTTTAGCCATGGCAAGGCCACTAAAATGTCCACCACAAATCCCATCATGGACTTGTTGGATGGTATAGGTGACCTCCGCGCCGGTTAGACAGCGAAGGAGGATGCCATCAAAGCCACGTTTATAGAGGAGTCCCCCCATGACAACATAACGAGAAACACTTTTAAGAAAAGCACGTTTGCCGTTACTAGAAAGGTCAGGTGGGAGAACAGAGGTTGTAAGGTAGTCGTGAAATTGGTGGTACCAGGTATCCTGCGAATTAGTAGACACAGTATTTATCATACAAACTACCGGGGCTGAGTAGGATGGGGCAAAAAGTTGTTGGACCAAGACGAATATGTCAGAGTCAGTTGGTGCGGCAGGAATTTGCGAGGCTAAGCAAGCCATAGTATCCGCAAATTTGTTAGTGGAGCGGGGAATGGTCTGGATAGAATAACGAGTAAATGAGGTCAAAAGTGAATCCACGTAATGTTTGTACTTTTGAAGTTCCTCATTCTTACATTGGTAGATGCCCATAACTTGATTGACTACCAATTGAGAGTCGCCAAAAATATTAATAGATTTGACACCTAAGTGTAACGCAACCTGGAGACCCAAAACAAGGGCCTCGTATTCCGCTGTATTATTAGTGCAGGGGAAATCAAGCCGGAATGAAAGAGGCATAGGTTCAGCGTCAAGAGGGATGAGAACAACGCCGGCTCCTCCGCCGCGCTGGCATTTAGATCCATCGAAGAAGAGGGTCATTTGATACGACTCTTCCCTGAGTGAAAGAGTGGCGATGAGTTCGTCAGGGAAATTAAAATTGGTGAATTGTTCCCCAGGTAAAGGGGCCTCCGCAAGTTGGTCTGCAATAGTTTGTCCTTTGATTGACTTCTGTTGTACAAACTCAAGGTCGAGGTCGGCGAGGAGCATAAGCCATCGGGCGATGCGTTGGTTTAGATGTGGTTTGGCATACATATAATGAATGGGGTCCGTGTTGGTGATGACAAAAGTTTTGTGATTCAGGAGGTAATGTCGGAGTTTGGTGGCTACGAATGATAGGGCTAGGCACAATTTTTCTACATGTGTATACCTAGTCTCGTAATCCACGAGAGTACGACTTATATAATAAACGGCTTGTTCTCGACGTGCCGAGTCCCGATGTGCGAGCATAGCTCCTATAGCATGGTCAGTGGCAGAAAGGTAAAGGTAGAAAGGACGATCATCCTGAGGTGGAATAAGCACGGGTGGCTGCAAGAGATAGGATTTGAGAGCTTCAAAGGCTTGGTGACACTCTTCACTCCATTGAAAGGCAATGTCCTTTTTAAGAAGGTGATGGAAAGGGTGACATCGATCCGAGAGTTGGGAGATGAAACGCCGGATGGATTGAAGTTTACCCTGCAAACTACGCAATTGTTTGAGGTTTTTGGGTGGGGGCATTTCTAGGATAGCTTTGACTTTAGATGGATCGACCTCAATGCCACGCAAAGAGACGATAAAGCCAAGAAGTTTTCCCGAAAGAACACCAAAGACACATTTCTTTGGTTGAAGCCGGACTGAATATTGCAACAGGCGATCGAAAATAATGGTTAAAACATCGAGATGTTCACTGCGATGTTTAGATTTTCCAAGAAGATCATCGACATAATCCTCAAGGATAGTGTGCATAATGTCATGAAAAATGTAAGTCATAGCCCGCTGATAGGTAGCACCAGCATTCTTAAGGCCAAATGGCATGACACGATAACAGAAGGTTCCCCAAGGAGTTATGAAAGTAGTTTTATGTTGATCGGCCGGGGCTACCAAAATTTGATTGTATCCCGAAAAACCATCCATGAGAGAAAGCATTTCATGGCCCGCAGTGAGATCAACAAGTTGATCAATACTTGGGAGGGGGAAGTCATCCTTGGGGCAAGCGAGGTTAAGGTCTCAGAAATCCGTGCATATCCGAAGTCCCCCCGTCGCTTTAGTGACAGGTACGATGTTAGAAATCCATTGAGGATAGTCAATAGGCAAGATGAAGGAAACAGAAAGAAGTCGTTGAAGCTCTTCTTTGACCAAGAGGGCGATGCGTGGATGCATCTTTCTCAGTTTTTGTTTGACTGGTTTGGAATCGGGGTTTAGGGTGATGTTATGGACAGCAATGGTAGGATCAATTCCTGGCATGTCAGCGTAGGACCAAGCGAAAGCTTGGTTGCGGGTACGGAGAAAGGTAGTAAAGGCGGCTTGTTCTGATGTGTTAAGGGATTGTCCGATCTTCACAATGTGAGGATCCTCCTCTGTGTGGATGTTGATTTCTATAGTCGACTCATTCAACATGGTTTGAGTTTCAGACGGTAAGGCGCGTTGAATATAGGAGTCGTCCGCCCCAAGGTAAGTGAGGATGGAGTCGTCATCCTGGCACTCAACAACATTAATCGAAGGTGAATCCTCTTCGATCATGTCTGGATACAGAAGGGGAAGAGAAGATGGATCCTCATTATCGCGTTGATAAGTGAGAGGACCTATGAAGATAGCATTTATGAAAAAAAAAAGTTAGGAGGGATAGATTCAGGGTCTATCGACTCTGTGGGTGATGATGGCAAAGTGGGTGATGATGGTTTGGTAGGGGTGACGTCGTCTTCTTCCAGGATACAACTGACACGAGGTGTCTCCTGTGTAGGTGTTTCAGGAAAACCGAGACCACTGCGATCATTGTGTTTGCGTGTAGTCACGGGAATGAGTGTATGTCGGCCTTGTTCGTAAAGACCAAAACCAAAGCCTTTCCAAGCACAGCGAGTCAAGAAGGTGAGGGCGAAACGACGATTTGTCAAGTATTGAAAATCGGATTGGAAGGGAACCACACCAAGAGGAGGTTCAGGGGTAATGGAGGATGCGTCAACACCCCCATACGTTAGGTTGGTGCGGCAATGGGGTGGTCCGTAAGAGATTACCTCCCCCACGCGACGGTCGTAGGTGGGATGTGCATGTAACTGTCCGTACTCCTGCGGGGTATGGAAAGAACTAACGTTATATAGGCGGTACTCCCCCAGCGTAAGGCGTTGAAAAACATCTACTAAGGGGTCGGAGGTTGGGATGTTATCTGCGGGAAAGGAAGTAATATTTGTAACGGCGGTTTCATTAGTTGAAGGTGTAGGTGCATCGGAAGTGGATGGCTGGGTTGGATGAATGGGTGTCTTGACTGGTACAAGCACATCATTAGGGCGATACAACATATTGCAAGTTTTGAAGGGGGGAGGATCAGCTTTTACGGTGTAGGACTTCCCCTCGTACTCAAATTTTATGCATCTATGTAAGGTGGAGGGAACGCATCCCATAGCCCGGATCCAAGGGCGGCCTAACAACATGTTGTATTGGAACTCTCCCTCAAGGACATAGAAGAGTTCGGGTAAAGTACGTGGTCCTACACGAATGTTAAGGATCACGGTGCCTAAAGTAGAAGTAATAGCATCATTGAATGATCGCAACATGATGGGGTTGGCACACATGCAACTAGAAGGGATATTCATTTGTTGGAAGGCTTTTGAAGAGATGATGTTTAGGCTAGCGCCCCCGTCAATCATAACACGACGTACCCGAATATCCCGAACGTACGCTGAGATGAAAAGAGCAGGGTCAGGATCTTCGGCACCAAAGTCGATAATTTCATCTTCGGAGAAACTGACAGCAGCGGCTTGCTGTACAGAGACAGAAGTGGTTGGGGAGATAGATTGTTTGGTGAGCGAAGCAACATGATTGGGTGTTAGAATAGAGGTAACAGGCAAGGTTTCATTAGGTAAAACCTCTATCCCTTGAAGGATCTCAACGAGAGCTTGTCGATGAGATTCAGAAGTCTGAATGAGATCATACAATGTCATTTTTACAGGCGATTGGTGAAGCTGTTTGATCATAGTTCGATGGGCAATGCCATTAGAGACGGGATAGGTGGGTCCGCGAATAACCACTTTAGGTGGTGGTGCAATCGGGATGGTGGACGGAGAAAGAGATGCCGCAGGCGTGTTTTCTTTCGCTTTCCCATTGTTTTTCTGCCCTCGAGTAGCAACACTAATCATATTGATCTCGTGAATACGAGAGGAGGAAGATGGTAGGGATAGGTCATGGTTTTCGAGAGGTGGGGCTGTAATAATGATAGATCTTGGTGAGGCGGGGACAGGTGGTATAGGAGAGGGAATTGAAGCTAAAGGTCTCTCTCTTCGTAAGTTGTCTTTCTTAACTTTTCTATCTGAGAGAGGTGACGGACGAAGTATGGTTTTCAACGCTTTGCATCCCTCTACGTCATGTCCTGGTGTGCGGTGGTAAGCGCAGATTTTAGACTCATCGTAACCTATAGGTCGAGGTTTAGATGGATCATAAGGTCTAAGTGGGGGTAGGGAAATGGTCGCATTCTCCACCAACATAGCAAGGATTTTGGCGTAAGACCCTTTGAGTGGGTCAAAGTCAGAGGAAAATGAGGCTATTGACTGGGTCGATTCTGGTGATGACGTGGTGTGGTTGGTTTGTATGGGGGGTGGTTTAGCCAAGGAGTTTTGGTAATGGGTTTTAACTAACCGTGGTTTCTTTGACGTAGAGGCTATGTTTAGCTGGTTGGATGATGAGGCCACAGATGATGTGGTATCAGAAAACAACCACGGAGAAATAGGAGTGACCAGAAAACAAATCTTTTGATGGTGGAATTTGTTTATGGTTGATAGGTGGACAGGATACGCGGGGTGACGGTGTTGCTATACCCTTGGATTTCTGTATGGGTGCAGAAGGCGTAGGTCTCTTTAAAGAAAACGCAGGAGGTATGATATATTGATGTAAGGTAGAGGGATGGGGTCCCAATATGGAAGGTAGGTGTGACGATGAGGGTTTTAGTTGTGTTAACGGCATAGATTGAGGAGATTGAGTCTGTCTCCTAATGGGATGGATGGCTTTATTTTTAGATAAATCAAGCCGCTTAGGTGGGTGTGTTAGACTAGGTATGGGTGAGGTCCCAAGCGTAGGGGAAGATTTGGCTAAGTTAATAGAAGTGGACGAGGTATTTGGTAGAGATGAGGGGGGTGAAGATGAGGACATGGGCATTTTAAGCTTCTGTAAACACTTCGGGTATATGGTGGAGGCATCAGGATCGGTCATTTGCATTTGAGTAGAATATGGCGTACTCAAACGTTCCCATAGGACCTGTCTATCTTCTATGGAATGACAGTCCTCACGTGTGAATAGGAACTTTTGTATGGAAGAAAGGTGGGTTGTGATTCCGGTCCACTGTGGGTGTGATACAAGGGGTATATGAGGCACTGTATCAATGGGCGTTAAGAGGTCAACCGGTTGCTGAAAAGATTTAGGTGATGAAGGACTAATAGGTAGGAGGGTGTGTTTGAGAGGATCTGTCATGTTTAAAGAATGTGGTGATGTCGGTTCAAGAGGTTTCTCGTCTAAGGATGACAAAAGAAGTGGCGAGCCTTCCTCTTGTACAGCAAGAATGGTAGAAGGAGACGTTTGGGAAATAGATAAATTAGATAACATCCGCTCACAGTCTTGCAAGGATGTGGTATAAGAAGGCTCATTTGTGAGAAGGGAACTCTGGGCAGCTAATTCCTTGATGGGTAAAGGAACGGCAAGGATTTCAGTTTGTCTTGATGGCGAGGAAGGGGGTTCGGTTTCCTGCGTTAGTGAAGAGGCTTGATTGAGAATTTGTTCGATAGAGGTCTTTGGCTGGGAATCGAAGACTGCATGGATCTCATGAACACTCTCCTCGGCTAAGATATCTTGGTTTAGATTACTGTTAGAAGAATGATTCGGGAATGGTTTGTTGAATATTTTCAAATTTCGGTTAGCAGGGGCGTTAGGATTATCGAGGGCTATATCCCCTGCATCAACCATTTCCTGCACTATGTTTTTCAACATCTTGCAGTTCTCATGACTGTGTCCCTTCACGCGGTGGAAGTTACAGAAGTCATTTTCTTTGTACCAAGAAGGTATGGCGCGAGTGGAATCAAACCCGGAATGAGGTTTAACAGGAGGTAAGGTAATGGCTCCTGCTTTGAGTAATTTTTCCAATATCACACCATATGTTTCTCCCAAGGGAGTGTAGTTGATGGGTTCTGCTTTATACTTATAGGTGGTTTTTGGCGGGGTATTAGACGGTGGTTGGGATTTGACCATCACCGCGTGCACGGCCCCTTTTGATTTCGAAGTGGTCGATGGGTGAGGATTGGTGGTGTTAGGTTTGTTGGTGGAATCTTGGGTTCGGAAAGTGGGGTTTTTGTTACGCAACCGCAATTTCTCTTCCTCTAAGGCTCGAATCTCTAGTTTTCGAGCCATAGTAAAGGCCTCGTCAAATGTACGGAAAGTTTGAATTTGGAGGGTAGGGGAGATGTGCTTAGCGCAGGCCCACGTAAATAGTTCGATAAGTTCGGTTTGAGGCAAGGCATACGTAAGTTGGTTGATAAGGCCCCGCCATCGTCCAACGAAATCTGCGATAGATTCGTCTTCAAATTGTCGGATGGCATAGAGGTCGGTGATAGATACTTTCTTGGCAATGTTAATGGAGAAATGATCCAAGAAAGATTGGGCTAGCTGGTTAAAAGAGAAGATTGAGTGCTGGGTTAAAGCACTGTACCACTCCAAGGCGGGTCCTGATAAGGACATGGGAAAGGTGCGGAGTAGTAAAGCGTCGTCGTGAGCAATCAGATAGCAGGCATGTCTAAATGATCGCAAGTGTTGTTGAGGGTCCTCCTTACTGTTAAAACGGGTAAATTTTGGTAATTCCCATTGAGGAGGATATGAATGAAGGGGGACTGAAGGGTGGATAGGCTCCCGACAAACTTGCTCGTATGTCAAGGCGCTACGACTTCCTGAAACAGAAGCCTCCAGGTTTTGCATTTTGTCCATCATTTGTTTAATTAAATCAGTAGTTGGATGAGATGATGGTGTGGTTGTGGTAAACGGAGGAAAATTGGGCCAAGGGCCACCGCTAGACAATGGTGGGGTTAAATGTTGATAAGGTATGGAGGACGACTGTGTTGAGGCAACCGAATAGGGATGTCCTATATAAGCTGTTGAGGTTACCGGATATGTGTGTGGAAATGAAAAGGTGGGCGGAGCTTGAGAAGGAAAGCTCGTGTGGATAGGTGGTAGAGAGCAAGTCATGAACGGAACAGTCTGCAAGAGAGACGAGGTAGGAGCAGTCGGTGGTAATGACATGTTGGGCCCAAGATTAACCAAAGGAAAGCCAATCTGTGCCGTATGGACCCCTGAAGCTGCTGAGGTAGACGACGGGACTAAGGATGCGGAAGGCAAAGCGGAGTTATCAGGTGGGGAAGGGGCTAAATGAGCAGCTATACTGATAGGCATGCCAACAAGGAGTTGACCGTCAGGTGTACGGTCAAGGGCATGAGACAAATAGTACTGTACAGCGCTAGGATTAGCATCCAGAAATTTGGCAAATTCTTTATCTCCCACAGGAATTTTAGGAACCTCGCTGGTGTCCGTAGGATTCCCCACAGAATGTGAAGGGGGTGATTCAGGCAAAGAAACAGAGCAAGCATGTGAAACCATGGTGGCGGCTTGCTTTCGAGTGATAACAAACATGGACAGGAGTTCACAGTATTGTTTCAATCTGTCAGGAACAGAAACAGACTCAGACTGGTGAAATTGGTAGGTTGCTGGTTTGTCAGGAACTGGAAAAGATAGTAACCGATATCAGTCTGATAACCGATGTCGGTTACACTATAGCCGACGTCGGTCAGTTAACCGATGTCGGTGTAATAAGACTGGTATAAGAAAATATAAGAAGCTGCTGATTTGATTGTTAACAACGCTCAGTATATTTATCAAATTGTTCTAAGGTAATCACAGAAGACAGTGTATAACAGAGAAAACAGAACTGAAAACAAACAAGATGCACACGCAAATCCAGAGACTAACCCTAGGGTTAATTTTAATTATTGTGGGCTTATGCCTTTAGACGCGGAATGATGTCAATCCTAAACAAAAGACTTAGGGGAAATGTCAAGTTTGTTTTGGCTTATAAGGTTACCTCAATCGGGCGGAGGAATACCGCGGAAAAGGGGGGATGTTTTGAGCTGTTGTGTTAATTGTGAAGTGATTCGGTATGTGTTGTGCAGTGAAAGTAAGATTAATTTCCTGTCAATACCGTGGAAATCACCCCCACGTGTACGACCTGTTACTTAGTCTATGTTCACTAGAATTGAAAACAACAAGCAAGAATGTAATGCACGTGTTTTAAACCCAAATCGAAAATGATATTCGATGAAGCAAATGAGATGACTTTCACTAATGTGAAACTAGGAAAGCAAGACAAATTCTTTACTAAATATAACAAAAATAGCAACAACAAGTATGCTTCCTAAAATGAAAATAAGCAAGAGAAACAGAAACCCGAAATGGGTCCCACCGGGCGTGCCAAAATGTTTCGCACGGAATGTTTCGGCTCTGCAGAATAGACTTGCTTCTATCCTATCATTCCTTTGAGAAACAGATAAGGGTTAGGGCTAGGAGGAATACCTGTTGAATGTTGAGATGGTGTGCGCGTACCGTAGAGAAAGATCAGATCGACTGCGAAGAACTCCTTTTTGTCTTGGAAGGACTACCTGCAAGTAAGAATACAAGACCACAAGATTTTAATTAGACAACAAATGAGGGATCTGCCTTAGGCCCAGGAAATATAAAAACTTCCTTTCGAAGGTGGTCAGTTCCCATTTTAATACGATTTAACACAAATGATAATATAGAAAGCTATTGCAAAATCACGATTTAGGTATCTCGTTACAAAGCAATAGAAACTAAACTATCAATAATAAAGCGTCACGTTGTTTGTTTGGTTACTGGTCGTTGATATGTTCAGGTTGAGTTATAGGGATAAACCAGGCTGGATTTGGGGTTGTTAGGTGGTAAATAGGCAAGCAAAAGGTTTTGGGGTATAAGTCACAGTGACCGACGCCGGTCACTGGATAACCGACCGCGGTTACAATAACCGATGCCGGTAGAGGATAAACGATACCGGTAGGGGCAGCAATCTAAGTGCTTTTGGATAGAAGTTGGTTGCAAGGTGATTGTGGGGTTATTAGGATTGGTGGATGGTTGAGGGGAATGATGGGAGGATAGGGAAGACTCAGAGTGTGGTAAAATGGCCTTCTGGGCAATATCAGGGTGTGTGGATGAAGGTTAAGTGTAGTATGTGGCTGGTAGTAGATCTAGGAATAAACTTATGATTACTATGAATCAAAAGGCTCAAGAAATGGTGCTTAGAAACATACAACATACTACTTACTAGTGCCCCTGATGCAGATGTAAGGTCCAAAGAACTGTGATGATGCAAAGACAGATAGGACCCAAGATCAGAAGATGCAGATGAAGCTATCCTTCACGATGCTCGGATGAGTGTTACTGGGCTCTGGTTATTCAGTTGCTAGTCTTGGGCTTGATGTCCTTCTCTGCAAACTCTTCTTGTTTCTTCACTTGTCTCTACTTCGGCCTAGCAAAATCTGGATTCTCTCTCTGATGATTTCTCCTTCTCCCTGATCAAATGAAAATCTGATCCTTTGTTTTTGGTTGGAAGTGGTCATTTACAGGGAACCGATGGTGGTTACGCAACCGACGGTCGGTCGAGTAGGAACCGGTATCGGTAGGTCAAAGCGGGCTATTTTTGGTAAAATAGCCAGCTTTCCCTCCTTTTCTTCCGAGGGATTGGTAGCGGGCTTGGTCAAGTCATTATGAAGTTGGTTTTAGGTGCGGATGAGGAGTAATTAGTCATAGGTGTGGAATTGGACCAAGTTATAGGTCTTAATTAGGTTAGTTTAGGGTTAAGACTAGGTCATAGATGAGGTGGCGACATGAGGTGGCAGGTATGGTGATGTGGATTTATTAATTATAAGGTAATTAATAAATAATTGTGTAAGGTTTAGGTGGTGAGGTTAGGTTGCGGGATGAGCTATGCGGGTCACAAGGGTGTTATAAGACCCAAATTTGGTGTCTACAGATAATACTATTTTTCAAAAATAATGAGGAAGTTTCATTTTTCAGTATTTTATGATCAAAGTTTAAATAAAATATCTCATAGTCTAACAGTAGTGAGCACATAGATATGCGGGGATGACTATCTTTTGTGTGACCTTCCACTTCACAATCTATGCACCAAACCCCTGTGCGCATCTCATGTGCTGAATTTTCTGATACCTTGTCCAACTGCTTCGTCATAGCTGCGATATATGACTCTAAAAAGGGGTAATCAGACCTCCAAGAAACCATTACGCATGTTGGATTTCATGAATATCATAAGAATGCTTAGATAACAAAATTTTGAAATGAACATCATACTCACTGGCACTCTCAGTAGTGCTTTACTTAATATCCTTGAGCACGCTTATAATCTTCTGTTCGAACTCAGGGAAATGAAACTCTTTAAGGAAATCATCTTTTAAAGTTGTATATTCTATGCAAGTATTATCAGGGTCAAACTTTTTGTACCAGTTGTATGTGCTCCCTTGTAATAGTATTTCACACATGTGTACATGTTTATCAACATATTCTATGCACCTATACTCTAGGAGATGAAGAGATATCTCCATGTAAATATTATAGGGCTGGTACGAACTTTGCCCACCTGATCCAGAACCTCCAACATTTCCTCTACCTTCAGAACCACCAGATCCACTAGAACTAGAACCACCTATACCTCATGATCTTGAAATTTTAGCCAGAGTCAGACCAGAAGATGTACTCCAATGTGTCCCAACAGTAGTACTAAACTACATCCATACACTTTGTGAAGTGTTACAACTCCCCAAAGAGAGTCCAAAATTCTGTGTGCCTAAATTATGTGTAGAAGATACACCTGAAAAGGTACCTCCAAACAATAATGAAGATGTTTGTTCTGCCATCGATGTGCTTCTTATATGACTTGGTCCTGCTCTCCCACTTCCTAAATTATCTTGTTGACTTTTTGTTGTACTAGATACTGGAAGACAAAACACAAGGGTAAGGTGTCTAGGTAGATTCAGATGTGCACCCATGACCCATGTCATCTTTGTTTGTGCACTTCTACGTGATGATGAGGGGGTTCCCTATCATGCTTTCCCAAATTGAGGAGTTCCTGATGCTTGGGTTCCACATCATTTGCGTGAACTTCAAATCCTTCTTGAGCCATATCTCTCCTCAGTGTCATCTTCTTCGTAATGTCACGCTACTCATCTATCTCCCCCATGCGCCTCATTGTACTTAAGCCACCTTTCTTCTCTCTACCTCTTTGCCGCTAGGTATGCCATCTTTCACCAAACCTACTCCTATCCCCACACGTGGTGGGGTTTAGTTAGCCATTGGTGTACTCTCTAAGTTTAGAGTTACCATCAAAATTTTGATTTCCAGTGGAATTCATTTCAGGTAAGTTCCCCTGGAATGTCATAAAAATTGGAATTTAGCTACCTCTAGGCACAAATAAGTGGAAATTTAGTACTCCAAGATATAATTATTCAAAACACCATGGACCACGTATCCACAACATGAGTCCAAATCAGATTAGCATCATAAAGGGTCTGAAATTCTTCCTGCATTTAGACAAGTGTGTAATACCTCCAATTCCATTTAGATGCATAAGAAACCAGCCACGCGTACAATTTTATCAGAAATATAGCGAAGAATCTCTTGTATAAACAGTCATACAGATTCTGCTCCACCCATGTACGTGCGTCAAACTCAAATCCAGTATTGAGCCTATGTGTGTATTCTTCTTCTAGGTTGTGTATCCACTCCTCAAAACTTGCTAAGGTCAATTGGTATGTCTTCATCACGAACCATCCTAAAAACAACTGAAAAATAGGTCTTGAAAATAGAACCAATGATGCAACCTAGAATTTACTAGAAAAATCCCAGGCGCGGTGGCACATCACGCAACTTAGACTAAGCGCTCACCTGAAGCATGCAAAGGTACCAGGCCCCTCTTTAGGGTTGCTGCTGTAGGATGTTTTCATGATGAAGACTTAATGCATTTAGATCCATAATTAATACATCATTCTACAGTGCATGTTCATATCTAATTCTAGAGAATAATAAATTCAAATGATAATCATGATGAAGTCAAACATGCATGAACCAATTATACTCAGGATTTAATACTTTGATTCAGCCAATACACTTCATTATATTAAAACACAGGAATACATAGAAGCTTCTTACAATAATAACATCATATGCTCATGCACGTAATAGATCTAACAACATAATCTCACAGTAATCCAATTCTTACATCCTCTCAATATACTATGTAGTTCATTACATACTTATAAGGGTGGGGACTTTCCCTTCACCACTTATCTAATCCCCAAATAGGTCACATGCTAGAAATAGCCATGTGCCTTTACAATAATAGGCTTACATGCAAGAATGCTAACAATGGACCCCTCCTAGTTAATTGGCATTAGTAATCCTATTCTTAGCCTGCACCCATGCAAAGTGCTCCATAACCGCTCTTACAAAAATATCCAATGCGTGACTCACAAGTATTTTCCCATTTATGTGCTCTGTATGCCATCTTACAAAAATAGATTTATGAAATATTTGGAGGTTTAGGGATAGACTGTGCAACAACGGGTTTATAAGGTGTAATGAGTGTAGAGTCTAAATTTGAAACCTGAAATTCACCAAATGATTCCAAGAGATTTGTAAGGAGCTAGAAGAAAAAAATATGCATTGGAAATATGAAGGAATTATCTACATGATGGAATCTTAAAATTTTTCACAAGACCTAAGTGACTTCTCAAGGAACTTCAATCTTCATAGGCACACCCTATTGTCCCAAAGAAAAAAGGAGCCATTTTTTAGATTTGAAAGGAATAATTGGAAGTATTAAACCTACACCATTTTTCTTTAAATGGTATTTGGAGTCAAAATCATATAAAATTTCATGTGAAAATACCATCTGGAGCTCTAGGAATTGTGTTGTCAATTATCTCTTCGTGCAGGGTGTGTTTCTCATACTTAGTCAAATTTTGAAGTGACACATGTCACCTTATGCTTCATAATGCACAATTTTGTGTCCCTATTTTATCCCCTTTCCAAGGGGAAATAGGGGACAGAAAAAATTCCCATAGTCCTCAACCCTCCTCTCTGGTCCCCATATGACCCCTTTAGCCTGATGGAGTGCTTATAAGCTAAGCTCATTTCCCTCATAGCTTACACCAGAAGTGCCAAGTGGCATCATCTTACCCAAAGCACATTTTATTGTACCTCTTGTCCCATTTTCCAAGGGGATATAGGGGAAAAAAATTTCCCCATCTCTATCAGCCCCTTTCTAAGGTTCTTCATGACCAAATTTTTCAGCCCCCATGCTCAAACAAGTTTTTTCAATCTCCCTCACCTTGCACCACAGAATGACAAGTGTCATCAATATTGCTGAAGTGAATTTTTGTGTCCTTCTTGTACCATTCACTAAGGGGATAGGGGACACAAAAATTCACCCCATAGCTCAAGTCCATTAAACCCTATTTTTTAACCACACTCAACTTTCACTCAACCTGGAACAAAACTCCAGTTAACAGGAAGGACACTTAAAAACAGTCAAGTAAACTTCATTTTTAAGCTATATCCTTTACATAGTTCACCATTCCATCCATTTTTGAAACCATGAAAACCCTTAAAAAACATCATAAAACAGTATACATTCTTCCCAACACATTCCATATCAGCCATGATTGTAAAACATGGAGCTTTTCCCATAACTTGCTAACCAGAAAATTGATTGCACCAAGCTTTTCACTAATTTTTCTCATCTCTAAGAACCCTTGTGATCACCTGAAGCTCCAAGCCTCCATTAATATTTGTCATATAGCAAAAAAACCTGAAACCCTCCATCCAAAAATTTTCCTTTTTGATTTGTAAGAGTTCTAGCGAATAGAACACAACGAAAATTGGAGCACGGGATCACAGTGTAGAGTTGAATCCAACAATGGTGTTTTCATTGCAAATGAACATGAATTTGACTAGTTACTAAAAATAGCATATTATATATACAGTCACATTACTAAAAATATTAAACCTCTCAAAATTTCAAGCTCAAATCACTCAAAACATTTGAAATAGTGCAAAACAACAAGCAAGGCAAAATAAATTAATTTTCCCAAAATAGTAGGTTTATGAAAAAGTAACCTTGCTAAAAATAGAAACTTCCTAAAAATGGTAAAACATCATAAATGGAGGTTAATTGAGGTTCTTAGAGATTAAAAAGATAAAATTTGAGAAAAAAGGGAAAAAAATTCCCAAAATAACAACTCCTGGTCCCACCTGCCAAAAATAGAAAGTTTTAGTTTTAAGAGCATAAAGTTACAGTTGGCTCCGTTTTCACTCATCTTGCTACTTTTTTCCATCCTTACATGGTTGTAAATTTATCTTGCAGCTCAAAAAAAAAATTAACCCTCCAAAGGATCCTAAAGCATCATTCTGATCACAATTGTGTCAAGGAGCGAGACATAACATATCAAGGCACAACAGGTGAAAGTCAGGACATTTGTAGTTGAAAAGATTTGAAAAGAGTCAAGAGCCCCATTGGAATTAAAGATTCAACAAAGGAAGGTCATCATAATCATAAGTAAAATGAAAACTTCATGAGCAAAGGTATGCAAACATCAAGTCTGAATCATCAAGTGAAGCACTAAAGTGAGCTAAAAATGTGATCTTCATCCAGTAAGAATGAAGAAACAAGAAAATGATCATCCACCATGAATTTCATTTATGTCATCAGTGTTCTTAAACACTCAATCAAAACAATTGGTATCATGATCAAATCAAAAGAGATCATCATAGCTCAAGGCAAGTTTGAGTCATTTCAAGATCCAAGAAAATCAAAGTGAATTGTGAATCAAGTGCCCTCCACCAGTTCCTCTTCAGAAGGATCATACTTAAGTCAAGTATGTATTCCCCAATGGTAGAGGATCTTTCCCACAATGAACAAGAAGTGATCCTACATCAAGCTCCCTGAAAATGCTCCATGACCAACATCATGTCAACTTCCTGAAGAGCCATTCCCGTGGATTCAAGAATGCTTGAAAGTGAACCAAGAACAACACAACAAGATGTCCATGCTTGAAACCTTGGATCTATCACAAAACCTTGAAATCCAAGTGGAGGAAGAAGGCCCCGACAACTTCCCACTTCTTCAGTGGTGCCTCAGGAAAACTAATATGTAGAAGTTTCTAAGCCTGATAATGTAAAGCCTATTGAGGAGATGACTCCATCAGACTATGAGTTTGATCAAACATCTCATTGGGTCAAGCTTCACATGAGGGTGACTCTCATTTATTCAAGGAATAATCCTCCCATCTTCTTTCTCGAAATGAAGAGTACAAATGAACAATTGAGCAATTAGAGGAACATGTAAAAACTCTCAGTGCTCACATTCAACCTTTCTTAGAGCCCAATTCAACACCTTCACTTCCCTGTGGAAGACATTCCTCCAATCAGTAGACTTTGACCCTGAGGTGATCAAGAAAGCACAAAGTTATATGATGCAAGGGAAGGCTAACAAGAGATGGATTGAGAAGATCATTGAGAAAGGAAAGACATTGTTCCCAGAGGTCATCTCTCTAATCAAGTATATTCTTGCCACTTTATCAGAAGTGAAGAAAGAAAGGGAGGAGATTGAAAAAGAGAAGATCCACTTGGATGAGGTGTTCCCACTTGTGTCTGAGATGAGCTCCCTCGACTCTCACACCCTCGTGAGTAAAAATGTGTTTGCATCAACTGCTGAAAATTTGTCTCTAGTTTGGGTTTGTATGATGGATGCTAGATATGGTATGATCAAAGATGCCATATCTGAACTTGACTCTTGTGGAAAAATTCTTTTGAGATTTTGAATGAGGTCTGTAACTATGTTTAAAGACTTGGGTTCCCTCCACTCACTGAGAATTCATCATCATAAGAACTCATTGTTTCCCTCCAAGAGTTGGTCAAGAAAGAGGTAGGTGATTCTCTTTCCTTCAATGAAGATACCTTAGGGTCCCTTTCCAACATTAGAGGATCTAAACATTCAAGAATAAAAAAGTATGGTCTAATCAGTGTAAGGATATCAATAATGTTCCTGAGACATGGATCAAAGTGTTGAGTTTGCATTTGCATTCCTAGAAGTAGATAAGGTGGCACTTGTGGTAGCTCGGTTCAGTAAATAATTCAAAGGACATGAACCCATTTCTAGAAAATCTCTTTCAAGGATCATGAATCAAAAATTCTCTATCATACAAATATTCTCTTCATCAGATTAGTCTTCCCTTCTTCTTCTCTCTTCTCTCTCTTTCTTCTCTCTCCCCTTTCTAATTTCTTCATTTAAGAATGTATTTTATTCTTTTCTTATTCACTTAAGTGACTCTCTAAACATTGTAAGATTAAAATTCCTTTTATTTAGAAAAAGACTCACTTCCTAGGAACTTGAAAGGTCACAAGTGGAATAGGAACTTGAAAGGTCATGTGGGGGGTAGATGAGAGGACAATTTGTAATGCTATAAATTGGAATGGCTTATCCATTCCAGAGGAGCTTGAAAGTTAGTTTTTCTGTAGACAATTTGGAATATTGTAGGTTTTTGGGCCTTTTATCACCACTACACAAGAAATAAGAGCTGCATTTATTCCATTTCCTTTCCTTATGCTTTCCTCTTTTCTCTATCTATTCTACAACTTTGCAAGCAATGATCTTGAATAACCAAGAAGGAACTTTGTATCCTTGATTGATGAATCTAAAGAATTGTGTGTCTCTAGTTTGTTAGTATTTCTAATTGCTTAAATTATTGTTTTCTTCTAATCGAATCTGAACCTACTCTGGTTATGTGTGTGAAATTTTCTAGTGCCTACTCACAATAATAACCGTCTCTTTCCTAATTTCCCAACTCCCTTTATCCCTCATCACTGCAAATTCCTCCCTTGTACCTCATACAAGCACTTTGCCACAGGTTTAAGTGAAGTGTTCATGTGTGATCCATGACCTATTTTTCCACCCCATAGTTCTTAATGATAGTTTATATTCAATAATGTAGAGCCTCCTCATACATAAGAAGGAGAGGCTTAGCCCTGTGACCTTTGGTGGAAACACATAATTTTCAACATGACAAATTATTTCACCAACAAAACCCTTCTCAAAAATACTTAATAAAATTTTCCAAATATTGTAACCTTATGGAAATTCCTCTTGAACAAGGAAAGTTCTCATGGATGAATACAAGATCTAGCTACACCAACATAGCTACAAAGTTGGACATGTTACTAGTATCTAAGTAGTGGCTCTTAAAATTATGGATTATTGAAACTAGAATCCTTTTTATTTCAACCTAAGACCATGCCCCAATTTGGTTGTAAATTCCTAAAGACAATGCTCCTAAAGGCCACCCATTCAAAGATGAAAAAATGTGGCTTTAAGATCCAAAATTATTGATATTGGTAGAAAATTGGTTGCATTCTTGCCCCAAGTTAAGAGGAACAAATATTTTTTGTCTAGTATGAAAACTTAAATACCTTAAAAAATGTATGAAAGAATGGAACACGACTTCTTTGAAGGAAATATTCATGCAAATAAAATTATTTGGAGGAAGATTTTAGGGTGATAAATTAAGTAATTCATATCCAAGGGATGTCTTATCACCTCCAACATTTGGAAAAATCCCTTCTAATGGAATTAGAGGAAATATATGTGATTTAGAAAAATTAAGAGAGCCATGACTCCAAGAAGAGGAAAAATTACATTTTGTTTTTCATTTATCGAAAATTTCTAGAAGACAAGTGAATATATTAAGTAAGATCATATTTACAAAGGGTATGTTGTTGGATTACTTGAATGAGAAAATAAAAAAAGTGTCTTTCTTTGAAAACCTTCTTTAAGATTCAAACAATTTTACTGAGAAAGAAATGGAAGATTTCCTTCAACACATCATCTTTTTTGATTTTTGAGGCATGAAATGAAAGTATACTAACTCCATTTGGGGAAGAAGAAATTAGATTGATGGTAGTAAATCCCCAAGTCTTGATGGATTTTTAACTACATTTTATCATAGATTTTTGGATCTCATTGGTAAGGAGGTAAAATTTGTGGGCAATGAATCTTGAAGAACCCATAAAATTTTAAAATATCTTCATGGAAAATTTCTCATTTTTATCCCTTAGTACAATAAAATCTATCCTTCTTAGAATTAATGCCTAACTCGTTGTGTAATACTATGTATATAATTATCACCAAAGCAATGAAATCTAGAATTTTACTTCCTATTATAATCTAAGAGGAACAAGGTGGATTTGTTGAAGAAAAATAGATCTTGGATGATGTCATATTAGCTCATGAAACATTGGTTTTTCTTGTCAGTTCCAAAACCAAAGGGATTTTGGTTAAAATATATATTAACAAATCCTATGACAAGGTATGTTGGAATTTCATCCTAAAGGTCCTAAATATTTTTGGATTTAGAGATGATTGGTGTAACAATATTTTCAATATCATCTCAACTGTGCACTTCTCTATTTTAATGAATGTTCATACAACCGGGCTCTTCAATTTGTTGAGAGGAATTAGAGAGGGTGACCCTATATCTCCTTCCCTGTTCATATTGATGGTAGAGGACCCAAGTAGAAATTTTAAACTACAACTACAAATGGGAAGGATAGATGGTATTAAAATTATAGAAACCCTTCTAATAAGAAAAATATTTCTTTACAAAAGTTTAGAATATTATTGTTATATTGAACTATTCTGAAGTATTAAGACAAGAAATTAATCAAAATACCAAGTATTCTTCTTCAACACTTAAAACAAAGTTCAAAAATATTTTGTAAATACTACATAGGTAGAAATTTCCCATACAAATATTTGGTATCCATATTTTTAATGAGGCAACGAGCAAGCTTCTATGGGATGATGCATTAACAAGAATAACAACATAACTTTCCTCTTGGAAAGGTAAATGGTTGAGTTTGTGTGAAATTTAGTCAGAGTTTCCTTATGAAATTAAGAATAATAAAGTGTAATTTAAACACTGAATATAAAAAATAATTTACTTTGAATTAATTCGGGATACATTACAATATGAAGCACTCCATATATATAGGTGTCTTCTCTCCTATTTTTTAAGAGATCTATAAACAATCCTTTAAATATATAAACCTATTTACGTGGGTTGTTGTAACTCATAACTCATTCATTAATATTAATCTAAGTTATTTATTAAACAACTTGTTTACATGACTAACAACGTAAATTATTATCTACTATTTATGTGATTAATTCTCACGCTATTACAAACACATATAACTCACATAATATTTCTCATGTGAGTACTAACCATGATTTCCTAACATTCCTCCCTTAGTGCTAACATGGGAAAACATCCATCTTGTACTTGCACCCGTGCTCACGATCTGATGGTTTTCTCAGGACAAGCACAAACATTAATGATGATTTTACATATGGTTTACCAACAACAAAAAGAGGAAGGTTTTCAAGTGGTTTACCAACAACCATAATTATGGTTTTGCAAGTGGTTTATGAACAACCAAAAATGATGGTTTCGCAAGTGGTTTAGTGTAATGCCCACCAATTTCGATCCATTTGATGAAGTTGACTCTGTATTTTATTCATGATTGAGACATTTGGATTAATATTATCATGAATTTTTTATTTGAATATCTATGATTTTGTTGTCATATTAGCGTTTGTTGCTAACTTGTCCTTGATAGGATGATGTGTGAGTTGTATGATGCCGATTCAATGCTTTTATCATTATCACTTGGTTTAGATATGATGTTTTGGATATTATTGATCTAAGATATATATGAATTATATTTTAGATATATTATGGATAGTTGTAATGGTTATTTGATTTGGATATACATTATTTTTTCATCAACTTATTTTGAATATGCTAACCTAAATTGATAGGTTGTTGTGTTTGGGCCCATGAGGCTAATTCATGGGTGTTATCATTGTCTAATTTTTATGTGTTAATAATGAATCTTGATGGATTTGTAGGATAACATGTATCTTATAAGAGACTTATGAAACATGCCATGGTGGATTGTTGTAATTTCTAACATCTTGTATAATAAATGGGAAAATTTGTAACTATCTGGTTAGTTGATTATGTATGGCTTGATTTCTTGAAATGTGTATGATTATTGAATTTAACATATTTTATTGAGTATGTATCATGTTTTCAATTGAGTGTGCATGCGTTAGGTTTACACCACAAGAGAATGTGGGGCTCATGGGTTCCACCTCTAAAACTGCATAACATGCAATTTGGGTACAAATTCTCTCCTCTTGATTTATTAAAATTGCTTTGCATGTTGTTGGCTTGATGGAAATATGAAACACATCATTCTTGCTTGTGTATTTGTCATTTGGTTGGACCCCTTGGCATGATTGTCTCCTTTTTAAATTAATCTAGTGTTATCATCCTAATTTCTTGTTTATGCCTCTTTTATGGGTTAATGTTTTCAATTTTGATTAGGGATGGGTTAATTATGTTTATCTTTGTTTAAGGAAATTTATGACACCTAATCACAGACTATGTGGGCCCCACCACCTCTGTAAATGTGTCACTTTTCCCAAATATCAAATTTGGGCTAAAAGTGAATTTTTGGAAAGTTTCTTTGTAAGTTTGGGGTCACTCTTACATCAAAATGGACCCATTGGACCCTACTTATGGCTAGGGGGACTCTTTCCAAAGTTTAAAAGGGATTTTCCCACCATTTTAAACCTCTGTTGTCCCCATCTTCATTTTTGAGCTTGATTTTTTGAGCCACTTGGGAATTAGGAGAATATTTTATTTTTATTTTGTTGAAATTCTCCTCCAACATGATTATTGTATTATTCATGAAAAGGACTAAGGTTGGCATGGATTTGAGAAGGGAATGGGTGATACATGTCACCATCCCATGGGTTTCTATCTCTTACATTTTTCTTACTTAATCCCCCATTTTGGAGAGGGTTGGGGCTTCTTGATTCACTTTTTTTTGGGAGCTTGGAAGGAAAAAAGAAGATTTTGGTGGTTGGGATTGCAATTTGGAGTTTTTTATTTTATTGTTTGTGAGGTAGGTATCAAAAATTCTAATTTTTATGATCTAGCATTAAATTCATGATTGTTTTCTTACTTGTGTTGGATTGTTGTATGGTTATGTAGATAATTGTTTGGTTTTTTGTATTTTCTTATTTTCTCCATTCCCCCCCTTTTGGAGAGGCAAGGAGAGATAAGACCTTTGTGAGGTATGAAGAGCCTTGGTGGCTTGTGGTATTTCTAACATCTGTAATAAATGGGAAAATTGTAACTATCTGGTTAGTTGAGTATGTATGGCCTTGATTTCTTGAAAAATGTGTCTGATTATTGAATTTAACATATTTTATGAGTATGTATATGTTTCAATGAGTGTGCAATGCTGTTAGTTTACACCACAAGGAGAATGTGGGGGCTCATGGGTTCCACCTCTACAACTGCATAAAATGCAATTTGGGTTTACAAATTCTTCCTCTTGATTATTTATTAAAATGCTTGCATGGTTGTGGCTTGATGGATGGAAATATGAAAAACATCATTCTTGCTTGTTAATTTTTGTCATTTGGTTGACCCTTGGCATGATTGTCTCCTTTTTAAATTAATCTAGGTTATCATCTTAATTTCTGGTTTATGCATCTTTTATGGGTTAATGTTGTCAATTTTGATTAGGGATGGGTTAATTTTATGTTTATCTTGTTTAAGGCAGTTGTTATGACACCTAATCACAGACTATTGTGGGCCCACCACATCTGTAAATGTGGCAACTTTTCCAAATACAAATTTGAGGCTTAAAAGTGATTGTTGGAAAGTTTCTTTGTAAGTTTGGGGTCACTCTTACATCAAAATGGGACCCATGGACCTACTTATGGCTAGGGGGGACTCTTTCACAAGTTTAAAAGGGATTTTTCCCACCATTTTTTAACTCTGTGGTCCCCATCTTTATTTTTGAGCTTGATTTTTTGAGGCACTTGGGAAATTAGGAGAATATTTTTATTTTTATTTGTGTTGAAATTCTCTCCAACATGATTATGTATTATCATGAAAAGGACTAAGGTGGCCAGGATTGAGAAGGGAATGGGTGATACATGTAACCATCCAATGGGCGTTCTATCTTTACATTTTCTTACTTAATCCCCCATTTTGGAACGAGGGTTGGGGCTTATTGATTCACTTTTTTTTTGGGAGCTTGAGAAGGAAAAAAAAGAGATTTGGTGGTGGGATTGCAATGGAGGTTTTGTATTTTATTGTTTGTGAGGTAAGGTATCAAAAATTCTAAATGTATGATCTAGCATTAAATTCATGAGTGTTTTCTTTACTTGTGTTGGATTGTTGTATGGTTGTAGATAATTGTTTGGTTTTTTGTATTTTCATTTTCTCCATTCCCCCCCTTTTGGAGAGGCAAGGAGAGATTAAGACCTTTGTGAGGTTATGAAGAGCCTTGGTGGCTTGTGGTTATTTGGAAAAGTGTTGCTATCATTAGTCATATGGAAAATTGTAGAGCAATGGGTCTTTTCCACCTCCTTTTTTTCCCTCTTAAGAAAGCATGGAGCTTCTTGTTTGTGTTTTTATTTAATGATGTTGGTGTTTTATGGTGTGGATGAGATACAATTTATCCACATTCATTTGCCGCTTGGAGGCATGCGTTCCCCTCTCTTCCATGGGCTTAGAGGGAAGAGGCTAGCATGTCTATTCACTTATGGAGAGGAGATGTAATGATGCCAGTTGGTTGGGTGGACAAACCAAACCACTTCTCTTGGTTTGGAGACACCTTATTTGAAGATGGAATTAGGTTATAGATATTTGATGGATTGATCATATATCAGAGTTTTGGAGTTTTGGAGTTTTTTTTTTTTGGACACCATTGTTCCCTTTTTTTTGTAGGGAGGCTTGTCCAATGGTATTTTAACGAGTATATAATTGTTGAGACTTTCAATGAGAAAAGGAACCTATTTAGTCTTAAGGTGTGGGAAATATTGAGGTCAAAGTTGTTATCTTGTTATGGTAGAGAGGAAATTATGTTATAGTTGTGGTATTCTTGTATAGACAGAGGACTGAATATGTGTAGATCTTGCCTTACTTAAATAAAGGAAGCATTAAATTGTGTAATTTGAGTTCCTTATATGGTGGTTGTCATACAAAGGAAAATATAAGATTATTTTGGGTGTTATGGAATTGTATTTGCTTAATAAATTATATCCTCATGCGAAGAACTGGGGGGAATTCTTTAGTGTCCTTTGAGAATTGTGCTAATTTATTTATATGATATTGTAAGATAAGGATTTTATTTTATTAGTATATAAAAGAAAACCTTGTGTGTTATAAAGGGGAAACACTAACATTTGTGAACGGTTTTAAAGTTTATGAGTATGATTGTCATAACGTGGTTTGAAAATTTTGAAGATAACATATGAAAAAGGGATTAAATAGGTTTAAATTTTAGTTTTTTCCTAATTGTGATTAGGGTTTAAACTTTTATTTATTTCCTCATTGTGTAAACTTGTAGACTCAATTGTGTAGAGGAAGTAAAATTTGGTTTCTGCACTAAATCTATTCAATACGTCATCTAAAATGGGCTAATAAGAGGAAATGGAATTTCATATTTCCAAGATTTTTTTTCATCACCGTATTATTCAAATGCATCCAATTTAGAAAAATCTTAGTTACTTGGTTTTATTTTACATTTACTTGATGAAAGAAACACACCATATTATTCAAATGTATCCAATTTAGAAGACTCTTAGTTAGTTTTATTTTACATTTAGTTGATGAAACACACAAACACGAAAGAAATGATAGAGCAAAGGTTCTTATCTACACATATGGAATAATTTTTGTAATCCATTATTAAAATTTTATATTGAAAATATCTACCCTAAATAATGCGCTGAAATACGGCTGTGCTAGGGGTTTTCATGCTTTCACTTGCCAGAATTGCTAGAGAAAACTATGCGCCATTAGCATTAATAGAGGTCTCCCAGTCGGTATATCATAGTTCTTCTTAGATATTTCTTGCGCCTAAGGGGGTACATAGATTATAAATGAAAAATCTCCTCCCATTGCCCAACAATGTTGCAAATGTGGGAATGGATCCCAAGAGGTTGTGAGTAAGTTTGTGCCAAAAGTTTTACGATGAGGTATGGACCTGAATCCCCCCAGATGTTAATTTTTATTATGATTGTTTTATTAGATCATCGTGGTCAAGTGGTATCAAAACCATTGCCTTATTACTTATTTTTATGGCTGCATGCACTCAGAAGCATACTTGTAAAATTAGATGAAAAACCATTGGGAGTCTAATTGTATCCTAGTTTCAAGTGTCCGTAACATCATCAAGGGGTTTTATTTGTTTTCCTTTCACGAGCCTTCTCAGCTCCAATCCCTTTTTATTTAGGTGAAGTGTTGGTACTTAGGAAATACCTTACTTTTGCTTTCACCATGGACCTCAAATTTTAATCCCACTATCCAAGTCTTGTTGAAAATCCTATTTTAGATTGAACTTCATGGCATTCTTGTTCATCTCTAGTCCTTCCTTCCAGAGATTGTGAAACCCATTTGCAGGGTGATTTGTCATCAATAAGAGCATTTGTTTTGCTCAACCTAATAAGCGTATGTGTGTTGAAGTGGACCTTACGAAAGATCTGCGGGACCATTTGGATATTCAGGTTGGGTCCTTTTGTATCTCTCAAAAGGTGGTTTATTTTAACCTCCCTAACACATGTTTTTCAATGTTAGGCCCTAGACCATGCCATTCAGGAGTGTTCACTTTTGGTTTTCTCCAAGCCAACACTAACGCAACCCACTGGTTCTAAGCCCAAAGTTGAACCTCTAGCTAATGGTTGGATTATGGTTGAGACTAAGAAGAGCTATGGTATGAAACCATCTATTGAGGTTCCACCTAACACCTCTTCTCCTCATCCGTACAGGGATGAGCTAGGAGTGGAACCACCCTACCTGTCGGTTTCCATTCCTTCCAAACCCTGGCAGATCTAGGTTATTTCATTTAATTCATAGAATAATGGGAAATTTGCATCAACCTATCTTCCTCTGCGATGCTCACATAGTCCACCTCGAGAGGTTTCACAAGAAGTATGAGGGGATAATTGGTCCAAGCGCCGATCCATTCATGTTGATCATTCTAATTCAGAATAAATTCTTACTTAATCCCCCATTTTGGAACGAGGGTTGGGGCTTATTGATTCACTTTTTTTTTGGGAGCTTGAGAAGGAAAAAAAAGAGATTTGGTGGTGGGATTGCAATGGAGGTTTTGTATTTTATTGTTTGTGAGGTAAGGTATCAAAAATTCTAAATGTATGATCTAGCATTAAATTCATGAGTGTTTTCTTTACTTGTGTTGGATTGTTGTATGGTTATGTAGATAATTGTTTGGTTTTTTGTATTTTCTTATTTTCTCCATTCCCCCCCTTTTGGAGAGGCAAGGAGAGATAAGACCTTTGTGAGGTATGAAGAGCCTTGGTGGCTTGTGGTTATTTGGAAAAGTGTTGATACTCATTAGTCATATGGAAAATGTAGATGCAATGGGTCTTTTCCACCTCCTTTTTCCCTCTTAAGAAGCATGGAGCTTCTTGTTTGTGTTTTTATTCTATGATTTTGGTGTTTTATGGTGTGTATGAGATACCATTTCTCATCACATTCCTTTTGCATCTTGGAGGCATGCGTCCCCTCTCTTCCATGGGCTTAGAGGGAGGCTAGCATGTCTATCACTTATGGAGATGATATGTAATGATGCCAGTTGGTTGGGTGGACAACCAAACCACTTCTCTTGTGTTTGGAGACACCTTATTTGAAGATGGAATATGGTTATAGATATTTGCATGGATTGATCATTTCTCAGAGTTTTGGAGTTTTGGAGTTTTTTTTTTTTTGACACATTGTTCCCTTTTTTAGGGAGGCTTGTCCACTTGTATTTTAAGAGTATACTATATTGTTGAGATTTCAATGAGAAAAGGAACCTATTTAGTCTTCATGCTTGTTGGAAAATATTGAGGTCAAAGTTGTTATCTTGTTATGGTAGAGAGGAAATTATGTTATAGTTGTGGTATTCTTGTATAGACAGAAGGACTTGAAAATTTATTTGTTGGTAGATCTTTGCCTTTACTTAAATAAAGGAAGCATTAAATTGTGTAATTTGAGTTCCTTATATGGTGGTTGTCATACAAAGGAAAATATAAGATTATTTTGGGTGTTATGGAATTGTATTTGCTTAATAAATTATATCCTCATGCGAAGAACTGAATTCTTTAGTGTCCTTTGAGACTATGTGCTAATTATTTATATGATATTGTAAGATAAGGATTTATTTTATTAGTTATATAAAAGAAACCTTGTGTTGTTATAAAGGGGAACACTACATTTGGTTGAGGTTTTAAAGTTTATTGAGTATGATTGTCATAACGTGGTTTGAAATTTTGAAGATAACATATGAAAAAGGATTAAATAGGTTTAAATTTTATTTTTTTCCCTCATTGTGATTAGGTTTAACTTTTATTTATTTCCCTCATTGTGTAAACTTTAGACTCAATTGTTTTAGAGGAAGTAAAATTTGGTTTCTGCACTAAATCTATTCAATACGTCATCTAAAATGGGCTAATAAGAGGAAATGGAATTTCATATTTCCAAGATTTTTTTCACTCAAACCGTATTATTCCAAATGCATTCACAATTTAATAGAAACAATCCTTTAGTTACTTGGTTTTTATTTTTAACATTGACTTGATTTAAAGAAACACACCATCTATTAAATGTATCCAATTTAGAAGACTCTTAGTTAGTTTTATTTTACATTTAGTTGATGAAACACACAAACACGAAAGAAATGATAGAGCAAAGGTTCTTATCTACACATATGGAATAATTTTTGTAATTCCATATATTAAAATATATTGACAATATCTACCTAAATAATGCGCTGAAATACGGCTTTGCTAGGGGTTTTTCATGCTTTCACTTGCCATAATTTGTAGAGAAAACTATGCGTCCATAGCTTTAATAGAGGTCTCCCATTGGTCATATCATAGTGTCTTCTAGATATTTTCTTGCCGCTAAGGTGGTACATAGATTATAAATGGAAAAATCTCCTCCCATTGCAACAACTGTTGCAACTAGTGGAAATGGATCCCAAGCGTGTGAGTAAGTTTGTGCCAAAAGTTTACGATGAGGTATGGACTCTGAATCCTCTCCAGACGTTGTAATTTCTGATGAGTTTTTAGACCATGTGGTTCAATGGTATCAAAACCATTGTCGTATTGCCTACTTCTGTGGTCGTATCCCATCTGAAACCTACTTGCAGAACTGGATGAAAAACCATTGAGAGTCTACCGCTATCCAGGTTTTTGAGGTTCGTAACCTCACCAAGGGTTTTTATATGTTCATCTTCCACGAGCCCTCACAAGTCTAGGTGCTTCTGCTTAAGGCAACATGTTGGTATTTAGGCAACACCCTGGTTGCACTATCCCAATGGACCTCAGACTTCAGTTCGAACAACCAAGTTTCGCTCAAAATCCCTATTTGGATTGAGTTCCCTGGCCTTCCCATGCACCTCTGGTCTTTCCTATCAGAGATTTTCAAGCCCATTGATAGGGTGATTTTAAATGAAAAGGAACATTTTTTCTTCACTCGTCCCAACAAGCGAGTGTGTGTTGAAGTGGACCTGGCGAAAGATCTGCGGGACCATCTGAATATTCAAATTGGGGTCCCTATGAATCTCTCAAAAGGTTGTTTACTTTAATTTTCCCAATACATGTTTTTGTTGTCAGGCACCATATCATTGCATTTGGGACTATCCCCTTTTGGCTTGTTCCAAGCCTTCTCCTGCGCAACCCTAAGAGCTGAAGTCTACGGTTGACCCTCCAGCTGATGGCTAGAATGTGGTTGGTTCTAAGAAGAATTCAGAGGCTAAGGATTATGTCAATGTTTCACCTCCTTCTTTTTCCCGCGCCACTGTCTAGGGATGAGCCGCATGTGGTGCAACCTAACCCTTCCGGTTTCCATTCCTTCTACCGCCTCACAGACCCAAGTTGTTCTGACAAATTGTGAGAATACTGGAAATTTTGCCTCAACCTCTCTTCCTTTGCGATGTTCATGCAGTCCACCTCAAGAGGTTTCACGTGGTGTGGGGGAGTAAATGGGGCTAAACTCCGCTCCATTCAAGTTGAGCATACATATTCAGACCAACTTATTCTTGCCAACAACTTTTTTGTTCTTGGCTCTGAGGATGAAATTCCTGACGGGCAGGGGGAGTTTGATATGTCTGATTTTTCATGAATTTCATGTCATGGAATGTTCGGGGTCTAACAGAGCCCTCACGAAAATTATCTATTCATTTAGCTTGCCAATTAATTAGCAGTTTAGATGTTATTTGCTTACATGAAATCAAGATTTCTGATTTTTTGCTTCAGACTACGTTGACGTGTATTGCTGCAGATTTTTTTGCATTTCCATACTCAACACATTGATGGTAGAGGTGGAGCAAGTATTTCCATTGCTCCGAAATTTTTGGCATTAATTTTGGCCTCAGGCTAGGACCCCACTAATAGGGTTGTTTGGGTGATTATGGCTATTAATGATATTTCTTTTGGTATTCTCAATGTTTATGCCCCTAATGAAGGACCCAAAAGATCTTTATTATGGCGATGGTTAGGTGATAACTTACCTGTTGCTTATTGGTTGGTTTGTGGTGACTTTAATATGGTGGAGCACGCAGATGAAAAATGTGGTGCAATACCGATGCATTGGTGTCTCGATGAACGTGTGCCCTGGTATTAATTTAAAATCCATTGGGGCCTTTCCGATCCGTTACTCAACCGACAACAAGAATTTAAAGACCAAGCTTAGTTTACTTGGACCAATCTTCGAGAATGATATAATCAGGTATTCAAACGCATCGATAGTGCTATTCTTTCACAGCAGTCCATTTTTTAACTTTGACACACATGGCTCTGCCGTTATCAAGGTTTGAACAAAAGTGATTTTGTCAGATCACCATCTGATCACATTTAAGGTTGTTTGGTAGGGGACCCTCCCAAGGAGCCCACTACTCAATTCTTCCTTAATGTGACGTTGCTGAGTCATCCTAGAGTGGTCCATCTCATTGCCAAGATATGGAATATGGCATCATGCCCACCATTTGCTACTAGCTGGATTTTTTGGTAGCAGGAAACAATTAAACGTGCCACCAAGTTCCTCCGCCAGTTTGGCAAACAAGTTGCCCGGATTCGAAGATGGTTTGACTTGACTCTACATAAATAATTCAGAAGAGTTACCCTACTCCCTAAGGCCAATCCTTTTGATTATCATATTCAAGCTCAGGCCGCGGATCTTCACCATCAACTTAAGCTCATTGAATCTCACTTACCCATGGTGCATAGATCCGGTCAAAGCTATATTGGCTTAGGGTGGGAGAAAAATCCTATAAATTATTTTTCAAATCCTTCTGGGCCAAGCATACTCATAAATAGATAAAATCTATTTATGACTCACACTAATGACTCATAGAGATCCTAGAGATCACTCATGATTTTTTCAAACAAAAATGTTTGGTTTTTCAAGATCGGGAGGATTCAATTGAGTGAGATGATGCCTTATAGAGGTGTATTAATGTGGTTCCCAATAAGATTTCTCCCATATATTGTGCTCAGTGCAATGCCCGTATCACCTTGGAGGATCTCTGTTTGGTGGAGATGGAGACCTTTGAATCCTTCTTCCTCTTTGCCTTCTTCTTGGAGATAGTTGCAGGTATTCAAACGACACTTCCTCTTCTCCAGCTCTTGACCTTGTGATTCTTCTCATAAGCTTTTAGGCCTGATTGCTAAAACTTAGTTGATTCTTCCCTTTGGAGTCGCCAGATATGCAAATAATAGCTCTTCTTAAGAAAGAAAATTGTAGCAGATGCACATCAACCTTGCTGCAATAAAAAATGAGACCTCTCTCCCACCCGGCGTGCCAAAAATGTTAGTGAAAAATCACAGCACCCCTGGATATTGATCAGTTTTCTAGGTTGATCATATTAATATCCAGTGTGATTGCATAACATTGAATCCTTTCTCCAAGTGTGGGACTTGAAGAGTGAGAAAGGAATCTCCAGAGAAAGGCTGGTTCCTATTCCTCTGTTCAGTTGCACACGAAATATGCAGAGGGTTTTCTCAGAATCTAATCTAATCTGCCAAGGAGACAAGGTAAGAAGATGCATAAAATAAATCTAAGCTAATAGAGGTGATGCACCGAGGAATGAAGAACATATGCTTTGCCACATTAAACACAGACCATGTAGATATAACACAACACCATGCACAGATAAAAATGCAATGAAAGATCAAGAATGACAGTAATAAATATGTAAGAGGGTTTAGAAGCAACCACAGACACATATATATTGCTCAAGGATCGATTCAATACATTGCAATATCCAGAAGGCAAAAAAAATGGTGTTACAATCTATATGGGAGGTTTGAAAACTCCACAAATCTTCTTATGAACAGGAGAGAAGGGAGGGTGCAAAGCAGAAAAATGTCCAACTCCAGAAAGAAACCCCTCCTTACAATTTATAGGAAGAATGGGAGAGAAAAAAGAGAGGAATTCGAAATCTGCCCTAACCACCTCTAGGTTGCATTTAATTTGTCCATCATGGCAGAAGCGGCGGGTTCTGGCAAAGCGGTGGTTTGCCTAACAGAAGCGGCGAACTGTCTGCTGCATTAAAGTGGTTGTTGAAGTATTACCTCTGCTTGTTATTTCGTGCCAGAGGCGTTTTCTCAATTTTCTCCCTCCAGACTATACCAAAATGCAAGATTGACCCTGGAAACGTGTAGAGAATTTCAACAGCTTTCCATTGATATCAAGAACGTGCAAATCCGAGTTCTGGATCGAAAGATATGTCGATCTGAAGATTTAGGACACGGAACAGGTGAAAACGGATTTTGAAATATTTTCCCGCGCACTGCCACTTGGACGCCACGTGGCATGCTCTGATTCGCTAAATAATTCTCTCTCCTCTACTTTTTAGCGGGCTGTCTCTTGAATTTTGACTTTTGGTGCTCTTGGAATATTTTCCACATTTTTTTTCCCATGCCCCGCCACTAGGGATACGTGGCATGCATTGGTTGGTTCACGAACCTGCCAGGTCTTCCTTCACTTTTACCCCTTTTGCTTAGATTTGGCCAAACCTTCCAACTCCTCGAGCTCCGCACTTCTATGCTCCATTGGACACGTGTCCAATTTCTATTGGCTCGGGCCAGCGCTTCAAATCTTGCCCTTTGACCCTTCGGCTTTTCCTTTGACACGTGGCAATTTCTCTTCTCGGGCCTGCCGGGCTTTTGCGTACTTCGCGTCCATTCGTTGATGCTGCTTGGGACAAAAACCTCTGATCCACCCGAAATGGGCTTCCTTGTCCCTCATTTCGTGGCACCTTTTGATTGGCTTTCGGCTCCTTCGGCTTCTTCGCGTATTTCGGGTCTTTTTGTCCCAGACGTCCTATTTTGATTTTGGACCTTTTGGGACAATTTCAGCCGGTTCGGCCGGTTCGGGTATTTCTGGCCCGCTTGTCCCAATTGCTTTTGGGCTGACTTGTCTCTTTTCGGCCGGTTTATTTCTGTCCCTCTTGTCCCAATTGCTCCCTCTAGAAGGACTTAACCAATTTTTTCACTTTTTCCTGGATCAATCCTATTTGCCTTTCTGCAACTTTTCGCACTTTCTCAAAGCTTGCTCCTTCCTTCTTCGGCCTGGGGAGTTTAGAAAGATTCCTGAAGGGACCCTAGAAACCTGATTTTGCTCTAAATCAGTCATTTTTCTTGGAATTTGGACATCCTGATGCATGTTATCAAATTTACCCTGGGGGGTGAATTTTGGATAACAATTTGGTGACTCAGCGGGATCATCTGCCTGCTAGATGAAAAGGCCAGTTGCCTGAAGCCATCCATTGGGCATGGAGTTAAGCATTAACCTGAAACAAGCCTGATACTGCAACTTCCCCTCCAGCAACACTCTGAACTGTAGAAAACAACCTGAGAGCAGCAAAACCTGTGCCAAAGCACTTAGGGAAAACAAAACTAATCTACAGCAAAACAATGTGCACAAGCACTTGGAGGAAAGAAAATCTAAACTAGTATTTACAGATGTAGTGAACCTCCCTCTAGAAGCAACGCTTGAGATAGATTCCATTTACTGGAATCTGCAGTTCTTCACCATCCAATGAGGCCAATTGGAAAGCATTGTTGTTCTTGCACTTTGTGACCATGTATGGGCCACTCCAAATGGCATCAAATTTTGAATGCCTTCCTGGTTTTGCTCTGTCCACATCCCATTTCAATACTAGATCTCCTATTTGAAAAGATCTATCTTTGGCCTTCTTATCAAAGGTCTTCTTGATCAAAGCCTGATCCTTTTCCATTGCTTGGAATGCCTGATCTCTGATTTCTTGCAGCTCCATCAATTCTGCATATCTCACCTCCATGGGCCAAAACTCTAGCAACTCCAGCTGTTTCATGAGTTCCAACGTTGGCAACTCAAGTGACATGGGCAAGACTGCCTCTCTTCCGTAGACAAGCCTAAATGGAGAGTTACCTGTGGATCTTTTGGGAGTTATCCTATCTGCCCATAAGGCTGATTTCAGTTTGGTATGCCAAGCCTTCTGATTCTCATCAAGAGTCCTCCTAATGATCCTCAGCAAGTTTTTGTTTGTAGACTCGGCCTGGCCATTACCTTGAGGGTAATAGTTTGATGAAGTGCTCAGGTAGATTCCGTTCTTGACAGCCCACTCAGTAACTTTAGATCCAATAAATGCCAATGCATTATCAGAGACTATTGTAGCAGGTACACCAAATCTGGTAGTTATTCCCTCGTAAAAGTCCAAGATGCTAGACTCATTCGCCTCTTTGACTGCTACTGCTTCTGTCCATCTGGTGAAGTAGTCTGTGGCTGTCAAAATCCATTTATGCCCTTGGCTCGAATTGGGATTGATGACTCCAATGAAGTCTAGACCCCATTGCATGAATGGCTGGTCAACTGAGATTGGATGTAATGGGAGGGCTGCAAGTTTCTCTTTTCCTGTGAAAAATGCACAATTCCTACACCTCTTGATCCATGCATAGCAATCACTGAATATTTTAGGCCAATAATAACCAGCCTTCATGATTTTCAGAGCTGTCACTCTTGGTGCAAAATGGCCACCGGCTGGTCCATCATGAAACTCTTTTAATACCCTCTGGATCTGACCTGTGTTAATGCATCTCAGCAGCACTCCATTCAGGTCCTTTTTGAACAAAACTCCATCAATGATGGTATATGGAATTGCCTGCAACCTGAAGTGTCTTCTTTTTGCTTTGCTCATTTCTAGAGGGCACATACCCGTCTGTAGGAAATGTATCTTATTCTGAGTCCAACAGGGAGTGGACACATCATCATTTTCCTATTTTTTATCATCTTGTAATAGCAGGACAGCGTCCTCTTCATCTTCTGGGCTGTCTGGTCGTTTGGAAGCGAGTTGCTCGCACAAACCTTTGCCTCTTACCAGCTTGGTGATTTTGATCTCAATGTCATACTCCATGACACGGGTGATCCATCCTGCCCTTTTCTCATTCAAATCCTTGTTGAGGAGGAAGTCCTTAACCCCAGCATGTGAGACCAGCAACTGGACCTTGTTGTTTGAGACCAAATGCTTGAATTTCTTCAAGCTCCTGATTACTGCAAGCACATGTTTTTCAATAAAAGAGTACCTCAATTCGCAGTCATTTAGGCTTTGGCTGAAGAAGGCAATCGGCTGCTCATCATTATCTTTGTTCTGTTGCACCAAAATGGCAGAAATAGTGTCATCACCCCCAAATGCATAGAGGATGAAATCCTTGGAAAAGTCTGGGTTGATGAGAGTGGGTGCCTGGGAGATGGCTTCTTTGATTGCTTCAAAGCTCTCCTTGCCTTCTGCCGTCCATTTGAAAGCCATGCTTTTTCTTAACATTTTGGTAATGGGCTTGACAAGGGTTACAAAATTTGGGACAAACCTCCGAACAAAGTTTATCCTTCCCAGGAAACTCTGAAGAGCTTTCTTGTGACTTGGCAATGGTAGAGCCCTTATGGCTTCAACCCTCTCTGGATCAATTGCTAATCCTTCCTTGGAGACAATGTGGCCAAGGAGTTTCCCTTCATGTGCAAGAAAGATGCACTTCTTAGGATTTAAAGACACTCCAAACTTTCTACATCTCTGAAACACTTGCCTGAGGTGAAAGAGATGGTCTGCAGCATTTTTTGAGAAGACAGTGATATCATCTAGGTATATCAGCACTGTCTTGTTGATCAAGCCTTTGAATGCCATATCCATAGCTCGCTGGAATGTTGCTCCGGCATGTTCGACAGTCCAAATGGCATCTTCTTGTAAGCATATGTGCCCCATTTGGTTGTGAAGGCTGTCTTGAACTGGTCTTCCTCCTTCACCATAATTTGATTGAAGCCTGAGTATCCATCAAGTAGTGAAAATATTTCTGAACCAGCTATGACCTGCAATATTTGCTCCATGGAAGGGAGTGGATAATGGTCCTTGAGAGATGCCCTATTGAGGTCTCGGAAGTCAACACATAGCCTGATCTCTCCACTTTTCTTTCTGACCGGAACCAAGTTCGCAACCCAGCTTGAGTGCTTGATAGGGAATATAATTGCTGACTCAATCAGCTTGTCCAGCTCCTTCCTCATGAGAGGCTCCATGTGTGGATTGACTGGTCTCTGTTTCTGCCTGACAGGCTTAGTATTTGGATCCAACTCGATGGTATGCTGAGCTAAGTTAGGATTGAAACCCTTCAAGTCTTCATAGCTCCAAGCAAACACGTCAGGGAATTCTTGACAAAGCTGTATGAACTCATATCTCTCTTGCTCAGTTGTCATTTTTCCAATTTGCAATGGCTTGTTCTCTTTTACCAAGATGGATACCGAATCTTCCCTCTTGACCTGAATATTTGCTTTCTCCTTTCTAAACTGATCATTGGGGTTAAAAATGGACTCCAAGGTGACAAGTCCCTTGGGCAGCTTGTCAGTTCTCAGCTGTATCACCTGGTCACCATATTGCTGTTCCAACTTCTCTTGATTCTTAGCTGAGAACTCAGCTTCTTCTTGCAAGAAGTGGATGATTTGCTGGTCATTCTCAAATACTTGCCAACTGACATCATTATCCGGCACTGAAGGCCTCACAATCACGTGGATGTTTGGCTGTACCTTGTCTTGTTGAATGTTTTCTACAATGTCAAAGGCTGCCCCTACTGCTGCAAGCCTGTCAGCAGCTTGATTCTCTTTTCTGGGAATGGCCTTGATGCCGAAACCTTCAAAATCCTCCATGAGGTCCCACACCCTGTTCTTGTAGCATCTGAGTAGATCATTTTTGGCAGCATGCTGTCCCTTGACCTGATTTACAATCAGCTCACTGTCCCCAAAAACTTGCAAGTTCTTTATTTTTCTCTTTATTGCCCAATGCATCCCTTGCACCAAGGCTTCATATTCAGCAGTGTTATTGGAGCATGCAAATTGAAATCTAAAAGATGAATAATACCTTACTCCTTGAGGTGAAACAAGCATGGCTCCACCTCCTGCGCCTTGTCTACTCCTTGATCCATCAAAAAACAGTTGCCATACCTCATTGTCATACTTGTGGTTTGGCTTGGTGATGCTAGGAATAGGTTGACTTTCTTCGTGTATACAATAGACTCCTAGTTCAGATTCTTCTACTTCTTGATAAGGATCAAAAGCATGTACCTTGTTTGCCCATTCATCAAGAGTTAAATCTGGGATACTTCCAACCTTAGTGTCAGATTTCATCAGTGCCAAGGTGATCTTCTTGATCAAATGCTGAGCAATTGGTATTAATATGACTTGGAGTATAGGGCTGAATGTGGAAATCTGTAATGGGTTCTGACCTAATTGTAGCTTTAGTTCCATACCTCATTCTGAACAGCATGTGAGACCAATCAGCGGACAAATATCCCCCAATCTTGGCAGTAAAGTCCCTTGACAAGCATAGGGCAAAGAGTGGTGGAAGGTCTATGACTGAGACGTCTTGCAAAACAACCACGTTGGGACATGCATGCAAGGTAAGACTCAAGTTTTTTATAACTCCAACTGTGGCTACTGCTGTCCCATCTAATTGCACTACTCCCTTAGTTGTTATTTCATACTGGAGCCCTAGCTGATCAGCTATCTGTTTAGGCATTACTGAACTACTTGCCCCAGAGTCAATCATGCAATTATGTACCAATTTGTCTCCTATGATTAATGAAACATAAAATGGAGGGGGCTTCAACATTTTACCTTGTTGTCCTCCATGATTTCCTTCAGGGTTGGGCAGCATTTGTAAGCACTTTGTCTTGCCTTTGAACCTGCTGATTCGAAATTGGCCAGTCCTTCATAGCAGCTTGCAGCAGATCTCTTTGGCCTGGGATGGATAGGGATTCCCACATAGATATATTGACGTTTGTTTTCTTCATCTGATCAATGATACTGAATGGTGATGAAGGATCTCTCTGCTGTCCCTTGATTTGCACATTTGCTCCTTGAATATGGGCAGCAACAGCTGGCATTTGATTTGGCCAAGGGGCTGTTCTTGGCTGCCCTCGTGCATTTGAAACTGGGTTTTGCTTGCCAATCATTTGTGGAGCTGTGGAAGGTTGTGGATTAGCTGGGGCTAACGGCTGTTCTTCACCCAAATTTCTCCTTTTTGACCTTGTGTTGGCTGCAACACCTTGAGAGACTGCCTGATTCATACCACAGAAATCCTCTGCCTGCCAATTTACCAATGTGGTGTCATTTGGGGCTGGTTGCTGTTGGAATGTTTCTTGTTGTTGGCTGTTTTCTTGACTACTTTCACCCTCCACACCAGCACTTGTTACCATTAAAGCTTGGGTTAAAGCACCATTATAGCACATGGATTGATTATGGGGTTCATTACATGGAAAACACCATTCATACTCCTGGGCAATGTTGTTTTATGCTGGTACTAATGCCTTAGAGGCAGATATGACATTTGGATTATAGGGCTGGAATGGTCTATTGGCAGGAGGCCTTGTTTGATTCATATTTACAGCTGGATTAGGTGGCCTTTGAGGCTGATATGGCTGCCTATTAGGTTGAGCTTGAAGCTGATACGAAGGTCTAAAGCCTTGAGTTTGCTGTCTCTTAAGTGTGACCAGCTCATTACCTAAATTTTGCAGCTGCTTCATGACTTCTTGAAGCTCATTTGGGGCACTTGGAGATGAAGTGGAAGCTTCATTTGAACTCTGATTTCTAGGAGTGGGAGAAGGAGCTAAGACAGGTGCTTGACTAGTACTTGGGCTCTCTAAACTTGGATATAATGGCATTGGAGGCCTAGGAGCTAGCTTGCCAGCTTGAATCAGACAATTTTCAGCTCTAATGGCAATACTATAAGCAGCAGGGATAGTTGTGCCTCCCATGGATTGAATCAACATAGAAATATCAGAATTTAAAGCTTTAAGGTAGTATAGAAAAGCACCTTCTGCTGTTGGTCTGACTGCTACTGGAATTCTATCCCAAGATCTTTGAAATCTGAAGTTGAAGTCAGTTAGCTGCTCATTGGAAGCTCTCTTGATGGTTGTCAGCTGCTCCAAAAGAGACAAGTTGTCTCCCTTCTCTCCAAATTGATTATGAAGTGCAATACACAGCTGATTCCAGTTTGTGATAGAAGCAGCTTCAAGGCTCCTAAACCATTGCAATGATTTTCCCTTGAATGAAGATGCCAACAATTTGACAGCTACTTGCATCTCATTAATCTCATGGATTGCACAAATGTTAGCAATGTCCTTGACATGATCACCAGGAGTGGTCTGGTTTTCTCCAGTAAAATATGGAATGTTCTTCAATGCTGCAACTGGGATTGGATTTTGTGCATTGAGAGCAAGTGGGCTGCTGCCTGTGAAGTTGACATAGGGGTTTACTGGTTGCGCCATTCTGATTGGTCTTAAAACCCTTGTATATTGAAAGAAAGGCCTGTCAGGTGGAGGAGTTGAGAGAGTTCTGTTTGGTGGAGATGGAGACCTTTGAATCCTTCTTCCTCTTTGCCTTCTTCTTGGAGATAGTTGCAGGTATTCAAACGGCACTTCTTCTTCTCCAACTCTTGACCTTGTGATTCTTCTCATAAGCTTTTAGGCCTGACTGCTGAAACTTAGTTGATTCTTCCCTTTGGAGTCGCCAGATATGCAAATAATAGCTCTTCTTAAGCAAGAAAATTGCAGCAGATGCACATCAACCTTGCTGCAATAAAAAATGAGACCTCTCGTCCCACCGGGCGTGCCAAAACTGTTAGTGCAAAATCACAGCACCCCTGGATATTGATCAGTTTTCTAGGTTGATCATATTAATATCCAGTGTGATTGCATAACATTGAATCCTTTCTCCAAGTGTGGGACTTGAAGAGTGAGAAAGGAATCTCCAGAGAAAGGCTGGTTCCTATTCCTCTGTTTAGGTGCACACGAAATATGCAGAGGGTTTTCTAATCTAATTTGCCAAGGAGACAAGGTAAGAAGATGCATAAAATAAATCTAAGCTAATGGAGGTGATGCACCGAGGAATGAAGAACATATGCTTTGCCATATTAAACACAGACCATGTAGATATAACACAACACCATGCACAGATAGCAAAAATGCAATGAAAGATCTGAGAATGACAGTAATAAATATGTAAGAGGGTTTAGAAGCAACCACAGACACATATATATTACTCAAGGATCGATTCAATACATTGCATTATAGCCAAAAGGTAAAAAAAACGGTGTTACAGTCTATATGGAGAGGTTTGAAAACTCCACAAATCTTCTTATGAACAGGAGAGAAGGGAGGGTGCAAAGCAAAAATGTCCAACTCCAGAAAGAAACCCCTCCTTACAATTTATAGGAAGAATGGGAGAGAGAAAAAAGAAAGGAATTTGAAATCTACCCCAACCACCTCTAGGTTGCATTTAATTCATCCATCATGGCAGAAGCGGCGGGTCCTGGCAAAGCGGCGGTTTGCCTAACAGAAGCGGCGAACTGTCTGCTGCATTAAAGTGGTTGTTGAAGTATTACCTCTGCTTGTTATTTTGTGCCAGAGGCGTTTTCTCAATTTTCTCCCTCCGGACTATACCAAAATGCAAGATTGACCCTGGAAACGTGTAGAGAATTTCAACAGCTTTCCATTGATATCAAGAACGTGCAAATCCGAGTTCTGGATCGAAAGATATGTCGATCTGAAGATTTAGGACACGGAACAGGTGAAAACGGATTTTGAAATATTTTCCCGCGCACTGCCACTTGGACGCCACGTGGCATGCTCTGATTCACTGAATAATTCTCTCTCCTCTGCTTTTCGGCAGGCTGTCTCTTGAATTTTGACTTTTGGTGCTCTTGGAATATTTTCCACATTTTTTTCCCATGCCCCGCCACTAGGGATACGTGGCATGCATTGGTTGGTTCACGAACCTGCCGGGTCTTCCTTCACTTTTACCCCTTTTGGCTTAGATTTGGCCAAACCTTCCAACTCCTTCCGCCCGATGCTCCATTGGCACGTGTCCTTCTATTGGCTCAGGCCAGCGCCAAATCTTGGACCCTTCGGTCCATTTTCCCAAATGACGTGCAATTTCTCAATGGAAAAATTCTTCCGGGCCTGCCGGTCTTCGCGTATTTTTGGCCCGCGTCCCATTCATCCCGGATGTCCCAGTGCTGCATTTGGGCGATCCACCCGGTTCACGGGCTTCCTTGTCCCAGATGTTGGCCAAACTGTCCCGTGGCACCTTTTGATTCTCTTTCGGCCCTTCGGCTTCTTCGCGTATTTCGCGTACTTTTTGTCCTAGATGTCTCATTTTGCTTTTGGGCCGCCTGGAGGCAATTTCGGCCGATCCGGGTATTTCTGGCCCGCTTGTCCCAAAGCTGACCTCTAGAAGGACTTAGCCAATTTTTTCACTTTTTTCTGGATCAATCCTATTTGCCTTTCTGCAACTTTTGCATTTTTCAAAGCTTGCTCCTTCCTTCTTCGGCCTGGGGAGTTTAGAAACAATTCCCAGGGACCCTAGAAACCTGATTTTACTCTGAATCAGTCATTTTTCTTGGAATTTGGACATCCTGATGCATGTTATCAAATTTACCCTAGGGGGTGAATTTTGGATAACAGTTGTATAGTGGTTCCCCAATTTTGTGTTATAAACTTGTAATGCATCAGACCCTGCAGAGACCATCATATTATGGTTCATTGATTTACTTGGTGTAACCTATGGATAATAGTGCTATGGGTGACACTTAGAGACTATTATGGAAGTATTTGGAGATTAGTTAGTTGCTCTTGAGCCTTATTCATCAGTGGTTATGACAATTGGGTATGGTGTTTGACAGTGGCATAAAAAATTTGATAATATTTGGTACTTGGAAGACTTATCCACATCCTCCTTGGAAACGTTTGCCTTGGCATTGGACACTTCTCCACATTTATTCTTACTACATTATGGATACATTAGTGAATTATCATGGTGTAATTAATGTTACAATTCTAAGGGATCGTAGACTTATTCTTGTGCATTTGGAAGCTAATATTACACATCCAAATTTCATGGATGACCCTACCTCTTCTCTCATGAAAATCGATGGTCGACTAACTACATTGACATGATTCCCTCCTAGATCATATTTTTTCCTGCCATCCAAACCTGCATCAATATACTAATTCTAGTTTCCCATTAGATATTCTAACTCCAACCCTTTGAAAACAAAAATGAACACTGTTGGACTACCTTATTGGAAAAATCTCCCATTTTGGTCAACATGAAGTTCTTAGGGTATGTTGTTACTGGTGGAGATAAATGCTTTTATTTGAGTTACATAGATGTATTATGGAAGATATGATTCTATCATAGATCATGATAGTTGCCTTATTGTATCCATTATTATATTTATATGCCGAGACACAAACTTGATGTTGTAGTTGTTTCACCTGATTCTTAGACGTTTCTTTGAATATTGACGAAACATATAGGGTAACGGGTATAGGAGGAATACCTATTAGAATGTTGGTTGTTGGGTTGTTGCATGCATATGACTTCTGAATCCACAACTGATCATGAGAGATTCCTTTTGGCTAGGAGGAACTACCTGTAATGAAAAGCAAGACCACCAAAAAGAGTTAAACAATATGTGCAGTGAACTGCCTAGCGTGTGCTAGATCTGGGAAGTGTGATACTTCCTAGATGGCTGTCAATCCACTGTTTAAAACAATTTAATGTGGGTAATAAAGTAAATCCTATTGTAATTAAAATGATTTGGGTATCTCATCCAAAATACAATAAGAAAGATCTAATCTAACAGGCTAAGTTAAAATAAGATCCGAAGGTCAAGTATAATTGGTTCTGGGTCTCTGCAGGTCTGACAGAGGTCTCAAGCAGATCACAAGTGAATAAGGGTGATGTGGGAATAGGTGCATAGGTCACTGTTCTAGGATGTATTAGTGAATACAGAGATCGATGCTGGTTAAGGGTGACCGACGCTGGTTGGGGAAAACCGGTGCCGGTTACTGTGGAAAACTGGGAATGCCACAGAATGAGCTTTTGGTCTCCCTTGTGATTGCACAAAGGACTTTGGTTGGTCGGAATGAGGTATTAGGTGGTTTGGGTGGGATTTGGTGAGGTTTTAATGGGTATATGGAGGGGTGAGTATTAATGGAGGTCAATGGGTGGCTAAGAGAAACAAAGGATGACAATATAATGATGAAATGAATGAACCAGAGGAGTACAATGTTCTACTTACTTGAAATCTGGTTCTGGATGCCTGTGAGTGAGGAATGAAGGTGCTGGTAAGAGGTTGAATGTTGTAGAGGATCACCAATCATTAGGAAAGAGCTCTCTACATGTGCTGCATGTGCATTCCTTTTTGCTTGGTTGGATCAAATCCTTGCTGGGGTGAATGTTGTATGTCTGTGCAAGAGAAAATGCTTGATCTCCTTCCTTGCATGCATGTTCTTCTTTGAAATTCATTCTCAGAAGATGTGTTATCTCTCTGGAATTTGCCAATGTTTTCCAACCTTGAAAATAAGGTTGTTTTGGGAGTTAAAAGGTGACCGACGGTGGTTCCTTCTTAACCGGTGGCGGTTAAGGGTAACCGGCGTTGGTCAAGGTGGGATTTCCTAGGTTTACTAAACTAGGTAGATCCCCTTGATTTTCTGGGATCTCGTGTCATGTTAACTCATGGATTAGACTGGAAGCTTCTTGTAAGCATGTGGGAATGTGGTTAGAGGGAATGTAGGCATTGATTTTTAGGGTTTGGGTAAGTCTTAGTTAGTTATGGCAACTTACTAAGAATAGGTCTTAGGGTGAGTTGGCTTGATGAGGTGACTAGGTGAGGTGTATGTGTGGACATTATCTAAATTAAGATATTTAAATAATAAATATGGTGAGGATAATGAATTAATTTAATTAATTAATTAAATTAATATTAGTGGGGTGAAGGGGGCCATGGCTAGGTGAATGTGATGAAGGTGTTTATTTGTCGAGGGACCAAAGGGGAGTGTGACCTAATTTTGGTGTCTACATTTTGCCCCTTTTTGTTGCGTAGCTTGTATTGGTAAGTGACGCTAACAAAAATAAGATGTGGTTGCCCCATGTGTGGGTGAAGGTGATCCCCCTCAAACCAGGAACTGACGAGGCAGAAGGTAGAATTGGTGAGTGGTTTGATAAAAGGTAAATGTGATGAAAAGGAAGGTGGGTAACGGGGGAAAAAAGGTTAAAGGTCTACTTGGGTAATCTAGGTAATGGGTCAGGGTCAAAGGTAGTAACAGTAAAATGTACACACACATATAAACTGCACCATGCTACCAAGTTCAAGAGTAGGAAAACTCTACATTGTCTAAGGTCGATAGGTTTATCCAAACAAGGTTGAAGTGATTCCGGTATCCAAGGTATAGGATATGGTCAGGAAACACAACGTAGGTTAGGTGCAGGAATGTTTAGGTATGTTCCGGTACACCAAAGGTAGGGTCAGGATAAATGGTCATGGCAATAGGCTAGGTAAGGTCATTAGGTCAATCAACATAGGTAACAGTGCCACAAGGTATAGCAAACACATGAGGTCAAAGGTCATTAGCGATGGTCCAGTGCCAAAAATATAGGTATGGTGTGGGTAAGGCCGAGGGATGGGTAAAATAATGAGTCCCCAAAGGAGGACAAAGGTAGGTAGTAAATGATGAGGTCAGGAGGGTGAGGTAAATAGTCAGGGTAAAGGTTAGGTGAGGTAAATGGTCAGGGTAAAGGGGAGGTGTGGAAAAAAAGGAGGGATAGGTAGGGTAATAGGGTAAAATGTTGGGTTTTGTGCAAGATAGGGTGACCGAGACCAGTTAAGGGTAACCGGGTAGAGTGAAAATGACCATGGTAAGGTAGGGCATGTGACCGATGGAGTAGAGGGTAAAACCTGAACATGGTATTGAGGTATAAAAACAAAAAACTCGTGCCAATGATTGTTTTGAGCAGATCCATGATGTGCGCCATGAATATTGTATTGAGATTAAGATTTATGTTATATGATGAGAACATGAGATTGGTGATTTGTTGATTGAGACATTTTGATTTGTGAATTGGTTTTGATGATGGTTGAGAAACGAGGTGAGTTAAGCATGATTGAAGTCAGGTTTAGAATTGATGTAGATTGAGTCAGGTCATAGGCAGATGTGAGTTGGACGATTAGGCATGATTGAGTAAGGTCATAGTTGTATGGTCATAGGCATGATGGTCAGGTTTAGGCATGATTGAGGTTGATTTAGGCATGGTTGGAGTCAGGTGGTTTAGGCATGGATTGAGTCAGGTTGGTTTAGGCATGGTTGAGTCAGGTTGGTTTAGGCATGGATTGGAGTGGAAGGAGGTTGGTTTAGGCATGATGGAGTCAGGTTTGTTTAGGCATGGTTGTGTTTGAGAAAAGTAGTTGAAGTTGTGATTCATTATTTTGTGCAATGAATGATAATATGGTCATGTGTGAGATGTGGTTTATAATATATGCATGATGATGGTAGAGAAATGGTAGTTGTAATAAATGTATGTTGTGATGAGGATTAAAAATGAAGCAACTTGTTATGTATGTGGTTTAATTTCCAATTATTGATATAAAAAGGAAACTAAGTGGGGTATGATGTAATTTTAGGAAGATGAAAGATGAATTGTTTAGGGTAGAGAGTGGCTGAGCTAACCTCCAAGGGCCCCATGCCCTCGGAGTGCTGCCTACATAGTCCCAGTGAAAAGGGACCTCAGGCCGATGTAGTTCTCCCATGAGCTAGGGAAGAATATGATGAGGTATGAAAATGAGTTGGTAGGTTTTAGGCATGATTTGGGTTTAGGTTTGTTAGGTGTGGGTGGGTTATAGGTAAAGTGATATAGGTGATGTTGATTGTGGAAAAAGAAGAAGATTACCCCAAAGGTAAGTGTCGAGGACCAAGTCCTGTATAAGGTAATCAAAATGTAAATAAATATGGTTAAAAGATAAGAGGGGGAAATAAAGCCACCTGATTGGTTAGGATCATACCAAGTAGATCATACCTTGGAGGAGGTGATGAACATAAGACCCTAAAGACATTGCATGATTGATTGTTCTAAGGTGAAAAGTAGTCACATGATCACCAAATGTCTTGGTTTCCAAGAGGTCCCTTGAGGCGGTAGGAAATGGGAGTGGGAATGGTGAGAAGGGTGAAAGGTGGTTAATTTTTTATATGGTATGAGGTAGCATGCTCTTTGGGCAAGAGATCCAAGGTCACAATGGGCAAGTCCATGACTAAAAAGTTTTCTATTTTGACTTGTATTTGAGATAGACTGATCGATGTGGGAAGTCTATATGGGATGAGGAATTTAACTCCTTGAGGTCTTCGTGAAGCTGATCGATGCGGGAAGCTTCCACTTTTCTCGTTCTCTTTTTTTTTTGTTAAAGAGCTTTACATAGCTGTCCTTCGAGGGAGCAGTCTATTTATAGCAGTGATTGTCGAGAGGAAGATGTCCTTTTGAGGGAGTCATCTTTTTATTAGAAGTTTGACTCAAGGAGTTGGGTCCCATGTGAGGGATTTGAAGTCATGGACAAGACCAAGGTGAAGAATAGGATTCTTGTTCAAAAAGTAGGGTGAAATGACCATGGGATCTCATCTAAAGGTAGATGAAAAGTATCCATGAGAATCATGCTATGTGCAGTGCCGTGGTACACATATTCAAGAGAAGATAACAAGTGATGGGTACTCACATGATTCTTGTTTAATCATTGGTGAGGTGTATGAAGTGGATAGCACTCAAGGGATGAGCAAGGTAAGAGAAAAAAAGTGATGTAGGACTAAAATTCAACAATAGAATGGTCAAAGATGCAAGGCATTAAGGGGCTCAGGTTTGGGTTTACCATCGAGTGAAGATAAATGATAAGCACCTGATCCATAAGTATGAGTCACGATGTATGGTCCAAGCCAATTAGGAGAAAATTTTCCCCGTTTACTTTTTTCTGCTTTGGTTACATGTTGATTTTCTTTCAGGACAAGGTCACCAACTTGGAAGGTTCATTCATGGACATGTTTTCGTAGGCACGTTTGATACATTTTTGGTAAACTTGAAGGTGATCAAGAGTGTTAAGATGATGTTCATCTAATAACTCAAGTTGTGCTAAATGGTCTTGATGAAAGTCATCATCATTGAGCATGTCATGGAGAGAAATGTGGAGTGAGGGAATCTGGACTTCGAGAGGTAGAACAACCTCTGTACCGTAGACCAGAGAAAAAGGTGTGGCGGCAGTGGAAGTGTGAATACTAGTGCGGTATGCCCATAGGGAAAAAGGAATGTGCGTATGCCAGTCCTTCCCAGTATCGTTAACCACTTTCATGAGAATTTTATTTAAGGTTTTGTTAGTGGATTCGGCTTGGCCATTGGTTTGTGGGTAATAAGGTGATGAGAAACTGAGCTGAATGCTGAAGGCGTCGCAAAGTTTTTGCAATGTTTTGTTTTTGAATTGTTTTCCATTATCAGTGATGAGGCGATGAGGAACACCAAAGTGAAAAATGATGTGATGATTGATGAACTCACATATTTTCTCAGCTTTCGTGGAGATGAGTGGTATGGCTTCCACCCATTTTGTGTAGTATTCGGTAGCAGTGATGATCCATTGATGGCATTGGGAAGAATGGGGATTGATTTCTCTGACAAGATCCAAACCCCATTGAGAGAAGGGCCAAAGGTCATGGGTGACCTGTAAGGCATGACTAGGTGTGTGATGAAGGTTGGCATGTTGTTGGCATTTTACACAATGCTTGACATAGTCACAACAATCATGGTTAAGGGTTGGCCAGTAATAGCCCAGGTGAAGAATACGTTTAGCAACAGCAAGGCCACTGAAGTGACCTCCACATATGCCATCATGAACCTCCTTAATGGTATAAGGAATTTCAGAACTTGTGAGGCATCGTAAGAGAATACCATCAAAGCCACATGCTTATAGAGGAGGCCCCCCATGATGACGTAACGAGAGACCTTTTTAAGGAAGGTGCGTTGTCCGTTACGGGTGAGATCAGGAGGTAAGATGGAGAGAGAAAGATAGTCGGAGTATTGTTTGTACCAAAGGTCACTCGGGTCGGGGTAGCGGTTCCGATGGAGTAAACATCATGAGGTAGATAAGAAGGTGATTGGAGTCATTGTATGGTGACAAAGATTTTAGAATCGGTGGGTGAAGCGGGTATTTGGGAAGCCAAGCAGGCCATGGTATCTACAAATTTGTTGGTTGAACGTGGGATGGTTTGAAGGGTGTAATGGTCAAAGGTGGTCAAAAGTATGTCTACATGATGTTTATACTTTTGAAGTATCTCATTACGACATTGGTATATACCATTGACTTGGTTTACAACCAATTGAGAATCACCAAAGATGTTGATTGATTTGACATCTAGGGCATAGGTGGCTTGGAGACCTAATACGAGTGCTTCGTATTCGGTGATATTGTTTGTGCATTCAAAATCGAGTTTGAAAGACAAAGGCATGGGTTCACCATCAAGTGGAATGAGGATAATACCAGCCCCACCCCCACGCTGACACTTGGAACCATCAAAGAAGAGTGTCATTTGGTAAGGGGGTTCATCCAAGGAAAGGGTAGCAATTGACTCATCTGGAAAGTCAAAATTAGAGGGTTGATCCCTGGAAATAGGTGCGTCGGCCAATTGGTTGGTGATAGCTTGGCCCTTGATGGAATTTTGATGAATGAATTTGAGGTCAAGGTCAGCTAAAAGCATAAGCCAGTGTGGCATGCTGATTTTGATAAGGTTTGGCATACATGAAGTGTAAGGGGTTGGTGTTGGTCACAACATAGGTTTTGTGGTTGAGTAGGTAATGGCGGAGTTTGGTGGCAATGAAAACTAAGGCTAAGAAAAAAATTTCAGGATGGGTGTATCGGGTTTCATAGTCCAAAAGAGTACGGCTTATGTAATAAACCACCTGCTCCCTATGTTGTTCATCACGATGAGTGAGCATGGCTCCCAAGGAGTGATCGGTAGCTGAGATGTATAGGTAGAAAGGTTGATCGTCTTTAGGTGGAATGAGTACGGGTGGTTGGAGAAGGTATTGTTTTAGGGCCTCAAAAGCTTTGTGGCAGTCATCATCCCATTTAAAGGAGACATCCTTCTTGAGCAGATGATGAAATGGTTGGCACCGATCAGATAATTGTGAAATGAAATGGTGAATAGACTGCAACTTACCTTGCAGGCTACGGAGTTGTCTAAGGTTAGTGGGTGGAGGCATTTTGAGAATGGCCTTGACTTTAGTAGGGTCAACTTCTATACCATGTAGGGAAATGATAAAGCCCAGGAGTTTTCCTGAGAGGACCGTGAAGATGCACTTCTTAGGCTGAAGGTGAAAACAATATTTAATGAGATGGTCAAAAATGGTTTTGAGGATGGCAAGGTGCTTGGAGCGGCATTTAGATTTGGCCAAGAGATCATCCATGTAATCTTCCAATATGTGATGCATGATGTCATGGAAGATGTAAGTCATAGCCTGCTGATATGTGGCACCAACATTTTTAAGGCCAAAAGGCATGACTCGATAGCAGAAGGTCCCCCAAGGGGTGATGAATGAGGTCTTGTGTTGATCTTCTGGGGCAAGCAAGATTTGGTTATAACCTGAGAAGCCATCCATGAGTGATAGCATCTCGTGACCAGTGGTAAGGTCAACCAGTTGATCAATACCGGGTAAGGGAAAGTCATCTTTTGGGTAGGCTAGGTTGAGGTCATGGAAGTCCATGCAAATGTGGAGTCCCCCTATCGCCTTAGTGATAGGGACAATGTTAGAAATCCAATGAGGATAATCAATGGGTAATATGAAGGAAACAGAAAGAAGGCACTGAAGTTCTTCTTTGACGAGAAGGGCAATGCGAGGGTGCATTTTCCTCAGCTTTTGTTTGATGGGTTTGGCATCGGGAATGGTTACGATATTGTGGACCACTATGGTGGGGTCAATACTGGGCATGTCTACGTAAGACCAAGTGAAAGCATGGTTATGATCTTTGAGAAAAGAAGTGATGGCTTCCTGTTCAGCAGCATCTAAAGATTGACCGATCTTTAGGATGTGTGGGTCATCCTGAGTATGAATGTTGATTTCGATAGTCGATTCATTCAACATGGTTTGCATCTCAGAGGGTAATGACCGATGAATATATGAGTCTTCTGCACCAAGGTAGGTGAGTATAGATTCATCATCCTGACATTGAATGACGTTAATTGAAGGTGTATCATCATCGATCATTTCAGGATACAGGAAGGGAAGAGAGGAAGGGGCCTCGCCCTCACGTTGATAAGTCAAAGGCCCCAAGGAAATGGTGTTTATGAAAAAAAAAGTTAGGAGGGATAGATTCTGGATCCATCAACTCCGTCGGTGAAGGTGGTGATGAAGGTGGAGTGGGTGAAGAAGGTGGAGAAGGGCTGATGTCCTTGATGAGTTCAATGTGGGCCTGTTTGGTAGGTGGTTCAGGAAATCTGATACCACTATGGTCGTTATGTTTGTGGGTGGTACATGGAATAATGGTATGGTGGCCTTGCTCATAAAATCCAAAACCAAAACCCTTCCATACACATCGGTGCAGGAAGGTGTGGGAAAAATGGTGATTGGTGAGAGACTGGAAGTCAGCGGAAAATGGGTGGGTTTGTGATGGTGGTTCGGGTGTGTAAGTGGTAGTATCAAGTCCCCCATAGGTGAGACTGGTACGAAGATGAGGAGGACCATAAAGGAGGTGTTCTCCTATGTGGTGATCATAGCGAGGGTGTTGGTGAAGACTTCCATACTCTTGTGGAGTAAGGAATGTGTTGACACTATATAGGTGGTACTCCCCCAGAGTGAGGCATTGAAAAACACCTTCTAAGGGATCGGTGGCTGGTATGTAGGTAGTTGGAATGGATGATGTGTCGGAGGTCGATGCGGAGGTGGAGTTAATGGATTGGGAGGCTGATGGGTTAGCTGTGGAGGTTATGGCGGTGGTAGGAATGGAAGAGGCATGTGTAGCGACTGTACTGGTAAGCGGAGGTGTAGGTGAAGTGGTAGTGGTTGTGGAGGTAGATGCCTTAATGGGTATGAGCACATCATTGGGTTGGTAAAGCATGTTGCATGTTTTAAAAGGTGATGGATCAGCTGGGATAGTGTAGGTATGTCCTTCATGCTCAAACTTTACACAATGATGCAAAGTGGAAGGAACACAACCCATGACACGAATCCAGGGTCTGCCAAGCAACAAGTTATATTGAAATTCCCCCTCCAAAATGTAAAATAATTCTGGAATAGTGTGGGGGCCCACGCAAATGTGGAGGATGATGGTGCCTAGTGTAGAGGTGATAGCGTCATTGAATGAATGCAACATGACAGGATGTTTATGCATGTAATTGTCAGGTATGTGCATTTGAGTGAATGCATGGGATGAAATGATGTTAATGCTAGCACCCCCATCAATCATCACATGTCGTACCCATATGTCATCGATGTGGACAGAGATGAAGAGGGCTGGGTCTGGGTCATCATTTTGGTGTGGTGTGATCTCTTCCTCTGAGAAGCTAAGGGAGGCTACTTGGTGAGTAGGGTGGGGTGAAGATGAAGGTGGTAATTTGGTGAGAGAGGCTACATGATGGGGTGTGATAATGGAGGCTACGGGTGTAGGGTCATTGGGTAAAACCTCAATAGATTGAAGAACCTCCATGAGAGCTTGACGATGGGATTCTGAGGTTTGGATGAGGTCATATAAGGACATTTTGAGGGGAGATTGGTGTAATTGTTTGAGCATGGTGTGATGTGTGACTCCATTAGAAATGGGGTATGTGGGGCCGCAGATAGTGATTTTAGGTATGGGTGCAGATGGTATGTTGGGTATAGGATTGGTTGGTGAGTCAGTTGCCTTTTCTTTACCTTTATCCTTCTGAGCATGTGTAGTGACGTGTATCATGTTGATTTGAGGGGAGTTGTTAAATGGAGAAGGTGTAGGATGAGTGGTATAACGACATGATGGGAAAAACCTACTAGAGGAGAAAAACCTTGTGAGGTGAGCTGGGTGCAACGACATTTGGGTGATGGTGTGGCAAGTTCTCTGATGTGAACCATGTTAATTTCAAATCTTGGAGGTGGCTCTAGGAGCTGTGGGGGTGGAGGTCATGGTTGCTGAGTGGGAAGTGTGGGAATGGGTGCCGGTGAAGCAAGGTCCTCATCCAGAAGGTCGTCATCGTCAAAGTTGGCTTCCGGAGGACACAACTGGATAAGGATGGTTTTCAAGGCCTTGCAGTTCTCCACATCATGCCCTGGCACATGATGGTAGGCACAAATTTTAGTGTCATCAAACCCTTTTGGCTTGGGTTTGAGGGGGTCATAAGGTCTGAGTGGTGGTAATGTGATGACAGAAGTCTCAAGGAGGTTGGTTAAAATTTTGGCATAGGACCCTGCTAGTGGGTCGCAATGAGAAGTGAAAGTGGGTTTGGGTGTAGGTACGACTGATTGTTGAGGAATGGTCCTTGCAGGAGGGGGAGTAGGTTGAGCTATGGTTTTGGGTGCTGGCGTGGTCTTGGGTGTCGGTCATGTTTGTCTAGGTAGGGGTATGGTAGATGAATGGGTAGGAGGGTGTGTGGTTGTTTTGACTACCTTATTGGGAGGTAGCAGAGTTTTGTCTTTGGGTTGCACCTTCTTGGGTAAAGGTGATATGGGTGCATGAGATCTAGAAGGAAAAGTAGATGGGGGAAGAGGGTGAGTTACCCAGGGGGATAATGGAGGTGCTGTGAAGGTAGATGATGTGGGTCATGCAGGGGGTGTGAGAGACAAAGACTGAAGTGTAGTGGGTAGTGAAGAAGTTACGGAGAGTATTGGAGGTATGGGTGGTAAAGATGCTGCAGGTGTGGGTGTAAGTCATGTTGGGTGCCTGGGTAGGTTAGAGGTTTGCGAGGAAGGGATGGGCTGTTGTGTTTTTGGTTTATTGATGGGTGGAGGTTTCTTAACCATGTTGGGAAGTTGAGGTCCTAAGATGGATGGGACAGGTGCAGGTGTGATTGGCGTAGCCAGGGTATGAGTTCTATGGGTTTGGTTCTTCTGTTTGGGTGCCAGAGTAGGTGTGGTGTTGACTTTGGAGGATGTAGCTAAATCCAGTTTGATAGGTGGATGAGTAAGGCTGGTGGTTGGGGTGACCCCTAAGGTGGTAATAGGTTTAGTCGAGGAAGATGTTGTAGGTGTGGGTTTGGGTTTAGATGTAGGTTGGGTTATGGGTAAGGGTGTATGTTGAGCTATGATGGGTGTCATGGAAGAAGTTGTGATAGAGGTTGTTGTGTTCGTTTTGATTGGTTGAAATATTTTTGGGTAGATAGTGGAGGTATCAGCAAGTGACATCTGCATCTGTGTTGAGACAGGAAGCAAAAGGTGCCCCCAAAGTAAGGCCCTATCCACATAATCTAAGTGATCAGCCAAATGTGAGAATGACATGTCTGTAGGTGGAGTTGATGAGGACCTAATGGAAATTCCCATAAAATGTGTCTTAGAGATGGGGAATTGGCTAGCTTCAGCTTCTGTGGGTAAGAGAGCCAAAAGTAGGTCTGCAGGATCTTGGGTAGCTGATGGAGAATGCTCACCAAGAGGCAAAGGTATCTCAACTGGGTCTGTGATAGGGGGAGGAGATGATGGGTGCTCCTCTATAGGTGGAGGAGATGATGGGAGCTCCTCTATGGGTGGAGGAGGTAAACAAGTATCCTCCATGGACTGAAGAAGTATTGTGGGTATCGGTTCTCTAGGTGGAGAAGCCAAAGGTGAAATGGTCTCGATGTTAGTGGAAGGCTCCTCCATAGGTGAGGAAGGAGGTGAAAGGTGTTCCTCTGTGGGTGAAGGAATAGGGGAGGTTGGTTCTGATGTGGAAGGAGGATTTTGGGCTAGAATCTCCTCTATGGAAGGAATATGGGGTAATTGGGAAGCAACAGGTGTGTCACTAAAAATAGCGTGGACCTCGCGGGTATGGGTATCATGAGTTGAGGTCTCACCGGTTTGATCAGATGAAGGGGCATGATTGGGAAATGGTTTCTTGAAGATGTGTAGGTTTTGGTTGGCAGGTGCATTAGGATTATCCATGGTTAACTCACCTTTCTCGAGCATTTCTTGGACAATGGTTTTGAAAGTGATGCAATTACCCGTCACTATGACCCTTTACTCGATGATAGTTACAGAAGTCATGTTCTTTATACCATGCGGGCATGGGGTGAGCAGGGTCAAAACCAGTGTGTGGTTTTATAGGTGGAAGGGTGATGGCCCCAGCTTTGATAAGATTTTCTAAGACAGAAGAGTAAGGCTCCCCAATTGGGGTGTATTTCTGTTGTTCTCGTCTGAATTGAAAAGTCTGGATGGGTGAGAGATTAGATGAGGGGGTAGCCTGATTTGATGGATGAGCTGGGCCAGCCTTGAGTACCACTGTGTTAGTGGTGCCCTTAGCTTTTGAATAATTATTTTTGGTTGGAAGAAGAAGAGGTATCATTTGACTTGAATGCCAAATTCTTATTGTGTAATTGGATTTTCTTCTCTTCGATGGCTGAATCTCTAACTTTCGTGCCATGGTGAATGCTTCATCAAATGTTTGGAAGGTTTGAACCTACAGGGTTGGTGAGATATGTCTAGCACAAGCCCATGTGAAGAGCTTGATGAGTTCTGTTTGTGGTAGTTGGAAGGTGAGTTGATTGATCAGGCTACGCCAGCGAGTGACAAAATCTGTGATAGATTCATCCTCATACTGACGCATGGAGTATAGGTCAGTCATGGTAACCTTCTTGATGATATTGATGGAGAAGTGATCCAAGAAGGCTTGGGCTACCTGATTAAATGAAAATATAGAGTGTCTAGGTAACCCACTATACCAATCTAATGCAGGTCCAGTCAGAGACATGGGAAAGGTTCTTAAGAGCAAAGCATCATCATGAGCGATTAGGTAGCACCCATGTTTGAATGACCGCAAATGTTGTTGTGGGTCTTCCTTGCTATTGAAGTGGTTGAATTTAGGCATCTCCCAATGTATGGGGTATGGACGAATAGGAATGGATGGGTGGATGGGCTCGTTACAAATCTCATCATAGGTGAGAGTGTTGTGGGAGCCAGAAACTGATGCCTCCAATGTCTGCATCTTGTCCATCATCAATTTGATTAGGTCATTGGTAGGTTGCGATGATTGGGTGCCTCCTGTAGCATGAGAGGGTTGGTTTTGGGCATATAACGGGGGTGGCATTCCAGTATATGGTGCTTGCCATGTAGGTTGATTGAGAAGAAGGTAGTGAAATAGGGGGTACGTACCCAGAGTGAATAATAGATGAAATGGGAGGCTACTGATAGTATGTATATGGAGGTGGAAGGGTTGTGGTAACCCTAGTGGCAATGGGGGCTAATGATTGTGGAATGGAAAGGACCACATTCTGAAAAGGGGTAGGGGTCACTGACACCGGAGGTGGTAATGTAGCTATGGGTATATGCGAGACATTAGGGGTAGATGAGGTTGTGTTTTGGGTGGTTGTCGAAGGTATGGTGGATGTGGTGGGTGCAACAGAGGTAGCAGACATGGCAGTCATAGCGGGTATAGGACCTAGCTGTGAAATGACTAGGGGTAAGGTAGATGTAGGTAGCATGGAGCCAGATGGGGCTGATGCAGGAGTGGGAGTGAGAGTCGGGGGGATAGATACGGGCATGCCATATATCAACTGACCCGAGGCATCTTGAGTGGATGAGTGGGAAAGATAAAACTACAAGGTGGTAGGGTTTTGGTCAAGGAGTCATGTGAACTCCTCATCTCTGGTAGCGATAGTGATAGGTTGGATAGGATCCATGGCTGGTGATAAAATGGAAGGTGGTGAAGGACTAGGTGGGAGTGGTTGACAACTGGCATGGAATATGAGTGCGCTTGCTTGTCTTCGGGTCAGCACCATGTGAACCAGTACTGATCAGGTTGGGTTGCTTCTCTGTAAATGACACAGAAAAATAACAGGAACAGGTGAAATAGGTGGTAAAAAGTGGATTAGGTACCAAATGTTGGCTGGAAAATGACACAGGCTAACCGATGCCAGTTAGGGTAAACCAATGCCGGTCACAGGTAACCATTGCCGGTCACTGTGGGAAATGGACAGTGAGTCAAAAACAAGGTATAAGGTCAAATCTGACAGGTATGCCAAACCTGATGAGTTTTACAAGGTCAATGGGAATGATAGTAGTGACAGGGACTCTGAAAAGTTGAAGAAGATGAATAAATGTCCTTTTGGGTAGGTTAACAAAAGGACCTGGAACCGATGCCGGTTGGGTATAACCGATGACGGTGAGAGGGTAACCGACGATGGTCACTGGACCGACACCGGTCACTGTGAAATTGAAACAGTGATGAAAGAAAAGTGGTTGTGAATTAAAATCTGATGGGGAATCAAACCCAGAATTCTGAGAATGATGAGAATATGGTCCAGGCACACTCATACACTAACTATGATGAGGAGTGTGAAGGAAAACAAAAATAAATGAAGAACGTGACCTCTCACCTCAAAATGCAAGCCAAGCAGAAACACTAAAAAAATGTGACCCTAAGAGTGCCTTTTCTATTATGTTTGTTTAGCTTATGCTATTTAAGGACTGACTCATGAACTGTAAAATAGATTTTTTTGGTGAGGATGGCTTCCTACAAAAAAGGAGATCTAAAAGGTGAGGTTTCAGGTATGTTATGGTGGGGGTGGGCTTCGCTCTGAAGTATGACTTGACAGAGCAGTGAGCTGGGGAGTACCCACCAATCCTGATCAGTGTGATCATTGACAACTTTCCCAGGAAAGATGTTGTTTAAGAATATGTATTTGTTTTGAATTTTTGTGCAATGTTTGGTAAGACTCAGAGAGAGAGAAAGAAGTGCTTTCTATGGTTCGTTTCTCAACCATCAGCTAGGCATGACTTCCAGCGTATAGGTTGCCCTCAATTAATGTGAGCTAATGCAATAAATCAGAATGCAATGCACTTATTTTAAGCCCAAATCAAAATATGAAGTTGGATGACACAAATAGATGAAGAGGAAGAGGGATGCTCTTTCACTAAAATGTAGAAAACAAGAAGAAATGGTTCTTTTTAAGTACACCAAAAGAAAGGTTTCTTTTAGAGCAAATAGAAAGAAAAAGTAGGTTACCAAGGAAGAAAATTAATGTGTATGCTTTTCAGAAGGGAAACAAACACACAAATTTTCCTAGGAATGAATAAAATGCAAGGAACCCCGGATGGGTCCCACCGGGCATGCCAAAATGTTTCACCTGATTCTTAGACGTTTCTTTGAAATATTGACGAAACAGATAGGGTAACGGGCATAGGAGGAATACCTGTTGGAATGTTGGTTGTTGGGTTGTTGCGCGCGTATGACTTCTGAATCCACAGCTGATCATGAGAACTTCCTTTTGGCTAGGAGGAACTACCTGTAATGGAAAACAATGCCACCAGAAAGAGTTAAACAATATGTGCAGTGAACTGCCTAGCGTGTGCTAGATCCGGGAAGTGTGATACTTCCTAGATGGCTGTCAGTCCACTGTTTAAAACAATTTAATGTTGGGTAAAAGTAAATCCTATTGTAATTAAAATGATTTAGGTATCTCATCCAAAATACAATAAGAAAGATCTAATATAACAGGCTAAGTTAAAATAAGATCCAAAGGTCAAGTAACTGGTTCTGGGTCTCTGCAGGTCTGACAGAGGTCTCAGGTAGATCACAGGTGAATAAGGGTGATGTGGGAATAGGTGGATAGGTCACTATTCTGGGCTGTATTGGTAAATACAGAGACCGATGCCGGTTAAGGGTGACCGACGCTGGTTGGGGAGAACCGGTGCCGGTTACTGTGGAAAACTGGGAATGCCACAGAATGAGCTTTTGGGTCTCCCTTGTGATTGCACAAAGGACTTTGGTTGGTCAGAATGAGGTATTAGGTGGTTTGGGTGGGATTTGGTGAGGTTTTAATGGGTATATGGAGGGGTGAGTATTAATAGAGGTCAATAGGTGGCTACAAGAATAAAGGGTGACAATATAATGATGAAATGAATGAACCAGAGGAGTACAACATTCTAATTACTCAGATTCTGGTTCTGGATGCTTGTGAGTGAGGAATAAAGGTGTTGGTAAGAGGTTGAAGTTGTTGAGGATCACCAATCATTGGAAAGCTCTGCATGGGCTGCATGTGCATTCCTTTTTTGCTTGGTTGGATCAAATCCTTGCTGGGGTGAGATGTTGGATGTCTGTGCAAGAGGAAATGCTTGATCTCCTTCCTTACATGTGTGTTCTCACTGAAATTGTTCTCAGAAGATGTGATATCTCTCAGGAATGTGCCAATGTTTTCCAACCTCCAAAATAAGGTTGTTTTGGGGATTAAAAGGTGACCGACGGCGGTTCCGGCTTAACCGGTGATGGTTAGGGGTAACCGGCATCGGTCAAGGTGGGATTTCCTAGGTTTACTAAACTAGGGAGATCCTCTTGATTTTCTGGGATCTCGTGTCATTAACCCATGGATTAGACTGGAAGCTTCTTGTAAGCATGTGGGAATGTGGTTAGAGGGAATGTAGGCATTGATTTTTAGGGTTTGGGTAAGTCTTAGTTAGTTATGGCAACTTACTAAGAATAGGTCTTAGGGTGAGTTGGCTTGATGAGGTGTCTAGGTGAGGTGTATGTGTGGACATTATCTAAATTAAGATATTTAAATAATAAATATGGTGAGGATAATGAATTAATTTAATTAAATTAATTAAATTAATATTAGTGGGGTGAAGGGGGCCATGGCTAGGTGAATGTGATGAAGGTGTTTATTTGTCGAGGGACCAAAGGGGAGTGTGACCTTGCATGGCTTAGCCCCTCTTTGAGACAGCAAAGCGAAACTGGTTTATTGCTATTTCTACTAGCAGGAACCTATGCAAGTCTCACAGATTCTACCTTCGGGGGTTGGGATCTCATCCCAGTAGAGTGTTCCAGGCTGCGAAAAGAAAGGAATGAAAGAGGGAGAAGAGAAAGAACAGATCCGAAGGGAGAAAAGAAATGAATTCCAAAGCAGAAAGGTCAGAAGATTTATGTTTTTAGTTTGGTAGTAAACAGAGCCAAACCTACTTGCATAAATAAACAAAGCAATACTGATAAACAAATGACGGAAAAGTAGATATGAATCCAACAGATTAAACACATACAGATCTAACGTAAGAAAGATCTAATGTATAACACAGCTATTGAGCACAAAGTCTGAATAATTGTATTACTGTTCTCTTCTGTTACAAGAAAGCTCAAAGTCTTTCTCTCCTCACTTCTATTTCTATCTAAAAAATGTTCACCCCTGAATACAACAAGTATTCTCATATTTATAGAAGATGAGGGAGAGAGAAGGCAAAATGGAGCCAACCACTTATTTACAAAGATATTTACAAAATATCTAAAAGTCATGTTGACTTTGACAACTTGGTGGATGACATCATCCCATGATGCAACATGGATGATGTCATCATTTGTGCCAACACATTTTAGACATTTCAAAAAGAAAGTCGGAGAATAGAGAGAAGAGAGAAGAAGAAGAAGAAGAAGAAGAAGAAGCTACTCATCATCATCATCCTGCGGCCGAAAAGGGGTTGCCTGTTTCTGATGCTGCTCAGGTGATGATATGTGGAACTGAGCGCGGTATTCCAAAAACTTGCTGATCATTGGCCCAAATTGATCCTGTGATGGATCCTTGTGCCGTTCACTGATTGCTTCGCAAGTCTCCCGCTCGTCTATGAGCTTTTCCGGGAGTTTGGAATAATCTTTCTCCACCTCGATAAGGAACCCGATGAAGTCCCTACAGGCCAGTAGGTTGTTGATAGATTCAGTGTCGAATGTGACCTCTGGCCCTGTCCCTTGAGAAGCTATCTCCTTGAAGATCCGGATAGTGTCATCAGCTGATCTCAAGGTAAGGGAAGGAGTGAGCAACCCTGGAGTCATGGCGAGGACAATTTTCTCCATTTGATGCATTGCATCCAGGGCCTCTTCCTTTACCTTGTCTATCTTTTCTAAAACAAATTCCAGCTGATCTATCTGATAGTCCAGAGTGGACATAGTTTTGTTGAGGGCCCTTGGATGACCGAAGACTCCGAACTTGACCAGATCTTCGACTGAACAGTCGAACATTTGTTGGAAGGTCTCGTGCTGGAGTCTAGCATGTTCTAACTCTTCTGATATCGGACCTGCTAATGCTTGGAGTTCCTTATTCGCCTTCTCGATGTTTAGGTATAAACTGATATACTCGGTGATTACTCTTTCACTATCCTTGAGGATCTGGCTCCTCCAAGCAGAAAAAGCCATACCCTGCTCGCCGATCTTTGAATACTCATTGATCTTCTCCTGACTGAGCAGCTCAGGAGTCTCGGCGGCAGTTGTGGGAGGTGCACTTCCCATCTTCTGTAAGGCTTGAAGCAGGTATTTGTTCTGCTCCTTCAGTAGCCTTTTCTCCTCTTTTGTTTCCTGAAGCTTTTTGCAGAGTGCATCAACTGCGGAAAGAGCTTCCCCCTGGAGACTTTCAGAGGATGTCCCCATTGTGACTTGGGTCACGGTGAAATCTGTCGGAGACAGATCTTCTTTCTCTTTGAGGGGGTTGGGGTACGCTATTTCCATGACTCTCTCACCTGCAGCACTCTTCGAGAAGCGTGTAACCGGCTTGTGCTTCTTTGCTCCTTTAGCCGGAATGACCGAAAAGTCCATCGGAGCGATGGGGACTTTCCTCTTTTGTTGGCTCAGCTGCTGAGAGATCCAAGCTGGTCCTATAGAAGAAGGACCAGAGACAGAGGGGGAGGCAGCAACGGTAGAAGAGGGGAAAAACGTGGAGACACGCGGCGGCGGCATGGAAAGAATAGCCGAAGAAATGTCCACGGGAGGAAGGGAAACCGCAACTGCAGAAGACATAGGAAGGGAAGGGAGCTCGGAGATGAGGGAAGAAATAGAGGAAGACAAATCAGTGAGGGAGGAGAAGATAGATGAAGAAGCAGGGGAAAGGGTAGAAGAAGGGGCAGAGGACACGACCAAAGGGGTGGTCGTTTGAGTCACTCGAGGAGGGGAAGGAAGAGAAGAAGAAGGGATAGAAGGGACCTCTGAAGTTGTAGCGACGCCGACATCCTGGGTGGATGGGTGTATAGGACTATCCTCTGTCAATTCTTCATCAAGAGTTATAACTTGTTCTGGCTCTGAGGGAAGAGGACTTTCAGGGGCTTCCTCCTGAATGGTGCTAGGTTCACCTTCTGCACCTTTTCCTTTCAGCTGCTTCTTTGACCTTAGAGGTGCGTTGCCCAAAGGGGAAGTTGTGAAATCTACCCCGAGGTAGATTAGTCCGTTCATGCGGCACCAATGCTCTGTTCTCCGCATAGTCTCCTTGACCCTCTCCTCAATTGTCTGAGGAGCCTTGTTCCTGTCAATGGCCGGGAAGGGCCAATTGTCCCCATCTGTGTCATTATACACCTTATCTACTTCATCTTCCGTAGTCTGGAAGCCTTCGGGGACAATGGCCACTCCGTATTGGATGATTTCCGCCAATGCTAAGCGAGAGTGATCCTTTCTTCTGAGTTCTGCCTCATGGAGAACGTCAATGTAAATATCCTCAATTTGAGGGACATGGATCAGGTCGAGCTTCGCTTTTGGCAGGCAGCTTCTTGGGTCGAAGGTAGGCCTGGCTGGGAAGTCATGCTTCAAATTGAGTAGCTCCAGCTCTGCGAACATTTCCTTCGCCTTATGGTGGGTGGAGCATGTGTATCGGCCCACTTTGAGGGGGAAAGGAGTTCCACCCTTCTTTCTTTTGAGGCACTTCTCATGGTATGTGACCAGCTGCCTTGACAGTTCTAGTAGAATCAGCTTAGGCCCAGCATACCTTGGTAGCCTGGTTGGCTCTCCCAAAAAGTTGGCAGCCCTCAGATAGGTGAACGTGGGAAATTGGGTGAACAGGGCCCCCCATTTCTCTGTGACTGCCACTATGTTTTTGGTCGTCCGGCTATGAGTCATGTTTGGCCTCAGTAGGCAGATGACATGATAGAAGAATGCATCGTTAACTTTTGCGAAATGTTGGATGCTATTCTCCAGCCTCAGCTCTGGGTAGTAATCAAATATCTTGGCCTGAGGCCATACTCCACTTCGGTTCAGCCCCGGATAATCCCTCGCCGATGCTGCAGCGTAGACTACATAGGAGTTCATATGGAACACTCCTGTTGTGGCGAACTGTTGTAGCTGCTCAGATATGGTGCTGCTTATTATTTCCCCCCAGCAAAAGCGCTGATCGGGAAAATTCTTATTCATTGTCTCCAAGTACCGCAGCATCCACTTATGGAAATAGTGGGCATCTGAAAGCCCGAAGACTCTGCTCAGGAAGGTGATAGTATCACTGAGTTCCTCTGAGAAATCACTTCGGTGGATAGTCTGAGGCCACCGGGTCACCACCTTCTTGTTCTTTAGGTAGACCTCATTCATCAACTGCATGCACTGGTCTTCATTGTCTTCCCAGGCCTTGATGCATTCTCGTTGGCTAACAGCCACGAAGTTCCGGTGGTGAGGGATGCCAAGTATCAACTCAAAATGACGGGCAGTGAGGTTTATGACTGCCTCGCCCTTACTATTTTCGACACATCTTGTGTCTTTGTTGTAACATTGCGCAATCACCATCATGAATTCGTTGTTGACAGCGCTGACGGGGATTCCTCCGGTGAAGTGCAGGGCACTGCCTATTAACTTGTCCATCCATGGACTCCTTGTAACTTTTTGAGTCCTAACCCAGAACTCATCCATGTCAATGTGACCCAATTCAGAGTCTCTGACATCCATACTGCACTCAGCCTGTGATTCGGGCATCCTGACCCTCTGATATTTGTATTTCATCTCTTCTTCTGTCAGCTTAGCCTTTCCTCTTGGTTTGGTGGGTTTCTTGCTTGACGTAGACATGTGTTCTTTCGAACTCAGTTGCTGATCTGCATGAAGAAGAAGTGAGACCCAATCCAAAAAGGTTGAATTAGTCATTTGATCTTCCATTGGAAAGCTAGCAGAAGAAAGAGTTAGAGATTTTAAGGCTCAGGGCGCAGGAAAAATGCAACTGGCAGGCCAAATAGATAAGGCGCACAGAAAAGGAATGTTGCAGAGGTTATACTGGCGCCAAAGGCGCATGGCGCATGGATGAAGCAGGTTGCATTTTATAGCAGGGCGCATGGAAAGAGTATGTTACATGAAGGTTCGGTGCGCCCTTTGGCGCATGGATGGATTATGTAACATTAACAAATGGTGCGCCAAAGGCTTTGGCGCGGCGCATGAAGGGTTTACACAACATCATGTTACTGCAATGGAGGGTGCGCCCGCGCCTTGATAGCTTTATACTTGCGCGAATAAGGCTTGTGTTACATGAAAGCTGGGTGCGCTCCTTGGCGCATGGAATCAGGATGTAACATGGGTGTAAAAGGAGGCGTGGGATTTATACTTGTAGCATGCAAAAAGGGCGCGCTTTGAGGGCGCATGAGTTCTAGATGTAGCAGGACAAAAGGCTGCGCCATTGGCGCGGGTTTTAATCATGTAACATGGCGGGTAGATGCGCCAAAGGGGCGCAACTGTTTTAAGTGTGACAAGACGCGCCAGTGCGCCATAGAACTAAACTCATTGCTCAATCATTTTCATTCTTTCTTCCATTTCAAAGATAGCATGGACATATAAGGTTTCATATAAAAAGATTTGGCAGACCAAGCCCTTTCAAAACAGCTACTCCTTCCAGCAGATCTGGAAAGAGGGAGGAGGAGGGAAAAGAAGAAAGAAAACAGGACAGCACAGGGGGAAACTAGCTCAAACCATATCTCATTTTAACACTGGCTAGCAAACCAAAATACAGACCAAGAACACAGACCAAGCAAAGAACCGAAAGCACAAAAATGGAGAAGAGGGAGAACCTCTTACCTTAGATATATAGCAAAAATTGAGAGCGGGTCCACAGGGCGACGAAAACGACGAAGCAGAGGCTGACAAGTCCAGAGTGATCACGTGCTCGACAAAAAGAATGAAAATGACATTGGGCGCGCACTGATATATATAGAAAAACTTGTCATCAATGCGCCAACCACTTTTGAAATGGCGCATGAAAGTTGCTGTCGACAGGGGAAAGCGTGCGCCCTTTGGCGCACAAAAGTATTTGTTGTAGAAGATTGAGTGCGCCTTTGGCGCACCATATGCATTGTCGACATGAAGTTATGTGCGCCCTTTGGCGCACCGAAACTTGTGTTGCATAGAGATTATGTCAACATCCTTTGGTGCACCGAAAGACGTGTTAACATGGAAAACCATGCGCCAAAGGCTTTTAAGGGGGCGCACCAAAACTTCGTGTTACAAGGAAAATCCATGCGCCCAGCCAAAAAAGGCTCAAAAAGACTAAGTTCGAAAACTAGATTTCCCGGGAAGGGATTTTACAACGTTTCGATCGCAAGGGATCCCTAACGAGGGATCGAAACAAAATTTTCAGTATGGTTATCGGTAAAATTGCCCTTGTCAATTTTACGGGATAACAGCTGGCTCCTTCTGGGGACTACTCCTGAGCGAACTCGGGGGTAGAGAATCCCAGATCACATGTGCCTATCCATTGGGTACGGAGTCAAAAACAAGGGGGACCAGAGGGAGAACAAAGGAAACACAAAACAAACCGAAAGCAAACACACGACGAAAGCAAACACACAACAAAAAGCAAACTGTACAAAGAAGAGAGCAAGCTCTACTTCCTGAAGATCTTGAGATGTTGCCCGCTATAGGGAAGCGGGAGTTCAGCTCCATCCAGATACGAGAGATAGAAACTATTCTCTCCATTGAGTTGCTTGATTTTGAAGGGCCCTCTCCATAGGGAATCAAATTTTCCGTGCATGCCCTTTGGCTCTCTTCGCTTGTCCCATAAGAGGACGAGATCTCCCACTTGAAAATTTCTCTGCTTGGCCTTCTTGTCAAAAAGCCTCTTGACTTGATTCTGATGTTCAGTGATCCTGTCGACCACTCTTACTCTCTTTTCTTCAAGTTCCGCAAGATACATGATTCTCTTTTCTAGAGAATTCTGGAAAGTTTCATCTTCAATTGCTCGTGCCAAGCGCAGAGCAGGAAGTTCAGCAGAAATAGGAAGTTCGGCATCAGTGCCATATAACACTTGAAAAGGTGACATGCCGAGAGATCTCTTGGGGGTAATGCGGTCCGCCCACAAAGCATCGTACAAAGACTTGTGCCACATCCGCTGATTCTCATCTACTAATTTCCGTATGATGGTCACCAAGTTCTTATTACTGGATTCCGCCTGACCATTTCCCTGAGGGTAATAATCTGAGGCATGTGCTAAAGTTATCCCATATTCATAGCAAAAACTAATAACTTCCCGCGAGGAGAAGTTAGAAGCATTATCAGCAACGATTTTGTTTGGAACGCCGAACCTGACAATGATATTTTCTTTGATAAAACTGCAAACCACCTCAGAAGTGGCATGCTTGACAGGTATGGCTTCCACCCACTTGGTGAAGTAATCCATTGCTGTAAGGACATAGCTATGTCCAGCACTCGATTGAGGATTGAGTGCGCCAATAAAATCAATTCCCCATTGCCTGAATGGTTCATTGATGATGACCGGCCTTAGGGGAAGGGCAGCCAACTTGGGCTTGCCGACAAATTGCTGACAGGGTTCACACTTTGCCACCCAGGTAGCCGCATCTTGAAAGAGCGTTGGCCAATAGTACCTGGCTCGAATGATCTTGTGTGCTGTCACGGAAGAAGAAAAATGGCCTCCACAGGCTGAATTGTGAAAACTTTCCAGCAGTTTTACTTGCTGGGGCTTGTCAACACATCGCAGGAAGACACCGTCTATCCCGCGCTTATATAAACCGTCATCCCAGATGACATATTTAGCTGCTCTGAGCTTTATAGTGCGCTTCTCCCTCGCAGTTAGGTGCATTGGGCATTCGCCGTAGGTAAGGAAGAAAGCGATGTCGGAGTACCACTCGTCACTAGTTGCAACAAATAGAACCAGAGGTAGAGAATCAGGCTCCTTTAGAGGGCTTTGCTCTTCGTTGGCACAATCTTCTTTTCCTTTAGGACCTTCTAAATTTTCATTTTCAGCCATTAGCTGACACAGGCCTTTGCCCCTCACCAGCTTGGTAGGTTTAATATCCAGGTCATATTCCTGGACCTTTGCGATCCAATTCCCTCTCAAGCTTCCTAACTCCTGCTGAGTTAGAATTGATTTTACCACCGTGTCAGGGACCAGCACCACCGTATGCGAGTTTAGAATGTAATACCTGAAATTCTTCACTGCTTTGACAACGGCAAAGGCATGCTTTTCCAATTGAGTCATCTTCAACTCGTGAGGCTTGAGGGGAGAACTCATGAATGCAATCGGGGATTCAATGTCTTCTGAATTCTTTTGCATTAAGATTGCAGACACAGTATGTTCTGATGCGTAGCTATACATGATGAAGTCCTTGGAGAAGTCGGGACATACCAGGACTGGTGCATGGGCAACAGAAGTTTTTATTTCTTCAAATGACCTTTTCCCTTCTTCACTCCATCTGAAAGTTGGTGACCCCTTCATCATGTTCAGATATGTGGCGAGTCTTTTCGGAAAAGTCAGGAACAAAACGCCTAAGAAAGTTCACCTTTCCGAAGAAAGAATGAACACCAGTCTTGCTTGTAGGTAGAGTAAGGCTCTGAATAGCCTTAACCCTTTCAATATCTATCCTCGTTCCTTCTTTGCTAACCACATGCCCTAGCAACTTCCCTTCCGTAACTCCAAAAACGGACTTTTTGGGATTTAGGGAAATTCCATGTTCTCGGCACCTGGCCAATACTTGCTCCAAGTGATCACAATGATCACTTCGTTGTTTAGAGAACACGGTTAAGTCATCTAGATAAACTACAATGACTTTTCCCATCATACCTTTAAATGCGAAGTCCATGGCCCGTTGAAAAGTAGCACCAGCATTAGTCAGGCCAAAAGGCATCCTGCTGTAGGCAAATGTACCCCAGGGAGTAGTGAATGCTGTTTTGAATTGATCTTCAGGCGAGACTTCAATCTGATTGTAGCCTGAAAAACCATCAAGCATAGACAGCATTTCTGATCCAGTTACTGCTTGCAGAACTTGATCCATTATCGGAAGAGGGTAGTTATCTTTCAGTGAAGCTTGATTCAAATTTCGAAAGTCTACGCATATGCGTATCTCGCCGTTTTTCTTGCGCACTGGCACAATATTTGCCACCCAAGTGCTGTGATGGATAGGGAAGATGATTCTTGCATCCAGCATCTTCTGAATTTCTGCCTGGATGGTGCCCGAAATCTTCGGATTATAGTGCCTTTGCTTCTGGCGAAAGGCTTTGACATCTTCTTTCAGCGGTATGTCATGCTGAACGTCCTTTGGCTTGAAGGACTTTAGATCGGCATAGGACCATGCCAACACATCTATATATTTCTTCAGCAACTTGACAAATTTCCGCTTCTCTTCAGGCATGCAACATTTGCCAATGTTTACAAATTGCGGATGTGCCTCAGAACCTATATTGACTGGTTCTGTTTCTGGGGATGAGTCAGGAACATCTTGCTTCTTCTTTTTCATAAAACGGTCGTGCCTGTCAAACAAGCGCTCCAGAGAAACCAGGCCCTTCGGAATTTTATTTCCTTTGAGCTGACATATGCCGTCCTGCTCCTCTGATTCATGGTTTTGACTGTTGATTGATTCACGGCATGTAGAGGTGGATCCTTCAAAATACAACTCATCAAAATGTTCTGATTTTTCTAGAAAGGCAATGAGGTGATTATCATCGTTGAATACCTGCCAATGCTGAGAGTTGTCTGGCACGCTCGGGCGGAAAACCACTTCAATGGTGTATTTGTTCATTTTCAAACCCGGGTGTGGGAGCATGAGAGATGCTGAAACGGCCAATGAATCGGCCATATCATTTTGAGCTCTTGGAATTGCCCCTATTGAAAAGGCATCAAATTCCTCAATGCTGTCCCATACTGCGTTACGGTAGTGCCTGAGCCTCTCATTTTTCACTTGGTAAATCCTTTTGACCTGATTTACAACTAGCTCAGCATCACCTTAAACTTTTAGATTTTTAATTCCTCTTTCCTTTGCAGCTTGCATACCGAGCAACAGAGATTCATACTCAGCAGTATTGTTAGTATTGAAAAACTGCAACTTGAAAGAAAGAGGAATTACCTCCTCTTCGGGAGATATCAGCACAATTCCGGCGCCACACCCACTAGTCGCGCAACTGCCATCAAATTGCAAGGTCCAGATCTCATTAAGATCCTTTTCTTGAACAAAAATGCCCTCTGTACCTGTCTCGGTAGATAAGAAGTAGTTCCCCATCCCTGATGATTCAAAAAGGATTTGGGCTTTGGGGTCCTCAGAGCTAGTAACCAAGTACTTCTTTTGCGATTCTGGTTCTAAAGTCTGCATCACACCTTTGACGGGTATTCTAGCTTTAGACCAGTCCATGTGAATTTCTCCACCAACTTCGCTGCAAAAGCTTCTTCCCAGCAGAATTCCATAGGCTGCTGGAATGTCAGCAACGAGAACGGTCATCTTTACCCTCTTTTCAGGGAATGCTGCAAACGCAAATTACGCGTCTTTGATTTGACCAATCAATGGCACTTGCTTGGTTTCCAATGAATAACATCTGCCGAACGGTTTGGTAAGAGTGAGGCCCAAAGCATGGGTGAATTTCGCCGGCATGACATTATCGGAAGCTCCGGAATCAATTATGCAGTTGCTCAACTTATGGCCGTTGATTAGGAGAGAGAGATAGAAAGGTTCTATCTTACCTGATGCAGATGTTGAAGCAACATTTATGTGGGATTCAGGGGGAGTGGAAAGGATTCCTTTTGGGGAAACCTGTTTAGATGTAACAGCTTGACTCTGAATATATTTAGTTAATCTTACAAGCTGTTCGGGATTTGACTGAAGGTACTCAGCTTCAGACATTTGGATCTTGGTCTTTTTTGCATGATCTATTATATCGAATGCGGCCAAGGGTTGCGTTGGTGAGGGAATGAGTCCTTCACTTCGCGATGGTGGAACAGGGTTACTGATCTTGATAGGAATATGAGGGGGCTGATCTGGAGGAGAGCTGGGCGGAAAAGACTTCTTTGCAAAAGACTTAACTGGGAATTGAGTAGGAAGAGGATTACCTCTTCTAGCAATGGTTGGAGGCACGTTTGACACGACCTTCTCTTTCTGCGCATGGGCAGCAACTTCTGCTTCCTTTCCTTGCGAGCGGGTAAAAACAACGTATGATTGTCCACTTGCATAGCCCTAAGTACTCTCTTCTTCATCAGATTCATCCTCATCAAATTCCATGTATCCAATAGTAGAGTCGCCAGTCGGCTCACCGACATCTTGATCATCTTCACCTTGAGATGAAGGTTCTTCATAGTACTGCTCTTCCTCTTCAATTTCGGCCAAAGCATTGACCGGAGGAGCTTCAAGCGCCAACCGTGGAGCAGTTGCAGGTAGACGCGGTCTTTGTGAAACATTTTTGGGAACGAAACTCCTTCATGGAACGTCTCGGTATGAAGAACTAGGAGCCTGGGCCAACTGTTTTTTTAATGCGAGCAGATCATTCGCCATCTTTTGGAATGCCGGATCAGACGAAGTAGCAGGCGAGGGATCTGAAGATTTGGACTTTGATGATTCCTTTTTCAACTCGCCAGATATTATCAAATTGTCTTCTATCCAGATGGCAGCAGCCTGAGCGAGAGGTAGAGTAGCTACTCGCTCTTGAAGGAGCAAGAATTTGACTTTTGAGCTCATGGCGTTCACGAAGAAACACTTCTGATTCTCCAGTGTTGGAAGCATGGCAGTAGGGACACGGTTGATTAATGCATTGAACCGGGCGACAAAATCGTGCATAGTCTCATTGGCCTCTTTCTTCAGGTGGGTGATCCATGATAGCAACGCAAATGCATCTTCTGAAGGCTTGTATCTGTCTTCAAAAGCTTCCCGCAAGGCTGCCCAACTGGTGATAGATGCGGCTGGCAAATGCTGAAACCATTCAGCGGCGGGCCCTTGTAGAGTTTCCAGAAAAAGGTGAACCGACACATCTTCGTGAGTCACATCCAAAATACTACATGACATAATGAAAGTAGATATGTGGGAATCCATGCTTTGATTTCCGCTCCCGTCGAATTTAGGAAAATTCTTTCTGTTTCCATGAGGGAGCGCGTGAACTGGATGTGGCAGTGTGAGAGGACCCATAGCATTTTCCCATGGTACTGACATTTGAAAGGCTGGAAAAAGAACACGAGCTGGGAGGGTGGTTCCACTGAGCAGTAAGGCACTACAGAGGGATGTAGATGCTCCTTGTAAAAGACTTTTTCTTCGTGGAGGTGAGACACTCCTGGATGACCGGCTAGCCGAGCTTAACGCTGAAAAACGTGCCGGTGTTACGCTGAAATTGTGCCTTTGAAGCAAATCGAAAGTAGGATCAACTTCTCCACGGGCTCTCCTGCTGCGCGTAAAAGGTTCACTTGCCAGGGTACCTTCTAGATCTGCGATATTATGGCGTAGATTTAAACTTTATTTTTGGGCGTACTTGCTGATTTTCTGGTTTTTCTGACAAAAACCAGCAGCATGCACTTTTCTAGATATTTAAATACTATCCTCCTCGAAAAACCGATTGCGGTTAATGACAAATAGCAGCGAGGATAAGATGGCAGGGAAGAAAAGCAGGCTGATTTTCAGATCTGATCTTCACTTTTCAGAGGGTTTCAAACTTTTTTGAAAACAGTCAAAAACTCAGACCTACGGAAAAATGTTAACTTTGATAAAAACTCAGCGAACTAAAGATCTGTAACTAGGCCCGATCTATGGATTTCAGAAGAAAATTTTCAATTTCGGGCACTTTTGCAAATTTTTTGGATTTTCAACAAAAGTTCAGATTTGCAAACTGGCAGCGATTTTCTTATATTTTTCTGATTTTATATTATATCACCACCATAGATCTGACAGATCTATTTGATCCCCAGCGGAGTCGCCAAAAACTGTTGGTTCGAAAATCTGTCGCGTGGACAGATCTATGGATAGACGAGCCAACAGTGTGCAGGGCTTAGCCCCTCTTTGAGACAGCAAAGCGAAACTGGTTTATTGCTATTTCTACTAGCAGGAACCTATGCAAGTCTCACAGATTCTGCCTTCGGGGGTTGGGATCTCATCCCAGTAGAGTGTTCCAGGCTGCGAAAAGAAAGGAATGAAAGAGGGAGAAGAGAAAGAACAGATCCGAAGGGAGAAAAGAAATGAATTCCAAAGCAGAAAGGTCAGAAGATTTATGTTTTTAGTTTGGTAGTAAACAGAGCCAAACCTACTTGCATAAATAAACAAAGCAATACTGATAAACAAATGACGGAAAAGTAGATATGAATCCAACAGATTAAACACATACAGATCTAACGTAAGAAAGATCTAATGTATAACACAGCTATTGAGCACAAAGTCTGAATAATTGTATTACTGTTCTTTTCTGTTACAAGAAAGCTCAAAGTCTTTCTCTCCTCACTTCTATTTCTATCTAAAAAATGTTCACCCCCTTTGAATACAACAAGTATTCTCATATTTATAGAAGATGAGGGAGAGAGAAGGCAAAATGGAGCCAACCACTTATTTACAAAGATATTTACAAAATATCTAAAAGTCATGTTGACTTTGACAACTTGGTGGATGACATCATCCCATGATGCAACATGGATGATGTCATCATTTGTATCAACACATTTTAGACATTTCAAAAAGAAAGTCGGAGAATAGAGAGAAGAAGAAGAAGAAGAAGAAGAAGAAGAAGCTACTCATCATCATCATCCTGTGGCCGAAAAGGGGTTGCCTGTTTCTGATGCTGCTCAGGTGATGATATGTGGAACTGAGCGCGGTATTCCAAAAACTTGCTAATCATCGGCCCAAATTGATCCTGTGATGGATCCTTGTGCCGTTCACTGATTGCTTCGCAAGTCTCCCACTCGTCTATGAGCTTTTCCGGGAGTTTGGAATAATCTTTCTCCGCCTCGATAAGGAACCCGATGAAGTCCCTACAGGCCAGTAGGTTGTTGATAGATTCAGTGTCGAATGTGACCTCTGGCCCTGTCCCTTGAGAAGCTATCTCCTTGAAGATCCGGATAGTGTCATCAGCTGATCTCAAGGTAAGGGAAGGAGTGAGCAACCCTGGAGTCATGGCGAGGACAATTTTCTCCATTTGATGCATTGCATCCAGGGCCTCTTCCTTTACCTTGTCTATCTTTTCTAAAACAAATTCCAGCTGATCTATCTGATAGTCCAGAGTGGACATAGTTTTGTTGAGGGCCCTTGGATGACCGAAGACTCCGAACTTGACCAGATCTTCGACTGAACAGTCGAACATTTGTTGAAAGGTCTCATGCTGGAGTCTAGCATGTTCTAACTCTTCTGATATCGGACCTGCTAATGCTTGGAGTTCCTTATTCGCCTTCTCGATGTTTAGGTATAAACTGATATACTCGGCGATTACTCTTTCACTATCCTTGAGGATCTGGCTCCTCCAAGCAGAAACAACCATACCCTGCTCGCCGATCTTTGAATACTCATTGATCTTCTCCTGACTGAGCAGCTCAGGAGTCTCGGCGGCAGTTGTGGGAGGTGCACTTCCCATCTTCTGTAAGGCTTGAAGCAGGTACTTGTTCTGCTCCTTCAGTAGCCTTTTCTCCTCTTTCGTTTCCTGAAGCTTTTTGCAGAGTGCATCAACTGCGGAAAGAGCTTCCCCCTGGAGACTTTCTGAGGATGTCCCCATTGTGACTTGGGTCACGGTGAAATCTGTCAGAGAAAGATCTTCTTTCTCTTTGAGGGGGTTGGGGTACGCTATTTCCATGACTCTCTCACCTGCAGCGCTCTTCTAGAAGTGTGTAACCGGCTTGTGCTTCTTTGCTCCTTTAGCCAGAATGACCGAAAAGTCCATCGGAGCGATGGGGACTTTCCTCTTTTGTTGGCTCAGCTGCTGAGAGATCCAAGCTGGTTCTATAGAAGAAGGACCAGAGACAGAGGGGGAGGCAGCAACGGTAGAAGAGGGGAAAAACGTGGAGACACGCGGGGGCGGCATGGGAAGAATAGCTGAAGAAATGTCCACGGGAGGAAGGGAAACCGCAACTGCAGAAGACATAGGAAGGGAAGGGAGCTCAGAGATGAGGGAAGAAATAGAGGAAGACAAATCAGCGAGGGAGGAGAAGATAGATGAAGAGGCAGGGGAAAGGGTAGAAGAAGGGGCAGAGGACACTACCAAAGGGGTGGTCGCTTGAGTCACTCGAGGAGGGGAAGGAAGAGAAGAAGAAGGGATAGAAGGGACCTCTGAAGTTGTAGCGACGCCAACATCCTGGGTGGATGGGCGTATAGGACTATCCTATGTCAATTCCTCATTAAGAGTTATGACTTGTTCTGGCTCTGAGGGAAGAGGACTTTCAGGGGCTTCCTCTTGAATGGTGCTAGGTTCACCTTCCACACCTTTGCCTTTCAGCTGCTTCTTTGACCTTGGAGGTGCGTTGCCCAAAGGGGAAGTTGTGAAATCTACCCCGAGGTAGATTAGTCCGTTCATGCGGCACCAATGCTCTGTTCTCCGCATAGTCTCCTTGACCCTCTCCTCAATTGTTTGAGGAGCCTTATTCCTGTCAATGGCCGGGAAGGGCCAATTGTCCCCATCTGTGTCATTATACACCTTATCTACTTCATCTTCCGTAGTCTGGAAGCCTTCGGGGACAATGGCCACTCCGTATTGGATGATTTCTGCCAATGCTAAGTGAGAGTGATCCTTTCTTCTGAGTTCCACCTCATGGAGAACGTCAATGTAAATATCCTCAATTTGAGGGACATGGATCGGATCGAGCTTCGCTTTTGGCAGGCAGCTTCTTGGGTCGAAGGTAGGCCTGGCTAGGAAGTCACGCTTCAAATTGAGTAGCTCCAGCTCTGCGAACATTTCCTTTACCTTATGGTGGGTGGAGCATGTGTATCGGCCCACTTTGAGGGGGAAAGGAGTTCCACCCTTCTTTCTTTTGAGGCACTTCTCATGGTATGTGACCAGCTGCCTTGAAAGTTCTAGTAGAATCAGCTTAGGCCCAGCATACCTTGGTAGCCTGGTTGGCTCTCCCAAAAAGTTGGCAGCCCTCAGATAGGTGAACGTGGGAAATTGGGTGAACAGGGACCCCCATTTCTCTGTGACTGCCACTATGTTTTTGGTCGTCCGGCTATGAGTCATGTTTGGCCTCAGGAGGCAGATGACCTGATAGAAGAATGCATCGTTAACTTTTGTGAAATGTTGGATGCTATTCTCCAGCCTCAGCTCTGGGTAGTAATCAAATATCTTGGCCTGAGGCCATACTCCACTTCGGTTCAGCCCCGGATAATCCCTTTCAGTTGCAGCAGCGTAGACTACGTAGGAGTTCATATGGAACACTCCTGTTGTGGCAAACTGTTGTAGCTGCTCAGATATGGTGCTGTTTATTATTTTCCCCCAGTAAAAGCGCTGATCGGGCAAATTCTTATTCATTGTCTCCAGGTACCACAACATCCACTTATGGAAATAGTGGGCATCTGAAAGCCCGAAGACTCTGCTCAGGAAAGTGATAGTATCACTAAGTTCCTCTGAGAAATCGCTTCGGTGGATAGTCTGAGGCCAGCGGGTCACCACCTTCTTGTTCTTTAGGTAGACCTCATTCATCAACTGCATGCACTGGTCTTCGTTGTCTTCCCAGGCCTTGATGCATTCTCGTTGGCTAACAGCCACGTAGTTCCGGTGGTGAGGGATGCCAAGCATTAACTCAAAGTGACGGGCAGTGAGGTTTATGACTACCTCGCCCTTACTGTTCTCGACACATCTTGTGTCTTTGTTGTAACATTGCGTAATCACCATCATGAATTCATTGTTTACAGCGCTGACGGGGATTCCTCCGGTGAAGTGCAGGGCACTGCCTATTAACTTGTCCATCCATGGACTTCTTGTAACTTTTTGAGTCCTAACCTAGAACTCATCCATGTCAATGTGACCCAATTCAGAGTCTCTGACATCCATACTGCACTCAGCCTATGATTCGGGCATCCTGACCTTCTGATATTTGTATTTCATCTCTTCTTCTGTCAGCTTAGCCTTTCCTCTTGGTTTGGTGGGTTTCTTGCTTGACGTAGACATGTGTTCTTTCAAACTCAGTTGCTGATCTACATGAAGAAGAAGTGAGACCCAATCCAAAAAGGTTGAATTAGTCATTTGATCTTCCATTGGAAAGTTAGCAAAAGAAAGAGTTAGAGATTTTAAGGCTCAGGGCGTAGGAAAAATGCAACTGGCAGGCCAAATAGATAAGGCGCACAGAAAAGGAATGTTGCAGAGGTTATACTGGCGCCAAAGGCGCATGGCGCATGGATGAAGCAGGTTGCATTTTATAGCAGGGCGCATGGAAAGAGTATGTTACATGAAGGTTCAGTGCGCCCTTTGGCGCATGGATGGATTATGTAACATTAACAAATGGTGCGCCAAAGGCTTTGGCGCAGTGCATGAAGGGTTTACACAACATCATGTTACTGCAATGGAGGGTGCGCCCGTGCCTTGATAGCTTTATACTTGCGCGAATAAGGCTTGTGTTACATGAAAGCTGGGTGCGCCCCTTTGCGCATGGAAACGGGATGTAACATGGATAAATGATGCTTCAAAGGCTTTTAAGGAGGCGCGGGATTTACACTTGTAGCATGCAAAAAGGGCGCGCTTTGAGGGCGCATGAGTTCTCGGTGCAGCATGACAAGAGGGTTCGCCATTGGCGCAGGTTTTGGTCATGTAACATGGCGTGTAGATGCGCCAAAGGGCGCACCTATTTTAAGTGTGACAAGACGCGCCAGTGCGCCATAGGACTAAACTAAACTTTACTTTCTTTTCTCCATTTCAAAGGCCACTTGGACATACAAGGTTTTTATAAAAAGATTCTTAGACCAAGCCATTTCAAAACAATACTCTTTACCAGCAGATCTGGAAAGAGGGAGGAGGAGGAAAAGAAGAGAAGAAAACAGGACAGCACAGGGGGAAACTAGCTCAAACATATCTCACTTTAACACTGGCTAGCAAACCAAAATACAGACCAAGAACACCCAAGGAACCGAAAGCACAAAAATGGAAAAGAGGGAGAACCTCTTACCTTGAATATATAGCAAAAATTGAGAGCGGGTCCACAGGGCGACAAAAACGATGAAGCAGAGGCTGACAAGTCCAGAGAGATCACGTGCTCGACAAAAAGAATGAAAATGACATTGGGCGCGCACTGATATATATAGAAAAACTTGTCATCAATGCGCCAACCACTTTTGAAATGGCGCATGAAAGTTGCTGTCGACAGGGGAAAGCGTGCGCCCTTTGGCGCACGAAAGTATTTGACAACAGAAGATTGAGCGCGCCTTTGGTGCACCATATGCATTGTCGACATGAAGTTATGTGCGCCGTTTGGTGCACCGAAACTTGGTGTTGCATAGAGATTATGTGCGCCCTTTGGCACACTGAAATACGTGTAAACATGGAAAACCATGCACCAAAGGCTTTTAAGGGGGTGCACCAAAACTTCGTGTTACAAGGTGAATCCATGCGCCCAGCCAAAAAAGGCTCAAAAAGACTAAGTTCGAAAACTAGATTTCCCGGGAAGGGATTTTACAACGTTTCGATCGCAAGGGATCCCTAACGAGGGATCGAAACAAAATTTTTGGTATGGTTATCGGTAAAATTGCCCTTGTCAATTTTACGGGATAACAATATGTAATATGTCTATGTATATTTTTATTTGTAAATGTGACTTTCTCAAAAGTAACATTTGATTTATTTGATTTATTAAGAAGCTTTGAGGTTATTATTGTATATTTTTGTTTTATTACAAGATTCTTATAGTTTGAATTTGGTGAGTTGGCCATTTTCCTTTGGTTGCTGATATTTCTTGGGTTTTATTTCTTTTTGGTAACTCAGAGATTTATGGTTTTTGAGGCCATTTAGCTAAATGTCATAAAAAATGTTGTGGTTTTTCTTGCTTGTTTGATGTGCTAGTTCTATTTGTTCATATTTTGTATACATGTCATATGAGGGTACTCCCAAGATGTGAGTCTACATGCTTGGTGCTGCAGGACATGCCCTTAGTTTTGAGGTGATGAGAATTTATTTTTGTAGGGCCATAGAGTGATCCAACCTCATAAGGATACTTGATACTTAGTGCTCCTACAGTGGAGTGACATTTGTGACACTTGGTCCTCCTATGGTGGAGAGACATATGTAATATTTAGTCCTTTATGGTTGACCAAATCCTATGGTATTCAATCCTTTATGGTTGAGTGACTCTCATGATGCTCTATTTTCCTCAGTGGAGTGGCCTTTATGATATGCAATATTAGTTGGTGGAGTTGATAGTGATTCATGTTTTCTCTTTGCATATTAGGATGATGTTATTCACTGCTGAAATAAATATGATATTCAATTTAGACTTCATGGATTATGTCACTCTTTCATAATTGTAGTTTACTGGAGGAAAATGTAATTTTGGGTTATGTGCATTCACCGATAGGAAAACTTGATGCTCTTACCTTGTTCTTTTAGTTCCATTGAGAAGATATTGATGTACTAGAATATAATTTTTTTTATGACATATATTGATATACTTGGGTTCTTTGGGGCATTATACTTGGAGAGATGTGTTACTTTTGGTCATGGGGAACATGTTATAGATGTTTTTATGTCATAATATTTTGTTTGTTTCTATGCATACCACATTATACACCTATTGGTATGGAGTCTATGTTTTGGGGACCGTGTTTCAGGTGATCTATTACAACCCCCTCCTTGGAATGTGGGTGTCCTCTTGGTGAGGAAATGTGGTGATTTTATAATAATATATTCATTTCATCTTAGACTCATGGTTTGTTATAGTTTTTTAGAAGTGATGGGTTTGGTACCCACTTGTCGAGTGATCTTATTCTAGGGTATTTTATAACCAATTTGTTCTCCCTAGTATTGAAACAAATTTCCTTGAACTCTTAAAAGTAAATTTCTAGCTCCACAATTTAGCCTTCATTGAGTCTCTCAGTGTAACTTGTTAAGATTGTTGGGGTACATTGGTAATGTTATTAGTCCTTGGGAACCCCTCTTCATCTTGGTATGTTCAGTTTTGTTTAATGGTCACTTGTTTAACCTTTTCACTCTAGACACTGCAATGTAACATGGTTGGACCTTGTTACTCTCTATAATTTAATTTGTGAACGTAATACACATGAATGTATAAGAAATATATCCAGGGGATGATATTTTTAATACTCAATGGTTAATTGTGAAAATTATGAAATTTATTCCTCACTCCGACCTTTTTTCTTAGCACGAGAAACAATAATTATGTGAAAATAAAAAAGTATTCTCTCAACCTCAATATCACTTCCTTTGGAAGTCAAATAATCCAATTTGGTCACTTAATTGATGGGGTGAAATTTCATGCCAATATTGGTGTTGGTCTATGATGTCACCATTTCACGGGATGTTACGAATGAAAAAAATAATAATTGAAAAACTACAAGAATTGTATTTATTAGTGTACTTATAACTTGTGTCTCATAATTGTGATTAAAATTGGAATAATTTATGTAATTTAGAACATGCAAAATGTATTAATAAACAAACTTGGTTGTAGGGGAAATTTATTGTTTATAACTCTAAAATCTAGAAGAGACGTGAGTTATATGGTTGAACCAATTGAAATGTGTACTTTTCATTACATTGTGAACTTTCAATCTTGGTTACATACTAAGTATTGGTTGTAATTTTGACTAGTATTTTCCCCATCTCTTATTTTGATATAACAAGATAATAAACCTATATAATGCATATAATATAAATACACATTGGGTTATATTTGGATCTTCCATTGTTTATTATGGTCTTATAAGACCTACGAATAAGGTTTTTATTACCTTGATAGACCCTACAACTTGTTAATAAACAAATTGTTTGACTCTAAATTACACCATGCTAAAAGGGGAAACTAATTAATTCTCCCACCTATCATCGATGATGGCATCCTTTAAAAGTGGTGTTGCCTCTAAGTGTGCAATTCACCCTTTGAGTTTGACTGTGAGTGGTTCTTATTGATGGAGTCCTTAACCATCATAACCCTATTGTTTTATAGCTCAAAAGGATTGTAAAATTGGGTTCCTTTTTTTAAAAATGAACTTATATCTCTAGTTTTGAGGGAAATACCCTCCCTTTGGACTTAGCGGGTCATTGGTGACCTAGGTTGATTGGAAAGTTTAAGCAACATATGTTAAGGATTTGGAGAAAATATATATGAATCTTCCTTTCCATTTGAAAGGAACGTACTTATGTTTCCTCTTGACCTCTTTTGGAAAATTTTAAAGGGCACCTTATTTTTTGTGTTACTTAAGAATAATTTGGGAGTTTCCCTAGTAATTTTACTAGTGTTGGGATATCTTTAGACACTTACTTCACCTAGCTCGTTCGAGTTTTCCTATGGCCATAATGGTAAAGCTTGTGATCACTTTAAACTTATAATGCGCCATGTTGGGTTAGAAACCGGTTAATTATTTTCAATAGAGAATGGTGGCATGTTTCAGGATGTGGAAGTATAGACTTCATATTATCATAGAAGAAAATTTAATTAAATTTTAAACAAAAATGAATAGTTTTATCATTGATTGGTTTTCTAAATCAAAATTAGTGGGTGTGTTATATGAAATTTGAGCACAAGTTCAAGATATGGAAACTCTAAGACGAAGCTAGTAATTTTTTTTTTGCTTGAGTTACCTAGGGAGAGGGCCCTAGCCCTTGTGGCATCACAGGCTCACACCGATCGTGGAGCCATCCAAGGATGGTAGTTTAAGCTCTCAGTGGGTCCACAAATTAAACCAAATAATCACGGTGACCTATCATTAGGGTATCTAAACCGTCGGTAGTAGGTTGCCTTAACACAGAGTTGAGATTTGAACCTTGGACCTCCCAATTAAAAGGAGACCCAAGAACCATTACACCACTACCCATTGGATAAAGCTAGTAATTAATTTAACTTTGTGATTTTATGTGAGATACTTTGGTATTATATTATGCAATTTCAATGTGTTCTATACACCCTTGTAGACATTGTTGTTAAACCTAGTTATCCCCATTTTCATTAATTTTTGTGTTGCATGATCCTACATCGTTGGTCATCGTAGGGAAAGTGCTAGTTCTAGTGAAAATACCCAAAATAACTTTGAAGTGGAATTTCACGCAAGATGGAAAATTTATATTTCTCATTTGGTGTATGTAATGTGTATGGGTTGTTTTGTGCACATCATGTACGCACAACTTTTCAACCTTTCCGAGATGATAATTGTTGTCCCTTGAATTTTGTTTAAGTATTGTAATAAGTGAGTTTATGAAAGAGTTGAAGAATCATATCAGAAATTGTGCACCACAATCAAGTTTCACTCTAGTTGAATCGTAATGGTTCCAACATAATCATAAGGAAGAATCAATCAATAACTGAACAATCTTGCATAACAGAACAAAGCTTGCACATGTAGAGAAAGACAACGGAGTGTCTTGGAATTCTCATAAATGAATAATGAGATGGTACATATAAGGTACTAAGTAACCCTAGTGCATGACTCAATAGCAAACCCTAAACCTAACCCTAAACCTAACCCATGTGAGATGACCCTCCAATATGTGAGGAGGACATCATAGGATAATTCACACCAACACCCCCCTTCATCGAAGCTAGGGTAGTGGATATGATGAGTTAGACTAAAAGAGAAGACACCCTAAACAACTAAAAAAGATGTGTCAATGGGGCCCGACAACTAAAGGCCTGATAAGGTGCCCATATACAAACATAATCTTCCTAGAAGAAAAAGAAAAGAAGGACTACATAGCCTAAAGAAGATGAGCAGTTGCAGAAGACCCCACCCCAAGAAGAGATCGTAAGTGAAGAAACTTCATCTTAGTGAAGGGATTGGTAAATAAATATGCAATCTGATCAGCTGTCTGAATTTACTGAATGTCGATGATGCCATCATGAATAAGCTCTTGTATAAAGTGCATATGGATCTCAATGTGCTTTGTCCACTGATGCTGGACTGGATTTATACAAATAGAGATAGTGCTCGTGCTATCATAGTAGGTTCATGGATTTTGGTACTTCTGAAGGGATCTCTTTGCAGCATACAGTTGCTTATAGTCCTTCACAGAATGGAGTCATAGAAAGAAAGAATCATACTTTGAAGGAGATGGCCACTTGTATGATTCACTCAAAGTCTCTTCCTCCACAATATTGGGCCAAAACTATGAATTGTGCAAATTACATTCAGAACTGTGTTCCACACAAGGCAGTAAGAGGGATGACACCCTTTGAAGCCTGGTTTGGACATAAGCCTGATGTTGAGAAATTTTGAGTATTCAGATCTAATGCTATGGCTCAAATTCCCAAAAAGAAATGTAAGGCTTTGGAACCAGAATCCAAACCTTGTATTTTTATAGGGTATCTTGATGGCATGAAGGGATATCGATTGATGAATCCTAATTCTCATGAGCTGTATATTGAGAGAAGTTTTAAGTTTGATGAGTCTTCTTCGACTTCTATTTCTCCACCTATTGAGGTTCTTTAGCTCACTAATTCAGATTCCAACTCATCAGATGATGATGCTGTTGAGCATGCTCCTCTTCCTGATCCTCTTGACCATCAGACCTCTGAGTCTTCTGATTCTAACAATAGTGATGAAAAGGACTATGTGACTTCTCACTCAAGTGAAGAATCATCTGAATCTGAGCCTGATCCTCCTAGTCCTCTTTGGGCTAGCAAAACCTTGCAAAGTGCTAGAGATTTAGTTGGAGATACTTCAGATATGAGACGTACTCGCTCAGATTTCATTGGACCCCACTCTTTCTTCACCTCTACTCTGATAACATGAAAGAGTTGAAGAATCGTATCAGAAACTATGCACCATAATCAAGATGCACTCTGGTTGAATCGTAATGGCTCCAATGTAATCACAAGGAAGAATCAATCAATAACTGAACAATCTTGCATAACAGAACAAAGCTTGCACATGTAGAGAAAGACAGTGGAGTGTCTTGGCATTCTCATAAATGAATAGTGAAATGGTCCATATAGGGTGCTGAGTAACCCTAGTGCATGACTCAATAGCAAAATGTAAACCTAACCCATGTGAGATGACCCTCCAATATGTGAGGAGGACACATATGATATCTCACACCAACAACTTATTACTTTTTATTTCCCTTTGATGTTAGAAGGTGATGAGATATGAAAGAGTACTGCTATATCTAGGTTGTTGTTTGACCTTATAAAACCATTTTTTGTTATGGTTATTGGTTAACCACATGTAAAACCATCCTTTGTTTGTAGGTTGTTAGTAAACCGAGTGTAAAACTATCATGGTTGTTTGTAGGTTGTTAGTAAACTAAGTGTAAAACCATCATGGTTAGTTATAGGTTTGTGGTTAGCTGAGTGTAAAGCCATCATTTGAGTTGGTTAGAAGTACAAGATAATGTTTTCCCCCTGTCCACACTAAGGGGGGAATGTTATGAATAACTATTTGTTAGTTCTCACATTATTGTATGGGTTAGATACAAATTAGAGTGAGATATTAATATTGTGATATTAATATCATATTTGTATGTACGTGAGTTAATATCACCATTATAATATGGATATGAGTTGATAGAGAGATATGTGGGATATGTGAGAGATTCTAGCACTTGTTGAGAGATATATGGGATTGGTGATTGATCTTGACTCCTTGTATAAAGGAGATCATCCTCTTATATAATGTAACCTATTACAAGAATAAAGGTGTCCAAATTGAATCCAAATTTTCAGTTTTATTGTTTATTATTGTGTTATATTTATTCAAAGTCAAGACCAAATTAATAACTTCCCCATAAAAAATTTATTGAAGAAGTGACCTTTATGTTGTACATCCTACTATTTCAAACCTCATAGAGAATTTGTGACAATGACAATGCAGATAAACTTATTTTTGGTAGATACAATATTCTTTTTTTATTAGATAGGGTAAGAAGTTGGTTTTGAGGGGGACCAAAAACCCAAAAAATATAGAGGAGAAAAATATTTTATAATAAGGAAATGAGAAACGGACTCTACTAGTGGCTAGGAAAAATAGGCTCAACCTGAAAAAACCACCTTCCAAACCAACAAAAGTAAGAAACAAGAACTTGAAAAGGCTCAAGAGGCTTCTCGAGAGAAGCTCTGAGTAACCCGCCTAACAAAAGTTTTGGGGTGGACTGAAGTCCACCCACCTCCATCCAACATGGAGTCCAAAAATTCATCCCTCATTCCAACATTCACAACACCCTTACCAAGATCCACGATAAAACTTCCCCCCATTAGCACCATTCTCCCCCAAACTGCATCCTCCAGATGTCCTCTGGATCCACCCAACAAGACACCCCCATTTCAAAATTTTTATTAGTCAAATCCTTCCCAAGGAATCAGTCAAGGATGTCACCATCACCAAAAGTGCCAACAAACCCCTCCACCATCTGAGCACATCCTCCAATATTGTCCATCCTCGTCTCCATATGCATCGTGACTAGGGTTTCCATCGTAATATCCTCATTTTTTTGGTCACCGTTATGTTTAGAATTTTCCCCCATCGAATCATCATCCACCTAGGTGAAGGCATGTTCCTGGAGTGGATCCTCCTCCTCACAACATGTCCTCGCCTCATATTGTACCCATCTACACTTGCTACAAAAAATCAATGAAATCTCCACATCAATTGACTATTCCCATCTCTCTACTGAAGAATTCATGAATATTATTTTGTGTAATTTTGAAGCCACAGGGAAATTGATGCACAATCTAGTGAAAGTCAAATGGAAGTGTTCCCTGGTGGTAAGGTCAACCAATATCAGTACCCCTATTGATCTAGCTATTCCTAAAAAAACTTGAGGGTCCCAAAATTCCAAGGGGAGAGTAGCGAGATGAATCTAGACCGAGAGGGACTGAAATATAAAATCATGTGGCACTTCTAGTTCCCAGCGGTGGAGACTAAGAGTAGTATTTCCATAAAACCATGGATCCCACTACAAAACATTTTAAAGATCTGACTCATCATTGAAGCATAAAATAAAGCATTCACCTACAAGTGCCTTGATTTCTACGCTGTAAGCCCACTTCCATCTGCACAACTCTCTCACAAAGTCAATGTTCAGTCTTTTTCCTGTAAATATACATACTAGCACAAATTTAAATCAGGCCTTAGCTCTATTAATGATAGATGGTGGGATTTCCAGTCATGGATCAAAATATTTCTAGGAAGGGGTTAACTTACAAGGCTCTTGGTGAGCCTCACCAAATTTTTTTGCAGCCCAACTGATCACCAAAACTATAATTTTATAGTGATAAATATGAAACAAAAGGTTTAAAGTAAATTAGATCATGATTTAAATGTAGAACAAAATATTTTACTAGGTGAGTGTCGAGTGTTTGAATAGATGACGTATAATATTCTTCATTAATAGTCTCTTATTCCTAGATACACATGATGTTGATCCCAATTAGGTTTGAGTGGAACATATTTTGCTGAGACAATCAACTACGTGGGAGTATGCAACACCTTTAAGAGTTCATTATTCTTATCCCTTATAATGAATTCCAGGAGGATGTCTAGTTCTAGGGGAGGGGGATGTAGTGCCCACTAGTTTCGCTCCATTTTATGATGATGAATCCATGTTTTGTTTATGATCGAGACATTTGGATTGATATTATCATGACTATTTTCTTTGAATACTTATGATTTTATCGTCATATTATCACTTGTTGCTAACTTGTCCTTGGTAGGATGATGTATGAGGCATACGATGCCAATTCACTACTTTTATCATTATCAATTGGTTTATATATGATTTTTTGGGTATTATTGATATAATATTTACATGAATTATATTTTGGATATATTATGGATAATTGTCGTAATGGTTAGTTGATTTATATATACATTATTCTTTCATCTCCTTATCTTGAATATGCTAACCTAACTTGGAATGTTGTGTTTGGGACCATGACGCCAATTCATGGGTATTATTATCATCATATAATTTTGATATGTTGATAATGGATTTTGATGGATTTGAAGATTAACACGTATCTTGTAAAAGAGTTGTGAAATGTACCATGGTGGATTGTCATAATTTCTAACATCTTGTATAATGGATGGATGAATTCATAACTATTTGGTTAGTTACTTATGTATGCATTGATTACTTGCGATGTGTGTGATTACTAAATTTAGAATATTTCATCAAGTAGGTATGATGTTTGCGATCGAGTGTGTAGGTGGCATGCTCACGTCACAGGAGAACTTAGGACTTAGGGGTTGCACCTCCAAGACTGTACAACATTTCGTTTGAGCCAAATTGTCTCCTCTTGATTTATCGACATTACTTTGTGTGTTATTGTCTTGATGAAAATATTAAACCCGTTATTCTTACTTGTGTATTTTTCATTTGGTTAGACCCTTTGGCATGGTTGTCTCCTTTTTAAATTAATCTAGTGTTATCATCGTAATTGCTTGTTTAGGCCTCTTTTAAGGGTCAAATGTTTTCCATTTTAATTAGGGGTGAATTAATTAAGTTTATATTTGTTTAAGAAGGTTTTGGACACATAATCATGGAATATGTGGGGCCCATCACCTCTGTAAATGTGCCACTTTTCCAAAATCTTGAATTTGGGCTGAAATGGAATTTTGGAAAGGTTCTTTGTACGTTGAGGGTCACTCTTACACCAAATGGACCCCTTGGACCATACCTATGGGTAGGGGAATATTTCAAAGGTTCAAAAGGGATTTTCCCTCCCTTTTGAACCTCTCTTGTCCCCATATTCATTTATAAGCTTGATTTTGTGAACCACTTGGGAATTGTGATAACATTTTATTTTTGTTTTATATTATTTTGTTGAAAATTATCCTCCATTATGATTCTTGTATTATTCATGAAAAGGAATTGGTGTGACATGGATTTGAAAAGGGGATGGGTGACACATGTCACCATCTCATAGGTTGGTGTCTCTAAGCTTATTCTTACTTAACCCTTCATTTTGGAGAGGGTTGGGACTTCTTGATTCACTTTTTTTGGAACTTGTAGGGATCTTGGAAGAAAAAGGGAATTTTTGGAGGTTGGGCTTGAAATTTGGAGTTTGGATTTTATTTCAAGTGTGAGGTATGTCTCACAAATTATACTTTGTTTTTTTTATCTAGCATGGAATTTTTGATGTTTTCTTGCTTGTGTTGGATTGTTGTAGGGTTATGTAAAAATTGTTTGGTTGTTTGTATTTCCTTATTTTCTCCATTTCCTCTCCCCATTTTATGAAGGAAAGGAGAGGTAATACCTTTGTGAGGTATGAGGATACTTGGTGGATTATGGTTATTTGGAAAAGTGTTGATACTAATTATATTATATGGAAAATGTGAATACAATGGGTCTTTTATACCTATTTTCACCCACTTGAGAAGCATTGAGTTTATTGTTTATGTTTTTGGTGTTTGATGGTGTATATGGGATCACCTTTCTCCTCACCTTCCTTTTGAATCTTGGAGGCATGCATCCTCTCTCTCCTATGGGATTGGAGGGCAGCTATAATGTCCGTTACTTATGGAGATGGCATGTAATTATGCCAATTGGTTGGGTGGAAAATCGAACCACCTCTCTTATGTTTGGAGACTTCCTATTTGAAGATGGAGCATGGTTCTAAATATTTTCATATATTGATCATTTCTTGGAGTTTTAGAGTTTTTTTAAAATTATTTTGACACGTTACTCCTTTTTTTAGTGAGGATTTTCCACTTGTATTTTAAGAGTATACTATATTCTTGAGATTTTAATGAGAAAAGGAACCTAGTTAGTCTTCATGTTTGTTGGAATATATTGAGGTTGTATTTTGAATCTAGTTATGGTAGCGAGGAAATTAATTTATAGTTGTGGTATTCTTGTATGGAGAGAGGGATGATGTATATGTGTAGATCTCACCTTACTTGAATAAAGAAAGAATTAACTTATGCAATTTGAGATTTCACATCCTTCTCAAAATGGATAAATATGGGACGACATATTCTATAACATCTTTAGATCCCTTATCCTATCTTCTTCTCCTTTAAATGCAACTTAGTGTATATTTGTAATCATCCTCTCTCAAATGAAAGGTCATGCTGTCCAATTGTGTGGCTAGGGATTTTGAGTTGCATACATTTGGCATGAACTCATAAAATGCATTAAGTGCCGTAAAAATGGCTATAAATGGACTATGTATATTCTGGGACACTAATACAACGTGATTGTGGATGTTTTATTCCCTTTGGATTATATTTTTGTCTTATTACCTATTTTTTCCTACCATTTAATGTTGTGTGTGATTGATATTTGCATGAGGTTTTGTGTAACTATGTATAAAAATGGGGATCATCAGGGTCTGATTTGATGTATGGTTAGTTGTTTCTATTATCTACCTTCTATGCTCTATGTTTGTTTTTTTTCCCAATTTCTCCATCTTAGGGAGGGAGATCCTTTGTATTTTGGTGCAATCAATACCCCTTTTAGTTTAAGTTGATGCTTTATGCTCCCCCTTTTCTCTTGCAATCTCTAGCTTAAGTAGGGGTAGTATTAGTATTATAGTAATTAGGTGAGGTGACGACCTTTCTCGAGAGGGTTTTCCCAAGGATCCAAGGTACCACACCTTGGCAACATTCTGATGTTATCACTAAGATAACTATGTTTGCTAGAACTTGGTGATCTTTCACGGGTGCACACATTTCAATGCCAATAGGAACCAAAAATCAAACAAATTAAAGGGAAAATAGAACTCCATCCTAATCAAACATCACATTCTAGTTTTACATAGATAAAAAAATTCACAAGATTTAAAACAAGATCTTATCTCCAAAATAACTCTTCTTGTTGAATAACTTTTAATAATCTCTCTTCCAAGACAAAATCCAATCCACCCAAGCAACATAAATACCTTCCAAAAATATCTAACTCTCATAAAAATCTCTTAAAGCCAAAATTTGGTGAATAATTACGAAGAGAAAACAACACCCCCGAATGGAGTTGGAAAAGTGTCCTCTTTAATCGAAAGAAAAATATCCTCTTACAGATACATATAATCCCTCTTACAATTCACATGAGTTTTGATTTTTCAACTCAAGCTTCTTAGGGTCTCACATCCAATTACATGTGCTTACTTTAGGTGCACTATTTAAGGCAATTTAGTGGCTCAATGAACCTTAAAATCCCTAAAATACATTGGAAAAAACTCCACATCCTATTGGTAAAGTACCAAGGGTCTCTTTTCAAAAGAAAAAATTCATATAACTTGTCAAACAATCCTCTAAAAAGTAGTTGAAGTGTTCATTTGATTTTTGAGAGTGATTAAACTAAAATGGGAAATCCTAGCCTAATCTGATGCTATGAAAAGTAGTAAATAATAGCTAAATAAATAAAGGAAATGAACCAAGAAAATAAGTAAATAGAAATGTAAAACTCTAATGTGCAAGAAGGGTAAAGAAATATTTAGTTGATTCGAAAAATATGCGGGACTATGTCGTAGTGTGAATCGGGAAAATAGGAGGAGGAAACGACCACACAAAAGCCTCAAAAATTACAAATCCAAGTTTCTTGACTGGACTGGGGTGCTTGGAGAGGGACATGGGCATCTATGGGTGCATTGATATGTGGAAATAGCTTGAAAACCTCCTCTGAGGTATCACTGGATGTTCACCTGTAGTTTCTTCCTATCGCACTAACTTCTCTAAATTGCATTGGTTGTCACTACACACCAGAGATGAAGGAGAGACCTATAAAACCCCAAGACAAACATCAAACCCCTAAAAAATAAAGATGCAAATGAAGGGGTTAGATTGTCCTCAGTGGCCACAATGGTGGACTTACTAAATGAGCATTGCACTACATCTCAGACCTAATGTAGTTCTATGTGTGTGTGTAAATCATGCCCTAGGTTGCTCTTGTGCCACTCACACTTTTTGAAGTAACGAGTAATAACTAGACACAAAATCTAATAAAATGTGTGCATGGAAACAATATACTCCCCTCCTATGAAGTGTGATGTAGATGAACCGACCTTGTGTGTCTTTTGATGGAGCTAGATGGATGCAATTGTAGCTTTAGGTGCATTTGATGGATACAACTCTAGATAGGAAGTGCTTAGTGCTTGGTCCCTCATTATGGTCTCATAACTTTATATTTATATTGTTCTCTTGTTCTAATTTCGTAATTAACCCTGAAAAGGTTGACCACTAAAAATATGGCAAGCTTAAACGGTTAGAAAGTGCCCAAAATATGGAAGTGAAGTATAAAGAGGATCAAGGTAGCCAGAGGGGACCAGGGTGCCATAGGTGCCCCAGTCCTAGTTAGGTGCCACATTCAGGAATAGGAATGACACATATTGACAAAACAGACTAGGCAAGTACATGTGGAAGGTCGGAAGTGACGATAGAAAGTGAAATAAAAATTCCAAAGGACATGGGTTAATTAGTACTTTCTTCACTCAAAAACCATATGAATAGTAGTATGAGACCAAGAATAAATATTGATTCAAAGTGCATGATTTAGTGACTACATTTTCCCCCACTTTATGTTGATGAGTGGAAAGCTCAATAACATAAAGCAGATAGAGATGCGTACTTGATAATCCATGTAGAGTGATGTAGATATGTGCTGAAGGACTAGACAAAGCATGGAGTGATAAAAAGAAAGATGGAGTGTGGAGACTAAAGATGCAAAATTGTAAAAAGTGATGAGAGTAAACCAAGGGTAGAAGCACGTGTGTACATGCCAACATGTGTAGTGTACCTACATGGTTAGTATCATGTGTGTACTTGCCATGTGTGTGTTTTTTTTGACTACTTGCTTCCCATATAGATAAACCATCAAAAGAAAAGATAATCAAGTATTCAAATACGTATGTATATGTGCAAAATGTATGTATGTATGTAAAGAAACATGTGAAAATAGTATAAAAATTACAATGAAAAAGGTACATGTGCACCTCATTTGCGATGAGACAAAGAGTGTAGAAAGGATATCCTATAACTGTCGGAGTAGTGCAAGTTTTTTGAGTAATCTCACACCATTGTGGCTAAAGTAGTGTAGGGAGAAATCTGTGCTATTCTTCAACCTGTAACTATTTCCCTAAGAATGGTTAAGAGAAATCTGTACTATCTAATTTTTTGGGTGGTCTGATGCCACCAGACGAAGTAGTGTAGGGAGGAAAGTCCACTGTATCCTCCAACCTGTAATTGCTCCCCAGAATGCTAAAGACAATGTGTCTTGTAAAAACTACTATGTATGGGGTTTTTAGACTGGTCTGAACCCACTCATTATAAACTAAACTATGCCATGGATGACGACTATAGACCAAACTGTAAACTATATAGTAGATTGAACTGTATCGGTACTGTGTGTAAGACCCCAAATGATGCCCCCCGTTTGGGGGCACATGCGATGTTGTGGATAGGAGGATAAAAAACTAAAAGAGGACTTACCATGTGTGTATATTGAAACTGTGCCCTACAGGGGGACGGGAATGTTCTTGGTAAGAACTAAGGAACATACAAACAAGTGGCTAGAAAAAAGGTGTTAGTACAAACAAGCATGCATGTAAAAACAAACAATGTGTAAGCTAGAACATAAGCACATAATGTAAAAACTCAAAGAGACAATCATAGACCATGTAAAAGTGGGTTAAAAACATGGGACACCACTCACAGTGTCGCAAGACACTCAAGGCCATCATGGCTGAAAAAAAGAAAGAGTGTGCACACAATAAAGGGAAAATCTCACAAATAATAACAAACAAGAGACAATCAATATCAAACAAATAGAGATATAACCATGGAATCAAGTAATCCTGCAAAATAAATGGTACACATGAAGCACCCATCAGCATGTTAGAAAGATAACCCATATGTAAAAAGTGTTTAAAACCAAGAAAGTAGTGTGCTAAGTACAAAATGAAACAATAACTAGGGTTCATTTTAAGACAGCTCTATAAAATTGTAGGTGGAAAATACCTGGCGAATTTCCCTGGAACCAGTTTCAGTGAAAGGTGAATTTGACAGTATTCTAAAGATGAATTTTGACCTATTTTTCTGAGCCAGAGAAATCAGAGTTCCAGACATGGTTACACCATTGACACGTGACAATACGACGTCAACAACTATTCTTGACGCGTGTCAATATAACGTCAACAGAACCCATCGACGTGCGACAATGCTTTCTGTTGATGCGCATCAAAGGCTTCTATTGACGCGTGTCAATGGTCTCTATTGATGTGCATCAATAGGAAATTTTGATGTGTGTCAATAGAGGCCATTGGCGCACGTCAACTGAAGCCATTGACACGCATCAATAGAAAGCATTATTGCGCTTCGATGGGTTCTGTTGGCGCGCATCAATGTGGCCTGTTGACACACGTCAATGGCTTCTATTGATGCATGTCAATAGAATGCCATTGACACGCATCAACAGAGCCCATTTATGCACGTCAACAGAGGCCATTGACACGTAGGATTTGGCCTATAAAGACCCTCCCACTGGTCATTTTCTTGTTTACACTTTTTGGCTCTCAATTGTTTTTTGCAAGTATCCCTCATTATCAAAGACGCAAGCACAACTACAATGTCAACTTCACATGCTTCCCAACCGCAAGCTCAGGAAAAAAATTAAGAAGAGAATCCATCCAAACCATGGCCAAGATCATCTATAGGAATCCCTTGTGCCCTCACATCCATAATGTTTTAAAGATGTCTTCTGAATATAAATATTTGATGGATGCGTGTGAGTTTACTGGGCTCATTGACATGGCCCCATTTTAAAACAGATCTGGATATTTTGAATTACCTTCTCTCATCCTACAATTCAGAGGACGACCTTTTTTATGTGACTTTGAAGAATGGCCAAATTTTCTAATTCAGTATCGAAGCAAATGACATCCATCGGTTTACAGGCCTTCCGTTTAGAAATTTACCAATTGTTATAATGAAGGCTACACTCCTAGAAGAAGACAAGAAATTTCTCAAATGAACATTCGGTTTCCATGTTGATTGTAAGTATAATTCGTTTTAATTCATTATTTTTGTTTTGTTTTTTATTCTGATACAATTTGGTGTTATAAATTTATATTAATTCCCACTGTTTGGCATTTACAGCCCATGTTAATAAATCCAGGCATGGTGTGGATACGTAAGCAATTGCACACCACTTTCTTGCTGCAGTTATTTCATTTTTTCAATCCAAAATAGTTATGCAGGGTCGCTAAATAGATATACCAAACTGGGCCATTACATACATACTTGCCACTATCTCCAAACAAAAATTTGATTGGTGCACCTATCTATAAAAAAAAATAAGAACTGACATAACAAATTCAAAGCTTTAAGAAAAACCTGTCATTTATTCCACAAACTATCTCCTTGGCTTTAAGAAAATTAAGAGACACAAATTCAAAGCTTTAAAAGATAGAAAAATTCCTACTTGCACTAACGAGAAGTTGATGAAGTTGTCAATTCCATTTGAAGAACAACATATAAACTATTTAGTTTGTATTTCAATTTTTGACATTGCACTGCACAGTTATTAACAATTTACAGTTTTGCAAAGAAGATTTATTGAAGCCCTTCCATGAAAAAAGGTGTTATCAAGAGGAAGAGGCCAATAACACACTGAGGCTTCAGGAGACTCCCAATCTGAAATGGAAGCTCACTCCTCTCCGAACCCTCAATAGTTTGAACTCATTAAACGCCAGAGAAGTCAATACCTTCTCATATATTATTTACAAATTCCAAATTTGTATTTTTATTTTCCAATTTAAATTTTGACCAATTGAATTGACATAACATTTAATGTTGATGACACTGCAAGGACTTTAGACCATAAACGTGTTTCGGAAACTCAACCTTCTTCCCCAACTCACTCCATACAGTCACATGCATTCGTATATTCTGAACAATCACTGAACACTACTCCTACATGGCCACCCTTAGCACCGCGAAAAACTACCCCTTGACAACAAGGTACAACTTTTCAATACTACACTTAATTTTGTAGTTTTTTACCTTTTTGGATTGTTTTCCTATTTTTCATTGTTTTTCTTGAACTTTTTAGCACATTGCAGTCCTTCTGATCAAACAATGGCACCAACACCCACTCAACCAATAATTTTTAAAATGACAACTAGAGGAACAATGAAAAAGAACATTGGTAAACGCATGCCAATTTCTTTGGCCCCTAGCGGGACACTAAACATTGCCTCCTCCTTTCAAATTCCAACGCTCTCACTTGGTGCCTTGCCCATTGCAACGGGCATATCAATTTTGAACAATATAAATTTAGATGAAGATTATTTGGTCATTGATAGTAATGACCCGATTAGTTTTTTCAATACTTGTGAGATGATTCAAGGCCAACAGGTATATTTCAATTTAAACATGCTTTAAAATATTGAATTACATTTCAATTTAAATTTATTTATCTGAATCTTGATTAATTTTATCACAAACAGGATCAGGCCACCCAAAGGCAAAAACAAGTAGTAGTTGATCTTGCCGAAAGCCCTCATACTTCTCCAGCAAGATCATCTTCATTAGATACAAATAGTGAATAGTTGCTACCTTTTCCTTTGGAAAACTTAATTGGTTATGATTGTCAATCCCATGTCAGTGAGTTTATTCTACCTCATATCAATCATCTCATAGAATAGGAGAGAAGGGCTAAAGTTCTTATCAATGAGATTATTAGTTGTTATGAAAATTATTGGCAAAGGGGTAGTTTATATGCTGCAATCCAGAATCAACTTGCGAAGATGGATTCCTTACTTACCCAAGTAAGAAGTGGGACTATCACATATAATAACAACTATAAAGACAACATTTTGGATAAGACATTAAAAAAATTAGAAAATATTAGTGTTGAGGCCTAGGCATGTTTTAACAAATGGTATAATGACAAGGTATCTGGTAGCACTTGTAAATGCCGAAAAGAGATAGAGTGGTTGTAAGTACTATCACTTTCAAACAATCATTCTTGTTAATTTGAAATTTTCATTTTTTAGTAATATTTTGAATTGACATTACTCTTTTTGTGTAGTTGAAATATGAAAATTTGAAGAGTCAAGCAAAGGTATTGCAAGTTCACTTGGAAACAGCGAAGAACAGTTTATCCGCAGCAAAGAATTTGAAGCAAAATATTGTTTTGGTTAACAAACAAAACAATACACTAAAGTGGATAATTAAAGAGCACGAACTTCTACCCTGACATATTATTCAAAGCTAAGGCAGCAACTGATCCAAATTTACTGTCGCATGGAGATGTGAAAAATCATGAAGAAATAATTTTAAAAAAATTGGACAGTGCTGCGGAAGATCTTATAAGTTATGGGGTTATTTCAGCTCTTGGGGAAATGGGTACAGCAAAAGTGGAAGAAACTGTTGGGGAAAGGAGCATAGGAGTAGAAATGGATAAAGAAAAATAGGGTTAAAAACTTGAAACTTTTATTATTGTGAAAACTTTAAATATTGAGTGTGGAAAATTTAAATATTGAGTATGGTATTTGAATTTAATTAGATGGATTTGATAGCCTTTTAAAATTTGAAATACTATATAATCTTTCATTTTGATTGCATATATGGATTTGATATGGAGTTTATGCTTTTTGGTTTACTCTTAATGGTGATTGCATTAGATGGGGATTATCATGAATTATCATGAATTATATGTATGTTTCTTGTTTACTTGGATTATCATGAATTGTATGTGGACGTAGATGATGAATGATGATAATGGATAATTATTTTACAAATATGGAATGATGATAGATGATGATGAAATATGATGAGTGATGATAATGATATGATATATATGAATGATGATCAATTTAATGTGGACGTAGATTTATCTTCAAGCACAATAACTCTTCTTCTCTAGACATTTAAACTTGTTTTAAGATAATTCTTCTTCTCTATACTTGTAATGATATGATCATAATGTCATTAGAATGGATATAGATGATAAATAAATGGAATATGTTATAATGGATATAGATGACATTAATGATTAGAATGGATATAGATGAAATTAGAACGGATATACTTGTAATGATATGATTATGAATTGTTTTAAAAACATGGAATTGTTTTAAGAAATTTAAATTAGATAAATAATTGTTTTAATAATAATTGTAGTGTCAGGACTTAGGATTATGATAATGATATGGTGATGATATGATATATATGGATGATGATGAATTTTATGTGGACGTATATTATAAATTGTATAATGTATCATGGATTATGAATTGTATAGTATAGAAATATCTTCCTCTATAAAATTCAATTGTCATTTTATCCCACAATTAAAAAAAATATCAAAGCATTTTGCAAATAAAAAAAAATAAATTAAACATAAATGTAAGAAATCAAGAAAGAATCATCACTCGTAAGAGATAAAACATAATTGCAAATATGATAGGGTTTAACTTACCTCTTGTGTATTAGATTGCTGTGAAATCATCAATGGTAATGTGCTAGATCTTTGTTTTTAAAAAAACTCAACACGAGAAATGGATTAGTAGATAGAGGGGTGAGTTGCCTGACATTGTCAGTCCGAGAAGTACCAGCTTCCTTGGATGGATGTCAACCCACGTTTTCAAAAAAATAAAAGATTGTATTTGAATAAATGTAAATATATAGACCTGTAACATCTTTAATGATAACAAGAGCTGAAAAAATGTAAAGTAACAAAAAATAAGATTAAGGTGAAGAAGATACCTATTTAAAATTGAAATCATCACTGGTAATGTGCTAGATCTTTGTTTTAAAAAAATTCAACACAAGAAATGGATTAGTAGATAGATGGGTGAGTTGCCTGACATTGTCAGTCCCGAGAAGTAACAACTTTCTCGGATGGATGTCAACCCACGTTTTCAAAAAATAAAAAGATTGTATTTAAATAAATGTAAATATATAGACCTGTAACATCTTTAATGATAACAAGAACTGAAAAAAAAGAATAGTAACAAACAATCAAATTAAGGTGAAGAAGATACCTCTTTAAAGTTGAAATCATCACTGCCTCTGATAATGTGCTAGATCTGTGTTTTTAGAAAACCCAACACAAGAAATGGATTAGTAGATAATGGGTGAATTGTCTAACATTGTCAGTCCCAAGAAGTACCAAAAAAAATAAAAAGATTGTATTTAAATAAATGTAAATATATAGACCTGTAACATCTTTAATGATAAAAAGAGCTGAAAAAAATGTAAAGTGACAAACAATAAGATTAAGATAAAGATAAAGAAGATACCTATTTAAAGTTGAAACAATCCATTATCAATAGCTTCATCAAACTCGATGTTGTCTTCTGTAGAATGTGACGATGAACCAATTACACTCTCAAGGTTGGGAATATTTGTACTTGTAGCTGTATTATTCACACCTCTTCTTTCACAAAGGGAATTCCAATGCGCAATTTCTCTGTCGAACGGAAAGGTTTCGATGGAGTATCGAGAAACATAACACCTCATGCAACTTTCTAGATTTTTATCCAACCTGTTTCTCAGTTTTGATTTTATAAATGCTAATGCACTGAAAACCCTTTCGTCCTCCACAGACCCCAAAATCATTGTTTGGCATAACTCATATAATCTCAAATATTCACTGATATCTTCTTGTAAGATAGAACTTTGATAGATTCCTCGCCACAACCTTGTAATAGCACCACTTTCAGAAGGTTTGTCTAAAATTTTATATTGGTTCCTCATTGTTGTTGCAAAATTTGTTGATTGAAACTTTAATAAATCAGCATTCAGTATACCTTTGATTTCCATACCCTTGATCTCTGAAGTCTTTGTAAATTGTTCCATTATTGTACCCATGGATTTATGGAAATGATTTCTGAAAAAGTCTTCACGGCCACCTTTAGTATTCCAAAAATTAGGATTCATCACACCCATGGCTTCCAGAATTTTATCTTTATAGAAACATTCCCTAATTTCTGATGACAAGGTTTCTGAAATTTTTTTAAGCTTTATTCTTGTTTCAACTATAACAGACTCAAAGAGATTACGTGTCACGGGAACATCTTCTCATTTTGATCCTGTAATATCTTGACGTTTTTGTAAAATGTGCAGTGGTATTTCCCTCCCATTAACAGTGATGCAGAGGTGATCGTGGATATTAAATCTCAAAAAGGTGTTAGGATTTTTAAGATCTAATAAAGCTTTCCAATTCTCAAAAACAGGTGCATCAAAACTATCTTGGGAACAGTACAATATATCAAGACTTTGACATACCATTTTTCTCATCCATATAAAATCCACAATATAGATTAATCTGCCCTGTGCATGCTTCATCAGTGTATTGATCTCCTTTAACATTGGGAAGAATACCAACCAATGTAAGCAATGTCTCCAAATCAGTTAAATGGAACAACAAGTCCCTTGCCCTATCAACTTCATGACGGTATTTGTGCATGAAACCAACCAACGAAGGATACTCCTCACGAAATCTGCATGCAGGTTCATACAAAGAGATCCATCTAGTCTCCACATCCTTAAGAATTTTTTTTCCATCTGTAATTCCAATTGCAAATTTTTGGAACTCGAGAAATTTCTTTGGGATGCTTGACATATAGGCATGAAGTTCTCTTATAAGGTCTTCTAATTTAGCAAGATTTTCATGGTTGCTTGCCATTTTATACACTAAATTCATTATGTGAGCCATACAGTGAATTGGTAGCATATATGGGGCCACTGTTGTTTGTAATCTAACACACAACCTTGTTTGGTGACCCTACATGACAGATGCACCATCTGCTCCAATGCATACCAACTTCGTAGCAATTTCATAATAATTCATTCCAGCAATATCTTTCAAATGAGAAGCAACTATTTTATGTAGGATTTCGGCATTGCAGTTTTCAGCCATTTTCATAACACCCAACAGATGAGGTGTCCTTATATGATTTTTTAAAGTATAGATGTGGATACATACCCATGTAGTGTAGTCGACTACTGTCACTTCATCAATTGAAAGAGAGATAAAATTTGATTTTTTTACATTTTCTTTCAAATCTTCCTTGTTTATCATTGAAAGACATTTTTCCATTTCCCATCCACTAGTTTCAAACCAATGAGACTGAGGTACATTCATCATTCCATTAAATTGATACAAAACTTTGAAATCGAGGAAATCCAAAATCAGTCTTCCTTTTTTTAGTATGTGAAATAGAGTAGAGAATTTTATGAATTTTGCATGTAGATTTGTTTGTTTCATCTTACCAATATGCGATGTGATCGTTCCTCCCTTTTCCAAGAGATGTTTGTGTTTTTTCTGCTCTGCCTCATATTCCACTGTGTATCTAACATACATGCATTATTTTTCAGTTTTTCACCTATTTTTTTTTATTTTCAGGCCATCCACCCCTGTTATAGTCAAATATTGTTTTCCACAATGTTTTTATATAGTGTCCAGCTTCAGTTGCATTTTTTGTTGCTTTCTCAATTTCCACGTACATATTGTACATGTACATTCAGATGGGATCTCTTCAGAATTAGATGATTTTACAGGTTCGATAAATGGAAATTTAGCTACCCAATCAAACTTGTATGTCCTACCAATGGTCCACATATTTTTGTTTGTTTTCAATGTTTTACTTTTTTGAGTAAAATTTTGAGCAATATCACAATCACCTGGTTTCCTCTTTCTTAGAATGGAATTTGAATTTGATTTCTATGTTCCATTTTGCTGAGTATATGTATGTGTGATATCTTAATGCACTTCTGGTTGCACCCCAACAGGAACAATATCTTCAAGATCTGGCATATTATTATAGGTGTCATTTGTTTGACTTTGATACTATGCAGAATGCATGTCCACCTTAATAATACCTTCCACACAGTCAGTATTCTGATTCTTTGTGGCGGCATCTATATGGTTGGTATTTTCAATATCTGCATCCATAGAGTTTCCAAAATACTTGAAGAGTAATTTTTTGAGATTTCTGTACTTACTTTTAGGTTCTTCACATTCTTTAAACTACCAGTTTCCATTATTTTAAAGAGAGTCATGCGTCAGCAAAAAGAACCAAGTAGTGACTCTGTCCACTGTATGAGGTCTTTGTCACATGTCAACTCTGTCAGGTCTTGTCGCATGTCAACTACCTATTCCCTGTCGCATGTCCAATGTTTGAAGTTATTGTCATGCGTCAACTTTTCACTTATCCCATGTCAAATGCTATGCCCTGTTCATGCGTCAACTCTCTTTATCACACGTCAAACCTATTACTTTTTCACATGTCTCTAATATCTCTTTGTTTTTAATATATCCTTATCACACATCAACAATGTCCCTGTCGTGTGTCAACAACTAACCCTCACAGGCTAACACTAATCTCTAGTGCTTAAGATTATCTCTGAGTTCAAACTTCACAATATTGGTAATTTGGTAAGCTACTTGAGGTATACTACCCAAAAAATCACCTAGGTTTTTATAGGAGATGTTTTCAAATGAAGGCGAAGCTAACCCCCCCAAAAAAATATACTATATATTTTAGGCGAATAGGACACCGACCCGCTCCAAAAAATTCACCTTTTCAAATTTTCCTAAAATGAAATTTTCACCATATTACGAATATTCACCACTAAAATTATCCCTGATAATAGCACTTATAGTATGCGATTATGGATACCCCCAGTAAACGCTGTGGGACTGGTAGTAGCCTAGTATCCATGCTATGTGTAAGAGACCTATATCTATGATCACGAGTAGAGAAGGACATGAACGTGCATGTGTGTATGGTAAAGATAATGAAATACAAGAGATTTATCTAACATGTATAGTAAAGTGAACATGTAAAGAAAAATGTAATCAAGAGTAAATGCTACCATAAAATGTAGTATGCTATGGATGGATGGAATGGAATGTAGTATGTATGATAAGAGTCACGTTCCCCCCGAGTGAATGGAGTTTTATGTAGTGAGGTTCATTTAGTATGCCCCCTCAGCAGTCAAGAATTAACCAAAAACAAAAGTTCATCATCGGGAAATGGTCAAACTATGTGTTGTGTATAATGCGCTATGATGAGTGTGTGGTGATGAGACGTGACATAGAGATGAACTGTGTGTGACCCTATAGTGTAAGTGTATATCATAACTAGATGAATAGGAAGGAGGTGGTGATTTAGCCTAAAGCATATACCACTAAACGATGTAAGCTAAAGTGATGATATATCCTATCACAAGATGATGCTAGAAGAAGTGACCTTATAGCCTAAGGCATATATCACTAATCCTAGGAATGTCACATGAGAAGATCAAATGATGAACTTGTGAGTGTGATGTGGTCCAATTTTTTTGTATACCCTCAACAGTCCAGTGTGGACCGTGATAATAGAGTGCATCATTTTCATACTATGTTCACATGTTTCTTTACATACATACATGCATTTTACACATATACATGCGCATTTGAATACTTGATCATCTTCTCTTTTGTAGGTCCATCTGTATAGGAAGAAAGTAGTAAAAAACAACACACATATGGTGAGTATACACATGATACTAACCATGCATGTACACTACACACATTGGCATCTACACACGCGCTTCTACCCTAGGTTACTTCTTATCACTTTTTACACTTTTGCATCTTTAGTCTCCACACCCCATCTTTCTTTTTGTCAATCCACACTTTTTCTATTCCTTTAACGCGTCTCTACATTACTCTACCTGGATTATCAATTACGCATCTCTATCCACTTTATGTTATCGAGGTTTTCACTCACTAACCTAAAGTGGGGGAAAATGTAGTCACTAAATCATGTACTTTGAGTCAATATTTAGTCCTGGTCTCATACTACTATTCATATGGTTTTTGAGTGAAGAAAGTATAATTAACCCATGTCCTTTAGCCTTTTTATTTCACTTTCTGTCGTCACTACTGAGCTTCCGCATGTACTTTCCCAGTCTGTTTTGTCATTATGCATTATTCCTATTCTTGAATGGGGTGCTTAGATAGGACTAGGGCATCCCAGGTGCCATAGTCCCCTCTGGGCACCCTGATCCTCTTTGTACTTTGCTTCTATATTTTGGACACTTTCTATCCATTTGAGCTTTCCATATTTTTAGTGGTTGGCATTTTCGAGGTTAGTTACAAAATTAGAACAATAGAACCATATAAATATAAAGCTATGAGACCATAATGAGGGACCAAAAACTAAACACTTACTATCACCATCTAGAGTTGCATCCATCAAAGCCAACTAAAGCTATAATTGCATCCATCAAAGCCAACTAAAGCTACAATTGCATCCATCTAGCTCCATCACATGGCACACAAGGCTGGTTTATCTACATCACACTTCATAGGAGGGGAGTCTATTGTTTCCATGCATACATTATATTAAATTCTCCATCTATTTATTGCTTGGTACTTCACAAAGTGCAACTAGCACAAGAGCAACCTAGGGCACGATTTACACACACACATAGAACTATATCGGGTATGATATGTAGTGAAGTGATCAGTTAGTACGTCCACCATTGTGGCTGATGAATACAGTTAGATCCCTTCATTTACATATTTCTTTTTTAGGGGTTTGTTCCTTGTCTTAGGGTTTTTTAGGCCTTTCCTTCATCTCTGGTTTGCAAGGAAAACCAACGTAGTTCAGAGAATTTAGTGCAGCATGAAGCAACTACAGGTGAACATCCAATGACACCTTAGAGGAGTGGTTCATGCTATTTCTGTAGAGCATGGTTCCCAGATATTAGACTAGGGTGCCCACAGGTGCCCCTGTCCCTCTCTAGGTGCCCCAGTCTAGTTAGAAAGCTTAGATTTGTGCTTTCTAAGCATTTTATGTGGTTGTTTTCCTCCTCTTATTTTCCCAGTTCACATTGCGACACAGTCTTGCATCTTCACTGAATCAACTAAGGATTTCTTTACCCCTCTTACACATTAGGATTTTACATTTCTATTTACTTAGTTGCTTGGGTCACTTTCTTTATTTATTCAATTGTTATTTACTGCTTTGCATAACATTATATTAGAATACTATATTCCATTTCAGTTTAATCAAAGAGGAATAAAGTGTGTACTTGGGGAAGGATCCATCTAAACATGATTAGAGAGATCTAGAAAGTGTTTAGGTTTACGGGATGATGACAAACATTTAAAAGCTAAGAGGTGAATCATCTTGAAATAATAAAAATAAATAATTTTGACGTATTATATGTGGTAATTTGTATAATCATCCATAACAATAATAAAATACAACGAGACTAATCATGGTAGGTTAATTTTGCAATGGAAACAACATGCCTAATTCTCTCACATACTACCTTAGTCTCACTTGTCACCTACACACTTAATGCACTTATTAAATACATCTAAACAATATTTTTATAAGCCATATAAATTGATAATCAAGTACAAGATATAAGCCGTCGAACAAATTCAATTAAATAGGTCAAATATGTTAACATCCAAAAACTACCAACTAAATATTAATTCAACCAAGTATTAATACTCTAATAACTTACAGCATAACAAATACTGAAATCTTTCATATAATTGATTTATTTTATAAGGTGAGACATCCAATTGGGCATATAGTGCCCCAAACAAAACATGGAGATTATCATATACATATGAAAGTAATACTGAAGTCCTAAATCATCATAACGTAAATGAAATTAGCATCCAATGCTTCAATAAAATTGTTAGCATTCAAATATGTGAAAAATAGACTAATAACACTTAGGGGTTAAAAAAGTTGCACCATATACACACTTGCACATGCCAATTGCACACATTCTTCCAACTAACCCATTTAAACTAATATACTCACAAGTCATCAAAGTTTAACATCTTGTCTTATATCTATGCAATAAGTAATTCAACAATTAGGTTCACACATAGTTAAATTCAATACTTCCAATCACATTTTAATAATCAAAATTACAAACAAATCATAACATAATCAAATGTATGATTACTATATCATCATAAAACATGATGACTTTAATCTTAAAATTACCACATATTATCAATATAGGACATATCCAATAGTTATTCAATCACATGAATATTTTTTAAGTTCTATATTCAATTAATGGTACATGAGGATTAACCAATTTATTTAATTTAAAGTGAATTAACAATAATTGTTTGTTATTCAATTAATGTAATAACCTCCAAATCATCATTTTATGAGTCAGTCTCAAATCTATTCATGAAAATTTCAACGTATATCCTGTATAGATCTTAACTTAGTTTATTACGTTTTCCCAATCTTTTCATATAAGAGAATTCACACTATTTACTTAAATCTTTACACATAAAGATCCTTATTATTATTAATGCAATATTGGTAATGTTTTATAATTTGAATCATGTTTTAATTTTTTTAATTTTATTTTACAAACATATAAGTATGTTGTGCTAGGTGGCTAAAATTAATTTAAAAATTGAATAGTAAATAAATATTTAGAAAATAATTTAAAAACTTAATTAGGTTGAGTATGTATGCAATACACCTTGATATATTTAAGTTTTAAAAAAAATGTGTTTGGTCATTTTATGCATGTTTGGTCAAGTTCTGGGTTATGAAACATTTTACAAGTAAAACAAAAATGACAAAAAATAGGACAATTATATGCATTAATAATATAATCAAATAATTAAAATGTAAACCAAAAAAAATGTAATCGTATATGTATCCAATTATTCAGGAAACAACACAAATACTATTGTGAAGGGTGAAAGTTTGGTGTAAGTCTTAGAATAGCTTTGGCTCAAAGGCATAAACTATCTTAATGACCAACTTGACCACTCTTCCAAAAAAGAAAAATAAAGAGAGTGAAAACAAGTGGAACAAATGTAAAAATGAAGAATTTTTAAAAAATAAATATTAATGAAAATAGTAAGAAATTGTAAAAAAGTAGGGGAAGATGTCTGGTTGTAAAAAATAAAAAGAAAAATTGTAAAGTTTTCATACGCGAGGTAAAACTAATCTTCTTAAAAAAATGGAAAGAAATAAAATAAAAATCATGCGGGAAGGAAGACTATAGAAAAAAAGAAAAGGAAGGAGGAAAGCTATGAAAAAGAAAGAAATAATAGTAAGTAAAAAAGAAATATTTCAAAAACATTAGGGATCAAATTTAAAGTTGTCAATGCCCTTTAAATGTATTTCAACTTGTCATAGAAGAGTATATAAAAATTTACATCTTAAAAGAAATATAAAATATAAAATTATATGTCAATACTGAAATGAGGTCACTTATGTTAATTTTTCATTAGAAAGGCCAACTAAAAAATCACTTGTCATACAAATATTAAATGATATGTTAATTTTTATAAATATTAAATTCATTTTAATAAATTAACTATTAAATGAATAATTGTAGCAGTGCATAACTCATACTTACTTTCTATTTTCTGTGTTAAAAAAATTGTCTTTCACTTTACACAAATCATGCACAAAATATAGGGAGAAGATGAATCACCACTAAATAAGAAATTAGTTGAGTATTTCTATTTTCATTATAGCAATATTAGTTTTTTAGTTTTTTCTAGCCACTAAATCAATTTGGGGATTTTATTCTCAATCCCTTATTTTATTTTGGAAATTGGGTTCTTAAATATTAGTTGTTTCTCTGAATTTTGTATTCAGATTGTTGTTAAGATAATAATCCTAATTGTTATGTCTCTAACTTAACAACCTTAGTATAGTGTAATCAATGGATGGATTATTTAAGGACTCCTCCATGCTCTAAATTACTCTTGTATTCAAGATAGATTAAGGTATGTAATATTAAACCACATTTAGTTTTTTGAGGTCTGAACAAATTCATATGTTTTACATTTATTTTGTATGTAATAAATATCTTGTGATTATTATTACAACCTTAATAGGCTTTAGAAAATTACAATTTTTTTATCGCTCTAAATTTTCTAACAAATCTTATTCACGAATAAAACAAAGTTTGTTTGTTTTTGGAATCTTATAATTTGGAATTGAATGCCAAAGGACATTTTATTTATAGCCTTCAAAAAAATTTAAGTTTAGAAAATATATGAGAAGTAAAATATAAGTTTTGTTGTGAATCTACATAAAGCACATCCGAAGAAGACTATGTTAAAGGCATGAGATTAATGTGGTGAAGATGAAATGTGGAAAGATTCATTCCCTAATTTAATGAAACTATGGAAAATAGTTCTCACACTTCCAACAAGTACATATGTGTGTGAAAGAGGATTTTCTAAGTTAAATCACATTCAAACTATTGAGAGGTCTAGATTTTGATTGGATACATTAGACACATTAATTTTTTTATCTCTTTCTGCACTTTAAAAGTTAGATATAGTAGATTGGAATGAGGTATATAAGGAATAAAAAAGAATGAAATCTAACAGATCTCTTCCTTTGAGTGATGAAATTTGAATATGTAATTCCTTTTATGAATCTTGATTATTTAATTTAACTACCTTTCAAGAATTTTAGTTGATTTTTCAATATTTAATAATTTTGACTTTTTATATTTATTTTATATAAAATAATCATATATATATATATAAAGGTAATTAAGATTTTCTTTTTCAATTGAAAGATAATGTATTGTTTGATCCAACATTTATGAAGGTTCAAGCTTAACATAGCCCTTCAAATTAAAATATAAGGATCATTTCAACTTTGATCACTAATCCCCATAGAAATTGCTTCCAACTCTGTCAAGGAAAATAAATAAATGGATTTGAGAAATATTCCATTTTTCATTTTTCATACCCAGGTCAACAAAATAAAAAAGAATTCTAAGAAGAGTTACATTTCATTGATAAGAGATGACAATAATAGAAAAAAGGATCAAAATAATAATATAAAAGGGTCTATTTTTTCCTCCGTCACCCACTTATCTATTCATAGGAATCTTCCCCTGGCCTCCTTCCACTCACTCATCAGAGAAGACATCAATTTTTCCAAGCAATATACATTTTTAATTATAATTATAATTTAGTTTTATATTAATTTTTTGGATTGAATTTTAAATTGGAGGGATAAGCTATACACTTTTTTTGGGTTTAGCAATTAAGGATTGAGGGATGTTTAGTCCATCAAATTGACAAGATCCCAACCTCATCCTTTATTTATTGGTATATTTTAGAAGAAATTTTTTGGGAGATGCTTAGGCAACACTTTTTACACCATCATACACAAATTTGAACCACAACCCATTTAATATATACATCAAAATTATAATCAAGAAATCAAAAATTTATAATATCCAACTACAAAAACTTGTTAAAAATGACTCACTTAGGAAAAAGTAGGCTGATGTAAACATACAATTTTGTATTATTTTACTACATGTTTTATAGAATTAATAAGGTAGTTTTAAGTGTTAAAAATATTTATTTAAGACATGTGTTGTCTTGAAACTATTTTTCAATCATTTATTTTCAACCATATAAATATGTTTAAAAAAACAAGAATATAACATTTTATCAGTGCTTAAATTTTATTTATGATATTTTTTTAATAAACTAGTAAATGCATCCATAGGTGCTTGTGAGAGGTTTGATAGTGATCCGAAGATCAAATCAGTGGAAAAATCTTCCCTAAATATCCTAGGATCATTACAGTATGGTAGAAGGCTTCGAGAAATTCCGGGCGCCTATTGGAACATACAAAACAGATACTATCCTCATGGGAACAAGGTGTTCATAGGATAAAGCAGGGAATAGTGACACAGAGGCTGGGCACGTTGCGAAACATAGAAACATGTCGTCATGATGTCAGAAGTGATGCGGAGAAAAAATAAAGTGTTGCGAACCTTCGGTATTTAACAGGTGATAAAAAGGTTTGCAATAGTGGGGTCTGATCTTGTTTTGGAGGGGGACCCAGTCATCGTAGTACTCTAAGTAGCTCATCGAACTACTCAGTGAACTAATAATTGAGTTCATGATTGGTGAGTTGGTGATAATATATGCATCTAACCATTGGTAAGTCAAGACAGAGTTATAACCTAGCCACTCAACGTGGCATTCCAACCATGCCACACAACTCTGCAAGTAAAAAAAATCAAAGATGTAGTCGTAACTATGAGAAACATGGGTGGAATAAGCCTATTAAAATGCTATCCAAATCCATATCCCACTGAATGTGGGATAAACCTGTAAAACCCATGGAAAATTGCATCTCGGTGCCTGACTGTGATAGTCCAGGTGATGACGCGACAAGGTAGCATGGCTATCTTAGATTGACAGGACATGGCATGGACGTGGTGAAATGGGGGAAGCAAACAACTTATGATATGGCAAGCTGACAGTAAATGTGTGGGGGAACCAAACAACGACGAACACGAGAGCAAAACATAGCTCAACGATTTGAACTACCAACCTCCCTCCTGTGGTGCAAGCACCCTAACCAACTCACCCAACCTGGCAAGTTGGTTATGAGCTAGGTGATAAACCTTTTCAACAAGAAAAATAGGATGAGTTGGGGTTTATTAGCCCCCCTCCCACTCAAAAAACAAAAACTTTCCAATTAAGTGCAAATTAGGGGAAGCCTTAGGAAAGTATTAAGGAAATTTATGGATAAAATAAAGACCTAATTTTAAATAGGCATGATGATGATAATTGACCTATTTATATACACATGATGATTTAAGACCTATTTTAAATAGGCATTATTTAAAATTGGGAGTTAATTATTTTTAACTCACATCAATTTGTAAAGGCATTTTTACACCTTAGTCTTCTCGTGTGGGGCTCAGAGTCCAAGAGTGGAGCCAGAGGGACATTGATACAGCACTGGAGAACATAATATGGAGCTCTGATTCTTCATATGTTGGGCATATCTAAACCAAGTTATTATTGCTTGGAGGCCATGAGGAGAGTTGTATATTTCTAAGCTCATTGATGACACTGGATCTGACTTAGCTCTGTGTAGAGAATGGAGGCCAGTGACAAGCAGAGGAGAAGTTACATAGGAGGGTGGAATTCGTCGACACCAGGAACATTTGAATTAGCTTTGTGTAGAGGTTAGAGGCCATGCAACAAAGGGAAGTTTACATAGAGGTGAAAAAAACTAAAAAAGCGAGATCTGAGACATTGAGCTCTTTCCAAGACTAAGTCTGGGTTAAGCAGGATCGAATTGGCACCAGAGTTTGGGTTGAGAAACACATTCATTATAGAATTGATAAGTTTACTTTTTACTTATAATCGGAATGTTATAATGAATCAATTCAGCTTTAGTGAACCCGAAGACGTAGGCAATTGCCAAACTTTGTTATCAACTCTTGTGTAGTGTCAATTATTTTTCTTGCATTGCATTTGTTTAAAGTTGATTTATTTTCGGGTAAAATCAAAATTAAAATAAGTTTCCTATAAGGATCCATTGGTCGAAGTAATTTTTTTGACTCCACTTGTAAGTTTACGGATCAAGTTTGGTATCAAAGTAATATTATCTTATATTTCTGCAAACTTTCTATCTCTGAAGCAAGTTTGATATCAGAATTGGTTGTCACCCATAACCATGTGTTGCAGTGAAATGGACTATTACCAATTCATTTATGGCCTATTGTACTCACCATATTGGGTACTATAATGCACATGGTGATTCTACATCGATGAGATCAAAACGTCATATTGTTGAATTGAGATGGAGCATAAACTCCTACAGTCTGTGTTGTAAGAAGAACATCATCACCAAAGGACCCAAGAAGAATGAGATGGTCCCTAGTTATGTGCACATTGCTCTATGAATGGGCATGATATGGAACAATGTTGGTATTTGTTCCCAGACTCAAGCACCACAGTGGTTCCAATGTAGAATGGTGGAACGTAGAAAGGCACTGGAAAATACCAGTAGTATTCAACCTACTAGTAGCTATAACTTGGAAAACACACTATATCCTAAAATGGATTCTCAATTGAGGAAACATCTACAACTCATGTAATCAGAGAATAAAGAGCTCTAATATAGGTTTGAGTCTCAGGAAGAATTCGTTGGAGGAGTGATAAAACATTACAACATGAACTACAAGCTAAGGAAAATATCCTAGCAACATTGTAAGATGGTGAAGAGGTGGTGAAGAAAGGTACACCCACCAATAAAAACATTGTAAGTGATTCATTGAATTTTCCTTCCCATGAAGCTGTAAATCCTACTTTTGGTGAATTTGAAAAGTACACTAGAGGTATATGATCAAAATTTCTTTTTAAAAAGGGATATGAAGGAAAAGGCCTTGGTATGTGAATATCCAAGGTATTACTAACCCTATCCATGTGGAGGAAAGACCTTGATATATGGGTCTAGGATACAACAAGTGGAAAAAATGAGGTAAGAGAAAGCTCTGAGACAACCATGAGACGTGCATTGAGCTTAGAGCCAAGGCCACCAGTCCTCCTGAAGTAGCCTACATCAGGGAACAAACTTAGACTCTCAAAGGGAGAAAAATAATGGTGAGAGAAAAGGAAAATTTGATAAGCCCTAAGAGGTATGATCATGTCTTCTTTGATTATAAGAAGGATCCTATAATAACTCCAAAGCTATTGTGGACATATCCATGTGCTTATTATGGATCCAATATCCATTGTGTGATTTTGTGTGGAAAACAAAAGAAACATGCCAAGAGGGTTTTGGCCAATGAAGATAAGGGAAAATCTACCTTGTCTTAAGGAGAAGACACATGACTAGAGCCACCAAGTAAATAAACACTTCATGACATGTTTATCATTCCTAGTGTTTTCTTGTAAAATTAGTAATCAAATATCTATTATGAAATCCTCATGAAGATCAAGTAGAGTTTATCTACCCTGATTTGGCAATGTCAACATTAGAGTGGCACAACAGAAGGAAGTGGTTCCAAGTTCCATAGGTGCCTGGATCAAATTATAGGGTGATTGTGCAATTAAAAGATTAGTAGTTTGAAGACCATCATGTTAGTTGCAGATATGTTTTTGAGATAACACAAAGTTCTGGATCTAGAAGTGGAGAAAATAAGTTTTTTGGGGAAAATTCCTCCTAATGGGTATAGACACAAAATCACACACTTTGAGTATCTATCTAATCCTAATCACATACTACTATTCACATGATTCCTCAGTAAGAAGAGTAATAATAAACCCATGAATTTAGCTATCTTTCTTTGTTTCCTATTGCCTCTTTTGGTCTTACACACCTTCTTTTCTAGTTTGACCTTGACCCTTTATCCCATGACTCTACCTCTAGGTGCCCCTAACCTCTTTGAATACTTTAATCACACTTTTTGGTCCTTTCTAGTCAATTTGAGCATCTTATATTTTTGGTAGTCAGCCTTTTCGGGGTTAATTACAAAATTCAAACAAGGGAATCATATAAATATAAAGTTATGTGATCATAATAAAGGACCAAGCACTAAGCATTAGCTATCACCACCTAAGGTTGCATCCAAAGGCATCTCAAGAGCATTCAAGCATCCATCTAACATCCATTCAAGGGACAAGGGATGCATACTTTTGCATACACTTCATAGGAGGGGAATTTCATTCTATTCCATGCACACATCTATTACATTTCTTTACATCTAGCTACTTGCTCGTTATCAAGTGTGACACACACAAGAGCCACCTAGGGCACAATTTCACACACACACACACCTAGAACTACATTGGGTCTAAAATGTAGTGCAATGCTCAGTCATAAGTTCACTCATTTGACAGCTGAGGATAGTCTGACCCTCATTTGCATTATTATTTTTAGGATTTGATGCACTTTTAAGGGTTTTGCAAGTCATTTCTTCATTGCAGGTTATCAAGCGACATTGGTGATCATTGTGTGACATACTAGCAACCAAAGGTGAAGGAAAATGAATACCTTCACGACCATGAAAGGAGGGTTTCTGAGCATTTTAGCAGTCACAGGTGCCCAGAATAGGTCTATAGCATCCCCAAGCGCCCCTAACCCTCCAGGTGGCACCCCAGTCTAGGAAGATTCAGATCACATGTACATTTTTTTAGGCTTTGTGTGACAACTTTCCCTCTTATGTTCATCAGTTCTGTCACTTCGGCACAAGTCTAGATTCATTGGCCATGAACAGCTAAGTCATCTTATCTCCTCTTTGCAACTAGGGTTTCCAATTTTGATTGCTTACTTTTCTTGGGTTTTTATGTACTTAATTTTTATTCATTTGTTTTACAATGCAATCACTATTAGGCATATAAAAATTAAATATCTTAATCCATGTTTGGTGCATTTATAAATTTCTATATTTTCTTAATCTAAGGACATTTGAAGACTCTAAACCTTAAGTTTTCTTTCAATTATCATAGATGTATCTCCATGAGTCTCTTGATTCAATTGCTAGGCAAATACACTCATACTTGTATTGATGCTTGTACCAAAAATAAGCATATCAACTATCAAGAAGGAAGCATTGTTTCCTTCACAAATGGGTGATATCCTTATCATTATCCTGATGACCAACATAGTCATGAAAATTTTTACACCCTTGAGTACTTTTGCAATCATACAATTCCTTTATAGTTTACATTATTTACTTTCAACATAGATAAATTCTGAGCTATGAAATCCATAATTATATCCATTGAAGATCTAATCCAATTGGGGGATTAGTAATAAGAAAAGTAGACCATTATTCCTTCAGTCAGTGTCTTGCATTGCTATGTTAGACTTAAATGGTATAAAAAGTGTTACCATTAGAACTTAGTTTGAGACAATCTAGGAGATTCTGACAGTGGAGGGAACTCCAAACATTAAAGCTTGTTTCTAATGTAAGGGCTCATATAGCGATCCTTTCATAGTCTAGGCACCACATTATCTAGAGTCTCAGAAGTTCCTTCAAATACGATTAATATCATTTTCAAATCACTGAATTCCTTAATCCATAAATAAGAGGGCTGAAGGTATCCAGGTCAGAGCACAAGGCCTTGATCCAAGGTTTGATCATATATTCTATCACTTCTCTATACAAGGGTTCCTCCATGATAGTTTATGTCAAAAATAGACATTTTATGCATGTGTTATGCATAATTCAAATACGAAGTTCAATCACCTAACAACTATACACTTGTCATAATCCAACATTCGTAAAGTGACCAACCAAAGTGAAAACAATTGTTACAATTCACTAAGTTGATAATTAATTTTGGGATGTAAAGACAGATATCATGTTAGTAAGGTTAGTCTAATGGTTGATGCCATCTAAGACTACATTGTAAGGTGATTTATCCAGCTCGATTCCTATGGTCTTATATATTCATTAGCCTTTAACAGCTTGTTGACAACCATTAAACACTTCATTACTGAGCACCAAAAACCTTTGAAACTTGCTGTGAAACACCTTATGTCAATATGTATCAAACCAAAACTACTCCATGAACACAAATTCAGAAACGCCACCCATAAGTTCATAAAGCTGAATGCACCACCATTTTGAAAGGTTAAATTAATGCAAGACAGACTACACTCTCATAACCATTATGAAACTACAAATGAGATCTGTATCATCAACTGGAAATCCTGGAAAAAATGCACAATGAGCATCAGTTGCCTTTGGATTCACCCTAATGAGTGCATCTGATCCCATGAAAGATTGCATACTTTAAACTTTGCAGACATCACATAGGGATGACGTGAACATCTTGTGAGTCAATTACGATTAGTTGACACATCTTTGTGAACTAGCATAACACTTAACTAGGGCATCCTTACAGCTTGATCGCTTGAAATAACCTAGTTACACATAAAATGCATTCTTAGCAACATTATACATAACACTTCCCAATGGTTGCAATCATGACAACTTTAATGAAAGAGGGGGAGTTATATTGCTGCAAATATTAACCTTTAGAATTGTTGTGACAGTTATTACTTTATGCATCTTAGTTCCAAGTCCTCTAAATGCTTTTGATGATCACATGCTCAGATATTGGCCTCACCACATGCATTGAACTCACAGGGAATTCACACATGACCCCTCATGTCACTGTACTCTTTATGATCTCGCTAATTGATGATCACATTAATTGTGGAATATGAGTTCACACCAACAATGATACACACTCTACTGTTTTAGTTATTGACTCCTCAAAGATACCTAAGGTGGGGGCTACCTATGATTTTAAAGGCCACTTCTCATGCATATCATTCCATCTTCAGGGGCACTCTATTCACTACCATCATGTTCACACTACATTCCATTTCACCTGCATCTCATCCACAACATTTGCATGGATTTACCTTGAAGCATTTACATTTTTATGCTTACATGTGTACTTTTTAGGCACATGATAGTTCACATTTTCATATAGGTCTATCTAGTATAGTTTGATGCACAGCTAACTTTTACTAAGAATTTTCCTCTTGTGCAAATATTGGTGATGTTGGATAATGACCTATCTGTTTACACAGCATTATTTGCATCTTACACATATTCTTACACATTACTATCTTACGCGGGATTTCTGGTGCATTCCATTTTTAGGATATCACTACACTTCTCCTTGTCTCAAAATCAATTTAAGAAACAAATATCAGCATTATATCATTTTAGTGACACATTCCTAGCAAACATGTACTAATTGTTGAGTTGTGGAGCTCAATTACTTCAGTTTAGCATGCAATATAGAACTTGCTGGAAAACACAGTAACCGACATCGGTTATGACTGAGGGTCACCTAGACCAACATCGGTCAAGAAAGTAGGAACCGACATCGGTTAGGGCTAACCAGCATCGGTTACCTGTGTGTGAGTGTTTTATTTAAGTCACGGGAATTAGATCTAATTTTAGTATTAAAGTAGATCTATTGATTTTAATTGCATGGCTAAGTGCCCTAAGTTTGTAAATGCCTATATATAGCATGAAAGCTAGGGTTTAGAAGTAAGATGAAAATGGATAAGATAATGATTATTGTGAAAATAATTGTGTGAGAGAATTCTTGGAGAAGAAGAAAAGCTTGAGAGAAAGAAAGTATTGTACATCAGTGAGAGGTGTGGAAGATTGTAAATCTTCATTGTATATCTTGTGAAAGCTTTGGATAATAGATTGGCTTGTTTCTTGGTGGACGTAGCCCACACTGGGTGAACCACGTTAAATCTGGTGTTGATTTATATCTCTTGTTTTGTATATTTCTTCTGGTAGAATATTCACTTTTATTGCATGTATGCTTAGATCTGATATATTATCTGTACAACCTTGTGCTAACCCCAACAACTGGTATCAGAGCTTTGTTTGAGGGTTTTGTGTGTTGACAGATTTACTCACAGAGGGTTTTCTGATTGAGTGGGAGCTACAACAATGGTAGAAGAAAATAAATACAAGGTAGAGAAATTTGACGGCCGAAATTATCAATTATGGAAGATGCAGATTGAGGATTATCTGTATCAAAGAGATTTGTACTTACCGTTGGATGAGAAGTCTAGACCTACGAAGATGACTGATGAAGAATGGAAGATTCTTGACAGAAAGGCTTTGGGATCTATAAGATTGAGCCTGGCAGCATCTGTGGCTTCCAATATTACAGAAGTGACTTCTACGGTAGAGTTAATGAAATCTCTTGCTAATTTATATGAAAAACCTAGTGCTTCAAATAAAGTTTATTTGATGAAGAAACTTTTTAGTTCTAAGATGCATGAAGGTGGATCTGCATCTAGTCATTTGAATGATTTCTGATCTATTGTAAATCAGTTAAAATTGGTTGATATTTCCATTTGATGATGAAGTGAAAGCACTTTTATTCTTATGTTCTTTGCCTGATAGTTGGGATAACTTGGTAATGGTTGTTAGTAATACAACATCTGCTAATAATATTTTGAAGTTTGATGATGTGGTTAGTATAATCTTGAATGAAGAAATTCGTAGGAAAAGTACAGAGGAATCATCATCTGGAAATGCTTTGAATGTAGAAAGTAGAGGCAGGAAGAAGGAGAGATCCAAGAGTAAGAGTAATGGGAAATCAAAGTCAAGGGATAGCAGATCTAAATCCAGAGGTAAGGGAATTACTTGTTGGAAATGTGGAAAGAAAGGACATGCAAAGAAATATTGTTTGTCAAAGGATAAAGAGAAACAACACCCAAACAAAGGTAAAGAGGAAAATATTGCATCAGAGGTAATGCAAGATGCTCTTATTCTTTCTTTGGATAATAGAATTGAATCATGGGTTTTAGATTCAGGAGCTTCTTTCCATGCAACCCCTAATAAGGGTTATTTCAGAAATTATGTCCAGGGCAATTTTGGGCATGTTTATTTGGGTGATGATGAACCTTGCAGTATTACTGGTAAAGGGGAAGTTCATCTAAAATTGCAGAATGGAAATACATGGGTATTGAAAGATGTGAGGCATGTGCCAAGCCTCAAGAGGAATCTTATTTCTGCAGGACAACTAGGTGAATCTGGTTGCATGGTTACTTTTACAGGAGACTCTTGGAAAGTCACCAAGGGTGCTTTTTTTGTGGCAAGAGGTAAGAAGGTAGGAACATTATATTTATCTACCTGTATTACTGATTCCTTTTCTACATTATCTACTTCAGATTCAGATGCATGCATGTGGCATAATCGGCTGGGGCCATATGAGTCAAAAAGGAATGCAGATCTTAAAGGCTAAGGGTAAGTTATCAGATTTGAAAGATTTAGATCTTGATTTCTGTGAGCATTGTGTCTTTGGAAAGCAAAAGAGAGTGATATTTCTCAAAGTTGGGGCAACTAAGAAGGAGAAAAAATTGGAGCTTGTACACTCAGATGTGTGGGGACCAGCTCAGGTAGCTTCTCATGGAGGATCCCAATATTATGTTACTTTCATTGATGATGCTACAAGAAAGGTATGGGTTTATTGTATTAAACGTAAATTTGATGTTTTTGAGACTTTTAAAAGATGGAAAGCCCTTGTTGAGAATGAATCAAATTCAAAGTTAAAGTGCCTTAGATCTGACAATGGTGGTGAATATTGTAGCAAGGATTTCAATGATTATTGTTCAGTGAATGGGATACGTAGAGAAAGAATGGTTCCAAGAACACCACAAGAGAATGGTGTTGCAGAAAGAATAAACAGACAATCATAGAACGTGCTAGAAGTATGAGAAAACATTCTTGATTGTCTTTGCAGTTTTAGGTAGAAGCAGTTGATACAACGATTTATTTGTTTAATTGTGGGCCTTTAAGTTCACTAGATGGAGGAATACCAGAGGAAGCTTGGACCAGAAAAGAGGTAGATCTTTCTTTTCTTAAATTTTTTGGTTCAGAAGCTTTTGTGCATATTGATAAGGAAAATAGGAAAAAGTTGGATGCAAAATCCAAGAGATGCACTTTCATTGGTTATGGATCTGGTGATTTCAGATTCCATTTTTGGGATTTAGAGAATTCTAAAATTATTAGGAGTCGTGACATTGAATGGAATGAAAAGAGAATGTACAAGGATCAAATTTTGGTACCCAAGGATGAATCGGTTGAGAAGTTTATTGAATGAAAATGAACTCTCAGATTTAAAAGACACACCTACATAGTTACACAGTAACCAGTGGTCGGTTTGACCCTGATCGACATCAGTCAGATGAACCACCGTATCGGTTACAGAGATCTAAACTGACATCGGTTAGCAGAACCAACATCGGTTACAGGTGACCGGTGTCAGTCACTGTCAGAATTGGATACAAATGTCCAGGAGGTCCAGAATGAGCCTCTGGTACCCCAAACTCCTGTGAGAAGGTCACAAAGGGTAAGTAAACCTCCAGAAATATTTACACCTTCTATATTTTATTTATTATTGACTGATAATGGTGAACCAGAAAGTTTTGAATAAGATGTGCAAGATAAGACCTACGTTAGTGGGAGCATGACATGGATGAGGAGATGGACTCCTTGGAACAAAACCAAACTTGGGATTTGGTTAAGTTTCTAGCAGGTAAGAGGACATTGCAAAACAAATGGGTTTACAGGATCAAGGAAGAAGAGGGTGGATAGAAAAGGTACAAGGCAAGGCTTGTAGTAAAAGGATTTGCACAAAAAGTAGGTATTGACTTTGGTGAAATATTTTCTCCTGTTGTTAAAATGAATTCTATTCGTATTGTATTGAGTTTAGTTGCAGTAGATGATTTGCATTTAGAGCAACTAGATGTGAAGACGGATTTCCTTCATGGTGATTTGGATGAAGAGATTTATATGCAGCGGCCACTTGGGTATGAAGTCAAGGGTAAGGAGAAATTAGTGTACAGGTTGAAAAAGAGTTGTAGGACTGTTTTAAAGCATTTCGGGTCTAAAGGGTTCGGGTCGTACTGAGGTTCGTCGTACAAAGCTTGGGGCTGAAAAAGAAAGAAAAATCAGCTAAGTCTTTCCCAGGCGGTCCTAGGACAGTTGGGACGAAAGTACGTTGGGACGCAAAAAGTACGCGAGGGACGTTTGGAACAGGTTGGACAAAAGTATGCGTGACGCGAATCGGCCAGGAAACACAGTCCATTTCGGGACAGTTCAGAGATATTTGTCCCAGGGATCCTAGGACAAAAGTACGCGGAGGGACGCGTGGGACTGAAAAGTTGGGAACAAAAGCCCAAACGGCCGAAGGGACATCGTAGGATGTTGAGGGACAAAGCCGTAAAGGGACGTGAAAAAGACATAAATAGGAACAAGGAAGCCCAATCGGGCCGATGCAAGAGAATGTGTCCCAGGAAGTAGAATGGGAAAAGTCGTCGAAGGACTTAGAAAAATTTTGGAAAGTTTCGGCAAAGTTTTCAAAGGTAAAAGCCAGCAAGCCCCCCGGATTGGCAGACACTGCTTCACGGTCCAGAAGGTGGAAGGAAATTGCCAAATTTTGGCAAAATGCTTGAGCCAATCCAAAGGGCGAGTTTTGGCACGTGTCCAAGTCAACAAGATGAATCATGAGTAGCCTGACACGTGTCATCCAAGTGGTGGAGCGTGGGGAAAATTTGAAAGTAAAGGGTTTTTCCAAAGATGGCAAGACGGGTAAAAAATTCAAATTATTTTTTCCGCCGATCCGTTTTGGGCCTATTTTTGCCCTAAATCTTTAAATGGCCATAACTTTCGATCCAGAGCTCAGATTTTCACGTTCTTTATATCAATGGAAAGATGGTGAAATTCTCTACAAGATTCTAGGGTCATTTTTGCATTTTTATGGAGTTTGGAGAGATAAAATTGAAAAACACCTCTGGCACGTGGTAATGGCCAGAAATGACGTTTCAACAACCAGTTTTAATGCAAAATACAGTTCGCCACTTTTAAGTTTGCTAGGGTTCTCACCTACCACCATAATGAGATGAATTAAATGCAACCTAGAGGTGGTTGGGGTAGATTTGGATTTCCTCTCTCTTCCCTCTCTCATTCTTCCTATAAATTGTAAGGAGGGGCTTCTTTCTAAGCGTTGGACATTCTTGTTTTGCCCCTCCCTTCTTCTCTTTGGCAGGTGAATTTGTGGAGTTCAAACCTCCCATTTAAAGCTGTAATGCAACTTTGCCTCTTGGCATTTTTGTAGTGTATTGTATCAATCTTTGGAGCAAGTAATGCATGTCTGTGGATGATTCTCAACCCTCTTTGTGTTCATTTGCATCCTCCTGATCTTTCACTACAAATTTTGTTATCTGTGCATGATCTTGCATCACATTTTAATGGTTTGTGTTTATTGGCAAGATAGGTGTTCTTCATTCCTCGGTGCATCACCTTTGTTAGTTTAGGTTTATTTTTATGCATCTTCTTACCCTGTCTCCTTGGCAAGTTAGATTAGATTTTGAGTAAACCCTCTACATTTTTTCGTGTGCATCTGAACAGAGGAATAGGAACCAGCCTTCATCCAGAGAGATTTTCTGATTTTGCAAGGTCCCACACTTGGGAAAAGCTCCATGTTATGCAATCGCACTGAGAGTCTCAACCCATTGAGTTGCAGACACTCAGGGGTGCTGTGATTTTGCACTAACAGTTTTGGCACGCCCGGTGGGACCTTAGAGGTCTTCACTTTTATTGCAACAAGATCGATGTGCACTTGTTGTAAGTTCCAGCTTTGAAGGAGCTTAAAATCACACATCTGGCGACTCCAAAAGAAGCATAATCCGTTGGTTTCAGCAGTCCAAGCCTAAAAAATTTATGAGAAGAATACAGACCAGGTCAAGAACTAGGGAGGAAGGATTGTTTGTTCATCTACACCTATCTCCAGGAAGAGAGAGAAGGGGAAGAAGAGCTCAAAGATCTCCATCTCCACCTAATAGAACCTTGTCAACACCTCCACCTAGTAGGCCTTTCATCCAATCAACAAGGGTTCTCAGGCCAATCAGAATGGCGCAACCACCGAATCCGTATGTCAATTTCACTGGCAGCAGCCCACTTGCTCTCAATGCACAACATCCAATCCCAGTTGCAGCATTGAAGAACATTCCATACTTCACTGGAGAGAACCAGACTACTCCTGGTGATCATGTTAAAGACATTGCCAACCTTTGTGCAATTCATGAAATCAATGAGATGCAAGTTGCTGTCAAATTGCTGGCATCCTCATTCAAGGGGAAAGCTTTACAATGGTTCAGGAGCCTTGCCTCAGGTTCTATTCAAAATTGGAATCAGCTATGTATAGCCCTCCATGAGTAGTTTGGGGAAAAGGGAGACAACTTGTCCCTTTTGGAGCAGCTGACAACTATCAAAAGAGCTCCCAATGAGCAGCTGACTGATTTTAATTTCAGATTTCAAAGGACTTGGGAGAGAATTCCAGTGGCAGTCAGGCCAACAGCAGAAGGTGCTTTTCTTTACTATCTTAAAGCTCTAAATTCTGATATTTCTATGTTGATTCAATCCATGGGAGGCACAACTATCCCTATTGCTTATAGCATTGCCATTAGAGCTGAAAATTGTTTGATTCAAGCTGGAAAGCTAGCTCCTAGGCCTCCAATGCCATTATATCCAAGTTTAGAGAGCCCAAGTACTAGTCAAGTACCTAATTTAGCTCCTATTCCCACTCCTAGAAATTAGAGTTCAAATGAAGCTTCTACTTCATCTTCTAGTGCCTCAAACGAGCTTCAAGAAGTCATGAAGCAATTGCAAAATCTAGGTAATGAGCTGGTTACACTCAAAAGGCAGCAAGCTCAAAGTTTTAGACCTTCTTATCAGCCTCAAGCTCAGCCTAACAGGCAGCCATATTAGCCTCAAAGACCACCCAATCTAGCTGCAAATCAGAATCAAGCAAGGCCTCCTGCCAATAGACCATTTCAGCCCGATAACCTCAATGTTGCATCCACATCTAGAGCTTTGGTACCAGTGCAAAATAACATGGCCCAAGAATATGATTGGTGTTTCCCATGCAGTCAGCCACATAACCAATCAATGTGCTTTAACGGTGCATTAAATCAGGCTCTTATGGTGCAAACCATTGGTGGGTCGCAAGAGCCCAGCCACGAAGAGGATCAGCAGCAAGAAGCACCTCAGCAAGGAACATCTCTGAACAAAACTACTCTTGTCAATTGGCAGGCTGAAGATTTCTGTGGTATGAATCAAATACCCTCTCAAGGTGTTGCAGCCAACACAAGGTCAAAAAGGAGAAATTTGGGTGAAGGACAGCCATTGGCTCCAAGTAATCCACAACCTTCTACCACTCCACAAGATTTTGGCAAACAAAATGTAGTCCCAAACATGCAAGGAGCACCCAAACCAGCTCCTAAACCAACTCAAATACCAGTTGTTGCTGCCCACATGCAAGGGATGAATATGCAAACCAAGGGACAACAAAGAGATCCTTCATCACCATTTAGTATCATTGATCAGATGAAGAAGACAAATGTAAATATATCAATGTGGGAATCCCTATCTATCCCAGGCCAGAGAGATTTGCTACAAGCTGCCATGAAGGACTGGCCAACTTCGAATCAGCAAGTCCGAATGCAAGAGAAGGTGCTCACAAATGCTACCCAGCCTGAAGGGAATCATGGAGGACAACAAGGTAAAATGTTGAAGCCCCCTCCTTTTTATGTCTCATTAATCATTGGAAACCAATTGGTGCACAATTGCATGATTGATTCCGGGGCAAGTAGCTCAGTGATGCCCAAGAAAATAGCTGATCAGCTAGGACTTCAATATGAAACCATATCCAAAGGGGTAGTGCAGTTGGATGGGACAGCAGTAACAACAGTTGGGGTGATTAGAAACTTGAGTCTTACCTTGCATGCATGTCCAAATGTTGTTGTTTTACAAGATGTATCAGTTATAGACCTTCCACCACTCTTTGCCCTATGTTTGTCAAGAGATTTCACAGCCAAGATTGGAGGATATTTGTCTGCTGATTGGTCACACATGCTGTTCAGAATGAGGTATGGAACCAAAGCTACAATCAGGTCTGAACCTATTGCAAACTTCCACATTGAGCCCTACACTCCAAGTCAAATCAATGCCAACTGTTCGGCATTTGATCAAGAAGATCACCCAAGCACTGATGAAGCTGACACCAAGGTTGGAAGCATCCCAGATCTAACTCTTGATGAATGGGAAAACAAGGTGCATGCTTTTGATCCTTATCAAGAAGTAGAAGAATCTAAGCTAGGAGTCTATTGCATACATGAAAAAGATCAGCCCATTCCTAGCATCACCAAGCCAGACCACAAGGATGACAATGAGGTATGGCAGCTGTTTTTTGATGGATCAAGGAGTAGACAAGGTTCCGGAGGGGGAGCCATGCTGGTTTCACCTCAAGGAGTAAAGTACTATTCAGCTTTTAGATTTCAGTTTGCATGCTCCAATAACACTGCTGAATATGAAGCCTTGGTGCAAGGGATGCATTGGGCAATAAAGAGAGGAATAAAGAACTTGCAAGTCTTTGGTGACAGTGAATTGATTGTAAATCAGGTCAAAGGGCAGCATGCTGCCAAGAATGATCTACTCAAGTGCTACAAGAACAGGGTGTGGGACCTCATTGAAGATTTTGAGGGCTTTGGCATCAAATTAGTTCCTAGGAAAGAGAACCAAGATGCTGATAGGCTTGCAGCAGTTGGGGCAGCCTTTGATATTGTGGAAAGCATTCAAAAAGACAAGGTATAGCCAAACATCCATGTGATTGTGAGGCCTTCAGTGCCAGATAACAATGTAAGTTGGCAAGTGTTTGAGAATGACCAGAAAATCATCCATTTCTTACAAGAAGAAGCTGAGTTCTCAGCTAAAAATCAGGAAAAATTGGAACAGCAGTATGGTGACCAAGTGGTACAGCTGAGAACTAACAAGCTGCCCAAGGGACTTATCACTTTGGAGTCCATTTTCAATCCCAATGATCAGTTTAGGAAAGAGAAAGCAAACATTCAGGTCAAGAGAGAAGATTCAATATCCATCTTGGTGGAAGAGAACAAACCATTGCAAATTGGAAAGATGACAACTGAACAAGAAAAGTATGAGTTCATACAGCTGTGTCAAGAGTTCCCTGATGTGTTTGCTTGGAGCTACGAAGACTTGAAAGGTTTCAATCCCAAGTTAGCTCAACACACCATTGAGTTGGATCCAAATACTAAGCCCATCAGGCAGAAACAAAGGCCAGTCAATCCACACATGGAACCTCTCATGAGGAAGGAATTGAACAAGTTGATTGAGTCAAGAATCATATTCCCAATCAAGCATTCTAGTTGGGTTGCCAACTTAGTTCCAGTCAGAAAGAAGAGTGGAGAGATCAGATTGTGTGTTGACTTCAGAGACTTGAATAGAGCATCTCTCAAGGACCATTACCCACTCCCTTCTATGGAGTAAATTTTGCAAGTGGTGGCTGGCTCTGAGATATTTTCACTACTTGATGGCTATTCAGGGTATAATCAGATTATGGTGAAGGAAGAAGATCAGTTCAAGACAGCCTTCACAACCAAATGGGGAACTTATGCATACAGGAAAATGCCATTTGGGCTGTCCAATGCTGGAGCTACCTTCCAAAGAGCAATGGACATGGCATTCAAAGGTTTGATCAACAACATGGTGCTGATATACCTTGATGATATCACTGTTTTTTCAAAGAATGCAGCAGACCACCTCTCTCATTTGAGACAAGTCTTCCAAAGGTGCAGGAGATTTGGAGTGTCTTTGAATCCTAAGAAGTGTATCTTCCTAGCACATGAAGGAAAGCTCCTTGGCCATATTGTCTCCAAAGAAGGATTAGCAATTGATCCAGAGAGGGTTGAAGCCATAAGAGCACTACCATTGCCAAGCCACAAGAAGGCCCTTCAGAGTTTCTTGGGGAGAATAAACTTTGTTTGGAGGTTTGTCCCAGATTTTGCAGCCCTTGTCAAACCTATCACCAAAATGTTGAAGAAAAGCATGGCTTTCAAGTGGAAAGCAGAAGGCAAGGAGGGTTTTGAAGCAATCAAAGAAGCCATCTCCCAAGCACCAACTCTCATCAACCCGGATTTCTCCAAGGATTTCATCCTCTATGCATTTGGAGGTAATGATACTATTTCTGCCATTTTGGTGCAGTAGAACAAGGACAATGATGAGCAGCCAATTGCTTTCTTCAGCCAAAGCTTGGAGGACTATGAGGTGAGATATTCTTTTATTGAGAAGCATGTACTTGCAGTAATCAGAAGATTGAAGAAATTCAAACATCTAGTCTCAAACAACAAAGTTTAGTTGTTGGTCTCTCATGTGGGAGTAAAGGACTTCCTCCTCAACAAGGATTTGAATGAGAAAAGAGCAGGTTGGATCACTCGTGTCATGGAGTATAACTTAGAGATCAAGGTCACCAAGCTGGTAAGAGGAAAAGGATTGTGTGGGCAGCTAATTTTGAGCAAGCAAAAGGGAGTATGCAATGAAGAAGAGGCTGTTTTGACAGTTCAAGACAGCCATGTGCAAGGTAGCACTCAAGAAGAGGATAATGATGTCCCCACTCCTTGCTGGACCCAAGGTATAATGCACTTCCTAAGCACAGGCCTATGCCCTCTAGAGATGAACAAAACCCAAAGAAGACACTTCCTATTGCAGGCTGTTCCATATGCCATGGTAGACGGTGTTTTGTTCAAGAGAGATGTGAATGGAGTGCTGCTGAGATGCATTAACACAAATCAGATTCATAGGGTGTTGGAAGAGTTCCATGGTGGACCAGCTGGTGGTCATTTTACACCAAGAATGACAGCCCTAAAAATTATGAAGGCTGGTTATTATTGGCCCAAGATTTTCAGTGATTGCTTCGCGTGGATCAAAAGGTGCAATAATTGTGCATTCTTCACAGGTAAAGGGAGGCTTGCTACCCTCCGATTGCATCCAATTTCAGTTGACCAGCCATTCATGCAATGGGGTTTGGACTTCATTGGAGTCATTAATCCCAATTTAAGCCAAGGGCATAAGTGGATTTTGACAGCCACAGACTACTTCACTAAATGGACCGAAGCAGTAGCACTCAAGGAAGCAAATGAGTCTAGCATCTTAGACTTCTATGAGGGGCTAGTAACCATATTTGGCATACCTGCTACAATAATCTCAGATAATGCGTTAGCATTCATTGGATCCAAGGTGACTGAGTGGGCTGTCAAGAACAGGATCTACCTAAGTACTTCATCAAACTACTACCCTCAAGGTAATGGCTAGGCTGAATCTACAAACAAGAACTTGTTGAGGATCATTAAGAGGACTCTTGATGAGAATCAGAGGTCTTGGCATACCAAACTAAAATCAGCCTTATGGGCTGATAGGATAACTCCCAAGATATCCACAAGTAACTCTCCATTCAGGCTTGTTTATGGAAGAGAGGCAATCTTGCCCATGTCACTTGAGTTGCCAACATTGGAACTCATGAAGCAGTTAGAGTTGCTAGAGTTTGGGCCCATGGAGGTGAGATATGCAGAGTTGATGGAGCTCCAAGAGATCAAAGATCAAACATCTTAAGCAATGGAGAAGGATCAAGCTTCAATCAAGAAGACCTTTGGTAGGAAGGCCAAGAGTAGATCTTTCCAAGTTGGAGATCTAGTGTTAAAATGGGATGCAGATAGAGAAAAACCCGGAAGGCATTCAAAAATTGATGCCATTTGGAGTGGCCCATACATGGTCACAAAGTGTAAGGATGATAATGCCTTCCAATTGTCTTCATTGGATGGCGAAGAACTGCAGATTCCAGTCAATGGAATCTATCTAAAGCATTGCTACTAAAGGGAAATTCTCCACCTTGTAAATATTAGCTTAGGTTTTCATTCCTCCAAGTGTTTATGCAAATTGTTTTGCAGTAAGTTGTTTTGTTTTCCCTAAGTGCTTTGGCATAGGCTTGCTGTCCCTGGAGATGTTTTGCAGCCCTTGCTTCCATCGGGTGATATTCCATCTTCCTCCTTGCAATATTCTAAGTCAGTTGGGGTTCCAAACAGACAACTCATGACTCCATGCCCAATGGATGCTTCAGGCAACTGGTAACTTCATCCAGCAGGCAGATGACCCCACTGAGTCGCCAAAATTGTTATCCAAAATTCACCCCTCAAGGTAATTTTGATAACATGCATCAAATTATTCAGTCCCGAGCAAGTAAGATTGATTTGAGGCCCAAATCATGTTTTTCGGGGTCCCCTCGGCCTTTTTCTAACTCTCCCATCCAAGAAGAAATCCCAACAAGTTAGAAAAAATGGAAAAATGCAAAAAATAAGGTTGCAGAACTGTTTTAAAGCATTTCAGGTCTGAAGGGTTTGGGTCGTACTGAGGTTCGTTGTACAAAGCTTGGGGCTGAAAAAACAAGAAAAATCAGTTAAGTCTTTTGTCCCAGGCAGTCCGGGACAGTTGGGACAAAAGTATGCGAGGGACGCAAAAAGGCGAAAGGGCCGCAAACAGGAACAAGTCTATTTCGGGTGGTTCAGAGATATTTGTCCCAGGCAGTCCGGGACAGTTGGGACAAAATTACGTGAGGGACGTGTGGGACTCGAAAAGGTGAAAGGGCCCCAAACAAGAACAAGTCTATTTCGGGCGGTTCTGAGATATTTGTCCCAGGTAGTCCAGGACAGTTGGGAAAAAAGTACGCAAGGGATGCGTGGGACGTGAAAAGGTGAAAAATGCGTAAATAGGAACAAGGAAGCTCGAATCAGCCGATGCGAGAGAATGTGTCCCAGGAAGTAGCGGGGAAAAGGGAAGGACTTCGAAAAATTTTCCAAGTTTCGGTCAAAGTTTTCAAAGGTAAAAAATTTGGCCCACTGCCTTGGCCATCAAATGAAAGCTTAACACATGTCATCCGAGTGGTGGAGTGTGGGGAAAATTTGAATTTTTTTCCAAAGACCAAACGGTAAAAAATTCAAACTTTTTCTCGGCGATCCATTTTGGGCCTATTTTTGCCCTAAATCTTCAAATGGCCATAACTTTTGATCCAGAGCTCAGATTTTCACGTTCTTTATATCAATGGAAAGATGGTGAAATTCTCTACAAGATTCTGGGGTAATTTTTGCATTTTGATGGATTTTGGAGAGAGAAAATTGAAAAACACCTCTGGCATGTGGTAATGGCCAGAAATGACGTTTCAACAACCAGTTTTAATACTTAATACAGTTCGCCACTTTTAAGTTTGCTAGGGTTCTCACCTACCGCCATAATGAGATGAATTAAATGCAACCTAGAGGTGGTTGGGGTAGATTTGGATTTCCTCTCTCTTCCCTCTCTCATTCTTCCTATAAATTGTAAGGAGGGGCTTCTTTCTAAGTGTTGGACATTCTTGTTTTGCCCCTCCCTTCTTCTCTTTGGCAGGTGAATTTGTGGAGTTCAAACCTCCCATTTAAAACTGTAATGCAACTTTGCCTCTTGGCATTTTGTAGTGTATTGTATCAATCTTTGGAGCAAGTAATGCATGTCTGTGGATGATTCTCAACCCTCTCTGTGTTCATTTGCATCCTCCTGATTTTTCACTGCAAATTTTGTTATCTGTGCATGATCTTGCATCACATTTTAATGGTTTGTGTTTATTGGTGAGATAGGTTTTCTTCATTCCTTGATGCATCATCTTTGTTAGTTTAGGTTTATTTTTATGCATCTCCTTACCCTGTCTCCTTGGAAAGTTAGATTAGATTTTGAGTAAACCCTCTACATTTTTCGTGTGCATCTAAACATAGGAATAGGAACCGGCCTTTATCCGGAGAGCTTTTCCTATTTCGCAAGGTCCCACACTTGGGAAAAACTCCATGTTATGCAATCGCACTGAGAGTCTCAACCCATCGAGTTGTAGAAACTCAAGGGTGCTGTGATTCTATGCTAACAGGTACATGATGTTTTATAGTTTCATGCATGAGCATGGTTACTTGAGATGTGAATATGACCATTGTGTTTATTTCAAGAAGCTTGAAAATGGGAGCTATATTATTTTGTTACTTTGTGGATGATATGCTTATTGCAGGATCTAGTATGCAAGACATAGGTGAGATTAAAGGAAATATAGCTCACACATTTGCTATGAAGGATTTAGGAGATGCAAAAATAATCCTTGACATGCAAATAAATAGAGATAGGAAGAACAAGAAATTGTATTTGTCTTAGGAGGATTATATCTAAAAGATGTTAGAAATGTTTAAAATACAGAATTTAAAACCTGTAAGTACACATATGGTTGGACACTTCAAATTGATTAAAGATTAGTGTCCTTCATCACATGAGGAGGTAAAATACATAGCATGAGTACCATATCCTTCAATAGTTGAGAGTCTCATGTATGCTATGGTTTTTACCAGACCAGACATTGCACAAGAAGTAAGAGTTGTGAGTAGATTTATGGGAAATCCAAGTAATGAACATTGGAAAGTAGTCCAATGGATACTTAGGTATTTGAGAGGGACATCTAGCCTACAGTTATGCTATGGAAGTTTGAATATTTATTTATGTGGATATGTTGATTGAGATATGGCTGGATATCTGAATGGTAGAAGCAACATATTGGATATATTTTCATAGTAGGTGGGATGACAATTAGATGGATTTCATGATTGTAGAAGGTTTTGGATTTTTATATTATAGAGGTAGAGTATGTTGTAGCTACAGAGGCTAGCAAAGAGATGATATGGATGATAAGGTTCATGGAAGAGTTAGGAAAGGAGAAAGATGATTGCAAATTGTTCAGTGATAGTTAGAGTTCAATTCATTAGGCAAAGAACTCAACATTTTATTCTAGAAAAAAACACATTCAGTTGAGGTATCACTTCATACGACATGTATTAGAGGATGGGCAGATGAAACTGGAGAAGATTCATACAAGTGAAAACCCCATGGATATGTTAACGAAGCCATTAAAAAAAGAGAAGTTGGAGCTACACTCCACTTCTGTTGGTATTTGAGCTTGAGACTTGAAGAGGAAGAAACAAAGCTAATGAAAGAGTCCAAGCATGATTTTGTACATTTATAGTGCAGTAATTTATCTCCAAGTGGGAGATTATTGAGATGTGGAGCTCAATTATTTCAGTTTAGCATGCTATATCAACTTGCTAGAAAAAACAGTAACCGAAATCAGTTATGAAGGGACTGACATCGGTTTTGAAGGGACTGACATCAGTTACCTATGAATGGAATTGGTCAAGCAAATAGGGACCAAAATCGGTTAGGGTTAGCCAATGTCGGTTACTTGTGCTTGAGTGTTTTATTTAACTCACAAAAATTAGATTTAATTTTAGTATTAGAGTAGATCTATTGATTGTAATTACATGGCTAATTACCCTGAGTTTGTATAAGGTATTTATAAGCTATAAAGCTAGGGTTAGAAGAGAGGGTTACTGATTATTGTGAAAATAATTGTGTGAGAGAGAATTTTTGGAGAAGAAGGAGAAGCTTGAGAGAAAGAAAGTACTGTACATCATGAGAGGTGTGGAAGATTGTAAATCTTCATTGTATATGTTCTGAAAGATTTGGATAATATATTTGTTTGTTTCTTGGTGGATGTAGCCTACACTGGGTAAACCACTCTAAATTTGGTGCTGATTTATATCTATTGTTTTGTATATTTCTTCTGGTTGAATATCCACTTTTATTGCATGTATGCTTAGATATGATATATTATCTAGACAACCTTGTGCTAACCCCAACATAATGTGCTTATAGACTTTAAACTTCAAGATCTATTCATTTAAAGTTTATTACTACCTTTCCAGGAGAGTTTTCTCTTTGAGGCATCTCCATCATTTGATCAACTATGTTATAATCTCAAGTTACATGAAACAAAAGTATTATCTATTGAAAAACTTAAATATCAAGAGAAAGTGTCATCTTTTGCGTGATTTCAAAATAAATCCACATTTAAGCCATCAAAAACCAAACCTACTGACGATAAGATCCTTGTCAATGATGTCTTCAACACCAAATAAATTCAATGGCAACTGCCTAAGAGTACATATATAAAGTTTACCATTTCTCTGCAACTTATATTACAACTTCTTGAGAGCAATATTATTATGCTTCATCATTTGCTCGAATTAGATCCACCTCATCCAAAAGGTTTTTATTACAATGAGAAATTTTGATGTGACTATCATCAATGTGTCAAAAATTCTACAAATAGGTGCTTCAAACTTCACAATATGATCAAAGATCTTATTGATGAAAAAAATCTTGAGATTCCAGAGCCTATGGCCTCTGCACCAGCCAATAAAAATCATAAGCTCAAAATATTCAATAATTTGATTCCAAAACATGACAAGAAATCGACTATATCCTTGGCTAATCACACATATCACGAAGTGCCACCTCCTACATCGGGGGATCTTGATTTCCTAGTTGCTCATACTGATATTTCTCCACCAATAATTTCTCTCTAATCATGATCATCACACTATATTAACTTTTGATCACTTGCACATTAGTGCTTATATTGGATCCATCCCCATAAATAACACCAAAGTTGATCTATCATGGCCTATCAGTGCATGTTTTTATTCCACATCTTGTTGCTATTGGCTATCTACTCTCACAAATTACATATCCAATGAATAACTGATATGGGGTAATCAAGCTTCAAGTTACTGTCAATCATCTCAGCATGCTTGTACCCTTCCTTGTAGCACAAACAATCAAAGGGTGTGACATGCTCTTAGGACTCAACTAGATTCACATGTATTAGTCTATCATTTCAATGAACCACTTGCGTCTGAAGTTAATTCAGAACAATCAAGTCATCTCTATCAATGGTGTTCCTCCCTCCACTCTGTGGTTGCATCCTCCTCTTGAGGTTTCCATTGCCTCACCTAGTCCATCTACTTCTTTTCGGCCTCTCGAACCTACAATACAATCCTCCCCTAGCTCTCTTTTTCATACATGACCTACACAGTCTCATCACTTTGTTAGTCTAGAACATTAGTCTAGGTCCATCATGAGAAAAACTCCTCTATCTATGCATACTTCACCACCTCGTTTCACTCCACATAGGTATCCATCACCTCTGTACTCTCCTCCACATAGGCATCCATTGCCTCCACACTTTGCTTCACATAGGTCTTTATCACCCCCACATTTTGGTAAACAAAGGTTCCCGTTGTATCCTCATTGGTCGCATGGATATATTATTCATTCCCCCATGTAATGTTTATCTCATACACCACCAATCTTTAAGCATGTTCACACACCTTCATCACCGCAAGCATCAGATAGAGGACCTTCATCCTTTACCTTTATTGGATAGCCCATTCATCAACACACATTCAAGGGGGAATTATGATCATTTCTCTTCCCCCCTAACATTGCTGCATATATTATACTCTCATCACATCACATCTCAAACTTTACACACAATATACATTTTTATTGTCATTTCTTGATGATGCACTCTTGTGATTTTAGTTCATACTTGACTGTTGAGGGCATGCTATACACACGAACCTCGCACACTGCACAATGAGCACACCACACATTCTCACACACTTGACCATATCACACATTTTACACTAAACACATTCACAACACATATCTCTAGCATTGCCTAGTCACATTGCACATTAAAAATATCACACATCGCACATCATACACTTAGGAAATCTTCTCTCACAACATCTACTGCACATTTTACATCTTATTCATTCTCTACACATTTGCTACTACATGTTGTGGTCATTACCCTATGACACACTTTAATTCCATAGTTCATACTCGATTGCTGCGGGTATACATCTCAAATGGACCTCATCACAAATGCACATTTAATCATCTTGATCATTCACTCACACACTTACACTCTACACTTTGTGCTTTGACAAACAAATATTTTTAGTACACACATTCAAACCATTTCCCGATGACGCAATCTCATTTTAGGTTCATTATTAACTATTGAGGGGGGATAAATAAATGAGCCTCATTACATACACATCCACTCAAGTGGCACACATCTCTTATCATTCACACTTCATTCCATTCCATACCATCCACAACATACTGCATATATTGGTTGCATTTACTCTTGCTTACTTATGCTTTTACATGTTCATCTTATTACACATGCTAGATAGATATATTTTATGTCATTATCTTTATCATACACACATGCGTTCACTTTAATTTCTAGTTGTGATCACAAATTATACAAATCTATTACACACAGTATGGATGCTTGGCATAATACCTAGTACCAGTCCAAAAGTGGCTCCTAGGGGCATCCAATTTTGTACACTACATGTGCTATTGTTTCATTTTTTTTCATAACACACTACTTTATCAACTTATAAATTATTTGACATACCTTTTTATCTTTCTAACATGGTAATAAGTGCTTCATGTGTAACATTTTTTATGCAGAACTATCTATTTCCATGGTTATATATTACATCGTTTTTCATTGTTTTCTCTTTTTCTGCTCTTGTTTGTGGGATTTTCCCTTTGTCTTGTGTGCACACTTATTTTCTTGTAGACACTTCAGCCTTCATTTTCTCGCAACATCATGAATTGTGTCCCATGTTTGTAACCCACTTTTCACAGTCTACATTATCTTGTTGCATGTTTACATTTCCTGCTTGCGTATTAGCTTACACATTGTCTATAATTTTCTCTTACATGCATGTTTTCTTATACTAACACTTGTCTCCTAGCCATGTTTTTGTGTGTTCCTTGGTTTATACCAAGAACATTCCCTTCCCCCTTGCAGGGCACAATTTTAGCACAGTGGTTGGTCCTCTTTTGGGATACATACTCCTTCAACAAGGTTGCATGCACCCCAAATGAGGGGGACATAATTTGGGTGAATCAGTCACCCCATACAACATTATACACATCACAACACAATACCGATACTACATATTTTTTAGTTTCAGACAGGGCTCAGGATCAGACTTGCGTCCTAAGCACAACAATGTCCTTTCTAGATGCCAATAACCAGGGGGAAATTACATAACAATTCATAGTTCAACACAGTCTATAGAGCTCCACACGTGACACAACAGATTTTATAGAGCATACAGTCCTTAAAAATTTCATCTATTTTTCACACCATATGCAATGGTGTCCTACATTGTGGGAAACCGTTAAAAGTTGGAGGATGACACCAGTTGTGAGAAACAGTTAAAAGTTGGAGGATGAAAATGT